>OZ024831.1:40790834-41442501 GCA_964016985.1 Anodontia alba
CATTCCTTGGGCCCTGAGGGGTGGTCAAAAGTATACGAGCACAGGGCGTTTTTTCAACCGTGTGGCGGTAGGGGTCATTAAAAAGTCTAGGTATTTTATTTTTCCGTTGGAGCACGGATCTGTGGGTTACTTCTCAAGGCATATACAGTAGAACTTCAATGGATCGAACATCTTTAGGACCATGGAAACTTGTTCGAGATATGGTTAGTTCGAGCCACTGAGGGTCAGTCATGGTGCCAGGTCAGGAAGCAAATGGCGATGACTTAGGGAAGTCTTTTCGGTCTTCTATACAAAAATTGTATGTTGTGTGTACTAATTAGAATCGCCTCGATGATGCGATTCTAATGAGTACACACAACATACATTTCATGATAAAATAAGAAAATTTCCCAGAATATCCATAAATATTTGCTTTCTAGGGCTACCAAGAGAATTACCTAGGGACTTAAAAAACGAGTTCGCGAATTATCCATGGTAAACGAGCCATCGGTGTTCGAGCTATTTACGTTTTATTGTAGTAAATATAGTTTTTACTGCAGTAAAGTGATATTATGCATTATATCACGTCTTGTGGATGATCCCAGATCTCTGGATCATTCTTGACGCAAACGTCCGTATTACCCTGTGATCTGAGAATATCCACTTGACATGATACAGAGCTTCAGACCACATTGTGCCTTGATACAGAGGAAATAATCTGATCATGGCACTTATTGACCTGCTTTGCACTTGTCCTGCTGAATAAATTAAGATTCCACGCCCACTTCTAATTTTCAGCCAAACAGATTACTTGATCCCGTTTGTTGATATAAGTTCACATACTTAATGGCAAATAGTGCAGATCCAGATCAGTTGGCTTCTTCAGAAGCCAACTGATCTGGATCTACACTGTTTGCAAAAACAGGGTATATCCGGGTTCAGCAGGACAAGGGTTAGTATTCCGTCTGTTGTAGCATATTGGATGCGCCTATATTGCAAAAGTCACCTTCTCAGTGGCTGTGGGGTTGTGCGTAGGAAAGACATTATGACGTTGGTGTGCCGAAGACTATATGTAGCAAAGTCACAGCCAGACAGATCACAAACATTTAAAGCGGCATTCACAGCAGCAGTAGACACAATCCTGCCTTTTTCCAGGAAAATAAGGCTTGCCGTTTCATGTGTACTGTCTGTTATACAGATGCTTCCGGAAATATAAAATACAGTCGACTTTCGTTATCTCAACTTCGCTTATCTCGAATAACCACGTATCTTAAAGTGAAAAGCTGGTCCCTGTTTTAACATGGAAATCCAACAACAGGTAACTAAATAATGTGGAAAAAAGGAGCAATTGCTCCTAGGGAGGAATTTATCCTCTTTTCCACAATATTTTCAATATAGCCCTGACTTCAGGAGTCAAATTACATAATTATTAATTTCTTAAATGTGCTTGTTTGAAATTGTTCCTAAGGGACAGTTTTTCCTCTTTTCCACAATATTTTCAATATATCTCTAACTTCAGGAGTCGAATTACATATTCATTTGTTAAATGTGGTTGTTTGATTTATTTTTTCTTCAATTCTGCAAATCTGATATGTCGAGGTACGGATATCTCTAAGTATTTCAGAGAGTCCCTTTGACTTCGAGATAACGAGAGTCGACTGTATGAAGATCGTTTGCTTCAATTACGAATGATGCTAAATGTCCACGTGGAGCAGTTGCAGACACGAGATCGTTACGCACATGTCTCTTCGATGTTCTCAGCTGCTTTCCCAAACTTTAATTGCCGCAGAAGTATAGTACAGTGGACTTCCGTTATCTCGACCTCGCTTACCTCGTATAACCGGTTATCTCGAAGTAAAACTCTGGTCCTTGTTTTAATATGGAAACTTAACAACAGGTAACAAAATATTGTGGAAAAGTTTCCACAATATTTTCAATATATCTCTAATTTTAAGAGTCAAATTACATATTCATTTTTGAAATGTGGTTGTTCGATTTATGTTTTTTTTTTCAATTTTGCAAATCTGATATGTCGATGTACGGATATCTCGAAGTATTTAAGAGAGTCCCTTGGACTCAGAGATAACGAGGGTCGACTGTACCTATATTTGTGCTATTTATTTTTAACTTTGTTCGTGATTGTAATGGCTTACACACCTTAGTGACTCATATTGAAGAAGTGGATCGAAGAGTCTATTTCATTGTCATGTCTCGTCCTAGTACGAGCAAATGCGAGAGAACGTCAAAACACAAACACAGCGGAGGATTGTTGTTGTGCATTCCATGGTTCTATGCTTACAGCAGGTAACTAGAAACCGTTTTGCCTGGTACCAAATACCGCGAAAGTCCGTCTTCTTTCAGTTGGATGACTTATAGAT
Source organism: Anodontia alba (assembly GCA_964016985.1). NCBI lineage: Eukaryota > Metazoa > Mollusca > Bivalvia > Lucinida > Lucinidae > Anodontia > Anodontia alba. The sequence continues at coordinate 40,793,192 of OZ024831.1, forward strand.
ACTTTTGGAGCACCCCTCTCATTACTGAAAACATATCACATGAGGTATTGGTATTTAGATGCAATCTTATCATGTTTAGGTTTTAAAGGCGATTAATCATGTACGAAGTAAATTTCATAGAGAAAATGCAAGCTAGAGGCAACAGTCAAAATGAACAGAATGATACATGTCTTTTTCTGTGCAACATAAGTAAGTTCTACGAATGATTGTAAAGTCATAACAACAGTATCTAAGATTCATACAATCGAAACGGTAAGAACCATTTTCTGTAATAACCGCAGATGTGCCTTCTACTATATTGTTCCTTTATGTGGAATTGAAAAAAGGCAATAATTATACTTGCTTCATATTAATACTTACGAACTTGCAAAAACCTTGCTATGGAAATCTAGTAAACGTTTAAGAGAATTTTATTTGAGCCTCTTAATACTTTTAGTTGCTCTTACTGTAAATTATAGCCATGTTCTTTAAAGTGCCCTTTGAATGCACATCTGCCTTTTATGCACTATATATACGTATCACGTTCGCCTTTAAATAGCGTCTAGTGTTGGTTTCAAACCATGTAACGTATTTACCGTATGTATCCGGACAGACAGGCCCGAGCAAACAATGTAGACCCAGATGAGACGCCGCAGAATGCGGCGTCTCATCAGGGTCCACACTGCTTGCCACCTATCCTGCAAATTCTAGACACAACAACGGGTAATATATTGTACTTGTTCAAATTTTTGTATCGCATTACGAAAACATGCATATATAATATTGACCCCCTTAAACCCCGATGATTTAGTAAAACTGAGGTTTACAGGGGTATACATTATTTTTCTTATTTTTGCTGATAACATAGATTGCGGGTACTCGTTAGAACCGCCTCAGCTAGGCAGTTCTAACGAGTACCCACAATCTATGTTTTGAGCAGAAAAATGAAAAAAAAATATCTGATTTTTTTATGTGAAAATTTTCATTTTTTTGGTGGTAAAATTTTCAGTATATATGAATATGCATGTTTTCGTAATGGTAAGGAGTTGAAGTGTCATAATACTTAGGGAAAATACGGTAGGCACCTTACAGCTGTGTTGTTGAATAATCCAAGGTGGTACCCAGTATTTCACTTGCAGTGTTTATTCTCCTGCATTCGTTCTGGGTGCGATGAAATACCGTTTTTTGATATTCTTCTCCATTGCTTTTGAAGGGTTGTGTAAGTACATATTTACTTGTACATTTCTTTTTCTCCCTCAAGCTATTAGTGTTACGTATGAGCTCCTCATGTTAAACAGAGCCTTAAAAGTTGATGCCGTAGCAACTGTAGATGTAGCGAAAATCAAAGGAGCTTCACGTTTGTTCCAAACTGAGTTTCCTACACTGTTGGTTTGATATTGCCGTCTCAGATTGGGTTTTCATACATGCTGGAGTTCGTCAAGGCTCGGTTCTAGATCCCCTCATTTCTCGTTTACATCGATGATATTTTTCTTGAAATAGGTTCCAACATGCCATTTTTTGCAGATGACAACAGTGTTATCATTGCCGTCGATGACCCCTTCAATGCAGCTGCCTGTATTAACACTGACCTAGGAAGAATAACACAATGGGCTGCTACCCAGTAAGCATTCTACATAAATCTACAGCGGGCCGCTATCGGCCCGTCAGCTACCCTGACGGGCCGATAACGGCCCGCTGTAGATTTATGTAGAATGCTAGCTGGGTACGTGGCTAGTCACTTTTAACCCTCCAAAAAACTGAGTTTCGTGTAAATTAAACAGAAACCATCACCCTCCTTTATTTATGCAAAATGTACAAATAACCGAAGTTGACTCTCACAAACATTTAGGAATAGTATTCTCACGAGACCGCTCATGGCACAAACATATAAACTACATAGCTGAAAAAACATGGACAAGAATAAATATCATGAGAAAACTTAAATTTCAACTCGACCGAAAATCTCTTGAAACCACGTATATTGGATTTACAGGACCGTTTGAATATGGCGATGTCATATAGGACAACTGTACCCAATGCGAAAAACGAGAAGTGGACAAAATACAAAACGAACCCCGCCAGAATAGCCACGGGAACAACAAAGCTAGTTTTGTTAAACATACTCTCTTCTGAAAAGCGATATGAAATTCTCGAGCAGAGATGCAAGAATCACAGGTTAACCTTTTTCTATAAAATGAAACAATTTAGCGCCACAGTATCTATCTCATTTGGTACATGCACCTGAATCTGCTTGTAACGTTTCTCATTATAATTTAAGAAATTCAAGTGACCTACGAGGAATCATTCAATTCAATCTTCTCCGTAGACATAAACAATGCCAATAATTATTTTGACAAAGTGAATAAATTTATTTTGTTCAATAAACGCATTTAAATCTCTGGTAAATGCATGTTGCAAGTATAACGTCCTGAAAAATGTCTGCATTACCTGCCTGTGGATGTAAGCTCAGTTGTTCCTCTCCCAGAAAGCCATTTTCATATATTTCATTATACATTTGGTTCTTACTATTGTTTTCTTATACAAACACCCATTTATTTATTTATTTATTTTTATTTTTCCTTATTACCTGAAATAGCTATCACAACATTTTGTCTTGATCCGTCAAACAATTTGCCTTCAAGTTAACAAAGCTATACATTGTAGAGAAGAACTCTATAAGTAGTTAATGCTTTCGTTCTAATCCTATATTGTTTGTATGTCAAACTTGTTACAATGGTGTATAATGAATTTTGTAATAAAATATGCTTAAACCAAAAATAATTATAATAAGTGTTCATAAGTATACAATAAGTGTTATGATACTACTAAGTTTCATGAAAATAATTTATGCTCTCACTGAAGATTCTGCACACACATTGTGAAAGAAATATACGTGCTCATCATACAAATAAATAAAAATACAAATATATCGAACATTTTTAAAGTAATTAGATTATAATCACAATTTAATTGATAATATTTTTACCTCCCTTGACCTAACTTGGCTACGTAACCTAGTTCGAAAACTACGTACTTAGATAATATTTTCTTTATGATACTTTATTGCACATGTTTTCCTATGATACTTTATTTCACAGTCCTCAGAACAATTTTATAAGCTAAATTTCATTTGGAAATTGTTGGGTTTTTTTCAGACAAGAAAAAGCAAGGTTATATCAAAACAAAATCCGGTATCAGCCTTTAAATACATAGAACCGTCTCGACTATTTTGCTAGCATTTTGCAAATAATGCAACTTTAGCAGATAAATGACATTCCTAGTATTTAAAACTTTTCAAAAATGGGTGCGCCCCTTTTGCCACTTTAAGAAAAGAATTTACTCCCAACTGAGTCAGGGGCAGATCGAGGATGGTTTCGGAGGGGGTTCGATTTAAGCAAATTACCGTACTTATACTACGTATTAAAGTAGACAGGCCTGGGCAAACAGTGTAGACCCAGATCAGACGCCGCAAATCGCGGCGTCTGATCAGGGTCTGCACTGTTTGCCAATCACCGAACAATTTTACATATATTCACAAGTAGTAAAATGGGCTTGTTGAAGAGTTTTATTTGATAAAGATTCAAGGGAGTGAATAGTTAGGGTAAATACGTTGGCCCACATTTATCATACTTATCCAAAAATTGTCATGAAAATGAAATTTTGTGTCAAAGTAGGGGACGGGGTGCGATGGTTCGGTCGAGCCTCCAAACCCCGTCTGACTCCTGTCCTGGGAGAAGTCAGTCCCCAATGAGAAAGAAGGTATAAATATATCGTGCCGGAGTTGTTGCTCTTGAAGATGTATGAATTCTACAAAGTTCATGCCGAGAACGAACGCACAGGTTAGTTCCACACAATCTAATCAGGACCTAAAAGAAAACCTGTCTACACCGTTTGCGTACTCCTGTCTGTTTAATACCATGGGCAAACACGTTATTACATTAGGTTTAATTCTGTCTATATTTTAGAAAATAAGACTTTACTGAGCATTTACTGGTAAGTCCGGTGCGTAATTGGTTTTATTCTAATCAACCCGTTTATGCCGAGTGCTCTTCTGCCTTAAGTCTTTAGGCCGGTCCATTTACAGTAAAAAGAATGTCTTGTTATTTTTTTTATTCTTACCATGTTTTATAGAAATTCTTGGAGGCCTACTTAAAGCAAACACTACAGACCCTGATCAGACGCCACTGTCCTTTTTGGGGTGCAAGGCATAAATGGGTTATGCATACTATAGTTATAGTTTTACATTTGTCCTTTCGTTGTGTAGCTGACTATACAACATAATTACATGTAACATGTCGGAAAATATACCTCTGATATAACAATATAACTTATTGTAAATGCATAATTTTTTTCGTCTGTTTTTCGCTCGTACTGACTTTCTGTACATGAATTTACATAGGTACTATTTAGTTTATCTAATTAAGCAGTGCATGTGCATGTTGTTTTCTTAAGTTGTCTCGAACAGCTACACTTCTTAAACAGGTGTACCGGTATCATAAACTTCGTAAAGCATTTCTATATTTTATCGCCGCCGTTATGAATTTATTTCCAAATAAGAAGTCGGTCAGAAAACACTTTTACGGTAAAGCCTATCGGAACCCGTAGTTTATGTTGACTTAGTCTATAAAGGGATAGGGGTGGTCCATAAGGCCCTTTTTCTGACCGTAATACAAGTCTTCATGTTTTGCTGATACATTACCTATAGTGTCCCATTTACTAAAACAGTATTAATTCTGCAACGTAAGCCCTAGTTTTGGAGTAACATGATCATGAAAGTGGGCGGGATATTCAGTATGAACCTGATGTACTATATTTTTAACATCGCCTCTGTTTTAAAATATATCACACCCACTTATACCTTCTTCTGTTTGTTATACAAGTGCCTTAGGTCATCACGAAAATACACCTACATAGTTTTGACCCCCTTAAACCCCACTTTTATACAATAAAACTGGGATTTACAGGGGTATTCATTAATTTTCTATTTTTTGCTCAAAAACATAGATTGTGGGTACCCGTTAGAACCGCCTCGCCGAGGTGGTTCTAACAAGTACCCACAATCTATGTTTTTAGCAGAAATATGAAAACTACCAGAATTTTTCATCTGAAAGTTTTCCATTTTTTAGAGGTAAAATTCTGAATATAGTGTAATAGGCGTGTTTTCGTAATGTAATATCCTGTTTAGCTACATAAGACATTTAAGTTACTGCTTCTATATAGCTGTTAACCGAATCTGTGTAGCAATATCTAGGGTAGATGGAGCTCTCAAGCCCTGGTCGGCAATCCATCTAGGAGCTGGCAACTCCAAACAAAAACCTGCATATATGGATTTGCCTGTTCCAGTTATGTAAAGTCTGCTTCGGCGGCTGGGGCGGAGGAAATCATTATTATGATTCAACGACCCAAACAGCAATGCAGCAGCATGTTGTGGAGCATGGAGAGCATGACAAGGCACAACAGAAGTCATGGTCATCCACTGTATCCGGACTTAGCTCCAGATGTCCTGATACTGTCTTGCCTCTGGATCCAGCTAGGTCAGGACGAGAGAGTGAGGTTGACTCTGCGCGCCTCTCCATCACTATAATCCAATTCACAGCGCATGTCATCTTACTCAGCAACACACATTCACAGCAAGTACACATATGCAAGTCATACAAAAGCCCTGTGGCGATGGGCGAGTGGCGAAGCAGCAGGTGAGGAAACACTGGAAGTGTAGTTGCGGACCTGCACACAGGCGGCTTGATTCTGTATGGTCGCTTTCCTTAAGAACGAAGCAGTATGGGGAATTCGGCAGCCGAACTGAGCGACTGAGCAGACCTTTTTAGGATCGCACTGCTCACCCCCGTAGTATGGGGAAGGGGCTAGAAAAGGTGCCCTAAACAATTGCCTGCTTCAAAACTCCTGGCTTGGTAACCGCGATCAGCGGGAATTCCACAGCGGTCGAACAAGATAAAAGAAGATGAAGGTGATACCTTTAAGCATCGGCGCTTGGAATGTGCTCACCCTAATGGACAGTTCTGGTTCTGACAGACCTCAGGGAAGAACAGCTCTAGTTGGTAGAGAACTTGACCGATACAAAGTCGAGATAACAGCTCTGAGTGAGACTCACCTTGCAGAGGAAGGGCCTTTAAAAGAAGTTGGTGCTGGCTACACTTTCTTCTGGAGTGGACGCATGAAAGAAGAGCGGCGTGAAGCAGGAGTAGGATTCGCCATCAAGTCACACCTAGTCAGCAAGCTCTCAGGACTTCCAACAGACATAAATGACCGCCTGATGACTTATCTGGCAAGAAGCATGCAACAATTGTAAGTGCCTATGCACCCACAATGACCAACCTAGATGAGGTTAAAGACAAGTTCTATGATGATCTGGATTCTGTGATTTCTGCAGCACCCCGGACAGACAAACTCATCCTCCTTGGGGACTTCACTGCCAGAGTGCACACAGACCAACAAACCTGGGAAGGAGTGATTGGATCTGAAGGTGAAGTGCAACAGCAATGGACTCCTCCTTTTAAGGAAGTGTGCAGAGCATGTATTACTGATCACCAACACAGTCTTCCGTCTACCAACTCGCAGAAAGACATCATGGATGCACCCTCGCGCCATACACTAGCATCTCATTGACTATAAAAGTGCGATGGAAGGACAGACAGGATGTCAGAGTGACAAAGACTATGTGTGGTGCAGACTGTTGGACAGATCACAGGCTTGTTGTCAGCAAACTCAACCTGCGCATTCAGCCTGTACGACGACCACAAGGCAAGAAGGTGCCAAGAAATTGGATGTCTCCAAGCTGAAACAAGACAGCAAGAGGCAAGCATTCGTCAACGATCTCTGCAGCCGTTTAGACGCACTGGAACACAGTTCAGAAGATGTAGATGAGAGCTGGACAGTCTTCAGAGACACCGTTCACTCTTCAGCAATGGATTCCCTAGGACCAATATCTCGCAAACACCAAGATTGGTTTGATGAGAATAACAAAGAAATCCAGGCACTCCTTGAAGAGAAACACCAAAAACACAAGGCTTACCTCAGAAATACCAGCTCAGTATCTAGTAAGACCGCCTATTCAAACATATGCAAGACAGTACAGACTAGGCGCAGAGACATGCAAGACTCCTGGCTGAGCAAAAAGGCTGATGAAATCCAGTCCTTTGCAGACAGAAAGGAGGATATGACGAAGTTCTTTGATGCACTCAAGACAATATATGGCCCCAGAGCTCAGGAACCACCCCACTCCTTAGTGCAGATGGAACTAGTCTTCTGACTGACAAAGAAGCTATCTTGAAAAGATGGGCTGAACACTTTGACGGTGTCCTTAATCGGCCATCATCTATCAATGATGAAGCTATCAACAGACTACCACAGGTTGAATGTAATCCGCTGCTTGGTGAGCTCCCAACTGTCTCTGAAACAGTGAAAGCAATACAATTCCTGTCATCTGGCAAGGCTCCAGGATCAGACGAAATACCTGCAGAGATCTACAACGCAGGAGGTCCTCCAGTTGCGGAGAAACTTACAGTTGTTTCACATTATGTGGAGAAAAGAAAGCATCCCTAAAAAAGTCAAGGATGCAACAATTATCCACCTATTCAAAAGGAAAGGGAATCCTCAAGTCTGTGACAATCATTGAGGCATCTCTTTATGGTCAATTGCTGGGAAGATCATTGCTAGGGTCTTACTGAATCGATTGAATGTACATCTTGAACTCAGGGCTTCTACCAGAAAGCCAGTGTGGATTCAGGAAGGACAGAGGAACAATAGATATGATTTTTACAGCTCGACAGCTTCAAGAAAATGCCAGGAACAGAATGTGGACCTCTACATGACCTTTGTCGACCTTACCAAAGCATTTGACACAGTCAGTCGTGAGGGATTTTGGAAAATTATGGCAAAGTTTGGCTGTCCTGCCAAATTCATAGCAATGGTGCGGCAGTTCCATGATGGTATGCTTGCAAGGGTCCAAAATGATGGCAAGATTTCTGATCCATTCCCTGTGACAAATGGAGTTAAGCAAGGCTGTGTACTAGCTTCAACACTGTTCAGCATGATGTTTTCTGTCATGCTTACAGATGCTTTCCAGGATGGTGACAATGGTATACCTATTAGGTGTCGCTTTGATGGGAAACTTTTCAACCTAAGAAGGTTGCAAGCTAAATCCAAGGTGCAGACAGAGGTGCTAGATGAGTTCCTCTTTGCTGATGACATGGCAAAGGGTGCTCCAACAGAAGAGAAAATGCAAAAAGGTGTGGATCAAGTATCTGATTCATGTGACAGCTATGATCTCACAATCAGCATCAAAAAGACTTAGCCAGCACCTGGAAAGCCTTACAAGGAGCCTACCATCACAGTGAAAGGTCAACGACTGCAAGTGGTAGACAAGTTCACCTACCTTGGAAGCACATTGTCTAGAATTGTGCACATTGATGATGAAGTCAATGCCAGGATTGCCAAAGCTAGTGCAGCTTTTGGCCGGTTAAATGGAAGTATTTGGGACCGAAGTGGAATCAGACTTGACACAAAGCTGTAAGTATACAGATCGGTGGTGCTGCCAACACTATTATACGTATGCGAAACTCGGACAGTTTACCAACGGCATGCCAAGACTGAACCACTTCCATACAAGCTGTCTTAGAAAACTTCTAAAGATCAAGTGGCAAGACAGGATTCCAGACACAGACGTCTTGAAAAGGGCAGGGATGCAGAGTGTACATACTCTTCTGAAATTGGCACAATTAAGATGGACAGGTCATGTTACCAGAATGCCTGAACGTTTGCCAATGAAAATCCTCTATGGAGAACTACAAGTTGGAAAACGCTCCCATGGTGGTCAGAAGAAGCGATAGAATGACACCCTCAAAGTCTCCCTTAATGACTTCAACATACCAAAGAGTCGTGGAAACGGATTGCACAGGATCGAACAAAGTGGCGAGGCCTCATAAGAAGGGGAGCTGGTGAATACAAAACAAAAAGAATCAGCGAAGCCGGGCAGAAACGTGCACAGCGGAAAGCCAGAGCTAAGGCATCACCAACAGAGCTTTCTTCCTCAGACCTCTCTTGTTCTATCTGCAACAGGCAGTTTAGAGCTAAGATTGGTCTCATCAGCCATCTTAGAACACACAAATAATAACACATCACACAGTTGATTAGGATTGGTCATTGTCAGTAATGACAGACGAACGAACGAACATCCTGTTTAACTTACATCTCCCTTAGCAATGCCTAAAATGGAGCTGTGTAAGGCTGATGAACAGACTACATTTAGTACGATCTATGTGACTGTGTCAAACCTATATTATTGCAATTTGCTTTTCACTAGTAGTGTTCTGTTTGACAATTTGCATGAATTACAAAAGCCCTTTTTATGTAAACAAGTAGCCCAAGAGGGCAACGATCGCTCACCTGAGGAACAGTTAGCTGAATGTATGAATGTAATTTGAAACTCTTAGCGACTATCACATATGTTTTTGCCATAGGTTTCATCCTAGGCATACACAGTTTACACAAATATACCCTTTGTTTGAAGTTTTTTTTCGTTTTTTTTTTCAAATGCTCCTAATTGATTGGAAATATGTGTCGTCTAAGACACCTGAGGAGAGTAAGTTTGGCCATGGAAACCAGAGGCCCCAAATTAAATGCTAGAGCTTTTATGCCTGTCCTGATTACCAACAAATTCGATGATGATTCGATCAAAATTGAACGCGCTAGCATTGGGACACCATTTCCCTATTAAAATGAAGTCGCTATAATCAGCACAACATTTTCCTAGACAATGGGACACACAAGGGTGGGTAATTATCATGCCAATTGTCCAATCCGCGCTAAAATCAAACTTGTCCAAGATGTTATGTCTGTCCCTGTTATCTGCAAATTTGCTGAAGAGGGAATAAAAAAGTGAAGTCGCTATCATGCGGACAACATTTTTACCATTATCTGTCAAACAGAGACTAAATGGCAAGTAACTCCCATGTGGATAGTCCGATCTGACCCAAAATCAAACTCATCAAAGATTTTATGGCTGTCCACATTTTCTGCAAATCTGATGAAGATTCGATCAAAAATGATATCGCTATCATCCGGAAAACATTTTCCTATAAAACCCTCAAGGGCAGGTAACTCTTATGCCAAATAGCCGAAATAGGACCAAAATCAAACATGTCCGAGATTTTATGCCTATCCTCATTATCTGCAAGTTTGATATAGATCCGATCACAAATGAAGTCGCTATCGTCCGGATAGCAGTTTCCCCATTATTTGTCTGTGAGAGACTAAAGGGCAAGTAACTCTCACGTGAATAGTCCGATCTGCCCCAACATCGAGCTAGTTTAATATCTTATAGCTGTCCTTATTACCTTCAAGTCTGATGAAGAGCCAATCAAAAATGAAATCGCTATCGGCATGAGAACATTTTTCCGAAGCCTCTGGGACACTCAAGGATAGGTAACTATATGCCAGTCGTCGCCGGCCTCGGTGGCTCAGTTGGATGCGCCGTCCGACTGGAGACCAGGAGGTCGCTTGTTCAACCCCCGCCGACGTCGGCAACATTCTTTCGTGGAGATTGATCATGATTTCTACGGTCATTCTCTCCCTTCCGCTGATTCAAGAAGGGCAGTTGTCAGTTTCTGGCGTAAGAATGTGCACAATACTGGTTAACCGCTTAGAGGACTAAGCCTGCCCAGTAAACGTGTGATTAGGTAAACTGACCGCGCTCGACATGACCCCATTGGGTTGACTGGGCCGTAAAACCTCAACACAAACAATATGCCAATCATCGAAAGTTGGCCAAAATCTAACTTGTCCGAGATATTATGCCTGTCCTCGTTATCTGCAACTTTCAAGAAGATTCAATCAAAAAATGAAATCGCTATCGTCCGGAAAGCATTTTCCCTATTACATGTCTATTCGAAACTAAAGGACAAGTAACTCTCCTATGAATAATCCGATATGCCCCAAAATCTAACCCGTCCAAGATTTTATGGATGTCCTCATCACCAGCAAGTCTGATGAAGATTCGATCAAAATTGAAATTGCTATTGTCCGGACGACATTTTTCTAAGTCTATGAGGCGTTCAAAGGCAGGTAACTCTCATGCCAATTAATGACTCTATTCCGAGATTTTATCTCTGTCTTTGTTATCTGCAAGTTTGGTGAAGATCCGATCAAAAATGAAGTCGCTATCATCCGGACAACATTTTCCCCATTATATGTGTATAGGAGACTGGGCAAGTAACTCTTATGTAAATAGTCCGGGATCTGCCCCCAAATCGAACTCGTCCAAGATTTTGTGGCTGTCCTCATTACCTGCGAGTATGATGAAGATTCGGTAAAAAATGAAATCGCAATCGTTCGGACAAAATTTCTCTAAGTCTATCAGGCCCTCAAGGGTGAGTAACTCTCATGCCAATATTCGAAACTGAGCCGAAACTAATTTTTTCCCGAGATTGTATGCCTGTCCTCGTTATTTACGCCGGGCTGGAGCCCGGCGTATCTATTTGAGGTTGTTTTTGTAAAATGTGTATGCATTTGGAGAACATCGGTTTTCTTCCAGTTTTATGGGGTTCTTAGTGGGGTTATATGTAACTATTCAACGCCCCCCACCCCCGGTTTTTTATTATTATTCAAAGTCACACTTTTGCATCAGAGAACTGTGCTATTGATAACATAGTGAAATAAAAATGGGAAGTACTGTGTAGAATGAATGTAGCAATGTTGGTTTTGCTCAGTTAAAAGAGAAACGAGCAGTTTTCCCGTAGGAGCCCCAATTTGACCATTCGACCTGAAATGAGCTTGTTGCTGTCAATATTCGTACACGTTTGAATTTTTTCATTTCGTTTTTTTTTCGTCGTACTACGAACAAGAAACAAAAGATATTTTTCTTTGTTTACGATTGGAAATATACATTCTCAAATCGAACGGATTATAAGCTGGTTTAATGATACAGTTTAATTTGATATTCAAGCATGGAAAGATTTGGGCCGAAAGAAAACGTTATGAGTGGAGAAAAGAACGAAACACTGCTACATAGATGATTTCGGATATAGTATGTTCGGCCTAGGCTATGGATGGCGACATGTAATTATGTATGCGGGCTAGAAAACAGACGATCATAGTTTTTTTTACATAGCTCTGATAACGTCTATAATGTTTTTGCGATAATTTATATAATTAAAACCTTTCATAAATTATAACATTTTTTCACTATACTATGATCTATAGGGAGCTAAGTAATGCATGACAGATTAGTTTCCCGGCGTATTGATGCTTTGCATCAATGTTTTCTTGTCTGTATGTTCGATGAAGATTCGATAAAAATGAAATCGTTATCATCCGGACAACATTTTCCCCATAGTATGTCTATGGGAGACTCCTACGTGAATAGTCCGATATGTCCAAAACCGAACCTGTCCTAGATTTTATGGCTGTCCTCATTATCTGTAATTCTGATGAAGAGTCGATCAAAAATGAAATTACTGTCGTACGACCAACATTTTCCAAAGTCCATGAGGCCCTCAAGGGCGGGTAACTCTCATACCAATAGTCGAAAGTGGGCCAAAATCGAACTTGTCGGAGATTTTATGCCTGCCAAAATCGAACTCGTCAATGATCTTATTGTTGTCCTCATTACCTGCAAGTGTGATGAAGAGTCAATCAAAAATGAAGTCGCTATTGTCCTGACAACATTTTCCTAAATCTATGAGGCTCTCAAGGGCGGGTAACTCTAATGCCAGTAGTCGAAAGAGGGCCAAAATCAAACTTGTCCGAGATTTTATGCCTATCTTAGTTATCTGCAAGTTTGATGAAGAGCCAATAAAAAATGAAGTCGTTATCATCCGGGCAATGCTTTCCCCCATTACAGGTCTATGGGAGACTAAAGGGCAAGTAACTCTCATGTGTATAGTTTGATCTGTCTCAAAATCGAACTCGTCCAAGAAGTTTATAGCTATCCTCATTACCTGCAAGTCTGATGAAGGTTCGTTCAAACATGAAATCGCCATCGTCCGGACAACATTTTCCGAAGTCTATGGGGCCCTCAAGGGTAGGTAACTCTCAGGCCAATAGTCGAAATTGGGCCAAAATTAACCTTGTCCGAGATTTTATGGCTGTCCTTATACCTGCAAGTTTGCTGAGGATCCGATCAGAAATAAAGTCGTTTTCGCCCGAACAACATTTTCCCATTATATGTCTATGGGACCATTGGTTGCCGTTGAAAGCAAAGTTCTGACTAGATCTGCCCCCAAACCTCATACAGCCAATCCCCTACCCCAGTGATGGTACCTGTGAAATTTGATCGATTGGCCAACTGGCCTTGAAAATATTCCTGTTCGAAAGTGCAGACGGACGCACGCGACGGACGCAGGGACGACGGAGCCTTGCTATACTTAAAGCTCACCTTTAGAGCCTTCGGCTCAGGTGAGCTAAGAACTAAGAACATACCATCAGAGAGAGAGAGAGAGAGAGAGAGAGAGAGAGAGAGAGAGAGAGAGAGTGCAATGTCCTGTTGCAGATTTTAGAGAACTGTCAGAAAAGACAACCAAAAAAAAAAAAAACACCAAAAGCACAAGAATGCTTCAATATTGAAGACGAGATTAAATATTATTTATCACTTAACCCAGAGTGCTCGGATCGGATTTCTGTACAGACATCACGAGATATTAAATCATCTTACATCGTATATGAAATTACTAAATACGTTATCATACACATTTTTGTTATTGTAGATACTTCGACCTATTACAATTATGATTTCTGAATATCAACATGGATGGTTAAAGTTTCTGAATATCCGTTACGTTTCAAGTCCATTGCTAATAGAAGGAGTGTCAGGTTTGATTTCATTATTGCTCTGTTTTATAGAAATTTCTCTATGTAATGCAAACAGTGTAGACCCTGATCAGACGCCGCGTTCTGCGGCGTCTGATCTCGGTCTGCACTGTTTGCCAGTTAACCTTTTGGGGGTCTCCAGACTAAAATGAGTTATCAAATGCTATATTTAAACTTACTGTATCTTACAATATTGAAATGACTCTTTAATGTAATAGACTAAAATTTAAGTGAAATTCTCTTGAACCTCTTCAGGAATAGGATAGTCTCAGGAGAATTCTTTGGGTGGGCCGGATCCATTTTGTGTGAAAACCATTAACGTTAGACTGAAATTCAATTTATTTTTAGCTGGCCACCTATACAAACTATTCAAAGCCAGTGTTCATTTTGATCTCGGGTGGGTGTTAAGGATTCTTTGGTCCACCAAAATTTCCAGAGGACCCATTAAAATTTGAAGAGGTCCATTGAAACTTCAAACTTTACATGTATTCGAATGACATATGGGCACTTGACCCATTTCAAGGGTCCATAGTAACTTTGGGCTAGGAGTATCCCTGTACTCCTGGTAGCGTTTCTACCCAATTTTAGCAAGGGAGACAACTTCTGTGATTCCCCGTTGGATGACCTGCATACCAAGCGTCCCCTGAAACGGAGTCTACGCTAAAAGGGGAGCAAACTCTTTCCTTTTGGTTTAAATCCCATTTCAGAAGGGAAGCAAACGATTCTGAAAGCGTAGTTTTATTTGTAGCTTCATTTGTAGTTTAAGAAGAGACAATTATAATGAAATCGAAAGTGTGAAAACTATAGTTTGTTTAAAGGTGCTAGATACGCACTGTGATATCATGCCATTCTATACAAAGAAGACGATTTTGTAACTTCATGAACTTCGATCCCCTTTTGAAAAGGGATCTACTTTAAAAGGATGGAGCAAATGCTTTTCCTTTAGAGTAGATCCCTTTTCAAAAGGCAATCAAACTCAATTTTGACAGACCCGCCTTCCCTAAAATCGTATCAGTTTCCCTTAAAATGTGTTTGTTGTTAATTTTCAGCTATCATTAACTGACATGTACCAGAATGCTAAGTCAAGAGTTTCATCTGCGCCTAAGCAGTTTTCAGACCTCATGAAATTCTGGAAAAACAAGGATTCCGAAGACAAAAGACCTGAATACCAAACCAAAGGGAAATCTTTGGACTCACTGGGTGCAGCGCCACGTCGGGATAGACCTGAAACTTATAGACTGTCTCAAACGGTTTTACATAGCAAAGCTTCAGAAAATGTCGTTTCCGGTGAAACTGCAACTCCGAATCACGATGTTATGAAACGGAAAAGCGAGTGTTCATTGACAACTGGCGAAGCAAACCCTGTATATAGGAAGCAAACACATGGCAAATCAGATGATACTGTTAGTCAACGTTCATTCAGCGACTCACGTAGAAATATTGACTATCTTATCCATAATCCATACACTGTTTCCAAGGATTTGTTTAGGCAGCAGGTTCAAGGTGGAGTCGTACAATCAAATACAGCAAAAGACGTTGTTTACAGAAACAAAGGCGCTGACATACATTCAGTTGCATCTGATTCACATACGCCTAGCAAAAGCATTATTGATGAACATGAGATGAATAACGAGTCATATAGGAAACATCAATCTCTCAAAGTGACTGTCGAACATGACCGGTCTTATTTTAGCAGAAAACATACTAAACCAAAATGTGAGCATGCACATGAGCTAGCTAATGAAAACTTTGGAAAAAAGGCAACAATTATCAAGGCAGTCGAGAGACCATATACTACAGCGAGCGAAAGCAAATCGACCATCCCTTCATGTTCCTCGCTATTTGAGGAAGACGACAATAACAATGCCGATGATTATGATGATGACGTCGACGATGATGATACGCGTTCTCAAACAAGATCTACAACGGAATCAGCGATGTCTTTAAGAGGTAGTATTGCATCGACATCTACAGACATGTGTATGGTCCCAGAAACGTCATTTAGTGGTACGAAACTCTCTCTCTCTCTCTCTCTCTCTCTCTCTCTCTCTCTCTCTCTCTCACACACACACACACACACACACACACACAATATCCATCTGTGTGCATGTACAGTCGTGTGACAGTCAAATCTAAACATGCGTAAGGCATCACGATAACGTACCTATATAATTTCGACCCCCTTAAACCCCAGTTTTATATAGTAAAACTGGGGTTTACAGGAATATACATTATTTTTCTTATGACTGCTCAAAAAAAAAATTGTTGATACTCGTTAGAACCGCCTCGACAAGGCGGGACAAGGCGGTTCTAACGAGTATCCACAATCTATGTTTTGAGCAGAAATATGAAAAAGATATCAGAATCTTTATCTGAAAACGTTCAGTTTTTGGTGGTGAAATTTTCAATATATTTGAATAGGCTTGTTTTCGTAATGGGACTGAATACACGCGATAGATGGTCCTTAATTATTACAAGGGAAACATTTAGGCTTTGCTACTTGCCTATTCTGCTCACCAAGTCCCTTCTGAAATGGATGTCTACGCTAAAAGGAAAGAATTTGCCCCCCCCCCCTCTCCTGGGAGCAAATTCTTTCCTTTGAGAGCAGACCTCTTTTCAGAAGCAAAACGATTTTGACAGTTACCCCTCCTGTTAGAATATCATTTCCCCTTAAAAGCAATATGTGATTATCGAATTCGAAAATCAGCTTACCGTGTGACTTTGCTCAGTACTATAAATAATTATTGTTTTTTTTTTGTTTTTGTTTTTTCCACCAAAATGTTATGTAGATACTTATTTGTACCGCCTATGCGACTCTAAAGCATAAAATAACATATATTTATTAGTACCCACCACATATGACGCAATATTATATCTGTCTGATCTCTATCTGTCCAGCTGTCTTTCTCTCTCTCTCTCTCTCAAAATGTAGTTGTGTCAACCATTAATAAACAGTCATCTAAACAAGGAACACTGCTCTAATTCATGGGAATACGTGTTTGTCTTAACTTCTGTAGAAGTATATTTTGATTGCAACGCACATCTGAACTTCCAAAGAAGCCAAATGTAAACAGCGAAGGCCAGGGACAGTGCAACGTTAATTAGAAGAGTCGTTTGTTGACGACACATGAAAAAAGAATGGACGATTACACGATGAAAAGAAAAACGGTGTTTTTATTGTCCTGTCCGATCGACAGCGGTTTAATATAGATTTAAGTAGAATACTACCTGGGTATGTGTTGGATGTTCTTCGTACAAAGTTCATGCTTATTTATAAAGATACTATTAGTACATTAACCCATTTATGCGAGAACTCCTCTACCTCGCTGTTTAGACAGGCCCCGAGGTTATAAAACTCAGCTGAGCATGAAACTTTCTCTGCTTTCATAGACATGTATATGCACATATTTTACTGCGCACATGTATGCTATATTCATCAATATCTACCGATAAAATCTTGCATTTCTTTGTTTAGACAACACAGGCGATGTTGCTGCTGCCAGCCAGAATGTTATCAACATAAACGACAGTTCACACATTATCGTCAATACTCCAGCAAGTAAGATTAATAGAGCCGTTATATGAGACCATATACCCCATGGCATGTGAATCTGCGAAGACTGAAGTCAGTCTGCATATCATTGCAACCCGATCATGGCATCACGAAAATATGCCTATATACTTTTGATCCCCTTTAACCCCACTTTTATATCGTAAATAGTGGATTTTTCGTAATTCTGCTCAAAACATAAATTGTGGGTACTCGTTAGAACCGCCTCGTCGAGGCGGTTCTAACGAGTCCTCACAATCTATGTTTTGAGCAGAAATATGAAAAATATCAAAACTTTTTATCTGAAAATTTTCATTTTTTGGTGGTATAATTTTCAGTAAATTTGAATAGGCATGTTTTCGTAATGGTCTTCGCTTTACGGTACACGCCTTCGATATTTGCGTGCCTGCGGATATGTGGATGCGCAGGCGGATCAAAATCTTCACTAGACACTAGACACACGCATTTACTTCAGAATGCGACCCTTTTGTACGCCTTAGTATTCCTAAGTACGAGTTGCAATATTCCATAGGTACCTGGGTTGCGTTTAGTAGAGCAGAATATTTGCAGTTGCTTGCGGGAGTTAAGAAACTTTCCGTTCAGTTATAACAGTTTTTGACGACCGATAGCGAGTTTTCGCGAACTGATCAGACTTTCCTAGGGACTCAGAAACGAGTTCAAATCAGCGGTTGTAAAGAGCCATCGGTGTTCGATTCATTGAGAATCTTACTGTACTGGCTTTCAATCTGGAAAGCCATCTAAACTGCACTCTTGTTTTATTTTAGCAGTTTTATCGTCATTTAATGCTGGAAAGAGACAACCAAAACTTTTTGAAACAAGAGGATCAATGGTCTTGTAGCTCTGTTTGTTCTGAGCAAGCTATTTTAGTAAATGAAAGTTTGAAAGACCTTCCCAGTGGGCACACGACGTGAAAATGACGTCGTATCAACGTCGATGCTACGTGATCACGTCGCATCGACGTTGATACGACGTCATTTTGATGTTGTGTGCCTGGCGGGTTTGGTCTCCGTATCCTGCAGTAACTTGGTATTGAATTTAGCCTTAATTAATTTAGCGAAACAGACACTTTACATAAAATATAGATTTAATGAAACGACATACCAAATAATCAAAGGCCCGTGAGTTCTAGTTCACACAAGAAGATTTTTAAAGCTTTTACCTGTATGAGTATGTATGTAAAACATGTGACCCTTGGGGCAGGGCCATTTTTGACCCCTAGGTTATAATGTGGCCAATCTTTGTAGAAGTCCACTAGATAAGTCCACTAGCCATTAGATAAAACTATGTACCAAATGGCAAAGGCTTAGGCATTCTTTTAAAAATGTTTCCCCAAACGGGTCTATGTAAGACAACTGACCTACGGAACGGAGCCATTTTGACTCCTTAGCTATAATTTGAACAATCTTGGTAATGGCCCTTTAGCTGAAGCTACATATGAAATATTAAAAGTTAGGTCCTTCTTGTTTCACACGAGAAGATTTTTAAAGTCCTTTTTTTTAAAGTTTGACTATGTAAAACACGTAACCCCTGGGATGGGGCCATTTGTCACCCCAGAGCTATAATTTGTAGAATGTCGGTAGACGTCCATGAGACACATACCACATATCAAAGGCATGTGACCTATATTTTCAGACAAGAATAGTTTTAAAGTTTTTTAAAGTTGGTAGAGGTCTACTACATAAAACTACATACCAAATATCAAAATCCTGGGCCTTCTAGTTTCACACAAGAAGATTTTCTAATACCCCGTTTATATGCATTAGTTTGTCCCTAGGGGCAAATATACCCCTAGGGGCAAATTTGACATGTAAACCCATTTGTCCATAGGAGTAAAATTTACCCACGTAGGTAAAAAACCCTGCCTAATTAATTTTCTTTTTTATCTTTTATCTACAAGAACACTTGTTTTCTTGTCTACCTGCAATTTTTCAAAAATTGGGATGGGGTTGGAGTGGTATTTTGTTTTTTATACAGTTGTGTTTTAAAATTAGTGGAATGGCAAATAGTGTAGATCTTGATCAGACTGCTCAGGAGCATTCTGATATGGATCTGCACTGATAGCATATGTCATTTAGTGTTTTATTTCCATCGTCTCGATCTGTAATGTTGAAAGAGTAGTAAAACACCCAATATTCATCATCCGAGCAGTTTGATCAGGGTCTATTCTATTACCATTCAGTCAGTAGTTTGAGATACACGTTCAGGTGTTTTTGTAAATGTTATAAAAGCAGTTAATGTGTCCAAATATCAATTAGTAAATTTTGGTATTTTTACTCATTTGTAGTAGAAAATATAGCTCAAATGTCTGGCACACATTCTCAAACATACAAAGAAAGAAGCCCCTTCCCACCCCACACCGGGGCACAGCTTTGTAAGGGTTTTATGCTCATAGACCCTAATATGTGAAGAGGAATGGTGCTGATTAGACTCAGCATGTGTGCAGGCTAATTAAGGATATGGCTGTTGGGTGTAAATTGTGTAGTTTTACCTATTCATTGACTCGTATCGCAAAATCATCAGGGATGAGCTTTTTCCATGACCCTGAATGTCAACAGTACAAGACACTTTCTTCATTCAGTCTTAACAGAAAGATCCGAATTATACAGCAGCAGCAAATAATTGATTGTACATATCACTGTTTTCATGTTCCTTGATAATTTCCAATAAGTTTTATTAATTATTGTTTCTGTTATTTTTGTTTCTTTTTTTTTTTTAGGTTCATACAATATAGCTTTACCGGAAAATATAAAATATGGTTTACAATAGCACTGGGATATTTCAGCATGGTATTATTATTATTATTATTATTATAATTACTCATACTTTCAATATCCCATATAAACGCAACCGTTTACCCACTTGGGTATTTCACCAGGAGGGGTAAATATTTATCCCTAGGGATAAGTATACTCCTAGGGGTAAACTTGATGTATATAAACGGGGCTTTATTTGTGATTTCCTCAATGGGACCCCTGGGGAGGGACCATTTTTGACCGCGGGACTTTACTTTGAACAAATTTGGTAGAGGTACCTGAGATAAAGCTAATAACAAGCTGTCAAAGGCCAGGACCTTCTAGTTTCAGACAAGAAGATTGTTAAAGTGTTTTCCTTATGAGCGTTAGATGAAACAAGTGAACCCCGGAGTGCGGCCGTTTTTAACCCTAGGACGATAATTTGTACATACAAGATGAAGCTACATATCAAATAGTAAAGGGCTGGTCCTTCTATGTAAAGACATGAATATTGTTAATAGATTTCCCGGTCATTTTTGACGTCAGGGCTGTAATTTGAACAATCTTGGTAGAGGCCTATTAAATAATGTTACCAAGTATCAAATGCATTGGCTTTCGAGTTCCGAACAAGAAGATTTTTAACCCTTAAAGCGCCAAGAAAATCTGCATCTGAAAATGTCGTCTGCTTATGTCGTCTGCTGCATCTTCTTGCAAACTTTTCAAACTTACATTTTGCATATAGGCAAACAGTGTGGACCCAGATCAGACTGCTCCTAAAGGAGCAGTCTGATCTGGGTCCAAACTGTTTGCAACAATGACTTTTAAAGTAACCGGCAGAAGACAAAGCAGACGACAATTTTTGTGATTGGCGCTTTAAGGGTTAAAGTTTTTCCCTATATGATACTATGCAAAACAAATACCCCCCTTGGGCGGGGCCATTTTTGACTCAAGGGCTGTAATTTGAAAAACCGTGGTAGTCCACAAGATGAAGCCACATACCAAATGTTTGTTTGTATTGAGATTTTTACGGCCCAGTCAACCCAGTGGGGTCATGTTGAGTAAAGTCAGTTTACCTAAGCACAGTTTTACTGGGTTGGTTTGGTCCTCTATGCGGATAACCAGTATCGTGCACATTCTTTCGCCAGAAAATGACAACTGCCCTTCTTGAATCAGCGGAACGAAGAATGACCGTAGAAAATATTTCATATTTCAAATCTCCACGAAAGAAAGTGCCGACCCGGCGGGGGTCGAACGCGCAACCTCCTGATCACCAGTCGGACGCGCATCCAGCTGAAGCACCGGCACATATCAAATGCCAAAGTCCTTGGCCGTCTAGTTTCAGACAAGAAGATTTTTGAAGCTTTGCCTATAGGAGTTTATGTAAAAAAAAAGGCCTTTCGTAACAGATCACAATCAACCGCTGCATACCAGGCCCCTATGTCATTGTCCGTTAGGTTTTGGAGAAGAAGATGTTTAAAGGATTCTTATCATATATGGGCATGGCAACAATCTTGGTCATGTGACCCAGACGCGCCGAACAAAACTTTTCTTATTCCAATCCATGGACTTTAGCCTCGATTGGCTCGGCAGTTTTTGAGATGTTTGAAAATTTAACGGACGACCGGCGGACTACGGACAGATAGACGACGGAGCATACATATACTATTAGCTCACCTATGAGCCTCTGGCTCAGATGAGCTAAAACAACTAAAAATGATCTTAAAAGCATCACGTAAACATGCCTATATATATTGTTTTGACCCTCATAACCCCCACTTTTATATGGTAAAACTGGGGTTTACAGGGGTATACATTATTTTTCTTATTTCTGCTCAAAAACATTGATTGGGGGTACTCGTTAGAACCCCCTCGGCGAGGCGGTTCTAACGAGTACACACAATCTATGTTTTGATCAGAAAGATGAAAAGTATCAGTTTTTTATCTAAAAATTTCAGTTTTTGGAGGTGAAAGTTTCTATGTATTAGAATAGGCGTGTATGTAATTAAATACAAGTCACGCGAAACAATGTCAGCAGCTGAGGTGTTAACATTCATTTAGATATTTTGTTGGATTATACAACAACACAATTTCAGTAAAACTTAAATGCCTCGAACACTGATGGCTCGTTTATCATGGGTGATTTTCAGTCTCTAGGAAATTCTTTCGATAATTCAAATAGTTAGGGATATTGAAGGGAATTATTCTAATTTAATCATGAAAATGTAGATTGTGTGTACTCATTCTTACGAGTACACTCAACATACCATCGTTTTCTAGAAGATCGAAAAGACATCCCAAAATATCCCCCATGTGCCTCCTGACCTTGTGCTATGATTAACTCTCAGTGGCTCGAACTATCCACATCTAGAGCACATTCCACTGTCCCAAAGATGTTTGAGCCATTGAAGTTCAAGACTATATTGACGACTGCAGCACTGAACGTAAAAAATACCACTAGTCGGGTTTCTCAAATCCTGTATCTTTCAAATTACGTAACCTTACGGCTGTGCTTTTGTATTATATAAAACCTGGATATTGGTTCATACAAAACAGTTCAAAACTAATTGCGTTTTGGTAAAACTAAAACGAAAAGGAAGTTAGGTGTTTTCTTTTAATCATCAGGGGAAGTGATCCCCTGATCGGTTTCTGACATTTAGGAAGGTTTGGCGGGATGGGGTGGAGTAGTTGGCAGGGGAGCCTTCGGATCTGGTGGTTGTAGGATCGATCTCCTGCCGGGTCATACCTAAAACTTTACACAGTTGGTACCAGTAATTTTGTCTTTTGGCTATCAGCATTATGTAGAAGGGCTAGGAATGATAACACCGGTGCCAGTATAATGCAGCAGATGGTATTATCTTGTCATAATGCCTCAAACATGATACTGCTTTTAGAAGACACACAAAAAAATGGCATTATTTTCCGTCATCATATCCAGATGTCATGACTGAGCGATTGTTGACAGCGGCGTTGAACCTCAGCTCAGACAAATAAAGCGAATGCCCAGATCAGTCTGTGCGCTCAGTCTGATCAAGAACCGCTGTCCGTTTACAGAATCCCTGAATAATGTAGGACGTATAGATTCACATGTGTATACCAGGCCCTTACCAGATTCGCTCACTGCTCGGGAGCTTTATTGTTAGTATACGCATAGAAAACACCTTTTCTCAGGTAAATAAATAAAGAAATAAAATTCAACGTTTTAGAGTTACATGGACAAATGTTTATAGCAGGCTATACGCCTTTTTTTTCCAACATTACGAGGTAACACCTAAAGGCGGGTCTTATTATGATAGTTTTTCTTGGCGACTCTTGCAAAAAAGAAAACAACAAAAAACTCATCTAATTGGGGCAATACTAATAAAATGTAGGAAGCTGGGACCTTTTGGAGAAGTATGCGGAGGTCGCGCGCTAGAACTTTGTCGCTGAACATGTTTCGCTAAAACCAAAAGTTATTGCTAAAAATTATTATGAAAATATAAACAAAAAATAGAGTTTTAGCACTGACTGTCTAAAACTCTTGTCGCGTTTTGTAAAACGGTGCGTATTTTATGGAATTTTCATGACGATTTTTGTTTGCAGAAATAACGTCACTTATTATCCTTGGTCTTCATACATTCTTACTCTGTATAGTTCGTCAGCAAACGTTTTGAAATTATTGACATGACGAAATGCGCGGCGAGTCCCCTCAAGATGCATTTTGAGACTTAACGTAAGTTTAAGACACTGTTCTATACGAATATTTTTATACAGTCGACTCTAAGGGACTCTCTGAAATACTTCGAGATCCGTACTTCGACATATCAGATTTGCAGAATTGAGGAAAAAATAATTCGAACAACCACATTTAATAAATGTATGTGCAGTTGGACTCTTGAAGTTAAAGATATATTGAAAATATTGTGGAAAAGAGGAGAAATTGCTCATAAGGAGCAATTTCTCCTCTTTTTCACAATATTTCATTAACTGCTGTTAGATTTTCATGTTTAGGCAAGGATCAGATTTTCACTTCGAGATAACCGTTTATTCGAGATAAGCTAGGTCGAGATAACGAGCGTCAACTGTAGAAAAAAAAATAAGCACGAACGCTCGAAAGATGTCTGATAAAATTAAAAATGTGTCCTACAAAATGGTATTGCTTAGATATTCGACACCTTGTAAGTCGCTGGTTTTTAAAAATGACATAATATCATTATTCTTCCTAATATCTTTATTGTTAGTAGTAGTACTAGTATTTTGCCTCTGTTTCAGGCCCTTCCCAGATTTTGCCATCAGAGCGACTTTCCTTTGCTTCCTATCCGTCACTGACTTCCTTTCCATCCATTAGTACAGTGTGTGAGTATTTCTTTAGTAATTCGATCCCCGTCAGCTGCAAGGTATATTTATCCCATTTATGCCAAGTGTTCCATAAAAGGAACATTGGCAAATAGTGAACATACAGCGGCGTTTGATCAGAGTCTATACTGTTTGCATTAAGTACAGGAATTTCTATAATAAATGAAAATACAAAAAAAAAGCAAATAAGACACCCTTGAAATTGGAAATGTACCTATGTAGAGAGTGAGGTAGAAGAGTTCATTCGGTGTAAATTGGTTCATCTAAGATGAACCCATTTACGCCGAATGAACTCTTCTACCTCACTCTTTACATAAAAGGTAGAATAGTTCATTCGGCGTAAATGGTTTCATCTAAGATTAACCCATTTACGCCGAATAAACTCTTCTACCTCACTCTTTACATAGGTACATTTCCAATTAACTGGTGTTCTCGTCTCACCAACATTAATTATAGAAGCCAGTGAACCATTAAAGGGACTGAAAACACTTCGTAGATTTTCCGCCACAAATTTTTGTTCTTTTATTTTCTTTTCAAGTGGACTGCTTTTGTAATTTTCTGTATGCTTTTCTGCACACCAACTCCTTTCTGATAAGGAGTGTATATTAAAAGAGAAGACTTTGCTCTCCTTAGTAGCAACATTTTCCCTTTTAGAGAAACTTTCCTTTGTCAGAAGTCAGGCAAAACAATTTTGGCAGCGTTGTTACCTACCATCACGAAAACATACCTATATGAGTTTGACCCCCTTAAACCCCACTTTTATATAGTAAAACCGAGGTTTACAGGGGTATACATTACTTCTCTTATTTCTGCTCAAAACATAGATTGTGGGTACTCGTTAGAACCGGCTCACCGAGGCGGTTCTAACTAGTACCCACTATCTATGTTTTGAGCAGAACTATGAAATGTCAGAATAATTTTTATCTGAAAATTTTCAGTTTTTGGTGGTAAAATTTTCAATATATTTGATAGGCGTGTTTTTGTTATGAAAACTGTTTCCAACCTCCTGAAAAAAGATCTACCATTACGAAAACAGGCCTACCAAAATATACTGAAAATTTTACCACCAAAAAAATGAAAATTTTCAGCTAAAAAATTCTGATATTTTTCATATTTCTGCTCAAAACATAGATTGTGGGTACTCGTTAGAACCGCCTCGGCGAGGCGGTTCTAACGAGTACCCTCAATCTATGTCTTTGAGCAGAAATAAGAAAATAATGCATACCCCTGTAAACCCCAGTTTTACTATATAAAAGTGGGGTTTAAGGGGGTCAAAATTATATAGGCATGTTTTCGTGATGTTTAAAAGAAAAGCATTTGCCCGCATGGGCAGCAAATGCTTCCCTTTTAGAGTGCATTTCTTTTCAAAAGGTGCGCAACACCATTTTGACAGAGCTGCCACCATTGAAAGTATATTCCTTTCCCTTAAAGTTTATTGCTGCATAATACTTAAATAAACGTTTTGGAACTTCGACACTGTCGTTAATGCAGCATTACGATAAATACTGCTCCACCAGATATTCGCGAATTTAAAAATACTGCACCAGATCTATGATGCATCAAAGAGGTAAAAACAGCGGTGTGGCTGCTTTGCTAAATTTAAGCAGTGCAGTGATATTTTGTTGTCAGTGCAGCGCTAAATTTGATCAGTGTAGCATTATATTTATCAGTGCATTGATGAAATTTACCAGTGTATCGCTATTCTTCTCGCTACACTGTCATCTTTTACCAGTACACTGATAAACATATCGCTGCACTAAAATAGCTTATCTCAGGTTTACAACCTCGAAAACTAATTTTGTTAGTAAACGTTGTTCTAAAACCAACAACAAAGACAATATATATATATATATATATATATATATATATATATATATATATATATATATATATATATATATATATATATATATATATAGAGAGAGAGAGAGAGAGAGAGAGAGAGAGAGAGAGAGAGAGAGAGAGAGAGAGAGAGAGATAAACGTCGTAAGTGAAATGGAAGGAAGTTTTGTAATAATGAGAGAACGTTAGTCATTTACAGAATAAGATTCATAGACTGTGACCAACTTAACATTGACTTTCCTTGCACTAGTTATCTTCTATATGAATACCTTGCTGACTAGATTCTGAAAGGTCTGGTTTAACTACTGGACTTCAACCCTCTAGTTAGACTCTTCCAATCCATCTAAATTGCCATGGGCTGGTACGCTCAGAAAACTTATGCTGCATTTGTAAAACACTATGCCATAGCCGCACGGAACAATAAATGAGCTGCCGCATGACAAAATCAACAATTTGGCATGCGCGCTAAGCAAAAACTCGTATCAGCCTGGGCATCAACACAGCCTGATAAGAATCTTCGCTATGCGCTAAATGGGTGGCTGATATGAGTCTTTATGGGGGCACGTGTCAAATTACTGGTTTTGACATGCAGAGGCTCAAATCCTAGTCAACATTTGTCCATGATATTGATCAAGGCATCAATCGTTATCCAAACAGAAAAAAAAAATAATTGTAATTATCGATTCCTGATCATTGCCTTCCTTTCTATATAAAAAATAAGGTATCTGCTTTTCTGCTAGGACCCAGTTTATAAAAAAAAATTATTTTGATCTTGATCGCCAGTTGTTTTTCTTCAATTTTCATTCAGTATTATCTTTCATAATACAAGGTCAGTGCAAACGTCAGCTGTATTATTTTATCAGTTTGTTCATAAAGTTCAATCATAAACAACTACAAAACTAACAGACAGCATGCGTATAACCGGCATTTACCTTACATTTAATTTCTTTGATGACATCGGAACCAAACGTAAACTGCAACTCAATTGTAGAAAAAAAAACAAAAAAAAACTTTCATTACTGGAACGAAGCAAACACCAAGTGCTTCGCTTTAAAAAAAAAACAACAAAAAAAAAAAAAAAACAACAACAAAAAAACAAAAAAACAACAACTTAATTTATTCAAGCAATTCCTATACCATTAGCTGAATTTCGACGACCGATGGACTAGCGTAAATACCAGGCCAATAATTGAAAGTGTATGTACGTTTTACGACGAAATATATCGGAGACAGGTTATTTCGATTTAACTCAGCTATTCCTAATATATATGTGTTATATTCACATTTAACTTTATTATAGCAATGACAACAGGAGAAAGCTTAACCTATTCAGTCAGAAACATGGTGACAGGTAAGTCAGTAAGAGTACCGGTGTACCGGTTTATCTTGCACCCTGGGCAGCTTGCCCCCCGGGGGTTAAGCTGCCTCTGGGCAGCTTGCCCCCCGGAGATGAAGATACCCCGGGGTATCTTGCCCCCCACCCTTGTCCCCCGGGGGTGAAGATACCCCGGCCTGGGCAGCTTCCCCCTACTCCAAGAAAACCTGACAGAACTTAATGCAGAAAGATTTTATTTTTTTTTAAATAAAAATCCTTATAATAGAAACATGGGAAAACTGATTTTTACATGTGTGTGCATATGCATCTTTTTCCTGATAGGAGGGAATTGAGGGCCAGAATATAGTGACCTTAGAAGTTTGCACCTATGCCAGAAAAGCTGGCAGACTCCATTCTAAAAGACAATTTATCACTTAATAGACTTTCCTATTAAACAGTCATTTGAATATTCATAATATTGACCATCAACTATTTTTCTATGGCTGGAGGTGAGGCGGGGGGTAAGATACCGTGGCTTGGGCAGCTTGACCCCCACCCCTAGAAAACCTGACAGAACTTTATTCAGAAAGATTTTATTCCTTTTAAATAAAAATCTTTATGAAAGATACATGGAAAAACTAATTTTTTATGTGCATATGCATCTTTCACCTGATATGAGGAAATGGAGGTCCAGAATATAGTGGCCTTAGAAGCTAGCAACTATGCCAGAAAAACTGGCAGACTCCATTCCAAAAGATAGTTTATCACTGAATAGACTTTCCTTTTGAACAGTCATTTGAATAGCCATAAAATAGACCATTAACCATTCTTCTCTAAACAGAAAGGGGTGCAGGGTAAGATACCATGGCCTGGGCAGCTTGCCCCACGGGGGTGAAGATATCCTGGTCTGGGCAGCTTGCCCCCCCCCCCCCCCCATCCCCCCTTCCTCCATTCAGAAAGAGTTTATCACTTAATAGACTTTCCTATTGAACAGTCATTTGAATATTCATAATACTGACCATTAACCATTTTTCTCTAAACAGGAAGGGGTGGGGGGTAAGATTCCATGGCCTGGGTAGCTTGCCCCCTGGGGATGAAGATACCCTGGCTTGGGCAGCTTGCCCCCCGCTTCAAGAAAATCTTACATAACTTAATTCAGTAAGTTTTTCTCTTCTTTTAAATAAAAATCCTTATAACAGTAACATGGCAAAACTGATTTTTATGTACATATGCATGTTTTACTGGATAGGAGCAAATTGAGAGCCTTAGAAGCTTGCACCTATGCCAGAAAACCTGACAGACTTCATTCAAAAAGATAATTTATCACTTAATAGACTTTCCTATTGAACAGTCATTTGAATATTCATAATATTGACCATTAACCATTTTTCTCTAAACAGGAAGGGGTGGGGGGTTGAGGGGGGGGGGGGGGGGGTAAGATACTGTGGCCTGGGCAGCTTGCCCCCTCGAGGTGAAGATACCCTTGCTTGGGCAGCTTGACCCCCGCATCAAGAAAATCTACACAACTTAATTCAGTAATTTTTTCTTCTTTTAAATAAAACTCCTTATAACAGAAACATGGCAAAACTGTTTTTTATGTACATACGCATCTTTTACTAGATAGGAGGAAATTGAGATCCTTAGAAGCTTGCACCTATGCTATTTTTATCCGAATGTAAAGGAGAGGGGCATGTGATACAGAAAAAAAAGAGATACAGTAAAAATAAGTAAAAGCAGTTACTACTACCATTCTAATGTCTGTGCATTAGAATTTTAAGTTTTAAATGATTAAATAGCTTGTCTGATCTGAGTTTGCCAATTTTCTAGGGGTTGGGGCAACCTGCTCAAGCCAGGGTATCTTCACCCCCAGGGGGCAAGCTGCCCAGGCCAGGGTATCTTATCCCCAACCCCAGCCTATCTGAAGAAAGATTGACAATAAAAAAGTAACAGAAATATTCAAATGACAATATTCAAATGACCTGTTAAATGAGAAATTGTTTTAAAAAGATAAAAATAACATTCTGAACTTTAATTTTGTTTACAAGATTTTCTGAGCTTGGGAGGAAACCTCTTGGGCCACAGTTATTTGGCCCGAATCATTTTCCATAATTTGAAATAGTAGGTAAAAGCAGGTACTACTACCATTCTAATATCTGTGCATTAGAATTTTAAGTTTAAAATGATTAAATAGCTTTTCAGGTGGGAGTTTGCCAAGTTTCCAGGGGTGGGGGGCAAGCTGCACAGGTCAGAGTATCTTCACCCCCGGGAAGCAAGCTGCCCAGGCCAGGGTATCTTAGCCCCAACCCCAGCCTATCTGAAGAAAGATAGAAAATAAAAAGCAATAGAAATATTCAGATGACCTGTTAAATGGGAAAATGTTTTAAAAAGATAAAAATAACATTCTGAACTTTAATTTTGTTTACAAGATTTTCTGAGCTTGGGAGGAAAGTTCTTGGGCCACAGTAATTTGGCCCCAATCCCTTTCCATAAATTGAAAAAGTAGGTAAATGTAGGAACTACTACCATTCTAATGTCTGTGCATTAGAATTTTAAGTTTTAAATGATTAAATAGCTTTTCAGATCAGAGTTTGCCAAGTTTCCAGGAGTGGGGGGACAAGCTGCCCAGGCCAGGGTATCTTCACCCCCGGGGAGCAAGCTGCCCAGGCCAGGGTATCTTAGCCCCCAACCCAGCCTATCTGAAGAAAGATAGAAAATAAAAAGCAATAGAAATATTCAGATGACCTGTTAAATGGGAAAATGTTTTAAAAAGATAAAAATAACATTCTGAACTTTAATTTTGTTTACAAGATTTTCTAAGCTTGGGAGGAAACTTATTGAGCCACAGTAATTTGGCCCCAATCCCTTTCCGTAAAGTGAAAAGGTAGGTAAAAGCAGGTACTACTACCATTCTAATATCTGTGCGTTAGAATTTTAAGTTAAAAATGATTAAATAGCTTTTCAGGTGGGAGTTTGCCAAGTTTCCAGGGGTGGGGGGCAAGCTGCACAGGCCAGGGTATCTTCACCCCCGGGGGTGGGGGGGGGGGGGGCAAGCTGTCCAGGCCAGGGTATCTTACCCCCACCCCAGCCTATCTGAAGAGAGATAGATAAAAAAGCAACAGAAATATTCAAATGACCTGTTAAATAGGAAATTGTTTTAAAAAGATAAAATAACATTCTGAATTTTAATTTTGTTTACAAGATTTTCTGAGCTTGGGAGCAAACTTCTTAGCCACAGTATTTTGGCCCCAATCCGTTTCCGTAAATTGAAAAAGTAGGTAAATGTAGGTACTATTACCATTCTAATGTCTGTGCATTAGAATTTTAAAGTTAAAATGATTAAATAGCTTTTCAGATTAGAGTTTGCCAAGCTGCCCAGGCCAGGGTATCTTCACCCCCGGGGAGCAAGCTGCCCACCCCAGCCTATCTCAAGAAAGATAGAAAATAAAAAGCAATAGAAATATTCAAATGACCTGTTAAATGGGAAATTGTTTTAAAAACATAAAAATAACATTCTGAACTTTAATTTTGTTTACAAGATTTTCTGAGCTTGGGAGGAAACTTATTGAGACACAGTATTTTGTCCCCAATCCCTTTCGATAAAGTGAAAAAGTAGGTAAAAGCAGGTACTACTACCATTCTAATATCTGTACATTAGAATTTTAAGTTAAAAATGATTAAAAAGCTTTTCAGATCGGAGTTTGCCAAGCTGCCCAGGCCAGGGTATCTTCACCCCCGGGGAGCAAGCTGCCCACCCCAGCCTATCTCAAGAAAGATAGAAAATAAAAAGCAATAGAAATATTCAAATGACCTGTTAAATGGGAAATTGTTTTAAAAACATAAAAATAACATTCTGAACTTTAATTTTGTTTACAAGATTTTCTGAGCTTGGGAGGAAACTTATTGAGACACAGTATTTTGTCCCCAATCCCTTTCGATAAAGTGAAAAAGTAGGTAAAAGCAGGTACTACTACCATTCTAATATCTGTACATTAGAATTTTAAGTTAAAAATGATTAAAAAGCTTTTCAGATCGGAGTTTGCCAAGTTTCCAGGGGTGGGGGGCAAGCTGGCCAGGCCAGGGTATCTTCACCCCCGGGGGGCAAGCTGCCCAGGTCAGGGTATCTTACCTCTCCCCCCCCCCCCCCCCCCCCCCACTACAGCCTATCTGAAGAAAGATAGATAATAAAAAGTAATAGAAATATTCAAATGGCCTGTTAAATGGGAAAATGTTGTAAAATGATAAAAATAACATTCTGAACTATAATTTTCTTTACAAGATTTTCTAAGCTTGGGGGGAAACTTATTGACCACAGTATTTTGACCCCAGTCCCTTCCCATAAAGTGAAAAAATAGGTAAAAGCAGGTTCTACTACCATTCTAATGTCTGTGCATTAGAATTTTAAGTTTAAAATGATTAAATAGCTTTTCAGATCGGAGTTTGCCAAGTTTCCAGGGGTGGGGGGCAAGCTGCCCAGGCCTGGGTACCTTCAACACCGGGGGGGCAAGCTGACCAGGCCAGGGTATCTTACCCCCCACCCCTTCCTGTTGGAAGATAGGTTGTATCAAATGCTGGAAATTCTCTAATGACCTGTTCAATGGGAAATTCTATTAAAAGTGATAAAATATCTTTCTGAATTGTCTCTGCAAGGACTTCTGAGTTTGGGCGGAAAATGCTAAGGCTACAGTATCTTAGCCCCAACCTCCTCCCATAAAGAGAAAAATAATGAAAAACATACATTACTACTATTCTGATAATTGTGTGATATAAATTTGTTATATAAAAAAAAATAAATATCATTTTTAATTGAGTTTCCCAGGTTTTCTGGGGTGGGGGGGCAAGCTGCCCAGGGCGGGAGGCAAGATACCCCGGGGGATAGCTGCCCAGGGGGGGGAGGGGGGGGCAAGATAAACTGTTATACCGGCTGTTTAAGTTGAGAATTGATAAAAGTTTACATAATTTGAGCCGTGTCGCGAAGAAAAAGGCGCTTCGGATTTTCCGGAGGACATTACGAAAACAAGCCTATTAAAATATACTGATATTTTTTCCACCAAAAAATGAAAATTTTCAGATAAAAATACTGATATATTTTTCATATTTCAGCTCCAAGCATAGATTGTGGGAACTCGTTAGAACCGCCTCAGCTAGGCGGTTCTAACGATTACCCACAATCTATGTTTTGAGCAGAAATAAGAAACATAATGTATACCGCTGTAAACGCCAGTTTCACTATATAAAAGTGGGGTTTAAGGGGTTCTATATTATATAGGCATGTTTTCGTGATGATCAGTTAGCGAAGCCACATGTCTAGTCCTTTCAGGTGAGCACATGCTTTCCTTTCAGAGTGGACCCCTCCCTATAGCTGCAAATAGTTCTAGTTTAGAGTAGACACCTTTTTGACAGATCTCGATGACAATTTTGACAAATGTGCCTCTCCTGATATTAATCAAATAACATAAAACAGTGGAAAGATTATTTTGTTTACCAGCAAATAAGTTTCTGCTATCCGGCTTATTTGTATCATGCATCGTGTTTCTATATACAGTCTAAACAATGATTTTGTAATCATTACTTTATAAATTGCAGTCGACTCTCATTTTCTCAAACACTGATAACGCAAACTACAGCTTAAGTCAAACTAAATTATATCACAATTAGTGTAATTTTCTATATGTTCTTTATGTTTCAATTCTTTTCTCTCAAAGTACTATTATCTCAAACCAATAACCCTGATCCTTTGGAGTTTTACATAACGAGGATCAACTGTATTAATTTAATGTTTAAGGAGAATTGATACATTTTCAAGGGAGACAACACTGCTCTCTGTTTTGATCCCTTCTGAAAAGAGGTCGCCTCTAAAAGAAAACAATTTGCTTCTCGTGGGAGCAAATTCTTTCCTTTTAGAGGAGACTTCGTTTAGGGGATTGGTGTACAGGGAAGCAAACATGAATCCACACGTTGTTTCTCTTTTAAAAAAAAGGGCATACAAACTACCGAGCGTAT
The DNA here is from genome assembly GCA_964016985.1 of Anodontia alba. Classification (NCBI taxonomy): domain Eukaryota; kingdom Metazoa; phylum Mollusca; class Bivalvia; order Lucinida; family Lucinidae; genus Anodontia; species Anodontia alba. The sequence continues at coordinate 40,826,784 of OZ024831.1, forward strand.
CCATTTCCCTTAAATGACAATCTACCAACAACTGAAACATACAAAAATATAAATGAAGATACCTAGTAAACCCAAACCTTAAGTACTGGAAATAATACATCTGCTGTCCTCTGCATCATTTGTAAAGACATCCTTTGCTTGGGGTTTTATTTCTAGTGAAAATATTTTGTCCTGATTGACCGTATCTTATCAGAAATTGTTGTTCTTTTCTGTTTCTGTACTTGTTTTCAAATATTTAGCCCAATACAAGTTTTATGGCCAAACACTGTGTCTGAACTATGCAATTTCTAAAGTGATGTTTCGGATTTTATCTCTTAGAAAATAGTTTTTACATTTCCCTACTGATTTTAATAACTGATGTTTCACATCAGTATTGCTAAAATCAAAACAAAACATAAACAAGTAGAACTTGTGGAAAACCTACCTCCAATCTACCTGTCCTATCGAGTTTTAGCACAATTTCTAACCATTTCTACTGTGCTAAAGAAAGAAAATACTTAAATTTTGTGACACGAATGAATATAATAAACTTTTTCGTGAATAGGTAGTTACGACAAAGTGTTTGCATTAAATCACGACAACCGATTGCAAATTTACTTTGTATGTTTTAATGGCCAGGCAAAAACACCTTTCTGAAGGATGGAGGAAGCACAGTTTGCAAATGTTTTAGATGTAAATCAAACTTTGTTTACAAATCAGGATCTACACTTTTATCCATTTACTAGTACGGTTTGGCCGCGTCCCCTTATCGTCAAATGGATTTATTCAGTTTTAGGAAAAGTACAGTAAGGTGTAAAGTTCTTTGAATAGTTAGGATAATTACAACTTTATTATTCATTCCAAATGTACGACGAATACTTATAATAAAAATTTAGTTTTATTAAGTCTCTTCTTATATTGCAATATAGTATACGAGGACGTATACGCCCCCTAGCACCAGCTTAGGTGGTATTTGATTTTCTAAGTAAAGTATGGGCTCAAATAACACAATAGAAATAATAATATAATCGGCACTATTTTGAAGTACGGGGAGACGTTCTACGGATGCCACACGGCATTTAACACCAGCTACAGTCAAGTAAAATAAATAAAAAATATCAACTACTGTTGCTGTGTTTTTCTTGTTCCACAGAGCTTACAAAGAGTACCCTGGATGAAGTAAATAAGATAAGCGTAGAGACAAAGAGATTGAGGGTAGCGCGTACAATGCTGCAAAAAGGGCAAAAACGGTTTCTTATTCTTGCGGGCCATCAGGGAGACGGACTGTCCACACTCGGCAAAGCTTTACTGCTAGATTACCCAGATCGGGATCCGTATGTCTTAATGGAGCCGCACGAAGCATTGTCTTGTATTCCACATACTCGAGGGAAACAAGTGATCATGTTTGCTGACGAAATGTTAGGGACAACGTATTTTGATGAGAAAAGGTTTGAGGACTGGTCTAGGATTATGAAACGATTATCAAGCTACATAAAACACAACACAGTTATTCTGATTATGTCACTATGTCTAGACATGCTAAAGGAGGCAAAATGTAAGTGGTTTCATGACTTTTATCAACACAATGTATTAAATGTATCACAGCCAGCTTTGCAGCTCGATAGAAAAGAAATGAAACAGATTCTGAAACGAAATATTCTGTCACAAGCGGAAATACTGAAAATAGACATTTGTAAATCGAAATGTGATGAAAGTTTGTCACCTGTAAAGACAAACATGTCATGTGAAAGAAGGCCTGTTATCTCGGAAGAAACAATTGAGGAGATTGCTTGTATAGCTCTTCCTTCTGGCTTTCCAGGAGCTATCTCGAGATTTCTAACTAGTGTTGACAATTTGAAAAATGGCGTGAAGTTTTTTAGCATGCCATCGTTGGATATGTATCATGAAATTAATAAATGGCAAACAGATAAAGTCGAAGATAACTTGAACAAATTCATTGCTCTGATAGCAGTTTTTGTTTGTGGCATTTTCAGTTTTGACAAATTTAAAGCTCAAATACAAGCACATAAAGAACCTAAAACGTATTCCACTAGTTGTGCAGGTAAACGCAATATGTATCAAGGTGTTATGAAAGTAGTACCTTCAATGATAAGAATATTAAAAGAATTTGTGAGGATACATGGACTGCAGGAAACATTGATGTCCTCAGTAGGACGAGGTATTAAGCTATTGGAGGGTAGATTTTTAAAAGAGTTTTCGAAAGGCCATTATGTTATAGCGTCAGTATCAGTTGAAAAAGTAGTTGCAATCATTTGTGCGCGAGTAAATGCTGCAGATGTATGTACATCTTGCTCGAGAGCTGTTTTCAATGATATAGTTGGACCAGATGCTGCATTTGAAAATAAAGAATTGCACATTTCAGTTCAGAAGAAAAATAAAAATATATGTCAGGCTGTAATGAAAAGATTGCATGCTGCTTTAACGTCAAGCAAGATTTTAGAGGTTATTCACCATCCTTCAATGCGCGTATCGTGGTTTTCAACGTTGTTCATTACATATTTAAAACACCAAGATGATTTAAAGACCTTGGTAATGAAAACAGATGACACAACAGAAACGAATGTACTGGCACTTAGCCTTGATTGTCCGTATACGTATCCTGGAAAACCAAATACTCATTGCTTTGCAGAAGACATAATTTTAACGGCGGATTGGTTGAAAATTAAAAAAAATCATCCAGGTTTTGCACGGGAACTTGAGATTAAGACCCTGGAGAAGTGTTGTGAATTGCGATGGGAAAACTCCTACTTTCACCTGACAGAAGTATTTGCAATTCCACGCACAGAAACATGTCTGTTTCATGCCGTTAAAAGCACAAGCAGTAGTATAGTTAAGGATCTCTTAACACAGAACACTTTTCTGTTCTCCGATGATGACTTGTATTTGGCACTCCGGTATGCGTTTGTAAATTACAACGATGAGGACGAAGACACAAAGAAAATACTTAACCGAATTATGAAGAAAATTAACATTGATTATAGTTCTGAAACAACTGAATCAATATTACATCATGCTGGAAGAAACGGGGATGTTATTTTACTGGGTAAAGCAGTGGCGTTTTATACTGATAAAAATATTAGAAATCTGGAAGGAAAAACGTGCATCCATCTCGCAGCACAGGGAAATCACATTATGTTTGTTTCTCTAGCGTTAAAACTTGGTGTTTCCCAAACAACGACAGACTTAAATGGAGAGCTGCCCATACATTACGCGAGTAAACATGGATTTGTTAAAATTGCTGAAATTCTTCTTTTGGATGACCCAGAGGTTGTTAATGCAGTTTCAAATAATGGATCCACGCCTTTGCATTTAGCTGCAAGAAATAATCACCTAGCAGTCAGTGATTTGTTGATGAGACATGGGGCAAACATCTATGCATATGATGCGTTAGGTCAAACACCAGCTTACTATGCCACACAAAGTGGTGCAACTGACGTTTTAGAATATTTTCTGAAACGAGGTTTGGATAGTGTTCAAGAGACTGCTAACGGCGATAACTTGTTTATTGTTGCTACAAGGGCAGGCAACATTGCGGGTATGAGAAGTCTGCTAAACTCACTACCGGAGGAAGAGCAAAAACAACGTCTTTTGGCTGACAGTGTGGAAAATGTGTTATGCGGGAGTGAGGAAACATCTAAAAACTTTAACAACAAATGCAACGCGTTATTTCGTTTGATTGAAATGGGAGCAGATCCAAAACGTATACAAGAAATTGGGACACCATTACTTCAGATGGCTTTAAAACGCAAATGTGAACCGAAACAAGTAAGATTATCAGTAGACCAGGGCTGTGAAAATACCATGCCTGATTTGTCCAGCTTGTCCTATTTCCCTGAGGACAAGTAAGAAATTTCGGTTAACTTGTCCTGGGACAAGGACTTCATAGCTTCAGCTATGAAGAGTATCCAGATTATGATGTACAGTATAACCTCAATGGCTCGAACCCGGATGACTCGTTTACAGTGGAGGTTTCGAACTCTTTTTTCAGTCCCAACAAAATCCTTCCAATAGCTCACGTAAACAAATATTTAGGGATTTTTTTCTTATTTTATCATGGAATTGTATGTTGTGTGTACTCATTAGAATCGCCTCATCAAGGCGATTCTAATGAGTTCACTCAACATACAAACATTGTTTAAATATTTATAAGATTACCCTAAATTATCGCTATTTGCTTCCTGAATTGGTGCCATGATTAACCCTCAGTGGCTCGAACTACCCATGTCTTGAATGAATTTCCATGGTCCCAAAAATGTTCGAGCCATTGAGGTTCGACTGTATATGTTTTTCTTATTTCTCGAAGAAATGTTATTTTGTGGGTACTCATTAGAAGTACCCACAACATATACTTTGTTTATGAAATAAGAAAATGTCAATTTACTGTCAAATAAATCTTTGCTGGACCAGTGGGTTTTGACCATTTACTTGTCCGTGGACAAGCAATAAAATATAATAATTCCACAACCGTGCAATAAAGGTAATAGTGTTCTAGAACAGAAATATAATGTGGCTGTAAATGATCTTGTTTCGTCATCAAAAACAAAGTACATAAAATGGCAGCTGGAGGCATGAAGAACATTGCATTTATTTTCGTTATCCGTCATAACCAGACTACAAATTGAATCTGCCATTTTCAATTTCTTGTAAGCTGTTTCAAATCGTAATCATTTCAGGTTATTGTAACCGCATACAGATTTTAATGGCCCAAACAACTTTGGGACCATGGAAATGTGTTTTAGATATTGGTAGTTAGAGCCACCGAGGGTAAACTATAGCATCAGTTCAGGATGGCAATAATGAGAATTTAGGGATGTCGTTTCGATCTTCTATACAAAATGGTATTTTGTGTGTACTCATTAGAATCGCTTAGTTGAGGCAATTCTAATGAGCACATAAATATAGATTTACGTGATAAAATTTTGTGGGTACTCATTAGAAGTGCCTCAGTGGGACGTTTCTAATTAGTACCCACAACATATACTTTGTTTATGAAATAAGAAAATGTCAATTTACGGTCAAGTAAATCTTTGTTGGACAAGTGGATTTTGACCATTTACTTGTCCGTGGACAAGCAATAAAATATAATAGTTCCACAACCGTGCAATAAAGGTAATAGTGTTCTAGAACAGAAATATAATGTGGTTGTAAATTATCTTGTTTCGTCATCAAAACCGAAGTACCTAAAATGGCAGCTGGAGGCATTAAGAACAATGCATTTATTTTCGTTATCCGTCATAACCAGACTACGAATCGAATCTGCCATTTTCAATTTCTTGTAAGCTGTTTCAAATCGAAATCGTTTCAGGTTATTGTAACCGCATACAAATTTTAATGGCCCAAACAACTTTGGGACCATGGAAATGTGTTTTAGACATATGTAGTTAGAGCCACCGAGGGTAAACTATAGCGTCAGGTCAGGAGGGCAATAATGAGAATTTAGGGATGTCGTTGAGGCAATTTTAATGAGCACATAAAAATAGATTTACCTGATAAAATAAGACAAAAATCTTCAAAATATCCCGAAATGTTTGTTTTCTTGAGCTATCGGAAGAATTTCCTAGGGACTCAGATACGAGTTCGAAAATGCCATGGTAAACGAGCCATCAGTGTTCAAGTCATAGAATTTTTACTGCAAATGAAATGAAAGGGTAAAAAAAACAGCTGATGATTTTTTTACCTTATTTACCCTAAATATCCGGACACTTGCACTCCTCATCATACTTATTCAAAGTTTTTAGCAATTCCATTTTAACATCTGTTGATATGTCAAAAAACTGCTGGACAAATGACAAACTGAAGGTAAATACGGGAATTTTGTTTACAGTACGTAGAAGTTTCCAAGAATATAAGATTTGACATTTCATGCAACTTATCACCTGTGAAGTTAAAATGGTCGTGTTATACATAAATGATATATGTCATTGTTTGTAGAGGCTGTGGAGAAAAAAACACTTGAGAAAAGATTTACGACAAAAAACAACAGTGCAAAATCCGCAGATCAGAGATCCAACAACAAGGAAAATACCGCTAAGTTCTCATTTGGATACAAATGTACATGTTACCGACTTTCGTCTGATTCTATCACAAAAACATACCTATATACTTTTGACTCCCCTTAAACCCTACTTTTATATAGTAAAACTGGAGTTTACAGGGGTATACATTATTTTCTTATTTCTGCTCAAAAACATATATTTTGGGTACTCGTTAGAACCGCCTCGGCGAGGCGGTTCTAACGAGTACCCACAATCTATGTTTTGAGCAGAAATATAAAAAAGTATCAGAATTTTTTTATCGGAAGAGTTTCATTTTTTTGCTTGTAAAATTTTCAGTATATTTGAATAGGCATCTTTTCGTAATGAGAGACATCCACACGATATTCGCAGACATTTTGCACAAGAAGCTGAAATGTATGGTCACAAACGGGTGAATTTGACTGTACATTACGAAAACATGCTTATTCAAATATACAGAAAATTTCACCTCCAAAAACTGAAAGGTTTCAAATAAAAAACTTTGATATTTTCCTTATTTCTGCTCAAAACATAGATTGTGGGTACTAGCTAGAACCGCCTCGGCAAGGCGGTTCTAACGAGTACCCACAATCTATGTATTTGAGTAGAAATAAGAAAAATAATGTATACCCAGTTTTACTATAAAGTGGGTTTAAGGGGGTCAAAATTATATAGGCATGCTTTCGTGATGTAAACCCGCAATAGTACAAATTTCCATTCCAAAAGATGCAAACACAGGACATTGCAAGATGCAAAATGAAAAGGACAATGATGGTTGTTAATCAAATTATGATTGATAACTTTGCTTTCCTCTTGAATTGCACGACAATGAGGCAAGCCTCAAACAGAACGACGGCTTCTTCCTCAGTCTGTTTCAGAAGTTAGGTGCCAGAATTTTGCTGTATGTGGTCGGGCCTATCGTGGTCAAACTTCTGGTTTTCTTTTCCTCTCGATTTCTTTTTCTCTCGAATCAGATTGCCATTGTTTTCTTTACTTTGTTTCACTTCTGTCTTGCATTACGAAAACACGCCTGTTCAAATATATTGAAAATTTCACCACCAAAACTGAAAGTTGTGTGATAAAAATTCTGATATTTTTTTTTATATTTTTGCTCAAAACATAGATTGTGGGTCCTCGTTAGAAACGCCTCGCCGGGGCGGTTCTAACGAGTACCCACAATCTATGTTTTTGAGTAGAAATGTGAAAACTAATGTATACCCTGAGAACCCCAGTTTTACTTTATAAAAGTGGGGTTTAAGGGGGTCAAAATTATATAGAGGTATTTTTGTGATGTATAATTTATGTTTCACTGTCATGGATAATGAAGAAGACCCTAAGCGGACCAAACACATATTTGTAATTTTGAAGCTGCATCAAAATTTAAGGCGAAATTCTGATCCAGTAAAACTAGTTTAAACCCGCCACAGTAGTTTCATCTGATGACCGTATCAAGATGTTGGTTATTTATTGCCTCAAAATAGGCATTTTTATTGTCCAAAATGCAGAGCCTACATAAATACGTGACTAGTTTTGACGTGACGTAAGTGCCATTAGACGGCATCAAAAGATTGGGCATGTAAAGGCAACATTCGAAGCCATTCGAGTAAGCATGCAGTAACAAGTAAGTGTGCCGATATCTAGTGATATTTGCACGCTTGCTCCCCGGATTATCGCACACACACACACACACACACATATATATATATTAAACCGTGATTTCGTGATATATAAAGAATATGTCACGAAGGCTTGGCATATTTTTCATATCACGGAAACACGATATAATATTCTGTGTAACGAGTTCGTCAGGACAAGTTGTTAACGCGAGCTCTGCCTAGCCTGAGTGACATATTTTTTCATATTACGGAAACACGATATAACATTTTGTTGATTACATATATGCCTTTTTCCAATATTTCCAGACGAAAAGCTTTGAAAAACAGAAAAATAAACGCGTAATAATAGTGCATAGTAATACTTTCACAGTGCAGTGACACCAAGAGCGTTGTATAAAAGGCCAGCGTGCGTTGTTTCGTTCTATTTGAGTCAGACGTTTTTTTTTTTTTTTTTTTTTTTTTTTTTTGCTTTAAAAAGAACTAGTTCCGGCAAAACCATATCATCATTTGGGAAATATATAAAAGTAACACACCATTAGTGAAATAGTTCACTGTAAAGGATACTAAAACATTCTCACTAGAAAGTAATAGGAATTTTATGTAAGGTATATAACAAATGTGAGTTTCTTCACCCACATGACCCACGATGACATTATTCGGCTGCCACAACTGCTTTGTCAGCTTATCTCATCTATGCATTGACCACGGAGAGCATTTATTTGCTGGATGTATTGGATGTATTTCTGAGATAATTTCTTGTTTTCATACATTTATTTTTTTCTGTTGCGATATCAGCAAGAGGAATAAATATGGTAGCATACAGAATGATATAAATGATGCGTCTATTCTGAAAGGCTTTATATTAACCCATTTATGTCGAGTGGACTCGTGTACTACAACTCGTTGGAGCGGTCAGTTTCCAGTATCCGGGTGACTGGGTAGTTTTTATTATAACTATGTTTTATAGAAATACCAGTAGTTAATGCAAACAGTGTAGACCACGATCAGACACCGCATTCTGTGGCGTCTGATCTTGGTCTGCACTGTTGTGGGGTCTCCAGACTAAAATGGGTAAATAAGTTAATAAGTTAGATACAATGTTGCTTGTCTGACAAAGTATTTGTAAACATTGGTTTTGTAAAAAAGGTATTTTACGAGAAAAGACCAGTGATATTGTCTCACCATCTTGTAAATTCATGATGCACAGCTTATTTATTCAGTTCGGTAAAATGCGTTATTACTTGACAAAAAAAAAAAAAAAAAAAAAAAAAAAAAATTGCAAAAAGCATGAATGCCTACAGAACACGTTAAAATCATGCTTTAACTCATATTTATATTGAAACGGTACATTACCCATCTCCAGAAAATACGGGGTATCAGGTGGCGATATAAGAACACATATCAACAGTTTTGATTGAAAAAAAACAAGGACCGTATTTCGAATTACAACTCGGGTCATGGTATGTCAGTACTATGACTTTTATCTACAACAGAAGCCGCAACGTTTAAGAGACGTATCTTCGGACATGTGCGCCCAGCGAAGGTTCAGATCAGACTGCACGAATGTGCAGCCTGATCTGAATCTTCGCTGGGCGCGTTTTAGATAGCCAAGGACGAAATGTTTTTTGATGAGGACAGCGAAGACTCTGTGCGAATACACAGGCTTATTTGAATAATCGTTATGGGCTCAGGTCAGAAGGTGTGTTTCCTAACGTTGCGGTTAAGAACAAAAATATGGTGTCAGGTAGGTGTCGTATAATTATTTTTAGCACTTTGAGTGTACATATGTCACATATACGAATACGTAACAAATGTGTTACATATGCGTACAGTTGTACGCATACGTAACAAATTGTTACGTTTGCGTACAACTCTACGCATATTTAACACATGACAATCTCAATGTGTTACGTTTGCGTACAGCTACGCATATTTAACATGTGGACAATTAAACGTGATGCTTTCGTATGATACGTATATAACATCTGTTCATTACATGTAGTTGAGGTCACTATACCGATTGGTTTCTTATTATGCGTGTTTTTATTTGACACACGGTCCAGCATACAAATCTAACGTTTTGGCATCTAAGAATATGTAGAACAAACTTTAATATTTAATGTAATATGTAACGTGTATTATTTTTAAAGCGTCTAGTTGTTCCTGTTGTATATGTATATTTAGCATTATAAGATATATATCAAGCATGTATGCAAAGATATTGCATCCACTTGATATGCAAGGTTTCCCAGTTAGATAGAAACATACAGTTGACTCTCGTTATCTCGAATTCCAAGGGACTCTCTGAAACACTTCGAGATATCCGTACCTCGAGATGCAGAGTTGCGGAAGTGAGGAAAACAATAAATCGAACAACCACATTTAACAAATGAATATGTAATTTGACTCCTGAAGTTAGAAATATATATATAAAATAATGTGGAAAAGAGCAATTTCTCCTCTTTTCCACAATATTTTGTTACCTGTTCTAAGATTTTCCATGTTAACACAGGGACCTGTATTTCACTTCGACATAAGCGGTTATTCGAGATAAGCGAGTTTGAGATAACGAGGGTCGACTGTATATGTCGCTTATTGCTTAGAATTGGAAGTTCTGGTGGCAAAATTCATTTTTGAAGAGTGGAAATATTCTTTTTACCTCCTGTAAGGATATATTAGGACCTTCATGTGAACTGCAGCTGAAGCATCTAAACATCAGTGTCGAAGTTTGGAGTAAAGGTTGTTATTGGTGTACTTTAACCGACATTATAGATACATGGATTTTTTTTCCTTCTGACATTGGACAGCTGATATACGCGTACATACGCTCATATATGGGTCGTGCCATGAACAAAAACGAGAGCAGTGTAGACCCAAACCAGCCGTTATATTGCTACTATAACATCTGATCTGGATTTACATTATCTAGAGTGATGTAGGACAAAATGAGTGGCAAACAATGTAGATCCTGATCAGTGGCCACGTCTGGTTTACGCAATCAAACTGTATCGATTATTTCCTTGCAAGATGTACGCATATGTAAAGCATCTGTTACATATTCGTAAGTGTGACATTATGCACACTCACATGACACCATTAGGTGAAACAAGTTCTGATAAAACTTTTCAAACCAGCTGGGCCCAGTTGTTCAAAGCTAACGACGTCGTTAGTTAACGATTCGTTAAAATACATAGAGTGGTACGAAAAATATGCTGAATTTTTTTGCTGAAAAAATATCAGAATATTGTATATTGAAACCGCTAAAACAGTTAACGAAATGACCCTTAACGAGCTCGTTAAGCTAACGCCACTTTGAACAATTGGGCCCTGGTGTATAAACGTATTATAAAATCTTGTAATAAATCGGTGCAGAAATATTATAGCAGTAATAAATGAATGTTCACACAACTGAGTTTGTTTTCTTAATGTTACATTAATTCTTTAGAACCTGCTTCAGTTAAGTTTTCAGGGCCCAGTTGTTTAAAGCGTCGTTAGCTTAACGAGCTCGTTAAGGGTCATTTCGTTAACTGTTTTAGCGGGTTCAATATACAATATTCTGATATTTTTTGCTGAAAAAATGTGAGTAGCTTTTGCACTGCAAAAGCTACTCACATTTTTTCAGCAAAAAATTTCAGCATATTTGCGTATCACTTGATGTAAATTTTAACGAATCGTTAACTAACGACATCGTTAGTTTTGAACAACTGGGCCCAGATTTTTAACGCTGCCAGGCAACTGCGTCACAAAGAGGCAACTTTAGAACCTATTAATTTTGCGGTAATATACACTCGTATCTATCTTAATAGCATTTTACTCTCCTAAATGACATACATTCACAGCTAGCATTCTGTTTGAATATATTTTGGACCGTTATTGACCCGACAGTATTTTCAAAATCTATACTGGGCCCATCACGAAAACAAACCTATATAAAATTGACCCCCTTAAGTCCCACTTTTATATAGTAAATCTTGGGTTCACAGGGGTAAACACTATATTCTTTTTCGAGGCGGTTCTAACGAGTACCCACAATCTATGTTTTAGCAGAAATATGAGAAATATCAGAATTTTTTTATCTGAAAATTTTCATTTTTTGGTGGTAAAATTTTCAGTATATTTGAATAGGCATATTTTTCGTGATGCGGTTTACTTTTTGTAAAGATTTTTAATGACAGATTCTATCTGTCATTCTTCGTTGCCACGCACGGTTTTAGAGAATGTGACTTTGACTACTATTCAATTTCGTATTCATCCGCGCACAAAAGTACACCCAATGTTTCAATTTTTGTATATTAGTACGCCATTGAAGAGCTGTCCATACAAAAGTAGTGCAACTTGTGCTTGATCTATGGCGAGAGTCGCTGAGAAAACCCGCCTTAATATATGTGCGAACAACAAAGGCGCAGATCAGCCTGTGCGTCCGTGCAGGCTGATCAGCGCCTTTGTTGTTCGCTATAGCTCGTTTTTTTCGACGAAGAAGCGTCTCACAAACTTAAATGGAGAAAAGAATGATACCTGGAATTTATTAGTTTCTCATAGAATCTGTCATTTCAGGGCTGTTCAGCCCTTTGATTTACTATACTCGCTCATTAAAATATGAGCCATAAAGTGAGAAAACGCACCTTCTGACACCTTCGCCCAACGAAGACTCAAATCGTCCGGCTCTTCGCGCAGTCTGATCAGAGTCTTTGTTTTCCGAATGAAGAATTTTTGCATTCTTTGCTATCCAAAATGTGCCAAGTGAAGATTCTGTTCTAAATCTACGCTAGGCGCACATCTGATCTTGACATACCGAGCAATAAATAATTTATCCCCTGAATATATAACACAACTTCTAAAACCAGTATCCGAGGTACACACTCTTAACCTCAGGTCATCAGAAAATGGCTCACTTTATGTGCCGAAAGCACGGACAGCACTTTTTGATGGCTCTTTTTCGTGTTCCGCACCAAGACTATGGAATGCTCTACCTCAAACAGTAAAAACATCGGGGTCACTCTCTACCTTTAAGCAGTCTCTTAAAGCAACATTTTAACCCTTATAAAATGTCTTTATGATTTTAAATGATATACCATGTGTAAAATTATCGCTGAAACCATTATTGTAACTGAATTGAGAGCTTTTATGACCTAGCATAATTGTTTTAGATATTGGTTTTATGCGCTCGTCAAATCTTAAAGCACTTACAAAAACTGTGATAACATACAGATTTGTCTTTGATATAATTCAGTGCCATGTTTGGTTTTAAATCACTTGCACATACCTGTTAGCACTTTTATTTGATAAAAACTTTATACAAGCATTCACTTCGCTACAAGCTACTTTTATCCCATGAATTTCTTAGCTGTTAGTTAAGTCTTGTTGTATATATGTATATAAATTTTAGTTAGAGGACCACAAGGTAGAATAGTTATTTATAGCTAATTGTGTCATCCTCTTTAAACATTGTTTAAATAAATAAATAAATAAATAAATGTCCGAAGGAACGTTTTCTGACGTTGCGGCTCGAAAAAAAACATTAAACGATTCGAGCATGAAAAACTCTGCAATCTTGGCTATCAACAATGCGCCCAGTGAAAATTCTGATTAGACTGCGCGAATGCGAAGGCTGATCTGAATCTTCGCTGGACGCACTTTTCCGAAGATACGTTTTTAGCTTTTTTTAATATTAATTGTGTCACTGACCAGGTATAGAAGCCGCAACGTGCGAAACTATATCTTATCACACATGTGCGCCCAATAAAGACTCAGACCAGCCTGCGCATCCACGCATTCTGATCAGAGTCTTTTGTGTCCGCATGAAGACTTTTAGCATCCTTAGCTATTCAATATGCGCCAAGTGAAGATTCTGATCTAAATTTTTTTGTGTTCACATGTCCGAAGGAATCTTTTCTGACTTGCAGCTCATAGAAAAATTTTAATGATTCGAGCATGAAAAACATCGCAACCTTGGCTAACCAAATATGTCCAGCAATCATTCAGATCAGCCTGCGCATTCGCGCAGGCTGATCTAAATGATTGCTGGACGATCATTTCCTAAGGTAAGCTTTCTGACGTTGCGGTTTATAGAACTATTGATGGAACTTCAGTATAAGGCGAGTTTCTGTGACAAAACATAATGTTATTACTTTTTCCCTTTTTTACACAGCGAATTTACGTCTTCAGTAGAAAATGAGTATTAACCCTTTCATGTCTGCAGACTTATCTTTTGCAAAGCGTGTACACCTGATGAGACGGCTCAAAACGAGTCGTCTCATATGGACCTACAATGTTTGCCATTCTGTATATGATTTTTGATTGACAACCCTAAATCCAAGAACTGGAGGTGTCCATAATAAAGATGGAAGAGGCCACAATCACAAACGGTAGGCCTATGAGGATTGATATTTATTGTGGAACAGCATTTCACTGAAAATAAAATAAATGGACATCGAGAAAGTGCAACAGAAATACCGCATTGGAACAGTCAGTATCAAAACTGTTCACTTTTTGCTGGTGGTGAGGTTTTAAAACTGGTTTAATGGGTTTCTACCTTCGTCTTCGGTCCTCAGATGCGGATTCAGAGGGGCTCTGTGGTTCAGCCGACAGAGGGGATTTCAGGTCTTCAGTCGAACCCCGCTTTGACTCAAACTTTCGTTTTTCATGCGGAAACTTTTTAGACAATTTGATACATCTGCGATACCGTGTATACCCTAAATATCCACACCACTTACTCTTTACCTTATAATACTCTTCAACAAGTCCACTTTACTACCTGTGAAAATGTATAAAAATTGCTGGGTGAGTGACAGTCATTACGAAAACATGCATATTCAAACATATATTTCTCCTCAAAACATAGATTGTGGGAACTCGTTAGAACCGAGGAAGTTCTAATGAGTACCCACAATCTATGGGTTTTTTTTAGCAAAATTAGAAAAATAATGTATACCTCTGTAAACCCCAGTTTTGCTATATAAAAGTGGGGTTTAAGAGGATCAAAATTATATAGGCATTGATGGTATACCCTGATTAGACGCCACGTTCTGCGGCGTCTTGTCTAGGACTACATCGTTTGCTAAGATCTGTCTGCCTGAATGGAATGCGTAGAGTAAGTACGGTAATTTGATCAAATCAAACCCCCCTCAGACATCTTCCTGCAGCCACCCATGATCCTGATACAGTTCCAACAACCCATATCTGTTGTTCTAAGTAGACATGTAATCATTGAATCAACACATTAACCCTTGTCATGCTGAATAAATTAAGATGCCACGCCCACTTCTAATTTCCAGCCAATCAGATTACTTGATCCGGGTTTTTGATAGAAATTCACATAGTTAATTACACAGTGTAGGTTCAGATCAGTTGGCTTCTTCAGAAGCCAACTGATCTGGATCTACATTGTTTGCTAAGACAGGATATGTCGTGTTCAGTAAGAGAAGGGTTAAAAATTAATTTAATTTCTATCTTGCGAAAACACGCCTATTCAAATATATTGAAAATTTCACCTCCAAAAACTGAAAATTTTCAGACAAAAACTCTGATATTTTTCATATTTCTGCTCAAAACATAGATTGTAGGTACTCGTTAGAGTCGCCTTGAGGAAGCGGTTCTAACGAGTACCGACAATCTATGTTTTGAGCAGGAATAAGAAAAATAATGTATACCCCTGTGAACCCCAGTTTTACTGTCTAAAAGTGGGGTTTAAGGGGGTCAAAATTATATAGGTATGTTTTCGTGATGACACCGTGATGAAACAAAAAGGAGGGCTAGACAATAAAAGAGAACCAGTACAAGAACCACGCTGAGTCCAAACCTAAACGAGTAAGGACAGGCACAAGCTGTCTAGTAATGGTCCATTTTCACTGATTAAGTTTTAAATGATACCATCATCTGCACGAAGACAAGGAAATATTTAAAGTTACACTACATATCTGGACTCCTGGTTTATTTGTAGATTAGAGATGTGTTGCAAAAGATACGTACAACGCACCCTTGACAGTATCCGTACAATTCCAATAAAAATCTATGTTTTTGAGCAGAAATAAGAAAAATAATGTACACCTTAGTGTATATACCGCCTGTAAACCCCAGTTTTACTATATAAAAGTGGGGTTTAAGGAGGTCAAAATTAGGTATGTTTTCGTGATGTTATTATTTGTAATCAGGCTCGGTTGGTGTCAATCCCGCCATGCTCTATGGCGGCCGTAAAACGTCACCGCGTACTTCACTTTAGTGTGGTTATGCCCTCTCCCACCAAAGTGAAAGGACCATATTGTTTTTGTGCGGAACCCATTGGTGATGGCGTCGGCGTTGGCATTAGCGTGACACTTTCTTGTCTGTGCGATATGAACCATTGGCCTGACTGTTCGAACTGCAATAAGTTTTTTTTTTCTCATCAAAACTTAACGCTCTACGTGATGGGTAAATTACATTTCAGCAGACACCATTTCAAAACATTTTTCTCCAAACAATAGGCTTTGACAGCTAATGCAAAGATAAATTTGCATGAAATGTCAAAGCCTATTTTCAGAAAAGAAAAGAAAAAAAAAAAGACAAATATCATCAGTTTGTTGTCTGTTGAATTAGTCCGGAGTAGTAAAGGTTAACTGAGCTTGAGAAAAAGTACCTTACTATATGTGCTCCAGTGAACCTCAGAAGAGCTTTCTGCATCCGCTGAGTCTGATCAGAGTTTTCGCTGTCAAGGAATCAGTGCTGCTACAGATGTACAGCAAAGACTCTTACCAATCAGACTGCATTAATGCGCAGGGCTGATCTGAGTCTTCAGTGGACATAAATATCATAAGGCGCATGCACTTAGTTGCTGCTCAATTTTTCACAGTCTTTGGCTTCGTATTGGTCATACTTTATGTGTTAATATAGTGTGAACAGTCATTGATATTTTTTTTTCTTCAAATTTAAATCTTATTGATTTTTGCAGTGTAGTAATAAATTATGCTTAAATCCTCTTTTCATTTTGATTTTTTTTTCAAAGTCGATGAAACAGAACTTATAATATGTCATTTGTTTCCATGGCTTATGATATACAAACAAATAATACGCCCGGCCACATAGCCCATAAAAAGTAATGTTGATTCAGATTAACCTATTTACGTAGAACAGGGCTTGATGTAAAAGAGATATTCCATTGCCGCACTATTCAAGGAGGTGACCGTTTACTAAAGAGTTGTGCGATCAACCCCTAAAATGGACATTGACACACAGTGTAGACCCAGATCGGACGCCACAATGCGCGGCGTCTGATCAGGGTCTACATTGTTTGCATCAAATACATGAATTTCTATAAAACATAGTAATAATAAAAGATCACCAAACATCCTTTCTATTGGAAATGTCAGTCCAAAGAGATGAGGTGAATGGGTTAAAACACTTCTATTCCAGTTTCCCTGAGTTTTGGAAAGACTGGCCTGGCCTGAGCAGACAGTGTAGTCCCGAAATCGAATTCTTCCTTTAAAGAGTAACGCCTCGTTGCGACACATTTTGAATAGGATTCAAGTCCTGGATAAATTAATCCCTTTATGCCGAGTGGACTCACCTACATGTACCTTAATTCTTTGGACCGGTCCATTTCCAAATTAAGCGGTGTCTGATCACTTTTTATTATTACCATGTTTTATAGAAATCCCCGAAGACACGTTTTCGTATGACGCGGCCCTAAATAAGTAAATGCTGAAAACAGGGATCCTTTATAGTCCACAAAAAAAAAAAAAAAAAAAAAAAAAATCTCGGTCATATTGTGTCCATTCACGAACAGTTGTGCACTTTGCATAAAAGGAAAGAACTTGCTCTTAATTTTTCATAATGGACAAACACAATTTACTACGCTTTCGACATTCCTCGGATAGACGTTCTTCTCTTGGCGTTTCATTTAAATGACAATATTTTGTTCTAATTGACCGCATTTTATTAGAAACCATTTCGAGGGTTGAGCGCAAGACTAGCGTAAGTCAGATGGTTGTTTTTCCCCAAACCTAATCTCCTCACTATGAAGGCGTTATGAAGATTACAACATTTCTTTCTGTGAACAATGAAAATTTAGGTGCCATTGCTCGTATGAGCAATGGCACCTAAATTTGCATTGTTTACAAAGGGGTCCAAGTTGCCCCTAAACAAGGGTTTCAAAAATATGTTTGAGTTACCATAGTCTTGCGCTCAACCCTCGATTTGTCTTTTCTATTTCTGTGTTTTGTTCTCAAATATTTACCCTAAAATTAGATTCACGGCCAAAAATGTATCAGATCTGTACAATTTCTATAGAAAAGTGATTTTTTTTGTATTTTTTGTCTAATATTTTTTACTTTTCTTTGCTGAATTTGAATTATAGTTGTTTCACAACAATATTAAAGCCCATAATTCTTTCACATGTCTGCTGAACAACATCACTTGTGATTTAGCATCATCAACATGCAGCGCAGCAGCGGGCATTATTGGATTGCAGATCTCTAGATAAAAGGGGCAACCGGATTAATTTACCCTTTCCCCACAAAATAGTATGCTGTGATTACTCATTAGAACCATTCGCTATCGCAATTGTAATGCGGTAAAACACGGCAGCTGATTCTATTGAGAAATAAAAGCAATTTGCTAATGCGTATATTTCTGGGCATAAAAGGCTTCTTATTTTTAGCTATTGAATTCGTCGATACAGAAGCGACGATATGAATGGTGGTTTCCTTGACTAGAAAAACAACAAGTAAACAAAGTTACATTATTGCAATAGCTGTCCTCTGTCATCATTAACCTTTACCACTCTCTGGGTATTTCAGCACTTAATGATATTTGTTCTTATTTTTCCAAGGAAACAGGATTTGACATTTCAAACAAATTGTCTCCTTTGGAAACAATTTGCATGAAATGTCAAAACCTGTTTACTGGGAAAAATAAGGAACAAAATATTCCAAAATGCCGTCCGCCGAAAAATTTACCCAGAGTGCTTAGCGTTAATCCCAGTCAACCGTTTAAAGGTGTTTAAAAGGTCTATCCTATGTTTAGCACTGAACATTTTTTCTTAGAGACGACGTTGTGTTGCGGTCCTGTTTCGAAACGTGTCTTATCAGCGAAGAAAATATAAATATTATTTTTCTTTGAACTTTATCATACAAATAAAAAAGGATAACAATGTCGTTTGGAACCAGCTCGTTGTTTTTGAAGATTAATTTGGTCTTGCTTATTGTGACTGTGATATTAGATCTTCTTGGACTTGCCCTGCCCTACTGGGTGGCTATTGAAGGCACCAATGTAAATTATGGACTTTGGCAATTGTGCCCTGGCGAAAGTCTGAACTCATGCCAGTCAATTAATAATGCTCCAGGTAAAGTATATAATTGTTGTTGTTGCTATCATCATTATTATTATTATTATTACCATTCTTACCATAAATATTTGAATACTTTAAAACTGTACCATACTTGTCTTACGGTTCGAATGCATGTTTTACTTCTTAATGTACGTAAAAACTGCAGCACGAGTAGCAAACAGTGTAGACCCTGATCAGACGCCGCGTTTTGCGGCGTCTGATCTGAGTCTGCACTGTTTGTTTAGGTCTGTCTGACCGAAAACTTAGGTTAAATGCATGTACGGCATTAATTTATTTATTTATTTATGTTCCGAAATTCATACCCCATTGTTTTTTTTTTTTTTTTTTTTTTTTTTTTTTTTTACTTTTGAAACGTGCCGTATTTGTTACAAATCCCGGGACATCTTAACGTCATTTTTTTCTATTTCCTGAATTTTAAATAAGTATATTTTGTTTTCTATTGATGCGTCCGAAACCGCTGTGTGTGGCAAATGTGTAGACCCTGATAAGACGGCGAGTTCTGCAGCGTTTGATCTAGGTCTATACTGTTTGGTCAATTGTGTCTGCCTCAATACTTTGGGCTTTTCTCTGTGCGTAAAATGGGTAGTTTAATTCCCAATAAACTATAGCCAACATCGCACATTATTGTAGATTGACCAAAAAAAGCTGCCTCTTTGATCTTTTCGTTATAGAATGCATGAATGGTGCTGTATTATCCGAGAAATGTCACACTCAGGAAAGTTTTTCACGCGGAATGCTGGAGTGTCTTACCTAAATTACTCAGTGGGCACATCAATATGAGTATTAACCCTTAAAGCGCCAAGAAAAACCTGCATCTGTAAATGTCGTCTGTTTATGTCGTCTGCTGAATATTCTTGCAAACTTTTCAAACCTATTTTTGCATACAGGCAAACAGTGTGGACCCAGATCAGAAGGCTCCTAAAGGAGCAGTCTGATCTGGGTCCACACTGTTTGCAGAAATGACTTTTAAAGTAACTGGCAGAAGACAAAGCAGACGACAATAGTTGTGATTGGTGCTTTAAGGGTTAAATGCAGATGTAAAAGCTACAGGTTAATTTGGTTCTCTATATTCATCTATATACGCCTATACGGCTTATAGCAACAGTTTAGTTTAGGTTTTTTTACTTCACTGCACCTGGTTTTAACGCCGTGTGGCGGCCGGTGAACGTCTCGACGTACTTTACCTACAAGCAGATAATATTCCTATTTCCTTTGGGATCATTGAGCCTATTCTGGTTATTTGAAATCGAATACCGTTTAAGTCGGTGCGTTGTGGGGGTGGGGGTATGAAGAGGGGGATGAGGGGAAGGGGGTGGATATGCAACCTTATAAACTATATATTTGTATATAAGACACTTAGCTAAAGTCTTCGACACTTAGCTAAAGTCTTCGATTGTCGTTTGTTTTGTGTGTTCTTTGTTTCAAAAAGGCAACCGTTTAGATATTTATTATACATCAATTTTTCTATAGTACTCGCTTATCTACCATCGGGGACTAGTGCAGATTAAGAGTCTTATGCCAGGAAAGCCAGGGCCCAGTTGTTCAAAACTAACGATGTCGTTAGTTAACGATTCGTTAAAATTTACATCGAGTGGTACGCAAATATGCTGAAATTTTTTGCTGAAAAACTGTGAGTAGCTTTTGCAGTGCAAAAGCTACTCACATTTTTTCAGCAAAAAATATCAGAATATTGTATATTGAATCCGCTAAAACAGTTAACGAAATGACCTTAACGAGCTCGTTTAGCTAACGACGCTTTGAACAACTGGGCCCTGGCATTAAGTTCTGATGGTAAAAGTCGTAATATTATGCCTCTGCTTCATGGATTTTGAATAGGAAATATGTCGGTGTTTTGCACTTTTGGGCATGAAAACGTAAACCCAGCACTCTGACCCGACACTGCTGGAACAATACAAAGGTCAAACTCGTACTCCCCTACTACACACAGGATTGGTGATCCCAATCACTGGGGCATTAGTGAAATGCACGAGAAATAGTACAGTCATTGCATTAGCGCATACCATGCAGGTATATAATTTCTGCAGACGACATTTTGACTTTTTTTCTTATTTTAACCAGAAAAAAATGATTTATTTATTTATTTTTTTACTGAAAAGTGTCTACAAAAAGGATTTGACAGTTCATGCAAATTGTCTCTTTTGCATGAAATGTTAAAACCTATATTCCCTATATTCTTGGAAAAATACGAAACAAATATTGTAAGCCCATAAAAAGGGACATTGGCAAACAGTGTAGATCCAGATCAGACGCCGCAGCGTCTGATCAGGGTCTACACTGCTTGCGTTAAATGCAGGAATTTCTATAAAACATGGTATCAATAAGTAAGCAAGTAAGTAGCAAACGTCTGGCAGTGAATAAGTAAGTAAGTAAGTAAGAAAGTAAGTCAGTCAGTCAGTCAATAAGTCAGTCAATCAGTACGCACGCCAGAGGTAAGTAGCAAACATCTGAGAGTGTATAAATAAGAAGCAAATATCGTAGAGTGTGTAAGTAAGTAATTAAGTAAGTAGTAAGTAAGTATAAAGTAAGTAAATAAGTAAGTAAGTAAGTAAGTTAGTAAAATAAATAAGTAAGTAAGTAAGTAAGAAACAAACATCGGAGAGTGATTATGCTAGTAGATAGCAAACATCGGAGAATGAATGAGTAAGTACGTAAAAAAAAAAAGAAGCAAATATTTGAGAGTGAATAAGTACATGTAAGTAGCAAACATCTCAGAGTGAACAAGCATGTAATTAGCAAACATCTGAGAGTGAATAAGTAAAAGAAAGTAAGTAATTAGCACACCTCTGAGATTGAATAAGTAAGTAAGTAGCAAATATCTGAGAGCGAATAAGTGAGTAAGTACGTAAGTAGCAAAGAAGGAAACGTGAGAGTGAATAAGTAAATAAGTAAGAAGCAAACTTCTGAGAGTGAAGAAGTAAGAACGTAGCAAACATTTGAGTGAATAAATGAAAAAGTAAGTAAATGAGTAGCAAGCATCTGAGAGTGAATAAGTAAGTAGATAAGTAGCAAACATTTGAGAGTAAATAAGTAATTAAGTAAGCAAGTAGCAACGATCTGAGGGTAAGTAAGTAAGTAAGTAGAAAACATCTGAGAGTGAATAAGTAAGTAGCAAACAACTGAGAGTTAATAAGTAAATAAATAGCAAACATCTGTGAGTGAATAAGTGAGTAAAAAAGTAGCAAACATCTGAGAATGAATAAGTAAGTAAGTAGCACACATCTGAGTGTGAATAAGTAAGTATTTAAGTAAGTGAGTAGCAAACAACTAAGAGTGAGCTAGTAAGTAAGTAGCAACCATCTGAGAGTAAATAAGTGAGTAAGTAAGTAAGTAGCAACATCTGAGAGTGGATAATTAGTGAAAAAAATAGAGCTTGTGAAAGGTATACTTAATGGACACTTTACTTTCAAACATAATGATAATTCTGAAATGCTCCACTGCAAAGTAGCCAAGACTAGAGAGATAACAATTAGTGAACATGAGAAATTGTGAGAGGTCAGCTTGGTCAACAATATACTTTCAGAGTTTCTGATATCTCTGAAATGCTCCACTGGGAAGTATAAAACACTAGAGAGATAGTAATTTGTGAATACAAGAGCTTGTGAAAGGTCTACTTGATGAATACTTTACTATCAAAGTTAATGATAACTCTGAACTGCTCCACTTTGAAATAACAAACGTATGAGTCAACACTAGAGTTTCAAGCTTAATGATAACTCGGAACTGTTGAACCGGGAAGTAACAAACACTAGAGAGTTAACAATTAGTGAACATTAGAGATTGTGAAGTGGTCATATTGGCCAACAATATACTTTCAAAGTTTATGGCAACTCTGAACTGTTCCACTGGGAAGTAGCAAAAACTAAAGAGTTAATAATTAGTGAACATAGGAGCTTGAGAAAGGGCTACTTGATGAAAGCTTTACTTTCTAAATTAATGATAACTCCGAACTGCTCAACTGGGAAATAACAAACGTATGAGACAGAATAATTAGTGAAAACAAGAGCTTGTGAGAGGTCTACTTGGTGAAAATTATACGTTCAAAGTTGATAACGATAACTATAAAATGCAACATGGGGAAGTAGAAAACATCTGGGAGTGAATAATTAGTGAAAACAAGATCTTGTGAGAGATCTACTTGCTGAACACTACACTTTCAAACTTAATAATAACACTGAAAAGCACTCAGGGGAAGCAGCAAGCATTTGAGAATAAATAATTAGTAAATACAAAACTTGTGACAGGTCCACTTGGTGAACACTATACTTTCAAGGTGAACGATTACGGTAAATATCTTAAAAATTCGAACACTAAAACGTCTGACAAAATGACATATGCAAACAGTGTAGACCCTGGTCAGACTGCTCCGGAAGGAGCAGTCTGATCAGGGTCTACACTGTTTGCCATTCCACTAAACATTTAAAGAAACTGCTGCATAAAAATCAAAATTTAAGCCAAAAGAGTATGGAATAAAGTGTTCGAAATTTTAGGAAATTTACCGTACTATGTAATGCTCCACGGGGAAGTAGCAAACATCTAAGCGTAAATGATTAGTTAACAGAAGAGCGTGTTAGAGGTCAGATTGGTGAACACTATGCGTTCAAAGTTATTGATAACTCGGTAATGCTCCACGGGGAAGAAGCAAACATCAGAGTGAATAATCAGTGAATACAAGAGCTTGTGAGAGGTCTGCTTGGTCAACACTATACTTTTAAAGTAAATGCTAACTCTGTAATGCTAACGGGAAAGTAGCAAACATCTGAAAGTAACTAATTAGTGGTCTTATTGGGAAACACTATGCGTTCAAAGTTAATGATAACCCGGTAATGCTCCACGGGGAAGAAGCAAACAAGAGAGTGAATAATCAGTGAACACAAGATCTTGTGAGAAGTCTACTTGGTGACCACTATAGTTTCAAAAATGTATAATTTGAGCGACGTGATTCCTTCGCTCAAAAGATGGCAGTTAATCGGAAATTATGCAAGAACATTACATTCAATACTTCAAGAAACATATGTTTTTGATATTTGTTAGAGGCGATTCTAACCAATATCGAAAAAATATGGTCTTTGAGGATATGGAAAAAAGGAGGCCTCCTCATGATTAAGGATTCTTTACAACAGCAAAAGCCATTTTAATGACAACATCTTTGGGAACATATGTTGTCGTTGTATTAACGAAGGTTCACTATAATTCTTTTATTTCAGATTGGCTGGAGGCTTCACAGGCGTTTGCAATCATTGGGTTCTTGGTCCTTATTGTTGCCTTGGTTCTGACTATTGTTGTAATCTTTCTGAAAGATATGAAAGTCCTCAAGCTGATCGCTTGGATTCTATGCTTTGTAGCTGGTAAATATAAATTGTCAGATGTTGCAATCTAGGCCGGGGCACGACATTGCATTCTGCGATCAGAGTCTTCACAAGGCCATTTCGAAAACATACCAATTCAAATATATAGAAAATTTTAGCTCCGAAAAATGAAAAGTTTCAGATAAAAAATCTCTAATATTTTTCATATTTCTGCTCAAAACATAGATTGTTGGTACTCGTTAGAACCGCCTCGGCGAGGCGGTTCTAACGAGTACCCACAATCTATGTTTTGAGCAGAAATAAAAAAAATAATGTATACCCCTACAAACCCCAGTTTTACTATATAAAAGTGGGGTTTAAGGGGGTCAAAATTATATAGGCGTGTTTTCGAGATGACTTTGTGGGTAGATAAGGATCATATACGTCCTTTTGCGGACAGCGAAGACTCTGATCAGCCTGTGCGAATATGCAAGCTGATAAGTGTTTTCGTTGGGCGCGCATGCAGACTTGTAGGAAATGCTATGCCCTGGCTCAATTCAACATGAACAGAGCAATCGACTCTGTTAGCCAAACATTATGTCGTATTGTAAACCGAATGCAGACGAATAAAAAGAAATGGTTTCTCAGAAAAAAAAAAAAAAAAAAAAAAAAAAAAAAAAAAAACAATAAAAAAACAAAAAAAAAACAAAAACAAAAAAAAAAAAACAAGAGGTTTTGCGATTTGATAAATGTTCAGAAGTGCACATTACGAAAACAGGCCTATTCAAATATATAGAAAATTTCACGCTCAAAAAACTGAAAATTTTCAGTTAAAAAAATGCGATATTTTTCATACTTCTGCTCAAAACATAGATTGTGGGTACTCGTTAGAACCGCCTCACCGAGGCAGTTCTAACGAGTACCACAATCTATGTTTTTGATTAAAAATAAGAAAAATAATGTATACCTCAGTAAACCCCAGATTTACTATATAAAAGCGGGGTTTAAGGGGGTCAAAATTATATAGGCATGTTTTCGTGATGAGTTGCTCGCGAGTGTTTTTGCCCTGTGCCCTTGACCTTGCTCCTGTTGGCCTCGTCATTAGGTACGTATATGTACATAGATCCAGGGCAAAACGTTCGCTGTCATTTTGCATTTTTAACGTAGCCCATATGGTTTGTTTTCTCTAATAAATCAAATATTTCCTTAGCTGGCTTATGGGCTAGATGATCCCGGTTTTCTCTGTTTAACAAAGTTTTCTCAGCAAAATTTGGTCAAAAAAGTAAAAACCCTAAACTTTCTTTGAAAAACATTTTTTTTTCTTTGAAAACAAAAAATAAATAAATAAAAGATAAAAACATAAATAGATAAATAAAAACCAAAAAAAGGAGTGCAATTGTTTTCGATATAGAAGGTCTTCTTATCGTTTATCCGGTATTTTTTGAAAGCCTACAGCATCATAAAAAATAAAAAGTGTAAGCGAAACTAGAGCAGTTTCTAATTACCAAAACACGACTATTCAAATATATTGAGAATTTTACCAAAAAAAAAAAAAAAAAAAAAACTAAAATGAAAAATTTCAGATTAATAATACTGGTAGTTTTCATATTTCTGTTCAAAACATAGATTGTGGGTACTTGCTAGAACCTCCTATAACAGACCAGACACCGTAAAAGTGGAAATGAGCGTATTCACGTGCCATGGAGAGATACAAGAGTCCGATGGGAACAAATGATTAAACTGCTTACTTTTTCATGTTGGAAAGTTTGATGTAATCAATAAAAATCTCTAATACATTTTATGGCTAGTTACCCAGCCACGGAAATGACTCAGAGAATGCCTGTCTAACCTAATATTTAACCGGAATATTGCTATACCATAGTTGCCTGAACACTTGGACAAGTTCATTTCCCGTTTTTAAAACTACTAGAGGAGTGGTAACACTGTAGACCCTGATTAGACGTCGCGTTCTGCGGCGTATGATCAGGGTTTACTGTGTTTGCTCAGGCCTGTCTGTCCTACTACTTTCGGTAAATAGGTATTTATTTGTGTTTGAAAACTGGTATAAACTTTCAAAGTCAGGAAATGTCATCATCACGAAAACAGTCTTATATAATTTTAACCCCCTTAAACCCCACTTTTATATAGCAAAACTGGGGTTTACTTATTTTTCTTATTTCTGCTCAAAAACGTAGATTGTGGGTACTCGTTAGAACCACTCGTAGAGGTGGCTTTAACGAATACCCACAATCTATGATTTGAGCAGAAATATGAAAAATAATAGATTTTTTAACTGAAAATTTTCATTTTTTGGTGGTAAAATTTTCAGTATATTTGAATAGGCATGTCTTCGTAATGAAGAGCGTTGACCTAATGAGGCGCAAGGTGAAACAACTACATTCTGACATGTGCGTCCAACAAAGATTCAAATCAGCCTGCGCGTCCACACTGTCTGATGAAAGTCCTTGTTGTCCGCTACGAGGGTCGTGCAAAAAGTTCTGTCACTAATAGGTTTCCTTACCCAGTCAGCATTCTACGTAAATCTATATCGGGCCGTCATCGGCCCGTCAGGGTAGCTGACGGGCCGATGACGGCCCGATGTAGATTTATGTAGAATGCTAACTGGGTAGTTTTATCCCAGGTATATTTTAAAATGCTTCACTGCACTTGAATGGTGTGTTGAAAAGCTAACGATACCCGTTTATTTCGGGCAAATTGCTCTCCAACTGACCGAGTTATTTCAAACTGAAATAGATGCAGTCATATACACTGACCAATTTACTTGTTACATTGGAACATGGAACATGGACCAGAAGACTGAAATTCTTAGCTATATTAAATGCCGCATTAGGCTTTATATAGATTCAAAGCAGATATTTAAAGAATTGTGTGGTATATATGGACCTCAGACCATTTCAATGCGCACAGTTTTAGGTGGGTTAAAGCTTTTAAAGCTGGGAATTTTTCTGTTGAAGATGATACCCGTCCTGGAAGGCCTAAAACCTCTGTTACCAAGGCTAACATCGCTGCTGTAAAGATTGTGGTCGAACAGGATGCGCGATTGTCTGTCAAAGATATAGCTAGTTGTACTGGCATATCAGAAGGCAGTGTGCAAACAATTCTGAAAAAGCGTTTTGACCTGAGAAAGGTTTGCGCTAGGTGGGTACCTCATTTGCTCACTGAGGAGCAAAAGACACAACGCCTTAAATGTGCCCGGGAACTTTTGATAACATACAAAAGCTATAATAGTCGGGTTATTTCTAACTTGCTAACAGGTGATAAAACCTGGGTGCACATGTTTGAGCCACAAAGAAGGGCTGATAATAATCAATGGAAGCGAAAAGATACAAAACGCCCATGTATTGCCAAGAGAACCATAAGTTCGAAAAAGATGTACGCAATTTCCTTTAATTCAAGTAGGCCAGTCGTTCAAGCGCCTTGTCCATCTGGTCATACAGCCACTGGCCGATTCTACAAGAATTCTGTACTGAAGAAAATGAAAGACCAAGCAAAGAATGGTCAGTTCACCTTTTACATGACAACGCCTCCTCTTATAAGTGTGAGGTTGTTAAGTCTTTTTTGGCTTCTGAAAAGGTGAAAGTGTTAAACCATCCGCCTTATTCACCTAACCGGAGTCCCTGTGACTTCTATTTATTTCCAAGGCTTAAGAAAATGCTTTCTGGAAATAAGTATACGTCTAGAAGTTCTCTTGGCAGCGCTATTTATCAGCGTCTCCAACAAAAAAAAAGACTATTTATCTGCTTTTCGCGACATTTTAAAAAGGTTACAAAAATGTGTTTTAGTAAAGGGGGAATACTTTGAAGGTTTGTAATAAAAATATGTTTGATAAAACGTAGCACTGAAGTAATCCCAACGCGGTGACGAAACTTTTTGCAGGACTCTCGTAGAAGGAACTTTTCATCCTTGGCTGTGTCAAAAATGCGCCCAGCGACAAATCTTCACTGGCTGCACATGTCTATATGTACGTCTGACGTTGTGGCTCGTATTCCTTTTTGTTGATAAAATGTGCCAGACAAGCAACAACTAACAAACCTCTTTTTTTCGATGGCGTTAATAAAGTGCAATATTCAATATCAGTATTACTTTAGTAACACACAATAGTTTAATTTTGCATTCGTGTTTCTGACGGAAGTCAAGCCGACGTAATTGAAGCATTCCATTCAGCATCGCGATATTAAGATGACTTAATAAACATTGATATCATTATATCACTTTAATATAACTACAGTCGACTCTCGTTATCTCGAATTCCAAGGGACACTCTGAAATACTTCGATATATCCGTACTTCGACACCTCAGATTTGCAGAATTGAGGATGAACTAATTCGATTAACCACATTTAACAAATATATGTGTAATTGGACTCTTGAAGTTAGAGATATATATTGAAAATATTGAGGAAAAGAGGAGAAATTGCTCCTTAGGAGCAATTTCTCCTCTTTTCCACAATATTTTTTACATGTTGTTAGATTTTCATGTTTAGGCAGGGACCAGATTTTCACTTCGAGATAAGCGGTTATTCGAGATAAGCGAGGTCGAGATAACGAGAGTCAACTGTATATAACAATTAATATTACTTTAAAGGAAAAGATTAAAATCCGCTTGCAGTCTGATGAAAAGCCTCGTTGTCTGCAAGAAGAAACTTCGCATTATTGGTTGGCTGTTCAAAAATGAGCCCAGTGACGAATCTTTCCTGGGTGCATATGCCCGAATGTTCGTTTTCTGACGTTGTGATTAATCTTCCTTTTTTGTTGATAAAATGCGCCAGACAAGAAAATTGAAGAACTATTAAACCTCTTTTATTTTCGATGTCATTATTAAAGTGCAATATTCGATATCAGTATTACTTTAGTCCGACGCCATTGTTATATTTTGCATTGGGATTTCTCACGGAAGTCAAGCCGATGTAATTAAAACATTCCATTCAATATCACGATGTTAAAATTACTTCATAAAATTTTAAGCCAGCGCACGACAAAACCTACAATAAGACATGTGCGACCAGCCAAGACTCAGATCAGCCTGCGCATTCGCGCAGTCTGATCAGAGTCTTCGCTGATCGCATGTGCTTTCTACAGCCTCCAGGCTATCCAAAGAGAGAAAAATGAGAACCCTTTCTATACTGAGAGAATGTACATGCTGATCTGAGTGTACCTAGCAGGCACACAACATCAAAATGACGTCGTATCAACGTCGATGCGACGTGATCACGTCGCATCGACGTTGATACGACGTCATTTTAACGTTTTGTGCCTACTAGGCATCACGAGAACATGCCTATATAATTTTGATCCCCTTAAACCCCACTTTTATACAGTAAAACTGGGGTTGAAAGGGGTATACATTATTTTCTTATTTCTGCTCAAAAACATAGATTGTGGGTACTCGTTAGAACCGCCTCACCGAGGCGGTTCTAACGAGTACCCACAATCTATGTTTTGAGTAGAAATATTAAAAATATCAGATTTTTTTCTGAAAAAAAAAAAAAATCAGTTTTTGGTGGTAAAATTTTCAGTATATTTGAATAGGCGTGTTTTCGTAATGTATTTGCTGGTCACACAGGTCTTGTTGTAAGTTTTGTCGTGCGCTGCCTCATTATTATTGATATTATATTATACCACTTTATTATCATTCACAATTAATATTACGTTATGGGGGGAAAGCAAGGATGGCAAATAGAGGCGGATCCACGATGATTTCTGAGGTGGTCCGATTTGATTCGATTCGATTTACTCTACATATTCAGAAATACATGCCTTAGCAAACAGTGTAGACCAAGATCAGACGCCTGAGAACGTGGCGTCTGATCAGGCTCTACACTGTTTGCTGCTTCGTCTAGCAATTTTACACACATTCTTAGGTAGTAAACTGGACTAATTAACAAGGAAAGAGTTTTGGTGTGTCAAATGTATCCAAATTCCCAAGGACATGCAATTTTTAGCCAGCGGGAGTTCGAATAAAGAACCCCCGCCCCCCACGCCCCGAACACACACACACCGCCGAAATCCCCATGATTCCGCCACCGAATAGTGCATCTGATTTAAGCTTGATAAATCATATATTCTGATGCAATTAAAAAAAAAAAAAAAAAAAAAAAGCTATTGCAATTAAAAAAATAAAATAAAATTGAAGTTTGAAAATTTCAACATTGATTTATGGAAGCCACAATTTCGAATATTTATTGGGGCTTTATAATGTCATAAAGCCTTAATTAAATATGTAAAATATAAACTATTACTATCTGCACAAAACAAATACCTCTGTATTGTTTTTTTTTTTTTTTTTTTTTTTTTTTTTTTATCTTCTTGTCTAGTTATACATGTAGTTCGATCGTGTCTAACAGAAAAACTGCACGGTATTTCTGTTAGACAGAAGATTTTATTTTATATTTTGAAGTTTTTAGAACCTCGTTAAATATTCAAAATGGCGCGCTCTCAAAAAAATATTCGAAACCTTATTACAAAATCAACTTTTTAATTTTTGGCCGCTTTTGATAAAAATTGCATCAAAATGCATAGTTTGTCAAGCGCTTTCATTTCATATGCGTTCTTTTCCAACGTTGTTTTTCTATTTAAACAAATGGTAGATAAACTGTAATGGAAAAAAAAAATAGATAGATAAATAAAAAAAAACATTCGATAATCAATCAAACAAACAATCAATCAAACAAATATTTGCTTGGAAACGCTTTTGCCCGAACGTCTATCGGACCACGAATTTTATGGTGACTTATTATCGTGCCACAAGTTCTGAGATATATCTTCATTTTATAATACCCCTCAAGCGCTAATCACAATTGTAGCAGACGACACATGTTTGATTGTTCTTCGGTCATTTTCAGAGAAATTAAGGCTTGACTTTACATGTAAATCGTCTGCCTAGACAGACTATTCAATCGAAAAACGTCAAGCCTTATTTTCTCTGAGAAATAATAATAAAAATAATAGAATAAACTGTCGTCTACTGCAATTTTGTTTTGTAATAAAAGGGATAAATTGTGCCAATGTACATATCATCACGAAAACATGCCTATATAATTTTGACCCCCTTAAACCCCATTTTATATAGTAAAACTGGGGTTTACAGGGGTATACATTATTTTTCTTATTTCTGCTCAAAAACATAGATTGTGGGTACTCGTTAGAACCGCCTCGTCAAGGCGGTTCTAACGAGTGCCCAAATCTATGTTTTGAGAAGAAATGTGAAAATGTCAGATTTTTTTATCTGAAAATTTTCATTTTTTGATGGTATAAAATTTTCAGTATATTTTAATAGGCATGTTTTCGTAATGTAATGTTTTTTTTTCTCTTCAGCCTTATGTGTCCTGATTGAATTCGCCGTCTTCTGTGACAACACAAGTTCCGGAAACTATTCGGGTGCCTTCGCTCTTACCATTATTGCTTTTGTACTCGCCATTGTCTGTGGAATCATTGGAGTCATCGACTGGCTTGGAAAAGGAAAATAAATATTGACTGGTTCAGAAAAGGGAAATAAATTATGACAGAACGTGAGGTGGCTTAGGTATACGCATTTAACACTTTAAACGCTATGCAAAATTGCAGCAGACGACATATTATCATTATTATTATTATTATTATTATTATTAGGTTCCAGGGCAAAAAAGACTTAGCATTTCATGTGAATCGATTCACATGACATGTAAAGCCTTTTTTCTAATATAGATATAAACGTTAAAATGTCGTCTGCTGCACTTGTAATTAAAGCTATATAGGGTTACGTGTATTTTAGTGAAGTAATGCTTTGTATGTCTGATTTAAGACGGTAAGAAGTCAAAGACTCTTCCGGTTTGAATAGATAGTCTAAAACACACTGGGAAAATCCAGCAAACGACAAGTTGATGACATTTTTGGTTATTTTCCCCAGAACAGGTTTTGTCTTTTCATGCAAACTGTCTCCAAAGAAGACGATTTGCATGAAATATCAAGATCTATGAAAGCAAAAATAAAAAAAAAAAAAACAGTAATTTGTCGTCTACTGATTTTTTCCCCCCAGCATAATAAGTGTTAATCTGCATATTCATGTAGCGCGGTGACGGTTACAGAATAGTCTTTGATCACCATCACGAAAATATACCTATATAATTTTGACCCCTTAAACCCCACTTTTATGTAAAACTGGGGTTTATAGGGGTATACATTATTTTTCTTATATCAGCTCAAAAACATAGATTGTGAGTACTCGTTAGAACCGCCTCGCCGAGGCGGTTCTACATGTAACGAGTACCCACAATCTATGTTTTGGGCAGAAATATGAAAAATATCAGAGTTTTTTTTATCTGAAAACTTTTAGTTTTTGGTGGTGAAATTTTCAATATATTTGAATGGGCGTGTTTTCGTGATGCATTCCTTATAATTTTTTATTCTGAATTCCCAACACTATTTTGCTTTGGAAACACGTCAACATTCCAAGGCCGAGTAACAGCTGACTGAATTTGAGATTAATCTGAAAACTAGGTGTCCTGTTCAACATATTTGTGCCTAGCATCCCATAAATGGGACATTGGCTAACAGTGTAGACACAGATCAGACGCCTACACTGTTTGCATTAGTTATAGGCATTTCAATAAAACATGGTACTAATGAAAACTGACCAGACACCCCTTAAATTGTAAATGTACTGGTCTAAGAGTTCAGGTAGAAGAGTCCACTCGGCATAAATTGGTTATAGATGTCCTATATAATGCGTAAGTGGCACGTACTGACGGATAACTTTTCAAAAAAGCTGAAGAAATCATCTTATGGCGCTATTACGTGAATAATGCAATGGCTTGTAATGAGGTTTCAAAGAGCAAAAGTCACGGCATAGCCTGTGTGGTTCAGAGTCTACGTCTGCCCACTGAGCGATAAAATATTATCAATTCAGCCTGTTATACAAATGTAGATCTAATCCTTAAAAAAAACTGAATAATAATGAATTCTAATGAATAGAAATCATTTGAAAATTCAATCGCATCAATAGCTGTTAAAAGCATTTTGGTTCACCTTGCCAGTTAAATAGGATTTTTGAAGCATAATTATCTTAAATTTTCTATATATACTTACACATAAGCAGGCACATCCCAGCTAGCATTCTTTATAAATCTATAGCGGGTCGTTATCGGCCCGTCAGCTACCCTGACGGGCTGATAACGGCCCGCTATGGATTTATAAAGAATACTTACTGGGTTGATATATAGGCCATATCACTTATGATATATGGACCCTATCACTTATGAAAAGGGCCCTATCACTTATGCGGGAAACGAGGGGCTAGAACAGCCTATACATTTGAACAGTCTGCTCGGGATATTCGTTTTCCACTCACAAAAATTGTAGAATATATTGGTTAACTCTTTCGTCGCCAAATTTCGGACGACATTTGTCGTCTGATTTTTTTATTTTAACAAAACTATCGTTTGGAAAGACGTTTTTATGTAAAGTTGAAAGACTGAATGTCAAACAGCATAGATCCAGATGAGACGGCTCAATGAGCCGTCTCATCTGGATCTATGCTGTTTGCAAAAGCCTATTATCATCGCCTATGGCAGTGAAAGAGATAATAGAAAAGACAAACCAAACGATCGTTTTACTGCGTTAATCTTCGGATCGAGGCTGGTGGGGGAGGCGCGGTGGTGTCAGAAATTATGATGAAATTCGTGTTATGGATGCTTTTAAGGACGTTTTATATGTACATTAACTATTTTGCAGAATGAGTTTGTTCTTCATTATTCGCGTACGTTGTAACTATTGGTTCGAGTACGGACAACTATCCGTATGCTTACGAACAACCATTAGTTCGCGTACGGAGAACTATCGGTATGCTTTCGGACAACTATTGGTTCGTCGGTGTGCGTACGGTGAACTATCGATTCGAGTAAAACCGTCGGTGGCGTACCTGCAACAATCGATTCGCGTACGGGCAACCATTTGTTCCCGTACGGACAACTGTCAGTGTGCGTTCCTGCAACTATCGATTCGCGTACGGGCAGCTATTGATTCGCGTACGGGCAACTATTGGTTCGCGTACGGACATCTATTGATTCGCGTACGGAATACCGTCGGTGGCGTACCTGCAACAATCGATTCGCGTACGGGCAACCATTTGTTCCCGTACGGACAACTGTCAATGTGCGTTCCTGCAACTGTCGATTCGCGTACGGGCAGCTATTGATTCGCGTACGGGCAACTATTGGTCCGCATACGGATATCTGTTGATTCGCGCACGGAAAACCGTCGGTGGCGTACCTGCAACAATCAATTCGCGTACGGGCAACCATTTGTTCCCGTACGGACAACTGTCAATGTGCGTTCCTGCAATTATCGATTCGCGTACGGGCAGCTATTGATTCGCGTACGGGCAACTATTGGTTCGCATTCGGACAACTACTGGTTCGCGCACAGACAAGTATTGGTGTGCGTACAGTCATTGATTGGTTCACGTACGGGCAACTATTGGTTCGCAACGGGGAACTGTTGGTCTTAATGTGAGCCGCAGTGCGCGAAATTTTGCGCCCATGTGAATTCAGACCAGCCTGCAGATCAGAATCTACATTGTCTGTTTTTAATCATTGGCTAACCACTTAGCAATACTCAGATCAGACTTCCGCACAGTCTTAACTGAGTCTTCGCTGCGCTGGGCGCACATGTCGTAAGACACATTATCTTGCATTGTGGCGCTTATATTGAATATAGTTGCTATATGCATGATGTTATTAGTAGACAAGGGGAATTTGATGTACAAAATATATTGAAAAATAACATCCTTAATTATAGTTCAAATATTTTTGCATGACGAGGCGCATCTTTATTTCTTTCTTTCTTTTTCTTTCCCTTTTTTTTTTTTTTTTTTTTTGCTTTTTTGTTCTTTTTTCTTTTTTCTTTCTTTCTGTTCTATGTGTATTTCTTCGCTTCTTTGTGTTCTTTTTTTTTTCATTGATTTTTGTTTCGTTTCTCCCTTTGCTTCTCCGGTTTATTTCTAAAGGGATAAATGTCTCATGAGCTACACAATGCTCTGTATACACAATACATGTAGTCCCATTACGAAAACCTGCCTATTCAAATATACTGAAAAGTTAATCACCGAAAAATTGAAAATTTTCAGGCAAATAATTCAAATATTTTTCATATTTCTGCTCAAAACATAGATTGTGGGTACTCGTTAGAACCGCCTCGGCGAGGCGGTTCTAACGAGTACCCACAATCTTTGTTTTGTGCAGAAATAAGAAAAATAATGTATACCCCTGTAAACCCCAGTTTTACTGTATAGAAGTGGGGTTTAAGGGGGTCAAAATTATATAGGCGTGTTTTCGTGATGATTGCATTTACAACTGCCGATACACATTTTTGCTTACGCTTATTAGAGTTTTAGCATTCACCAGTATAGCTGCAAAATAATATCCTCTAAACCAAATGCAAATATTATACATAAGTCCTTAAATCAACGCAAACAACATTTTAAACCGTATACCGTAATAACCCTAAGTATTGGGACAGATAGGCCTTTGCAAACTGTAAATTCAGATCAGACGCCACAGGATGCGTCTGATCAGGGTCTACACTGCAAAACATGCAGCCCTATTTTAGACACATTAAGCGATAGTAGAATGAACCATTTTAAAGTTTAGGACAAGTATGGTAAGTAGATAAGGTGTCCCAATACTTGAATACGGTAAATTAATATACTGTCCAGCTTCGAATGCAAGATGAAATCATGTCAAGGGAAGACAACTCTGCTGACACATACATATGCTTATGTTTGTGAGATGTTATCGTTCACCAGTACGTACCCAGCTAGCATTCTACGTAAATCTACATCGGGCCGTCATCGGCCCGTCAGCTACCCTGACGGGCCGATGACGGCCCGATATAGATTTACGTAGAATGCTAGCTGGGTATACAAATGCTATCCGTTAAAACCAATGCAAATACTTATATTTAAGTCCTTAAATCAATGCAAACACTATTTTACAAATATATATTAATATTATACGGTCATGACTCAAATGGAAGAAGACAGTTTCATATAACTGGGAATGAATACACTTGTAGGGAAGATAACATTTATGCTTACGCTTGTAAGTTTTGTAGCATTTACTAGTACCGATACAAATGACTACAAATGACTAAATTCAACGCAAATGTTGCTTCTAAAATCAATGCATGCAATATATTAAAAACCCATACTTATATTATATATGCAAACTCAAATGCAAGAAGAAATCTTTATGTTAATGAGGAAACAACTGCTGATACTCATCTTTGGTTATTCTTGTAAGAAGTTAAGCATTCATTATTACCGATACAAATGACATCCTCTAAAATCAATCCAAATAGTTTCCTTAAGTCAATGCAAAAATCTTAAATCGTATACAAATATTAAATTGTTCAACTTGAATGCAAAAAAAAAAAACCATAAATAAATAAAAAAAATAATAAAAAAAAAAAAAAAAAAAAAAAAAAAAAAAAATACCTTTCGGTTTAAGGGAGACAACTTTGTTAACACATTCATGCTTATGCTTGTAAGAAGTTTAGTTTACACAAGTACCGATACAATTGACATCCTCTAAAATCAAAGCAACTGTTTATCCTTAAATCAATGCAAACAATATCTCAAAACTCTATGTCTATATCTCATATTCCTCTCACACTAATGCAAAGGGAAACCTTTATCTTAATCCTATCAGTTCGGTAGACCAAACCTGATACCTATGCAAACAGTGTAGATCTAGATGAGACGGCTCTCAAACAGCTGTCTCATCAGGATCCTTACTGGTTGCCGTTCTGTTTTTTATTTATTTATTTATTTTTGACTGACATACCTGTTTGCAATAGTGGATGTGCCCGAATTGAAAGACGGAAGAGTTCACTTCAGAAACTCAAGGAAGAAAGGATTAAGGGACTTCAGTTAAAACACATACATGGCTGTATAAAAATACAATACTTCTTGCGATGGAGTCTTTTTCGTGAAGCGAATGCATGAATTCTGAGCGTTCGTTTAGAAGTTTGGACTAGTGTAGTAGGATAGAATCTACTTCAAAAACAACGAACTCACAACTAAACAAGTCTTGAGCTAAATATATAGCCTCGAAGCGCCTCATCTGGGCCACGCCATGCAAACGCGTGTCCTCGGGTATATGCGGACAGCGAAGGCCCAGATCAGTCAGATCAGGGCCTTCACTGTCCCTCAATGGATACTTGAGTGTGTTTGAATGGAGAACAACGGCCCAGATAAATTTTGCGCATGCGTAGGATGATCTTCATCTGTGCATTTGCGCATTTGACCTTTGATCCAAGAGCAATTGTTAAAATTGGTTTTAGTTTATGCATAATACGGCTACAGTACTAGTATACCGCCTGTGTTGCTCTGTTAACCTTAACAGAGGCGGCACACGAAAACGGGAACCATTTGGTTTTCTGGTTTGTGGTTCTTCAAATGCGCATGTGCAGTCCCCTGTTTGGGCTAGAGACGTGCGTTTTCTGCCTGAAGCGTCCTCTCTACTACCTGTCTGCGAAAAGCAAAGGCTCTGGCGAGACTATGCTTTTGCGCAGGCTCGCCTGAGACTTTATTGATCGCCTATGTGATAAGTACCATTTTCGCATGCGCTGGCTCAATATTGGGACACCTTACCATACTTGTCCTAAAATTTGAACAACTCCATTTTCCTGCCTGTTGTTGTGTCTAAATATTGCCGGTCGACTGACCAACAGTGTATACCCAGATAAGATACGACGTTTTGAGGTGTCTGATCTGGGTCTACACTGTTTTCACACGTTTGTCGGTCCAATACTTAGGGCTATTGCGGTACTCTAAATACTCTGAAAAAAAAAGATAGCAAAAGTAACTAACATGTCATTCCCTATACAGTTGACTCTCGTTATCTCGACCTCGCTTATCTCGAATAACCGCTTATCTCGAAGTGAAAATCTGGTCCCTGTCTATACATGAAAACCTAACAACAGATGGAAAATATTGTAGAAAAGAGGAGAAATTGCTCCTAAGGAGCAATTTCTCCTCTTTTCCACAATATTTTCAATATATCTCTAACTTCAAAAGTCCAATTACCTATCAGTTTGTAAAATGTGGTTAATCAAATTATTTTTTCCTCAATTCTGCAAACCTGATATGTCGAACTACGGATATCTCGAAGTATTTCAGAGAGTCCCTTGGAATTCGAGATAACGAGAGTCGACTGTATGTTGGTACATGTAGGTTATGATTATTGTCAAATCAAATGACTTGTTTTATTTTGTGTATTGCAGACATTAGCCCATTGTAGTCTGGAGAACCTCAAAAGGGTAATTGCCAGATAGACCCACATCAGATGCCGTAAATCGCAGCGTCTGATCAGGGTCTCCACTGTTTGCAAAATGGTTTAGCCAGTTTTCTCTAGGAATATCTAGATCACATAGCCCGACATACTTAAAATTGAAATTGGATTCCAATATATAGTGTAGGAGAGTTCAGTCAGCCTTCAGTGGGTTAGTAACTTTGAATTGACAGCATCTAGTAAGCATTGAAAAAAAATCATGTTGGTTACTTTTGATATCTCGTTTGTTAGTCACGACCAGAAAACTACTGTCCTTTCGACAGCCTCTGAAAAGATATTTTTCGCTTGGCGTTTTATTCCAAATGAAAATATTTTGTTCTTATTGGCCATATCTTATCAGAAACCATTAATTTTGTCTTTTCTAATTCTGCGCTTTGTTTTCTAATATCTGCTGTAAAGTCAATTTTACGGCCTAAAATGGGTCTGACCTCTGCAATTTCTATAGCAAACTGGATTTTCGGAAACTTTTGATTAGTTTTTATTTTTTGCTTTTATTCACTGATTTTATTTAATTAATGATGTTCCATAAAAATACTGAAAAAAAAAAGTTGAACTCGTTGAAAACCCGCATCCAAACTACACTATCGATTTTCTGCGTAATTTGCAGCCATTTTTATTAGTATGAGAAAAACTGGAAAATTTAGAAAAAAAATAATAATAATAATAAAAATATCACTAAATAGCATAAAACTTTTCCGTGTATATGTAGTTACGCAAAAAGTTTTGCATCGAATCATGACAAAACTTCGCTAATTTTCCACTGAGCTATAGAATAAAGCGCCACTCGAAAAACGACGATCTGAAAGATGTCGAAAGCAGAGAAAATTCATTTACATTCAAAATCTGTTTCAATGAGTAGATAAGTCAAATAGATACCGGATATTACGATATTGTATATTGAAACTATTTATTGAATATATTTGTTTGTATTTATGTTTGAAGCGGAAAGGACACACCTGGAAACCATTACGAAAACACGCCTATTCAAATATATAGAAAATTTCACCACTGAAAAAACTGAAAGTTTTCAGATAAAAACTCTGATATATTTCATATTTCTGCTCAAAACATAGATGGTGGGTACTCGTTAGAACCGTCTCGGTGAGGCGGTTCTATCGAGTACCCACAATCTATGGTTTTGAGCAGAAATAAGAAAAATAATGTAGACCCCTGTAAACCCCTGTTTTACTATTTAAAAGTGGGGTTTAAGGGGGTTAAAATTATATAGGTATGTTTTCGTGATGGAAAACAGCCTATTCAAATATATAGAAAATTTCACCTCCAAAGACTGAAAATTTTCAGATAAAAACTCTGATATTATTCTTACTTCTGTTCAAAACATAGATTGTGGGTACTCGTTAGAGCCGCCTCGGTGAGGCGGTTTTAAGGAGTACCTACAATCTATGTTTTTGAGCAAAAATAAGAAAAAAACAATGTATAGTCCTGTAAACCCAGTTTTACTTTATAAAAGTGGGGTTTTAGGGGGTCAAAATTATATAGGCATGTTTTCGTGATACTTGCCATTTTTTTCGAAGTGTACAACTCTTGGAGACAAAAAGTTTTCTCACTAGCTTTAAAAAAAAACCTTTCAAACATTGTGGCGTCTCTTAAAGAAATAAATTTACACCTGATGAAGAAAAGTTTTCCTTTAATAATATCCTCCTATGAAAAGGGAGGTAAATGTCAGAGTTACTCTCCTTGCAGGTGTATCCGTTCCACTTACTTGTGTTATTTATCCTGTGATAGCTAATGTTTGTACATTGTTCCGTAAATGTTTAAATTAAATCAATAAATTATGGTTTATTAGACAGTCTTTAGATTTTACATCCTATTGTCAACACCCGTGGGTGTAGACAATCTTCATAATTGCCTTTGCTCCGGAAGTACTTTGTAAAAGGTCATGGACTGGTCCAATGCTACCTTCTTTGGATTGCTCAACGTTATTATAACCGACTATAAGATTTCACTAAATACTAGCTAGACCAAGCTTTTCGTGGAAGCAAATGCTTGTTTTGCATAACTACTGGCCAATTACATGCACGGGAACTGGACACAATTGGTAGAGTTTCCACCATTTTGAAAGGAGGACAACTTATGCTACTTCTTACTTGGTTGCCTATACATCAAAACACTCCTGTAAAGGGTTTCACGCTACAGAAAGGGAGTAAACCTTTTAGATATACAGTTTCAGAAGGGAGGCATAACAAATCGATCAGATTGCATCCACAGAAAGTGTGTCAGTGCCTTCCCAGTAAGCATTCTACATAAGTCTATAGCGGGCCGTTATCGGCCAGTCAGGGTAGCTGACGGGCCGATAACGACTCGCTGTAGATTTATAAAGAATGAAAGCTGGGTTGAAAGTAAGACAATGTGAGAATTCCCAACGGTTGCTCTGGACTACATGTATTTGATTACTAAAATAGGGAACAACGACAGGGCAGTTTATTTTGTCCAGTAAAACGAATGCTTTTGTGATATTGAATAGGGCAAGCAAACTATACTTTATGATGACGAAACCATGGTGTGCTAAACGATTATGGGGGACTGATACAATTTTAGGGGAGGCAACACTTATCAAAATGGGGTTTGCCTCCCTCTTGAAAAGGAGTATACTTTAAAGGAAATAATTCATTCCCACTGACAGCAAATTCTTTAGAGAGTAGACCCTTTGGCATAATTTTAGTTGACCAGACTTGATTTTAAATCGAATAAATCAGTAATTGTAAACTTTATATAGGATCAAATAAAAAATATCAATGCAACAGACACTTTGTAAAACCAACACAACTGAACCTTATTCGAATATGTCACTATCTTAGTTGTGTCAAAAGTAAATTAAAGGTACAGATCATGGCACTCGTTTTCGTCCGCCAAAAATGCCACAAATGAACGGAAGGTTTGTAAACATTTGCGAATGTCTACGAACGCTTTACTTCGCTAAACGCAGCTCGGATGTGATTCACTTCTAGCATATGTGAACACAGAACGCAATCATGTATCCTTCACTTCTCATACAAGGAAAACTTTGAGAGAGATACAAAGAATCTTCATGTGGGCAACGAAGACTCTGATCTGACTACAAGGATGCGTAGACTGATTTGTGTTTCCGTTGAGCGCACATGTCCGAAGTACGTTTTCGGTTC
This sequence comes from Anodontia alba, assembly GCA_964016985.1. Classification (NCBI taxonomy): domain Eukaryota; kingdom Metazoa; phylum Mollusca; class Bivalvia; order Lucinida; family Lucinidae; genus Anodontia; species Anodontia alba. The sequence goes on from OZ024831.1 coordinate 40,868,531, forward strand.
ATCATGAAAACACGCCTATATAATGTTGACCCCCTTAAACCCCACTTTTATATAGTAAAACTGTGGTTTACAAGGGTATACATTATTTTTCTTATTTCTGCTCAAAAACATAGATTGTGGGTACTCGTTAGAACCGCCTAACGAGTACCCACAATGTATGTTTTGAGCAAAAATATGAAAAATATCAGAATTTTTTATCTGAAAATTTTCATTTTTTGGTGTAAAATTTTCAGTATATTTGTATAGGCATGTTTTCGTAATGTCATATCTGGGTACCGTCTTATCTAGAACTATTTAAATCCATTGAAATGTCCGTATTAAAGACACGGAAAACGAGAAAGATTTTGATTTTTAATGGCTCGATCTATCTTTTAGCAGAATGCTAGATTGGCGATATCTGCACGACTAATCAGTGTTTGGTCTGTATTACGTTAACATACCTATATGAAATATTTTCTGCTAAACCAAATCAGTTAATAAAATGCTGTTCACATTATGAAAAAAAAGGTAAGAGAAAAGTCCAGGGAGTGCCACAATCACAAACCGCAGCCCTTCCCAGACCCCAAGAGGAAGAGGAAACCGACAAATCCAACCAAGCACAAATCAAACAAACGTACGAAAAGCACTAAGATTAGCTCTCTCTTCCCCAAGCGAGGTAATCGCAATACTAAACGGTCTGAAAAACACAAGAACTAAATGACATACGGAAAGACATACAACAAATCGCCTCGTAGAATAAACCACAAAGCAACAAAGAGCAACACGCCTATTCAAATATATGGAAAATTTAACTCAGAAAACTGAAAATTTTCAGATAAAAACTCTGATATTTTTCACACTTCTGCTCAAAATATAGCCTCACCGAGGCGGTTCTAACGAGTTCCCATAATCTATTCTTTTAAGCAGAAATAGAATAATAAATTATACCCCTGTAAATTCCAGTTTTACTATATAAAAGTGGGGTTTAACGGGGTCAAAATTATATAGGCATGTTTCAGATTTTTTTTTATTTCTCCACGGAAACGTATATTGTTGATACTCGTTAGAAGCGCTTCGGCGAGAAGCTTCTAATGAGTATCAATAGTATATGTATTCATAGATAAATAAGAAAGGAAATAAGAAACATACAAACTGGATATTTTTCCTATTCAATCTAGAGATATGCAAAGTGCGATTTTTTTATGCCAAATGATACAGGACAACTAAGGAAGATTCGCTCAATAAAGCACATCAAAACATGTTGATTCAGAGCAAATCTTTAATATAAATAACGAACAACTTTAAATGGCTGTTTAAACTGTAGATTTCTGAAAATTAGCCCAAAAAGATCGCTTAATAATGCATACTTCTGCATACTCATAATCTCACTATATCTTATAGAGAAACATAGGGTGTATACTATTACATAGATTTGTTAACATGATGTGTTCGAATATGGAATAAGTTTGATTTGCCCAAACCGAGCCTTATTTTTACGGTTGTAGGATTTGGTATTTGCTATAGTAAATGCATTTCCGTATACGAATACAAGGTCTTATCCCAGCCAGCATTTTTTATAAATCTATATCGGTCCGTTATCGGCCCGTCAGGGTAGCTGACGGGCCGATAACGGCCCGATATAGATTTATAAAGAATGCTTACTGGGATAACGCTTAGCACTCTGGCAAAGAACTTAGCAGACGTTATCTTGAAATATGTTTCTTATTTTTCTCCTTAGGAGACCATTTGCATGTAGATTCAAAGCCTATTTTTCTGGGGAAAATAAGAAAACAGATCATAAATGTGTCGTCTGCCGGAATTGCCCAGAGATTGATTAAGGTTAAATCAATCATGTCTTATTGATGGAGGTGACGGAATGATGAATAAAGCTTAAAAAAAAAACGTTTTCAAATCAATCCGTTCTTTTCAAAATCAGTGAAAAAGAACTCATAATGCACCAGTCAAGACGCAACAAACAACAAACACACACCTAGCCACACATCCAAACAAAATACAGAAATCGTACATCTGTGATTTGTAAATATACTGTAAAACTGCAATGGCGCAAATATCTTAACATCTTTGGGACCATGGGATTATTTTTTTTTCTAGACATTATGAAAAGACGCCTATTCAAATATATTGAAAACTTTACAATCAAAGAAAAGGAAAATTTTCATATAAAAAATTCTGATATTTTTCATTATTCTGCCCAAAACATAGATTGCGTGTATTCGTTAGAACCGCCTCGCCGAGGCGGTTCTAACGAGTACCCACAATCTATGTTTTTGAGCAGAAATAAGAAAGATAATGTATACCCCTGTAAACCCCAGTTTTACTATACAAAGGTGGGGTTTAAGGGGGTCAAAATTATATAGGTATGTTTTCGTGATGGAGTCACTGAAGTTTTATTGTTTACTATTTGACAAAATATCAATAAGTTTTGAGTCTGTATATATATACGAGTTTGGGGATTTGATTTTCATATACTTCATTACTGAAGTAATTTATTAATTTAGTTTAACAGATTTAGCGTACCGAAGATTTTTAAGCGATTTAGATGTCACCCTATTCACCAGTTAACATTAAAATGGACCAAAATGCGAATAGGGCAGTGATTAAGCTTTTGCTGCTAGGAAGTCAATCTCCCCAAAAATATCTTTGAAAGTTTTGTTGCAGTTCGTGGTGAATTCTCTCCATCTTATGCTACTGTGAAAAGGTAGGCAAGAGAGTTTAAATGTGATAGGGAGAGTTTTGAAGATGACGAGCACCAACCAGCAACTTCTGCTACATGCACGTTAGTTAAGCTCAAAACATTTTGATATCTCCTCGTAGATATCCCTAATATTGAATCTTTAAATTACGACTGCAGACAGTTAAGTTCTGTATATAAGCCGCGTCGCGAGAATAGGCTCTTCTGACTTTCCGTAGAATCGACCTTTCAGTCCGTATGCCCAGCCTCTTAGCGAGGCTAGCTATTTAGTTCTTTGCTTGGTTTACCTTTTTTTCATCGGTTACGTGAACGCGCAGCATAGGATCTGGTAAGACTGCGTTGGTGCGCAGATTCGCCTGAACCTTTGCTATTCGCATATACTATAATGGCTCTTGTCCTATGAAAACATGCCTATATAATTTTGACCATCTTAAACCCCACCCTTATATTAGTAAAACTGGGGTTTACAGGGGTATACATTATTTTTCTTATTTCTACTAAAACATAGATTGTTGGTACTCGTTAGAATCGCCTCGCCGAGGCGGTTCTAACGAGTACCCACAATCTATGTTTTGAACAGAAATATGAAAAATATGAGAGTTTTTATCTGAAAGTTTTCAGATTTCGGAGGGTAAATTTTCCATACATGTATTTGAATAGGCGTGTTTTCATAATGTAATATGACTGACAGGCAACGCAGGAGAAAAAGGTCTTCAGACGTGAACAAACTGCAAAAGACACCTTTTCTCGCTGTGTATTTTTCTTTTTACGTTTTTGTATTGCTATTTTCTATATTTTTTGCTAGTTGATATGTTAAATAGTCTATGCATGCGTTGATGCATCTTTATGCAAATCGTTTCAAATCCAAACACCGTGGGTAGATCTCCAGATAAGTTTGGTATTCGGACATTTTATTTTATTTTTCTTTTCTTTTTTTTATTTATTTTTTTTTAACTTGAGGTTTCTTAACAGGAAGAATAATTATTGCTCATTCAATGCTTGGAAACATTTCGTCCGTATGGCCTCGCGGCTTCACGAAGCCGACACAGCCGATATTTTCAGAGTGAAAAATAAAGATATGCTGACATAGGTTTCTCATTTCTCGAAGAAAATCTCATCGAGGCCCTTCTAATGTGTACCCATAACATATGTGTTAGTGGAGAAATAAACAATTGTTGATATTTTTTGCTGAAAAAGGTGCCTTGTCCAGAGCTCTATTGGTGGGTATTTTGATATGCTGTCAATCAGTTCACAAAATTCCATTCTACTAGCTGAAAAAAATGTAACTGGCGAGTATCTCCGAGCAGCGTTGAAGCAGACCAGCCTGCGTCTACGGACCGTCATGTCCAAATTCTTGCTGTTCATCAATAAATATAGAGATAATTCAAAGATAGAATTCGCTCAGTTGGTCAGATACCCATGATACTTTGCTGGTGCAATGTATATGTTTTCACTCCGTTACGTCTCTTTGGGCCCCTTTTCTCGGACCCCGGCCCTAATGCAAACAACAAATCTAAGGCCAAAGTATTTACGCAGTCCAGTCGATGCCTTCTCAGTCCGCAAAAAAATTACATATTCTTTAGAATGAATATAACAGGCAGTGCCTACGAGGGGTGCTTCTGTGTGTCCGAATTTCGGTGAATTATATGACAAGTTTCTTACAGCACATGATACTGGCGATTTTCACCAATCACATTTGGGCCACGCCGTGTGAAAATGTCCCCGGGCATATGCGGACAGCGAAGGCCCAGATCAGACTGCGCATCTGCGCAGTCTGATCAGGGCCTTCACTGTCCTCTAACAGAATCAGCGGATACAACAGAATATATGAATGCAAAGCAAAGGAGCGGATGATACGTTGCGCATGCACAGACGTTTGCGGATTCTGCGCAATGTTCGAAAGCACGTCTTTTGCTTGACACGACCCATTGCATTTTTATCAACACCAACAAGCACTTTTTAGCTTCCTTGGCACTAGATAAGAGGAATACAATTTTTTTTATCACAGACTGAGATAGCATTTCTCTATGAACATATATATTGTAGATGACCGTTTTGTGTCGCCTCGCTGAGACGAATCTAATGGCTACTTACTACACACATTGTCATAGAGACACCATAAAATAGATTTTTGTGAAAAAGCATTTGATCCTCAGCCTAAGAAAAGGCTCCTTTTGACATGTGCGCCCACCGAAGATTCGAATCAGCCTGCGCCTTCGAGCAGTCTGATTTGAATCTTTGTTGTCCGCATGAAGAAACAGCATCCTTGGCTTTTCTAAATGCTCCGTGTTAAGAGTATGACTAGACAGTTCGAATGCGCAGGCTGATCTGAATCTTCGTTGTGCACAGATGTCCGACTGTACGTTTAATGTCGATGGGGCTCACTTATTCCTCCGTAGCTATGAAATTCATTCAGCAGCGACGCTATGAAAAGTTTCCTTGACTGAAAACACAACAAATAAACAAAGTTACGTAATAGAAATATCGTCCGTTTTTCATCATTTATTCAAATCAGTCGTTAGAATTAGCCGCATTGCCAGAAAACCTACTGCCGGACATGCGCACACAGCGAAGATTCATGTCAGTTCAGGCTGATCAAAATCTTCACAGGGAGCATTTTGGACAGCCTAGGATGCAAAATTTCTTTATGAGGACAACGAAGATTCCAATCAGACTGCGCAATAGCGCAGTCTGATTTGAATCTTCGTTGTCCGCACAAATCTTCGTTGTCCGCACATGTCAGAACGTAGGTTTTCTCACGTTGGTGTTCGTATGTTTTGATGTTTTGGGAGAGGTGTTTAAAAGATCTAAACTTGTATTTTGCATGTCATATTCCTCTTAGGGACGATCCGCGTCTCGTCTAGTGAACTAGCAGTGTATAAGCGTGCTAAGTTTGTTTTCTTTAAAAATAAACAACTAAAAAAGGATAAAAATGGGGTTTGGAAATAGCACCTTGTTTTTGAAGATTAATTTGGTGCTGCTAATTATAACCGTGATATTAGATCTACTTGGACTTGCCTTACCTTACTGGGTTTCGTATGACAATATCGACACCAATTGGGGTCTTTGGCAATATTGCCCTTGGAACAGCTCATGCAGATCATACAGCAGTGTTCGAGGTAGAGTAATTTATCATTATTACCTTTATTTTTATCATTACTACTACTAATATAGACATACAATCTTAAATCTAAACTGCCAGTTGCAGGACACGAGAAGTTTGAGGAAGAAAGCTCTGTTGGTGATACCTTAGCTCTGGCTCTCCGCTGAGCACTTTTCTGTTCGGCTTCGCTGATTCGTTTTGCTTCGTACTCACCAGCACCACTTCCTATAAGGCCGCGCCACTTTGCTCGATCCTGTGCAATCTGTTCCCATGACTGTTGGTATGTTAAAGTCTTTAAGGGAGGCTTTGAGGGTGTCATTGTATCGTTTCGTATGACCACCATAGGAGCGTTTTCCAACTTGTAGTTCTCCATAGAGGAGTTTCTTTGGCAAACGTTCATCAGGCAATCTGGTAATATGGCCTTTCCATCTTAGTTATGCCAATTCTAGTATATACACTCCGCATCCCTGCCCTTTTCAGGACTTCTGTGTCTGGAATCCTGTCTTGCCACTTGATTTTTAGAAGTTTTCTAAGGCAGCTTGTATGGAAGTTGTTAAGTCTTTTGGCATGCCGTTAGTAAATTACTACCATTACTACTACTACACTACCATCATCATCACCACCACCACTCACCCTACTACAACGACGACAACACCAATAAGAACTACTACTACTACTACTACTACTACTACTACTACTACTACTACTACTGATCATCACGAAAACTTGCCTATATAACTTGACCCCCTTTAACCCCACTTTTATATAGTTAAACTGGGGTTTACAGGGGTGTACATTATTTTTCTTATTACTATTCAAAACATAGATTGTGGGTACTCGTTAGAACCGCCTCATCGAGGCGGTTCTAACGAGTACCCACAATCTGTGTTTTGAGCAGAAATAAGAAAAATATGAGTTTTTTCTTATCTGAAAATGTTAAGTTTTTGGAAGTGAAATGTTCTATGAAAATTAAAATTTCGAAATATATCCATCAATGGTATTTTACTTTTGAAATATACGCGAAAAGTGGTAAGGGGAAATAGATACACTTTCATCACTGTAAAAATAGTTTTTACGGAGTGTCTATTAAGGCTGGCTAATCGGAGCTGAAAAGATAATCGATTATCAGTCCTGCCATTGTGATCGATAAACGATCAGTAATCAGTGGAGATTTGGTCATAATTTTCCCTGTCTTAGCATGACTCTTAGCACTTGTTATACTTTATTGTACGTATTTGGTCAGACAGGCCTAAGCAAACAATGTAAACCCTGATGAGACGCCGGCCATCAGGGTCTACACTGTTTGCCACTCATCCAGCTATTGTTAGACACAACAGTAGGTAGTAAACTGTACTTGTTCAAATTTTAGATAAAGTATGGTAAAGAGTTGAGGTGTCTGAATATTAAGGGTAAATACGGTAAATTACAAACACAGAAATCAAATGACAGATTATTAGCAAATCAGTTATGATAATCATTTTTGTGGAATTTATCGATCAATTAATCGATTATCCGATCATAGTCGAATCTCAATAGCTCGAACATCGATGGCTCGTTCACCAAGGTTAATTCGAACTCGGTTTTGAGTCCCAACGAAATTCTTCCGATAGATCAAGCAAACAAATATTTAAGGAAGCTTTCTTATTTCATTATGAAATTATAATTTGTGTGTACTCAATTAGAATCGCCTCTCCGAGGCGATTCTAATGAGTACACTCAAATTACAATTATTGTATAGAAGATCGATAGATTTCCCAGAATTAGCGATATTTGCTTCCCGACCTGGCACCATAATTAACCTTCACTGGCTCGAACTACCCATGGCTCGAACAATTATCCATGGTCCCAAAGGCATTCGAGCCACTGAAGTTCGACTGTAATTGTGCCAGCCTTAGTGTCTATTGCCAGACGTCTGGTAATAGCAAAAAATCGTGGAAAATGCTGTTGCCAGACGTCCGGGAATAACAAAAAGTCGAAAAAATTGCTATTGCCAGACGTCTGGCAATAGCAAAAACTCGGTGATTTTGCTGTTGCCAGTTTTATATAACGATCTGTGCTGAAATATATGAGTATGATCACAGAATATGCAAAAAGAACAAATGTTGCTGGTTTATGGCGAGTCTTTCATAGTCGAAATTCGAAGCTTTGTTCTACAAACCCATGGGTTTTTGTTTGTTATTTCGCCTCTGACAGAAAGCTGAAGACATTAAATTCTGTTTAACATTGTTTCTTATATCAAATTACACTGTTTGTCTTAATTTTTTCTATGACTCAATGTAAGTTTCACTTTGAAGTCATTTAGAAGTCAAATTGTGAAAAGCTTTTACTTATGATTCTTAGTTGGATGGAAATATAGGGTAAAAACAAGGTGGATCAGTAGAGCTAAATTTTACCACAGCAGAGGCTGAAGACGCCAAACGTTTCCAAGACTTCATATGTTTCCGTGGTTTGCGCAATGAAACTGGTGTTCCAAATGCTGAATGTGAAAATATGTACACAAAAGAGAAAACAAGTCTTTCTGCTATATTCCAACCGGGCCACGTGGCGCAGTCGGATTCACGTTCGACTGCAGATTAGGAGGACCGGGTTCGATCCTCCGGTCCGGCACATCTTTCCGTGGAAAAAAATTCCTCCTACCGCTGATTCAAGTAGGGCATCTGTCGAAAGAAATGGTTAACGCTTGGAAGGTCTAAGCTTGTCCAAAACAATTGTGATAAGTGTCATCAGCCGTCTCTAAAATGACCTAAAGTATGTTGATGGGGACTTAAAATCTCATTATAAACAAACAAAAGTATATTCCAGCTGATAAACAACGCTCTATCTCAATAAAACCTGATATTAACTCCATATTAAATATGTTCTATGTTCTATTTTTCTGAGTTGTCTTGTTTGCTTGTATGCTATGTAAATGAAACGAGTTAATCTGCCTTGATCTTATTTTCTGATATGCCTCCTTTAGAAACTGAAATCACCAAGTTTCACATAACACGCACAGGTCGGTTCTTTTCACATGTGAACTCAGCAAAGACTAACATCAGTCAGCGCATCCGCGCAGTCTGATCAGTCTTCACTGAAAAAGCATTGGAAGTTTTGCTATCTGTCTAACGCCCTGTGAGAACTTTGACCAGAAAGCGCTGATCTGAGATTTGGCTGGACGCATATGTTAACTATAGGATAATACTGTGTAATTCGATTTGACAGAACGATAGTCCGATCGAGCAGCCTGCTCTCAAAATAATTTTAAAATCCTGGAGCCACAGTCAATATATGGTATACCCGCATAATAGAGGCACAAATAGAACGATAACATGCCTGTGTGTTTTTAACTACATCAACCCTCACTTTTATATAGTAAACATCAGGGCCCAGTTGTTCAAAGCGTCGTTAGCTTAACGAGCTCGTTAAGGGTCATTTCGTTAACTGTTTTAGGGGATTCAATATACATTATTCTGATATTTTTTGCTGAAAAAATGTGAGTAGCTTTTGCACTGCAAAAGCTACTCACATTTTTTCAGCAAAAAATTTCAGCATATTTGCGTATCACTCGATGTAAATTTTAACGAATCGTTAACTAACGACATCGTTAGCTTTGAACAACTGGGCCCAGTTTTCCGGAGTATACATTTTTTTTTTTCTGCTCTAAACAAATAAACAAAGTCAGTTTTTTTATCTGAAAATTTTAATTTGTACGCTTATAACATTTGCATAGATGTAAAAACGTGAAAAGTTCAGGCGTTTGTACAACTTACCAATGACATCATTAATCTGGTAGATTCTGGCATAAGCAATATTCCCGAGATTTTGCTATTGCCAGACGTCTTGCAATAGCACTTTTTCCGAGTTTGTGCTATCGACAGACGTCTGGCAAAAGCACTTTTCCCGACTTTGTGCTATTGCCAGACGTCTGTCACTAGATTCTTCCTAGTTTTTATTCTCTTTTGAAAACGGATCTACTTACATGTATAAAACAAATGTTACCTCTGCTCTGATCAAATTTCGCTACTAAAGACATGGAAAATGAAGAGGAATTTGATGTAGATTTAAGCAAAGTGCTAGCTCATCATGAAAACATGCCTATATAAGTTTGATCCCCTTAAACCTCACTTTTATATAGTACAGGGGTATTCATTATTTTTCTTTTGCTTTTCGCTCAAAAACATAGATTGTGGGTTCTCGTTAGAACCTCCTCGTCGATCCCTTATAAAATTAATAATTACTTATATATATATATATATATATATATATATATATATATATATATATATATATATATATATATATATATATATATATATATATATATATATATATATGAAAATATTAGTCAAGCCGTACTTTCCTTTTTCCAGTGGGAATTTAATGACAGATGTAAGCCTATTTTACAAATGTTCAGTCATAACTATATTAAGAAGTATACTAGCTAGGTGGATGAGTGGTAAACAGTGCATTTTGCGGCGTCTGATCTGGGTCTACACTGTTTACCACACATCCAGCAGTTTTATATTGCGACGTCTGATTCGGGTCTACACTTTTTCCCAAACCCGTCTGTCCCAGTACAAAAATTTACTTAGGGTTTCTGTGGTGAAAACATATTTCAAATGCAAAAACATAGATTATGGGTTCTGGTTAGAACCGCCTCGTCGATCCCTTATAAAATTAATAATTAATAATTACTGTTCAGTCATAACTATCTTAAGAAGTATACTAGCTAGGTGTTTTGTCAAGTTAGTTTAACGGCTCAGTCAGTTTACCTACACAATTTTCCTGGGCAGGCTCAGTCCTCCAAGCGGTTGACCAATACTAGTACACATTCTTTTGCTAGAAATATACTAGCTAGGGTCTTGATAGTTTGTGTACGAGTATTGTAGTCTGATTCAGGATATCAATTTACACAAACAAGGTGCTCTATCAAAAATTAGAAAAAAATAAAATAAATAAATAAAAAAAAAAAATAAAAAAAATAAAAACATTGTTGTGATTTATTCCTCTAAATTAATTGACTATTGGAACATTGTACAAAATGCAAGTGTCAATATTTCTTGAATCATCCCCCCTTAACTAAATTTCATGCAGTATAATACTGAAAAGAAAAATTGAGTCCGACATAACCGTATTGAATATATTCATGAAAACTTCACGGATGGCTAAATCATATTGAGACAATGGGTCGCGAGCAAGGAAGACAACTCTGACTACTTCGTTTTATGAAGAACCTCCCTTGCCTAAAATCCATCTAGTGTAATGCTGGAAAATTCGTGTCCGGCTCAAAACTCCTAAACCGCGTGGAATAAATTCATGAAAATTTATAGATTGCTAAACGAGAGGATGTGTTGCGAACAAGAAAGACAAGTCTGGCTACTTTGTTTGATTTTTAATTATCCCCGTACCTAAAATCCATTTAGTATAATGCTGAAAATTCCTGTCCGACTCATAACTCCTAAACTGTATTGAATATACATGTATTTATGAAACTTCACAGAGGCTAAATCATATGGAGACGATGTGTCGCAAACAAGGAAGACGCCTCTGGCTACGTCGGCTTTGATTGATACAAAGGGCACCAGGCGGGGATATCTGCGTCCCATGGATCTTTTCTAGTTTAAAATCAGTTTATGTTTATAGCAAAATCAACATCAAAGAGGCGTCAATACATACGTAGACTAAGTCCAATGTCTGTATACCTTATCTCAGAAGCTTAATCTGTGATTTTGTTTATTATGTATATCATCACGAAAACATGTCTCTTAAAATATACTGAAAATTTTACCACCCAAAAATAATAATTTTCAGATTAAAAATTCTGATATTTTTCATATTTCTGTTAAAAACATAAATTGTGGGTATTCGTTAGAACCGCCTCGACGAGGCGGTTCTAACGGGTACCACAATTTATGTTTTACCTATGTACGTTAGAACCGCCTCGACAAGGCAGTTCTAACGAGTACTCACAATATATGCTTTTGAGCAGAAATAAGGAAAGTAATATATACCCCCTGTAAACCCAAGTTTTACTATATAAAAATAGGGTTTAAGGGGGTCAAAATTATATAGGTTTGTTTTCGTGATGTATAGTCGAATTTCAATGGATCGAACATCTTCCAAAGTAAAAAATAAGAACATTTTCCATAGATATCGCTTAATGTTTGTTTACTTTAGCTATCGGAAGAATTTCCTGTGGACTCAAAAACGAGTTCAAATCCGTCATGGTAAACGAAGCCTCGGTGTTCGAGTCATTGAAGTATAACTGTAGTTCTTTTATATGTTTCTTTCAGATTGGTTGGCAGTATCACGGGCGTTTTCGATCATTGGTTTCCTGCTGCTGATCGTCGCTCTGATTTTGACCATTGTCGTAATCTTTCTCAAGGACATGAAAGTTCTCAAACTTATTGCTTGGATACTCGCCTTTGCAGCTGGTAACTATACGAAAAAATGATCATGTGTTTATTCATTTCATGCAAATGCACCCCTATAATGCAGAAAGCTGGCTGTTACATAGTAAATGATACAAAGCGTGTGGTCTTAAGAAGCAAAACTAACTTCCAATTCTCTACCTGTGCCACAATGTGAAACAACACACTTTCTGACATGTGTGCCCAACGAAGTCTTAAATTAGCTTGCGCATGCGCGCAGTCTTATTCAGACTCGTCGTTATCCGCATGAAGATGATTTGAATCCTAGGCTACCCAAAACGCGCCCAGTGAAGACAGGCCTATATAATTTTGAACCCCTTAAACCCCAATTTTATACGGGCATGGCCAGACGCCGCATGCGTCGGCCAACGGCGAAGCCGTCGGCGGACATGGCCGCCTACAGACAACGTATTTATGTGTATGCACGTGTATTTAACTGTATTTACCTAAGGAAGGATTCTGTCGTGGTCCATTTTTCTCGTTTAAATCTCCTGGGCCCAGTTGTTCAAAGCGTCGTTAGCTTAACGAGCTCGTTAAGGGTCATTTCGTTAACTGTTTTAGCGTATTCCATACACAATATTCTGATATTTTTTGCTGAAAAAATGTGAGTAGCTTTTGCACTGCAAAAGCTACTCACATTTTTTTCAGCAAAAAATTTCAGCATATTTGCGTATCACTCGATGTAAAGTTTAACGAATCGTTAACTAACGACATCGTTAGTTTTGAAAAACTGGGCCCTGATATTTAGCAAGACTTCGAGATGCACTTCCGTTTGGACTGATAAGCATGTTTCTCCGCAACGTTTATGGTTTATCGTTATGCCAGTACGCTACCCGTCTGTTGATAATGGCAACGTCAAAATGTTCGATTTGTTTACGTTTTTTTAAAGACGGCGACGAATACAGAAAAGGAAATAAAATAGCGGTAAAAGGCAACAATCTGTTTTTGTCAGGACAATGCGGGACTGAGAAAACGGTTTGGTTACGGTAAATGCGATTTGAATGATACCAATATGCCTCCGAATTATCCCAGCAGGCACATGACGTTAATACAACGTCGCCTCAACGTCGATGCAACGTCATGACGTTGCATCGACGTTGAGCCGACGTTGCATACACGTCATGTGCTTGCTGGGATCTGTTTCTTGGTAAATCTGATCATGTCAGCTGTCGAAAGCACCTTGCAGTTTATCCTGCTTTTAGACCTTTCAAAAGAGTCACATGCCTAAAAATGTCGATTTTTTGCCAAAAATCAAAGACTGTTCAACAATATGAAAGAGGGTAGAACAAAAAATCTGAAAACAAAATGATTTACCTTCAGTTTTTCGATCCAAACCTGAAGAGGCTGTTCAAGCACTCAGGCATGATATATCATTATAAAGCCTTCATTTGTCACTTTGCAGAAATAAATCTAAAAGTTGAACTATTACATATAATTCTTCCGAAATTTAGCATGTTTACATTGTTATCTTTTTAACACTTCACCGATGATGTCAGTTAATAAAAATTAATGACGTAAGCAGTCAGTTTGACGAGGGCCTCAGCGGGGTAAACAGAAAAGGATAGTCTTGCCATCTAGGGGTCCCTTGTATTTCACAACCTGTAATGTACAGAGATTATATAATTTAATATATTGTTGTCTCATACCTGTGACAGATTTTCCCGAGAAAGAAAGAAAGATGAACTAGTTTGTTATCATTTTTTTTAATCAGGCTATGCATGCTTTAAGTATGTTAGCATGATACAGATGCTTGAGTCTTCTATTGTCCTGGTTGTATTGCAGGCTAAACAAACTGATCAAGTAGATATGCGTTATTAATAAAATATTATTCGTTTTCCTTATTACATGGACCCATCTTTTATTCCATCCGTATTAGGTGCTCTTGGTATGCAGCTTGACATTAGCGTATCATTTATCTTCTAATGGGGATGGGAGACTGGGTGTTGTGGAGGGCCAAACTATATCTTTATTTTCTAGTATGAGATGTGTGCGCGCGTGCGTGTGTGCATGCGTGCGTGTGTGTGTGTGTGTGCAGTCGCAGTTGTCCGTGAGGATTAAAGTGTTAATTGAGCACATGAGATTTTTGTAGTAAAGCTTTTGTTTTCCTATCCTTTGCCTAATTTTATGAATAATAATAATAATAATAATAATAATAATTAAAGTCTTTAACTATAGGTATGAATATAGCATCGCCCGATGACCTGTGACTTCTGGTTTCAATTTTCTGTTTGACGTAATTCAGCTGGGAACCAAAAGCCAAGGCTATATGTCTTCCCATTAGTAATTGTTTATTTATCATCGGTATGTTTTTTGTTTTTGTTTTTGCAGCTCTCTGTATACTGATTGAGTTCGCCGTATTCGTCGACAACACTCCTTCTGGAGACTATTCGGCTGCCTTCGTTCTTACAATTATTGCTTTCATACTTGCTCTTGTCTGTGGAGTAATTGGACTCATCGACTGGCTTGGAAAAGGAAAGTAGAACATATAACATTGGATCTATAGTATACTCATAATTGGTAGATTTGGACGAATAAATTTGAGACGGGCACAGCATTTCCTACATGATTGCACGCGCACAAAGCCGCCGGAAGACAGAGTAACCTGTAAATGTGCGCAGACGGATCAGAGAATTCTCTGTCCGCATAAAGGTGCATTTGATCCCTGATTACAGAGTGCCCTGCGAAGACTGATCACTGCGCGGACGCGCATGCTCATCTGTCTTCGCTGGGCGCCCATGTAACATTACGAAAACACACCTATTCAAATATATTGAGAGTTTTACCACCAAAAAAATGAAAACTTTCATAATAATACTGGTAGTGTTCATATTTCTGCTCTAAAACATACATTGTGGGTACTCGTTAGAACCGCCTCTACGAGGCGGTTCTAACGAGTACCCACAATTTATGTATTTGAGCAGAAATAAGAAAATTAATAAATACTCTTGTAAACCCCAGTTTTACTGCATTAAAGTGGGGTTTAAGGGGGTCAAACCTATAAAGGCGTGTTTTTGTGATGTTTAATAGAGCATGCTGTGCCCCGACTCCATTTTGATGTTATCATATGTGTAACATATGTTTAGTGCAGGATCGTACGAACTGCTTCATATCTAAGCAAATAGTGTCAAAGTAAGAATGTGTGTGAACAGTGAAGAATGATATCAGCCTGCGTATTCTTACACAATCTCAACAGAGTTTCAGCTGGACACCTAAACAATCTACACAGTAAGGAACGTAATACTCAGCTGAGGGTGTAAACCTTATGAAGTGATAGACAGAAGAATCGATAAAGCCATGTTTGTGTTTTTTAATTCATCGTGTAGTCTATTAAATTCATTGTAAAAACAAACTAGAATTATAACATATGCTTAAATATTAGTCGCACCAAGGGTATTTGGATTCTTTCCCATAACAGATCAGTACTCCTTATTCCCTCTCTGATTCAATCGTTAGTTTCTTTAAAGAAAAACAGACATTAAAAAAACAAACAAACAAAAAAAACAAAAAACAAAAAAAAAAAAAAAAAAAAACATACTAAGCGAAACATTTTGGCAATAAGTTTGTGAAAATTGGTTAAGAAATACAAAAGTTATTAGGCTTTGAAGGACACGCATATGTTGTCATAGAAACTTTCATTTTTGTAAGTGACGTCATAACCATCTGATAAAATATGCTTTCTTTAAATAAATCAGATCTGAAACAACATTTGTATGTCTTCATTTGCATATATACTGTCAATATAAAACAGCTTACATAAACAGCTTACTCATTTCAACAGACAGTGTCTTAATAAAATTAAATATCTAATTAAATATTCAAAATTGCGACTATGCTGAAACATACAAGATCTCTGAACTCTGATAGCTGTCTTATTTCGATACCGATCTTGATCAAATTAGCACCAAGATGTTTGATTTCTAAAGCTGAATGTTGAAAAACATACAATGTTTTTCGTGGGTATTTTTCTTCAAATGACCGTTCAAAATAACCACTTTTCCCCTGTATATATACTCTCTTGATCGTATCAGTGCATTTCATCACGAAAACATGCCTATATAATTTTGACCCCCTTAAACCCCACTTTTATACAGAAAAACTGGGGTTTAGAGGGGTATACATTATTTTTCTTTATTCTGCTCAAAACATAGATTGTGGGTACTCGTTAGAACCGCCTCGTCGAGGCGGTTCTAACGAGTACCCACAATCTATAGCGGGCCGTTATCGGCCCGTCAGGGTAGCTGACGGGCCGATAACGGCCCGCTATATATTTATAAAGAATGCTGGCTGGGATATAAGACCGACTTTCAATAATCGTTCAGAAAATGCAAAATAACTTTTTGAAAAACTCGAGAGAGTTTCTTGCTTTACTAAACGCAGCCCAAGTTATTGATTAACCCTTGTCCTGCTGGATAAATTAAGATGCCACGCCCACTTCTAATTTTCAGCCAATCAGATTACTTGATCCGGACCATTGCTATAAATTTACATACTTAATGGCAAAGAGTGCAGATCCAGATCACTGATCCAGTGCAGATCCAGATCACTGATCTGGATCTACACCGTATGCAACGGCAGGGTATATCGGCGTTCAGCAGGACTAAAGTTAAAGACATAGGAATACGATGTGTCTCGGTCATTAGTCATATCACTGACATGAGACTGGGCACAAGTAAACCTAGTATACTGTCAATAAACGATAGACAGGTTGAGGCTCTATAAAGGAATTTTGTACTGGTTTATCAATAGATCAATTTCTGAAAGAGTGTCCCTTAGAAAGCTTGTCCACCATTCTGGAGTACAGCTTTACAATGCAATAATAGGGAAAATCTGAGAAAATCTGGCATTTTTTTTTTTTTTTTTTTTGTTTTCAACAAATTTGCTCATGTAACCTACATGACTGTTAAATAAAAGACAAACAATATTTTGAAGATACCATTAATTTTCAGACTTTCCTAGCAGCAGTCAAATAATTATTAAAATTTTAAATCACATTTTAATGTTGCAGCCTAAGTGGACATCATTTTGCTATTTTCGTTACAACGTCACATAAGCCTAACGCTAATGGCTTGCTTCATATGGGCCACCCTATGCAAAAAAAAGTGTCTTCGAGCACATGCGGAAAGCGAATGCCTAGATTAGCCTGCGCATCCGCACAGTCTTATCAGGGCCTTTGCAGGGAAATTTTCATGCTCAGTTATGTTTAGCAAGAAAAAAAATGGTTTCATAGTAATTGGAGATTTATTAGCATGAAATATTTCATACTCAGCTGAGTTGAGCATGAAAAAGGTTTTATAACCTCGGGGATTTGTGGAAAATATGACTTTGAATCAGACTAGTGTTTGTTGCTGAAACAGTGATTTGTGTGTATGTATTAAAGCTTGCTCTCTTGATTCTGATATCTGAAGTTTGCTCAATATTATGTATATGCTTTAAATAAATAAATAACTTATTGTTGATCAGCTATTCTTCAGTTTTGCGTAATGTATTATGCGCAGTTGCTGACTAATCCATGGAAGGGTCCAGGTGCCCGAATGGTTAGCGCTCCCGCCTTCGGATCGAGAGGTCCCGGTTTCGAATACCACTGGAGGCGGAACTCAACTCATGAATGTACGGCGCTTCAACGTTTACACAACGTCGCATTAACCTCGATCAATGTTATACGTCGCATTAAAATCGATGAAAAGTTAATGCGGCATGGTACGAACGTCTTGACGTTACACTGACGTTCATGCGACGTTGTATAAATGGCATATTGCCGAGGTGGGAAGGCATCGTTAATTACACATAATGATTACACATAACAGCACCTGGTTGGAAACAGAAGGAACAAAAGACGATTGGACAAATGTAGAAAGAGGAACTGCAATAGAAATACTACCTTCGAACGACCAACTGTAAACTGCTGGGTCTTAAACCTGGTTTTACGGTCCCTGATAAGAAACCACATGTAATAGCGTCTGCCTCGTTATATCATGTTTAATTATAATTTCTAACACCCCTGTACGTGTTGTTCCTTATTTGTCTTTACAATTCTTGCCACACTTTATATAAGGTATTTGTGCATAGGAATTTCGTCGCGCGCTATCAAAGGGAAACTGATCATATTACTATTGCGAGAGTTGTGCCCCTAGTAACTATGAACGATAGCTTACAATATTGGCCGAACCATTTATATACATAATTAACTATATTAGTAATACAGAAAATGAGCTATGACTTTCTTACCTGATGTGTTCCTCTGCATGTTTACTATTTAAACACATTCGGTTCACTCGCTGCGCTCGCTCGTACTCAAATTGGTACAACCCGAACTCAACTGTGCTTTATCTAGGTCATTTGAGCACGGTAAGGAATAATTTATTTCTTAAGTTTATTATATGACGTCGCTATTATTTAGTCAGGGCTGGACCCAGAAGGTCTGAAGACGTGGGGGCATTGACAGCCGAAGGCATGTATCGAGCGGCGTAAGCCGCGAGAGGGGGAGAGTATGAGAGGGGGTTTCCCCTCTTATAAGGGGGTCCGGGGGCCTCCCCCGGGAAATTTTTAAAATTGGATTGCCTGAGAGTGCATTTCCATGGTATTTTCAAGTCATTTCCATTAATCTCGCAGGCTGATTTTATTTTTTTTTCTGTCAATTTCAGGAGGTCGCGGGTTCGAAAACTGCTGGGGCAACATTCTTTTGTGGGATCATGCTCTCCCTCCCACTGATTCAAGAAGGGCAGTTGTCAGTTTCTGGCAAAAGGATGTTTACTGTACTGGTTAACCACTTTTGTATAAGCCTGCCCAGGAAGTGCGGTTATGTAAATTGACTGGCTCAAAAAAATAACCTAAATAGTGTTGACTGGGCCATAAAACTCTAAAACAAATAAAATCTTCTGCCTTATATGCAGGTAATTTCTAAGCTGCAAAAATAATATGGGCTAGTTTGATAATTACCAGTGCTAGCCATGCAGAATCCTGGATAACCTGCCTATCCCTTCAGCCACCACACCCACACTAATATATATGGATTGGGTGGGGTAGGGGTAAAGTGGGGTGGCAAATTCTATGCCCCCCCCCCCCCCCCACAACCAACCCACCGAACGCCAAAAAAAAATCATTATTCTGCAATGCCCCTTTTGCCCACCCCTGGAGGCAATAAAAAATAAATAGAGCCTGGCCATAAGGAAACCTGTTTTATACCTTTGCGAACATCAAAGGCACAGATCAGCCTGTTGTATCTGCATGGTCTGATCAGCGCCTTCATTTCCTGTTCACTGCTTAGATGGTATAACGTATCCAGTTTTTCAAGACTCTAGTTTTTCTCTGCAGCTGCACAGTCTGAGCTATTTCATACCTGGTTGGAACTCCAAAGACAGGGTTTCGCGTGATAAGGCTAAATGAATAAATTAACACTTAGCTCTATGGGTAACGTTTTTAGCAGACAACATTTTGAAATATTTTTCTTATTTTTCTCAGAAAACAGGTTTTTAACTGAGACAATTTGCATGAAATGTCAAATCCTGTTAAAAGGGCAAAATAAGATAAGTGTCACCAATTTGTCGACTGCTGAATAAGCAGAGAGAGTGGTTAGGATTAAAATCTCATCGAAAACTAATTAATAGAACACTTCGAACAACAAAATAAAACCGTTTCTACTTATACATGTACATTATCTAGATTAAAAGAAGGTGTAAGATGTGAAATCATGTATTTATAAGACAGAAGCCTGTGTAAATGACCATATGCTACCTATCAGCAGGGCAATATTTACAAGTTATTGACAAATCACAGCATGCCATTTACTAATGGCTCTTTCATTATCATTTATGAACTCCCTGTTTCGGGAAATCACAGGTATCTGGGTAGCTTATGCATAAGAGTGTAATATGGAAAAATACCGGGGGCAAGGTATGACTGGCGGTCGCTTCGTGGGGGGCATGTGCCCCTTTTGCCCACCCCTGGATCCGGGCCTGTTAGTGGATAACGTCATGTCATAAAAATATATGACCACACGTTACATTGGCGCATAATCTCAGGACGCCGACCGTGACCACGTTATACTCGTATTCTGTTGAGAAAATGGTTCAACTCATATGGTCATAAAACACCGTAGGAAGGCTTGTAAAAAAGCTGCATACAGTTTATAATCTACCCATGGATTCAATACTTATAGAATTGGGCCTGGAGCACGAACTGTAAAAAGTACGAAGTGAATTCGCTTGGGTCCTAGCATGTAGGCTTTGACTGGTGCTTGCCTATCGACGAGGCGGTTCTAACGAGTACCCACAATCTATGTTTTGAGCAGAAATATGAAAAATATCAGTACTTTTTATCTGAAAATTTTCATATTTTAGTGGTAAAATTTTAAGTATATTTGAATAGGCGTGTTTTCGTTATGGTTAACTGTATATTATGGGGGTCACGTGCGTGTATACGTTACATAGATTCGTTGACGTATTGTCGGTTAAATGACAATGTTTTAAATGCCCCGTTAACATAAAACAAATAACTGGAATTGTGTATTTGTGTAAAATAAAAAAAATAAATAACTAGTGTCCTAAACGTTTGTTCTTACAAAATGACAGTTAAAAAGGGAACGCAGCTCTCATTAAATTAATACGACATTTTGCTAACGATAACCAGGTGATCTACATCCCAGCGCATCAATTTCAAGGCCCTAGCTCAAATATTTATAAAGATATCTTTTTCAGCAAGAAATGCGTGACGAACAGATGAACGAATCGACGGACGAACTATAACATTCCCGTCCAACTTATTCGCAGTTGATGGTATAATAAACACAAGTTGGCTGCTTTAAAACGAATCCAAACGAAAGGTCTGCTGCTCTCTGTTGAACAGAGTAAAACAGAGAAAGTGAACTACTATGCTTATTGTGTAATTACTGCATTGCAATGTGAAACAATATAAAATGTGTCATTCAGCTCTGAATCTACTGACATAATATCAAAACCAAAAATAATCTTCATCACTCTCTGGGTAAATACAGCAGGCGCTAAATTGATGACATTTTTCTTATTTATCCCAGAAAAAAGGCTATGCCGATTTGCATGAAAAGTCAAATCCTACTTTCTGGGAAAAGTAAGAAAAAACCTTTATTTACAAATAAATTGTGTACTGATTTTTTTACCCAGCATGAAACAAACATTGGAGCGTCTTCATTAGAGGGTTCGTTACAATACGATTGTCAGTTTACAGATGGAGCCC
The DNA here is from genome assembly GCA_964016985.1 of Anodontia alba. Lineage (NCBI taxonomy): Eukaryota > Metazoa > Mollusca > Bivalvia > Lucinida > Lucinidae > Anodontia > Anodontia alba. The sequence continues at coordinate 40,889,943 of OZ024831.1, forward strand.
AGAATAGTGGGTATAAGACAGTTCACAGACGGAGCCCAAAATATGTTGTATCTAAACAAGCGTGTATGGAGCATATACACAAACGAAGTTCATATTTGTATATAATCTGTAAATTTTGGTTTACCCGATATGAGCTGCGTTCAGTTAAGTGAGACGTTCGCAGTTACTCGCAAACAAGAGCAAACACTCCATTCATTTGTGACAGTTTTCTGGGGAGCATTACGAAAACACACCTATTCAAATATATAGAAAATTTCATCTCCAAAAACTGAAAATTTTCAGATAAAAAACTCAGATATTTTTCATATTTTTGCACAAAATATAGCTTGTGGGTACTCGTTAGGTGGTTCTAACGAGTACCCACAACCTATGTTTTGAGCAGAAATATGAAAAATAATGTATACCCCTATAAACCCCAGTTTTACTTTATAAAAGTGGGATTTATGGGGGTCAAAATTATATAGGTATGTTAAACTGATGGGATAGAGAATATCCGCCAGCTAATCTCAAGCTGTCTTCTGGCACAACCAAAATGGCGGCAAATGCAAATAGATTTTTGTATGCTTGTTCATGACAAGATATGAATATGTTTACTGGGTTTATATGATTTATTTGATTCTATATGAAATAAAAAATATTTATATAATTCATCCATCTAATATCTTTACTCGCCAACGAGAATAATGGCTACTGGCTCTCTAATGTGAGGTAACATAAGACGTGGTGTTTACAACAGCCTTTCAGAAGATTGAAAAATATTTTTTTGAAAAACTCTCGTGAGTGATTTGTTTTATTGAACACAGCCTTGACTTTAAGATTATACAAACGGACAGAACCGGAACCATTTTATCGAAACGGACCAAAATGAACACTCTTTTAGAATGTAAACATTAGGAGTTCATTAGAATAATGGAACATTTCTCTCTGTTGAGGCTCCGTTAGAATTTACAGAGTTATTCAAATGGTTAACGGAGGTTTCGCGACTTGCAAGTTCCCTCAGACACTTTCGCGGAAAGGCGTTCTACTACCTAGTGCTTACATGTAGTCGCTACTCGCAAGTTCGCTTTCTGTGTTTTCGCCACTAATTAGGATGAAAGAAGTTTTAAATATTTAAGATATTTAGATATCTTATCAGAAATTACGATTGTAAGGTCACGGAGGCAAAGTACAATCTATACTGAAAGGAAAAAGAAACGCAGGGTAGAGTTTTTTCCTTCTTATTTTAACCATTTTTTACGGTGTTTACTATAGCCATACACTTTTACAGATTGTCCTGTAAATGTGAACCGCGGGTATACGAGTCTTTGGTCGATGTGCTATCTATCCAGTGTGTGAAATCATTCAACCGTGCACTACACAGTGCATTGCACGGACAATACGGAAAGCCAAAATTTCGTGCAAAATAAGCATGTTTAAACCTTCAGCACAAGATTTCCTCACACCATTTGGTACACTTCAACGATGCACAACGCTCTTCGATTCTTTTACCGATTTTTCTTTTCATTTTTACGCTACTTTGAACCTTTTTTTCAATCATGGTACGATTGACTGATGTTCAGAGGGGTAGGGCAATTGCGTTGCTGATGCAGAGTCAGAGGCAACAGCAAATTGCCAATATTTTCGGGTTAACGTCTCAACAATTGAACGTCTTGTTAGACGTTTAAGGGAGACAGGGCATTTAGCAGACCGACCGCGATCTGGGCGTCCACGCGTGACGTCGCGACGTCAAGACAGGACAATCCGTCTGGCACATTTGCGGAATCGTCATCTCACTGCTACCGAAACTGCCCTTAATACAGTAGGTACGCATAATCGACAAATTTCTCCGAAGACTGTTGGAAGTCGATTGCGTGAGATTGGTCTTCGAGCTCGTCGTCCATACGTTGGTCTGCCTCTGACCCAGGCACGTAGGTTCCGTCGTATGGCGAGGTTGACGGCGCATGCGCCTAGGCTATTTTCTATGAGGCAGTGGAGACGAGTTCTTTTTACGGACGAGTCTAGGTTCACTCTCTATCGCGCAGATGGTCGACGTCGTGTGTACCGACGTCGCGGAGAACGCTTTGCCGACGCCTGTGTTGTCGAACGGGATCGGTTTGGGGGTGGCTTCGTTATGGTCTGGGGAGGCATTGCTCACGGGATAATATCACAGTTGATTATTGTTGCGGGCAATATGACCGCAGTATAGGGATGAGATCTTGCGTCATGTTACAGTCCCGCTTGTGCAACAACGTAATCTGATTCTGCAGCAGGACAATGCCCGACCACATGTTGCCCGAGTTTGTCAGGATTTCCTGGCAAACAATAACATCGCACCACTAGCATAGCCACCGTACAGTCTAGATTTGACCCCAACAGAGCACATGTGGGATGAGCTGGACAGAAGGGTTAGGAAGCGCCGAAATCACCCCGCAACTCTCGGACAACTAAGGAATGTGTTGATCGATGAATGGAATAACATCCCGATGCGAACTGTCAATGCTTTGGTTAACTCTATCCAAAGGAGAATTAGGGCAGCAACGGCAGCAAGAGGGGGGGGGGGGGTGGGGGGGGGGGGCACACCCGATATTGATTTTCAGTTTGATTTTGATTTCAAGATTTGGGGGGTAGCTACCAATGAACTTCAATAACTCGAGACTTGTTGATCACAAACCAATGAAATTTGGAACTTTTGTTCCATACATGTACCGTTTTGTAATCATAGTAAAATATTTAACAAACTTTTTCAAACTTGAATGAAATTTAGGAATAAAATTTACCCTGCGTTTCTTTTTCCTTTCAATATATGAAAGTGAACTATTTGAGTTAAAATACTCATTTCTAAAGGGTACATTAGAAAATGTAACATGCGTAATGCCATGTAAGGCCAAACAGAAGTTTCAAACATCACTTTTTGTCGCTAGTGGACTGTTCTTTAATTTCATATATTTAGTTGTAACATTGAATTATTTTGCTCCAACTCTCTTGCGTTTAATAATTTCTTATGGTATTATACGTTTAGTAGAGTAAACGAGTTTATTCACTAAACGCCCCCATCGCTAGATGGCTAACATGCTGCAAATACTTGCAAGATGATAGGCTTTAAGAAAAACATGGTCTACAAATTGGTGGGAGTGGTGGTGGTGGGGGCGGGGGTGGGGAAAGCGGGGTTTGGGGAGGTAAACCATAGCTGGCCAGCGGCCTAAATGGGAGTTAAAAATGAGCCAACGCACGACAAAATCTGCAATAAGACGTGCGACCAGCGATGACTCAGATCAGCCTGCGCATCCACGCAGTCTGATTAGAGTCTTCGCTGATCACATGCACCTTTTACAGTCCCCAGGCTATCTAAAGAGTGGTGAACGAGAATCTTTAATATACTGGGTGGGTACACAGGTTGATCTGAGTCTTTGCTGGTCACAAAGGTCTTATTGTAGGTTTCATTTTGCACCGGCTCAAATATAAATGAAGACATCTAGGAAAAGGCCAAGATTACCAAACAAGGCCTTCCCGAGGTACCAAAAGAAGACGAGAAAATGAACAAACAATGAGAATACACAACAGCACAGTCATCACGAAAACATGCCTATATAATTTTGACCCCCTTAAACGCCACGTTTGTATTGTAAAACTGGGGTTTATAGGGACATACATTATTTTTCTTATTTCAGCTCAAAACCATAGATTGTGCGACGAGGCGGTTCTAACGAGTACCCACAATCTATGCTTTGAGCAGAAATATGAAAATATGAGACTTTTTTATCTGAAATGTTTCATTTTTTTGGTGGAAAATTTTCAGTATTATTGTATAGTCATGTTTTCGTAATGGATATAAACCAATAAGTAAATAAAGAATTGCAATAGAGGAGCCCACCTTGGGACGGACGGTTAGCAGAAGAACTACTCTTTATTAAGGTGGAGTAGGGTAGAGTAGGGTGGGGCAGGGTGGGGCAGTGCTTATACTAATTTGCGTGATCGAAAGCTCGCCCTTAATTCTGATGCAGCACCAAGTTACAAATATGTGTGTAGGTCCTCAGTGAAGTTTCGTCTTAAAACACAAATAATCACAAAACTGCGATGCAACGATTACGAAAACATGCCTATTCAAACATACTGAAAATTTTACCACTAAAAATGAACATTTGCAGATAAAAAATTCTGATATTTTTCATGATATTTTTCATATTTCTGCTCAAAATATAGATAGTGGGTACTCGTTAGAACCGCCTCGATAAGGCGGTTCTAACGAGTAACTACAATCTATGTTTTTCGGCAGAAATAAGAAAAATAATGTATAACCCCGTAAAGCCCAGTTTTACTGTATAAAAGTAGGGGTTTTTGGGGTCAAAATTATACAAGCATGTTTTCGTAATGACAAAGAAGAAGCTCAATGGCAATCTGAAGCCACAGTATAAGAAAACCCTTCAACCTTCTGAAACAGATTAAGAAAGGGTCCGTCGTTCATTCTGAGGCCCGGCTGACATTTGCATAATTAAAAGGGGAAGTAAAGCAATTGATCGTTATTGGGTTAACAACAATGCATACAGTTTGACGGTAACATCCATGTCGTAGCTTATCTTTTCTTCATGGCTGAAACTCATTTTAAGCTGTTCCGAAAATTCAGTATTAATAAAAACCTGCCTGAAGTTATAAACAAAATCTCTAGAAAGACGTTTGGTTTCAACAATATTTATTTCTTCTGTTTTATGAAAATACAAATATATAGACATAATCGATGACTGGTTTTAGAAAGAGGATCTGGACAAAATCTTGAAAGCTTTTAGAGTTCATTTCCTCCCACGCATACAAAATGTACATACAAGATAAAACATGGAAAAATATAAATCATTTAAACGTTTTGTAATTTCAAAAAAGAAAAACAAAATAGTATGATTTCTTCTCAATATAGTACAATATACGTGTGATAGTAAAACGTGTTTGTTGGTTGAGTTATTTTCATTGTAAACCTAGCAGATTTACAAGGCAAACCAGTATTTTAATCTAGCAATGTCATACTTACAGGCTTTCGGTTTAAGGATTGTGGAAAAAGTAGTAACATAATTATACAATTTAAAGACGGAAATCGCTTCACTTGTGACATATTAGGGCAAACCAATCATGCTGAGTGTATTGCCAATATACACATACATGAACTCAATTATAACCGATGATATCAGTAGCATGCAAATGGGCCGAGTCAAGCGAAAAGGTTCCTTAGACTATGCGCAATAAGCGCATTCAGATTATTCTGCGCATGCGCAAAATGTCATCCGGGCCGTTGCTCACTATTCATGCATTCTGTTGTATCCAGTGATTATGTTCGCAGACAGCAAACGCCTAGATCAGCCTGCGCAGATGCGCAGGCTGATCTAGGCGTTTGCTGTCTGCGTATACCCTAAGACATGTTTTCGCATGGCGCGGCCCCAATAATACCACAACCAGACCCTGGGTTACTCAGCAACCAAACGTAAACAGTCTGTGTTGGTGGCAATGCTGCATGCTCAGCGGATACCTTGTCTGGTGAACTTGAAAACTGGGGAACAGCCAAAACACACATCCACACCTCCTCACAGTCTAGCTAGCGCATTCAACAGTTCCCTGATGAGTACTGATTTCTGATGCAACCTGTTTGGCGAATATCGAAGATCCTGGTTAGCCTGCGCATGCGCAGTCTAGTCAGGATCTTCGCAAATTGGATGGATAATGTCTTCTTTTCCTCAAACAAGCTTAATTTAATCATCGAATACAACTCTGTCGAATATTGAATCAAGAGAAGAGAGTTATTTTGCAATGCCTGTCTGCACAGTTCAGCCATTGCACAACCACCAAGATACTTTGTTTTCCGCTCAAAGTATATACACCAATGTGAAGTTAAATCCCCAGCATACTGCACAGCCGATTTACGTTTTCGCCGATTTGCATATATGAAGAATATAAGTATCAGCGAAAACGTAAATTGATCTAATTGGCGCGACACAAGAACGTCGAAATATCAATATAAGAATAACGATTTTTTTAAATGGGCGACCGCCAGATCAGCCTTTGCATCCGCCATGTCTCGTCAGTGTCCGTAATTTTCGTATGCTTATAAATCTGCTGTTGTTAGCGACATACTAAGACTGGGTAAACTGCTCAGCAGGATATATGCTGGTTGTATGTATCATTAAAAGTTTGATTAGAAAAAGCTGATTGGAGAGGACAAATGCAAAATTCATTTACTGTAATCTCTTCTTTGTGCTAATATTGCATATAATCTCAATAGCAGGAGTGTTGTTATTTCAAAATATCAATAAATGTAATAGCCTCAACGTTTAAAAAACGTACGCAGACTGATTGAGTTTTCGTTAGGTACATATGCAAGAAGGTATATTTTCTCACGTTGCGACTCAGGTGATATTGGTTTATATATACTGTTATCAGCCGCCACCCATTCGAAGTCAGCTTAACCAATTTAAGTTGAATAGTCAAACCGCATGTGCTCTGCGGGTGCATTCATCCCAAAAACTGTCAGTGTAGGCAGATTTGAATGCATGTGTGGTGACATATTTGATAAGAATTGTTCGAAAAGAAAGTTATCGATAAGGAACCGCCTTACTCTAAAAGATAGCTACTCCACCACCACCGCCAGTATCATCTCTGAATGAGAAAACAACCTTTCATTTGTACAAAGAGATTGTAAATGTTGACAAGATCGTCTTGTTTGGAGGTCAAGATATCAAAACCATCGAATAAGATGAATCTGAGCTCTTATATATTGAAAAAAGTCATACAAAGATGGACTTACTAAAACAGGAAGAGAAAAAAATCTATTGTTTAAATTCAAATTTCTAGAGAAACAACGTCAGATGCATAATACAGTACTCATTACGTGTCATTAGTCCCTGACAGGAAATAAATATTTTGGAAAACTCTTAAATCTAGTCTCACACTCAGAGAAACACTATGCAAACTAAATGCACAGTTTTTTCAATACAAAGAAAATGCCTCAGTATATCAAAAGCGATCGAAAAAAATCCCTGAAGGTTGACGGCCTCTTACACTAATCAGTCATACTTGAAAGAAGAAGAAGAAGAAATATATATACTGTCGACTCTCGTTATCTCGAAGTGCAAGGGACTCTCTGAAATACTTCGAGATATCCGTATCCCGACATATCAGATTTGCAGAATTGAGGAAAAAAGATAAATCAAACAACCACATTTCACAAATGAATATGTAATTTGACTCCTGAAAATAGAGATATACTGAAAATATTGTGGAAAAGAGGAGAATTAGGAGCAATTTCTTCTCTTTTCACTTTGAGATAAGCGGTAATTCGAAATAAACGAGTTCGAGATAACAAGGTTCGACTGTATATATATGTCATCGTTTACATACAAAGTGTGGTTGTTGTTGCCTGCTGCCAAATTGCTCACAACAATCAATATTCATGTTTCTCTAGAGATAGGGGAAGGTCCAGTTTCTCTGCACTTCCTAAGTGAGATATTAATGGTAACTAGGTAACTAAAACATGCTTGAATATCATGTGCTGTTACAAGAAACAGTGTATCTTAGACAAGGTAGCCTAAACCAACTTTGTAGCAACAACGGAAAGGCTGGATTTACAATTCGAGACATGTTCTTCATAAAGAACCAGGAGAACATTTTCTCTCATGGCACAGTGTGGCTGAAGATGATGCAGATGGTCCGAACATGGCGACTGAAGGTTTATGTCCAGAATGTTATGAACCATTTCCGATTTGTTTGACTATCCATTGTCTGTTGCACATCACGTCCGCCTCCGTGACTGGATTTTAATTGGTCCGTTACTGGTCCGACGCCTTATTGAGAAATCATTTAAAATGCACACAACATAAGACAAGCTGTGAATATGCCAGAATATTTAAGTACAAAAGTGGCCAGACTAACAACCTTATATGATACATTATTAAACAGGCTGAACACGAACTACTGCTGCAGCAGTCTTTCACAAGAGATGAGCAGCAGAGCTCGTAGTGAACTATCATAATGCTGTCATAGTGTCAGCATCGCACAAGCAGCTGGAATATTAATGATGTTATCAGCAGCAGAAAACCGATTGAGGAAACTAGCAAATCCGGAAAGGTTGTATTTCCAAATGTACTTGAAGTGTCTAATGCCTAATGAATAACTGAATGATAGCTCCGCTGAACGTCATTTAGTAAGCCTCCGAGAATGTCATTTGATTTTCCTGGTGGACAAGCTGGTACGTATTCAAAAAAAAAACTCTGATCCAGCGCATGAGTCAAAGAAACACTACATCTATGTACATTGCCAATAACGGTTTAAGATTTACCAAGAAAACAAAAAAATAATAACAGATTCATAGCTCACTGATTAGTGCGAAAGATCAGAAAACTGCAGCTGCAAAGATAAAACAGAAATTACTAAAGAGAAAATGTTTAATCTGTTTCTTTCTAATACAAAAGACAAACAAAACAGATCAACTTGTTTAAACATGAGACTGTCTATGGAACGATATTTCTTGTTCGAAATGAAACCATTAAAGTTTTGTTTGAGAAAACAGCCGCAATACCCCCGAAGTTTGGAAGTCTATGATGACAACGACAATCTGAATTTGTCTTTGAATAATGTAAGTCTCCATAAAGTAGACAGTGCTGAAAAGGAAGAGTTTGAAGAACTAGAAACATCAATGTCTGGATTATCATTGCTGAGAAACCTTTCCAAGAGGCAAACAACCTTGATTTAGGAAATGAAGAATAAAAAAAAGATAAAGGGCAGAATAGCAATACAGAAGGCGGCTAAGATGCAGTCAAAGAAACACAATTTTAATTGTCAGCTATGATACAGAATGCAAATCCACAGAGGCTTATGATTGCCTTGTGTGAATAATCACTTGACAGAAGTTTCAAAGCTAAGCTCAAATTTGAATCTAAATACTTTTAGCAACAAGCATGAAACTGACTATTTATCGTTTGTCAAGTTTCAAATTGCGAACCTGGGCCTAGTATCTCAAAGCATCATTAGCCTAACGAACCCGTTAGTGGTCAAAATGGTAACTGTTCTAGTAAGTAAAATATCTAATTCACAGATATTTTTGCTGAAAAGATGTGAGTAGTTTTTTGCAAATGCAACATATACTCACATTGTTTTCAGCAAAAGTATTGGCATATATGCCATATTTTATGATCAAAGTTTTAACGATACGTTTACTAACAACATCGTTACTTTTGAACAAATGGGCCCTGCTATGTAGACATCCTCAAGCAGCAAGTGGCATATGATGTTTTGAAAGTATCAGTGTTGGGATTGGCCTGAATTTCACAATCGATCATCGGTTTTGTAAAACCAACTGATCATCAATTAATAATTGATTTGTGGAAAATATATTCATTCTAAATTTAGCCCATTTCCAGGTACTTATTCTTTGCTCTAGATCAATAAGAGGGGTATCCAGATAATATTTGTCTTATTTCTCCATGAAACCATATGCTGTAAGTACTCATTAGATGCGCCTTGCAGAAGCGCTTCTAATGAGTACTTACAACATATGTTTTAATGGACAAGAAAAATATTAGTACCTTGTGGTTAACTTTTAAAGCTTATTTTATTGTGTTTTTCACTTTTATTGAACACAAATTTAGAATGACCAAATAATCAGCTTTGAATTTCATTTTCTATAACCTGCCTATAAAAATAAAATGTGAGAAAATATGTTTCTAAAAATAGAATTTTCCGATTAGTCGGCTATAAAAAATCTTTCCGATCATCAGTCACAAGGGAAAAAATAGTGACTGATGATCGATTATAATCGAACCTAAACCAGCCAAAAAGAAAAATAATTTGGCTCCAACTAAAATGTTGCCAACAGTATTTCAATCTAATGGAAGAATCTAAATATAAATGTCTTCTGCCAGTTTCCATTTCTGCATTTACTGAAATAAAACATTACAAATCTTGTTAGTGCATATAAGTCGGCAGGCATTCTTCAATTTCAAGTACATGAATAATGATGAGGAAGAACGCGACTGGACATAGCCGTTAATTCTAGCACAAATTGAAAGAACAGCAAGAAATATCCTACGCTTGCCTTTGTCATTGCATCTGGCTGTCTTGGTCAAATACTTTGAAACAGATTAAAATAAAAGACCAGAAAGTGCCACAATTACAGGTCGTAGGCAATCCCTGACACTAAGAGGAAGAGGAAAGAGACACAAACCAACAGCCGCGAAAGAAACAAACGCTTGAAAAGCACACAGACCAGCAGCTCTGTTTTCCCAATGCAAAAAGGACTGAAAAACACAAGCAAAAAACGCAAAGCTAAATAGAAGGAAAGACAATGTTCAGGAACCGATACAATTATCCCACACCTCCCATCAGAGACATCAAAGGAAAGGAAACACAAACACGAAATAACTAAACCCTAATGGAAACATCACTAGCAGAAAGCCAAACGGACAGTTACTTTCGCATAAAGTGACCAAATGGCTATCTAAAACAAAACGATGTAAGCGACACACACATTCAAAGACGAACTTTAACAAAAATTAACCATGACAGAAGAACGGTCAGTGAAAAGTATTTAGAAGCAAAGTTATTAACCGTGATTGGGTTAACAACCATGCATGCAGTCTGTCGTATAACATTTATGTTGTGCCCAATCGTTTTATATCGAAGAATGATTTTACAAAATTGGGTACTTAATATAAATCGCCTCATAGAATTAATCACAAAGCTACACAGAGTAAGAGTACCACCTGGGAGGGATGAAGAAAGGGATTTAAAGCACTTTTACACTCGACTAGCTTCACTCTGGGTCCCGATTACTACAGAAATACATAAAAACTCGGTTCGCATAATAGCTCATAACTCAGTCGAAGAATCATAGCAAAAATATAAAATTCAAATAAATCATTATGATAAAAATAGACAAGTACTCTTGGCTAGTTCTGCACCACTACGTGTCACAGTTAAAGAAAACCAATAGGTGAAACTCGACGGGCCAAGCCAAGGACATCATCAAGCCCCAACAATCTTGAGTCTGGGGCCCTTACCGCCGTCGTGCAACTAAAGAGCAAAACATAGCTATCAACTGTGATTCGGTTAATAACTAAGCATGCAGTCGTCGCATACTATTTAGGCTATGTCATATTCTTTTATAGTAGTAAATTAGCTTTCTGAATTGTTCTGAAATATTAAATATCCCCACAAAGTTTTTAATTCTGTAAACTAAGTCACCGCAAATTTCTGGTTCCGATATACCTTGTTGCATACGTTTCTTCAGGCTAACACCTTATTTCTCTACCAGCGCTCTGTGTCTGCAATAAAATTTCGTAAACGCCTTACTAAATTTATGATAACGATAGCCCTGCCTAAGAAGTTTAGCAGTAAGGACTTTGTTACGACATTTGAAGTCACTAAAATTAGGAGAAGCTCTGGCAAATTGAATAAGTTGAAATATTTAAACCCCAATACCCTATATGAGATACGCCGAGGGGGTTGGGGGGTGTGGGACATCGCCATCCAGATAAGAGAAATTGATTATATGAAAAAAAATCTAAACCGTCCCGTTTATCAATAATTTAAATAGAAACTGTACAAGTAGATATACATTGTTTCAAATAAAAAAAAAGGTGCCTCGGTTTTATTTAATTGAAACTCAGTAGGGTATACGCGGTCTTCCATTTGGTCATAGTGAATATTATCAATGTTTTATAAATTATTAAGGTATCTTATACTGGAATTGAAGGCCTCGATAATGTCAGCCTGATTTTTACTGGAGAGCGACTCCATGAAATTGCTTTTATAACAAAAAAGAAACAAATCTGCAACAAGTGGAGCAGAATAGATTCCAAAGGACTACCAACAGATTGCCTATAAAGTTAAGTTCCAAATCTAATAAAAATATTATCCAAAAGATAAATAAGGGCATCGCAGACATTTTGATAAGGACCATAAATTATACTTCTTGTATACATCAGAAGTAGAGAAGTAAATTCTTCGTTGCAAGTGTTTTCTCCCGAAAAAAATGTTCGGTTAATTGAATCAATATGTTTATCTTAAACTAGCTGATATAGTTACGTTATATATAGTGTAGAGAAATCATACGTAGAAAATTTAGAAGCCCTAAATTATTTAGGTTTACATTTGATAAGAACTCTACTGGAATTTGTATTGAAATGATGGAACAATGTGATAAGATAGTTGGTACTTAGCAATCAGAGAGGGCAGGCGGTGCATAGGGATATAGACTGCTTCTGCCCCTTGTAAAGTTAGTATAATTGTCTTTCTCGTTCGTACGCGGAACTTCTTCTGTTAAGTTTTTTGTGTGAGACTGCGGTACAAACACTACTGAGCTGGACATTGCCATAAATGCACAAAAAAAATGTTTGTTTACAACCCCTCATAAAGGTGTTGAATCTGATTTTGCACTTGATCCTCAGTGGGACAAGGATCACAGAGATGCCATCAAAAGTTTCCCGACTTGTTCCTCTTTAGATGCCATTCTGCCAAGGATGTCAGTTATTGAGGAACTCCAAACCGTCCAAAAAGCCAGGAATTCAGTCTATCAATTAAGAAGATCGTAAGTCAGTATCTCAGTACATGGCATATGTTTACCTGGGAAAGGAAGTCACAGAGAAAGATATTCGATTTGCCGTACGATGTGCCAGACTGATTTGTCGCAGATATACTCGTTGTCTTTTGCAAATTCACTGTCCCATGAATGCATACGAAAGGAATCTCAAAACTCGTTCTGAATGTACTTTGAACAGAATCAGGATTCTGAAGTATTTCTCATTAAGGTTCATCTGTAAAATATGTTTAGTGGAAGCAAATTCCATGGTTTATCCGAGTCTTGATGATATTAAAGGACCACCTGACTTGAAGCGAAAGTGACAATTTAATAAAGTAACAACAGAACAGATACGCCAGCTGTGCCTCAAACAGAAATAGAAGCTACAGAAGAAAAAAGAAAGAAGGGGACGAAGAAACTGAACAAATAATCGAAGCGCTGTAGCTCTTTTACGAATATATGCCAGGCGATAGTAAATCCGGATGGTTCTAAGATAGACACACCGAACGGAATTAGAGATGTCATTGGTTTTATTCTATCTTACAAAGGGAAAGCCAGTTTCCAACACCAAAACAGAGCTGTTGTTGCAACTAGAGAAATATGTACATGTATGATGCATCCAGAAAATGACGGATTAATATTTTTCAATCCGCGGATATGCCTATTTATGCAAAGACAAATGTCAAAGTTGTTGTAGTCGTATTTGCAGGTACGAAAGTCAAAGCCTTTGCAAAAAGTGGCAAAGAATATCTCAAATACATTGAAAACAGCAGTTTTCGAATTACTTTCTAAGGATCTTCCCAATACGCAGCGTATCATTATCTGCAAGGAAAATACATGATCATCCCTGATAACTTCAAGGCGCTTACAAGACAAAAAGACAAAAGAAAGCCACATTTGATGCACTCCACCGACCATCAGAAGGGAAAACACTAATAAGTTCATTACTCGCTGTTCATATAGCAGACGTTGAAATACAAGAAATACAAAAAAAAAAAAAAAAATAAATAAACTGCTTAGTTGATGGTGACAGTGAATACTTTCTGAGCAGACGCTTCTGCAAAGAAAAGAGACAACACTGCACCAGCCGCTGCAAGCAGTATGCAGTACCAGTGGTCACTTACTTTTAGAATGATGGGAAGCAGAAACGTAATAATTGAGTTACATAACGTGAAACACAGAAACTGGGAAGCTGAGCTAGCGCAAGGTGCCTGGTTGCTCTATGTTAAAGACACATTTTGGATTGTATAACACCCTAATGACCATAAGCAGATAAAGATAAGAAATGCTTGGTGACTTTGGCCACCCTTACAGGAAGGGGCCTGATAAAGGGAAATAAGTTTTGATATCAGCTAATTTTTTATGAAGACAGAGAAACCGATAAGGTGGGTAATTTGGTGACAATTTGATATTTTTTTTTTATTATTCAATAAAACGTAGCTGCTTGTTATTCATTTGAATTGCCTCTCCCAGGCAGTTCAAATGAATACCCAACAACATGTTTTATTTAGAAGTAAAGATACTTATGCCTCTATATGCTAGTTTATCATCAAATGCCCTCTTCATTTGCTTCTTATCTGCATATATTTCCAGTAGCACTATTTTAGAGAAATTACTGAAAAGGATGTAATAAATATATCCATTGTTCATAAAAAGCATAATTTTGGAGCACTTTTTTTTCGCACAGACATTTGAGAATTGTCAGTTACCACGCTATAGGCAGTTTCAGCAGATGGCAAATTAATAAGACTTTTCGTATTTTTCCAGGAAAATAGGATTTGACAATTTGCATGAAATGTCAAATTTCATTTTCCAGAAAAGATAAAAAAATATTTATTTATTCTGTTTTCTTTCCCAGCAGTTCAGTGTGTAATAATAATGCTCTTCTGCTTTCGGTATATAATTATTGATTACTGAAAGTACTGGAGAATATGTTTTGTCATAAAAATGCAATATACAACAGAAAAAGAATTTCACAGTTTTTGACAGGTACTAAAGAAACAAATCACATTAATGTCTGCAAAATAACATGTACGCCCAGAGAAGACTTGGATCAGCCTGCGAATCTCGGCAGCCTGATGTCTGCTATTTGGTTGAAGAAGCAGTACATCTTATACAGCGTGTGGTGAAGACTGATCAGACTGTTGAGATGCGCAGGCTGATCGGAATCTTCACGTAACATACAGACTAAATTGTAGAAATAACTGTGTTTCAGAAAATTCAGTTTGTGTGATTACAGAAATTAAATATTCACAGTTTTGGATACAATTAGTTTCTAAATTTCATACTAGATTTATTATATACTGCTTCATCAATAGGACTGGTTTCTTTGTGTCAAAATGGGCGTCTTAAATTCATAAATGGAGTATTTATATTCCAATGATGATTCGAACACTGAAATATGTTTTCATGGAAAAATAAGAAAAATATCAATACTTTGAAAAAACATCTTGTCAAGAGCTACTATGCTCTTGAAGTAAATTTTCTGATGTCTATTATGTTTTACTTTCATTAATAAATATTATTTATATTATTTAGTATTCCTTTGTTATTATTTCTAGTGAACTCTTATAATTAGCCTAAATGCAAAATTCAGATTCAGTTTGAATGTGAATTGTTCTTATTTACTTTAGAAAATAAATAAATAAATAAATAAATAAATAAATAAATAAATAAATAAAAACTCAATTTAATATTTCTATTTCAGTTTATTTGTATTTTTTCACAATGCAAGAAAAAAAGCTACACTTCTGTATTTTGGAAAAAAAAAAACTATCAAAAATAAATACATGTAAGTAAATAAAGTGATACAATGCAAATTAACAAATGCAAAATTTGCAAATTAATTTATTTGGTTCTAAAGTAACATATTGAATACTTCTCAATATATGAATTACTCCTTATAGGGCCCCACCTAAGGAAACTTACTGTGACATCCTTACAATCACTTCATAATCACTTAGATAAGATAAGCCTTTGATGTGCACTCTGTTATCAGGACTGTATATTGGGGCTGATCATGAGAGCGGGGTCTAGCCAAAGAAGGAAAAAATGTGTCTTTAAATTATTCCAGAACTTAATGAAAATGTTGTTGTTTTGAGTTCTGTGGCATCAGGGACATTGATACTCTACCTATTTATCTTCTTGCTGTCAGTATTTTCTGGCTCCGACTGCCAAATAAAAAATTCAAAAATCGAGTTTATCTACTTCTCAAAAAGCCATGAAGAGATGTAAAACCAGCCATCTTTTGTGTAACAAAAAAATCAAAGATTGAAAAATGGTACCTTGTTATAGTGGCATTAGCATTATCTGTTGACGGGAATTCTTCATTCCTAAATTTTATAGAATATCACATCAACTGTATGGTTAGCCCTGCTAATGAATACTGAAGACTGTATATTTCTGAATGAAGACATTTACACCTGAATGATAAAGAATTTGTATTGTCTAAAAACTAGATGAACCAATGCTGATATTTGAAGAAGTTAGATCGCTAAGTATTAAATTTCTAGTTAAGGTGATTAGAAATCTGTAGCTAAAGCTACCACCATTGTCAGCAATCAAGAAAGTTGGTTGTCATGTCAAGAGCAACATTGAATAACTATTGACTGTTTGCAATTCAGAAGCTGATCAGCCCGATTTTATAGGTAATGGGGGTTGGGGGTGGGGGGGTGGGGGCGGGGGCGGGGGGGGGACTATGCAACATCACGAAAACATGCCTATATAATTTTGACCCCTTAAACCCCACTTTCATATAGTAAAACTGGGGTTTACAGGGGTATACATTATTTTTCTTATTTCTGCTCAAAAACATAGATTGTGGGTACTCGTTAGAACTTCAAGATGCAATACTGTATGCAATGAAACGCAGTACAGGGATGAGCTCTATTTGAAAGGTTTCGAATGAATAATATTGTAGAAGCCTCTATTTAACACACCAAATCATGATAAAGAAAAAATAACTCAAATTAAAGCAAGCATCAGGAAATAAACACTATAAACCAAAATGAATTATTCAGATCCTCGGATTTTGTTTATATTTTTCTATCGTATTTTCTAAATAATTATTTAAAACCTTTATATAAGATAGTTACAATTCCAGTATAACTATTCCAAAACCAGAGAACAGTTAGTAATAGAATTTTTCCAAGCCTGTGATTACTGTGGAGCCCTTATCAGCCAGCACATTGGTACAGCATGAGTAGCGCTTCCACTGGCCACTCCAAGAGTATTTCATCACGAAAACATGCCTATATAATATTGACCCCCTTAAACCTCATTTTATATAGTAAAACTGGGGTTTACGGGGGTATACATTATTTTTCTTATTTCTGCTAAAAAACATAGATTGTGGGTACTCGTTAGAACCGCCTCGGCGAGGCGGTTCTAACGAGTTCCCACGATCTATGTTTTGAGCAGAAATGTGAAAAATATCAGAGTTTTTTATCTGAAAATTTTACAGTTCTTGGAGGTTAAATATTATATATATTTGAATAGGTGTGTTTTCGTAATGTGGCCGCTAAGAAATTAAAACGACTCTAACATGCCTATGGCGATATTTGCTGTTCAAAAATGTCTCAAAGATATAATTATTTTCATTAAGGACGGCTTCTATGATAAAATTGAAATAGGTTTGAACTTTGAGATAAAAATATAATTAACCTTCATAGTTTTGTTGTTTTTTTATTCAAAGGGAAATGAGATGAATGAAAGTCAAAACTGAAGTAAGACAGGAATCCAATGAGATGAGTACTGATGAAATGATCATGGTCGGTTTTTACCCAACAGAATATTTTATTATCTAGTAACCACCATTTATTTTCATGCAGCTGTAGATAAGGGTATATAGCTGACAGCCCAAATCCCCGAAAACTTTTCTTAACCCTCAAATTGGCAATCACAACATTTGTCGTCTGCTTTGCCATCTGCTTGTGATTTTAAAAGTCATTTTTGCAAACAGTGCTCTAGGAGCAGTCTGATCAGGATCCACACTGTTTACCTGTCTGCAAAAATCAGTTTGAAAGGTTTGCAAGAATATTAAACAGACGACATAAACAGACGACATTTTCAAATGCAGGTTTTCTTGGCATTTTAAGGTTAATAAAAGTCAAAAAGGATTGCAGTAGGAAACAAAGAATACACAAAATCACGAAAATCGAAATCTCGGTTTGATTGAGTCTCTTCATATGCAACACTGTAGTTTGAGAGGCTGCATACGCTAAGCGGTATTCAATTTTCAAAATAACCAGGATGCGCTCAATGATCCCAAAGGCAATAAAATAAAATCTGCACTATGATGATATACGGGGAAATCACGAGAACATGCATATATATAATTTTTACCCCCTTAAACCCCACTTTTATATAGTAAAACTGGGGATTACACGGGTATACATTATTTTTCATATTTCTGCTCAAAAACATATATTGTGGGTACTCGTTAGAACCGCCTCGCCGAGGCGGTTCTAACGAGTACCCACAATCTATGTTTTGAGCAGAAATACGAAATATCAGAATTTTTATCTGAAAACTTTCAGTTTTTTTTTGTGGTGAAATTTTCAATATACTTGAATAGGCATTTTTTCGTAATGAGACATTTTACGGCCGCCACATAGCACAACGCCATCTACAGTAAAATGTAGTTCTCACAGTACAGTATTATACGTGTATACTTTATTAAACCGTTACAGTGTATCTTTATTTTACACATTTAGCTGGCCTCGGTAGCTCAGTCAGATACTCAACAGACTGATGATCAAGAGGTCGCGGGTTTGATCACCGCCGAGTCCGTCAACCGATGATTATTTCGTGAAGATTACGCGTGAAATCATTTCTACAGTCATTATCTCCCATCCGCTGATTCAAGAAGGGCAGTCGTTACTTTCTTGAGAGGGAATTGGCACAAGTACTGGTTAACCGCTTTGGGGAATAAGCCTATCCAGACAAAGTATGGTTAGTCAAACTGACCGGCTCGACATGACCTTAATGGGTTGATTGGGCTGTAGAATCTCTACCAAAAAAGAACAAACAAACAAAATTTATATCACATATTTTGTTATTCGTAATATGGCCGCTGGATAATTTAAATTGGCAGTTGTAATGTTTCAGGGTGGCGTCGTAGGTTTTAAAGCTTGTCATAGTTCACTTTTTGCGGAGAAAAAAAGCGCCTGTATCTCGTAAGTGTGACGTGGCTGCTGTTTAAAAACTGTTTCTCATTCTGCATCAAGTCTAAATGTCTATATACACTGATGATATTATTTCTAGCCTAATCAAATATATCGAAAATTTTACCACCAAAAAATGAAATTTTTCAGATAAAAATTCCGATATTTTTTTATATTTCTGCTCAAAACATAGATTGTGGGTACTCGTTAGAACCGCCTCGCCGAGGCGGTTCTAACGAGTACCCACAATCTATGTTTTTGAGCAAATATCCCTGTAAACCCCAGTTTTACTATATAAAAGTGGGGGTTGAGGGGGTCATAATTATATAGGCGTGGTTTCGTGATGGATCCCTCGGGATTATTGGACTCATACCATACAGTGTACAGTCGACTCTCGTTATCTTGAAGTCCAATGGACTCTGAAATACTTTGATATATCCGTACCTCTACACACCAGATTTGCAGAACTGAGAAAAAATAAATCTAACAACCACATTTAACAAATGAAAGTGTAATATGACGCATCAAAATAGAGATATATTGAAAATATTGTGGGAAAGAGGAGAGTTAGAATTCCATGTTAAAAAAGGGGCCAGATTTTCACTTCGAGGTAAGCAGTTACTCGAGATAAGCGAAGTCGATATAACGAGAGTCAACTGCATGTGAAACTAGAACTGCGCTTAAAACCGCTAGGGGAGCTAGGGGTGGAGTGGTAGAGTGTGAGGGTGTTGTTTTTTTTTTTTTTTTTTTTTTTTTTTTCAATTTTCATTATTCCCCATAAACTCAAACCTAATCTATTGTTTACTGTGTTTAAATTATATTATCACAGGATCCCTATTTCAATATATTTTATGATTTACCATTCTTAGTTTCAAGTATAAGTGTCGTATTGTGTTTCTAGAAACACGTTAACTCTTCCCCACCCCCCCCCCCCCCCCCCACCCCCCACCCCCCCCCCGCCCAGTTTATGAAATGGACTTTTTCCATCATTTAATTTGGACATGTCTGTTATTGCAAATAGAGATTTAAATAAAATAATAATAATAATAAAAAGGCTAACAGTGAGGATCCTGATGGGACGGCTCGTTATTGGTCTGTAGGGATGAAACCCAATTGTTGCATGTGAAGATTATATTTTTAAGTGTCCATGTAGACATTTTGGTAAAAATGTTTGTGCGCTTTGCTGTAGAGGGTATTTCAGCCATATAAAACTTAATAGTGGGCGTACATGCGATTATAATTTTCAAGACCATATTCTGCAAACGCACCCCTCCCCCCTCATCCCCCCTTCCCCCCACCCCTCACACATACATACCCATACACATTCACACACATATGGTGCTTCTGAGAATATAATCTCAACGAAATAACTATTAATAGCTGGAAATGATAAGAAAAAAAGTTAAAGAAAGAAAACCTTCATTGTCCAAAAGGTTAAAGAAGAAACCAGTCATTATTTAAAAAAAAAAAAAAAGTGATGGTCTAATATCTGTGTACCTGTGGTTTTATTCTGCGCTACAATGTACGTTTTTCCAACAGAGTTATCTGAATTAAAATGCCATGCTCCCATGAAGAATAAGCAACCAAAGAACACAGGATTTGTGCAGGTCTGCATTATTTAGCATAAAAAAAGTAAGTCTATTAACAATGTTTTTAATAGATATTTTAAGACAAGTAAAGTAAGGATTTAAAGTCATAGGCGTAGCACGCATTACGCACATTACGCATGCGCACAACATAAGTAAGAAAAATATTTATAACAAAGTAACATTAACATAAACTATTTTGCTTCTTTACCATAAAACTGCTCTGAAAGGGGGAAAAGAGCTCCCAAATTTCCTTTCAGATTAGCTCCTAATTTGAAAGCGATTCTAGGCACAATTCTTTAAGAATATTCTGGGTGTGCGTACAAACATTATGTTCTGGCTACACCGTTGAAGATGTTTATTTAGGGTAATTACAGTAGATGCATTTATGGGCACGATTGTGCGTCTATCAGAAACCTTCATAATCTCAGCCAGAATGTTGATTTTCGTCATTAATCCTTACATCCCTGAATTTCTAAAATGGAGTCTCCCACTTCCGAATCTGGTCAGTACCATTGTTCCAAATACGGATCTCAATCAAAAGTTAAAGCAGCCCAGCTGGCATTCTTTAAAAATCTATAGCGGGCCGTTATCGGCCCGTTAGCTACCCTGATAGGCCGATAACGGCCCGTTATAGATTTATAAAGAATGCTTACTGGGAGAATTGCAAACATTCATTAGGGTCTACACTGTTTGCAAAACCAATATTTTGTATGCAGGGCTGACAGGGGTAAAGGAAAGTGATGCACTTTCAGAGGAGACAACTTTGAGATCGTATTGACTGCTTTCCGAAAAGGGGTCTACTCTACAAGAAAAGGATCTACTTCCAAAGAGAGCAAATTCTTTCCATGTAGATAAGATCTCTTTTTAACACATGTATGCCTATCGTCCTATGAAAGGGACATTGGCAAAAAGTGTAGACCCAGATCAGACGCCGCAAAACCGGCATCTGATCAGGGTCTGCACTATCTGCATTAAATATTGGAAATTCTATAAAACATGGTAATGAAGATAATAATAATAATAATAATAATAATAATAATAATTATAATAATAATAAAATACCAGACACATTTCTATTGGATATAAACTGGACCAAAGAGTTAAGTAGAAGAGTCCACTCGGCATAAATGGGTTAAACGGGGTCTTGTGTGCAGTAAAGCAAACAGGGAGTTACAAATGTTATCTCCCTTATACAAATGGCGGAAAATATGCCACGTGTATCTAATTGTAATACGGAATTATTATATGGACAACGTCAAACGAAACGATAACTTCGAGCATATTGTAAAAGCGTTATCTGGGCCCAGTTGTTCAAAGCGCCGTTAGCTTAACGAGCTCGTTTAGAGTAATTTCGTTAACTGTTTTAGCGGCTTCAATACACAGTATTCTGATATTGTTTGCTGAAAAAAATGTGAGTAGCTTTTCTGCAAAAGCTACTCACATTTTTCAGCAAAAAAATTCAGAATATTTGCGTATCACTCGATGTACATTTTAACGAATCGTTAAATAACGATGTCGTTAGCTTTGAACAACTGGGCCCTGGTCATCAAAGTATGTTATCTGTTACAGAGACTGGCGCCTGGCATTTGAAAATAAGCAATGTATATATGCTTTGGTCATATGCAGATTAAAAACTGCACCATTATGAAAATGTGAGCATGTTCCTGTTTAAACTATATATTGCGGGTTTCATTACGAAAACACGCCTATTCAAATATACTGAAAATTTAACCACCAAAAAATGAAATTTTTCGGATGAAAAATTCTGATATTTTTCATATTTCTGCTCAAAACATAGATTGTGGGTACTCGTTAGAACCGCCTCGACGAGGCGGTTCTAACGAGTACCCACAATCTATATTTTTAGAAGAAATAAGAAAAATAATGTATACCCCTGTAAACCCCAGTTTTACTATATAAAAGTGGGGTTTAAGGGGGTCAAAATTATATAGGCATGTTTTTGTGATGGGTGTGAGATGGGAACATGAGGGCACACTTTATATAAACTTGTTAACGTAACGATAGGGCTTTGATAACCCCTTGCGGTTGTTGTTTACATTTTACATATGGCGTAAAGGCTCTTTTTTTCTAAGAATGCAACACAAATATTTTTTAGATCCAGGTAACGGTATATTGCGCAATGAAAGATTTGAAGAGATCAATATTAATCCTTAATGCAAAGCGCCAAGCAGAATTTTGAACAGACAACATTCTATTAGTTCATATATTTTTGTTTCTGAAAATAAGTCTTGTCATTTCATGTGAATCGTAAGCAGCCGATTCACATGGAATACCAAGACTTATGTTTACAATAAAAATAATAAAAATAATAATGATAAATGTTGTCTGCTGCATTAGTGATTGGCGCTTTAAGGGTTATAACATCTTGTTGTGGATACACGTCACAACATTGCATGCATGGAATTATTTATTATTCAATCCAAGGCCGAGTTACAGCTGACTGCATTTGATATTAATCTAAATCAGTGTCCTATATATGGTCGCCCTATATGACGCATTGCTGCAACGTGCGTGCATCTTTTAATATCATCACAATGACACAGACATCTTCCTCCTCACTTCTACGCCGTTGGTGAAGATGCTATAACCATCTGTCTTTCAGAAATAAATTGTACTAAATTCTATAACGAATCATGGGTTTTGCGGCTGGCAAATTGTTTCTAATCGTTTTTTTCGTTTTGATCATATTTACTCTGATAGTGCAGTTCACGGGACTAATGCTAGATTATTGGTGGCAGACGGAAACCCAGAATATCGGTAATTTTGGGCCAGCGTACATGTCTGGAGGACTCTGGGGTGCATGTTTACATATTTTGGACTCTGGATTGACAAACTGTTACGAATACGAGTATATTTACAGTCTCCCAGGTAAGGTGTTGGTCGACTAAATTTACTTGTTGCTTTTTACTTTTTGATTATATAATAAGTATGTGCACACTGCGTAAACTGAGCTTCGTGCAGAGTGCAAATTCATAGCAAATGTTTTGCTCTGGATCCCTATACCAAATGAACAAGCGCCAACAGATCCAGGATAAAACACCCGCGCATCACAAAAACATGCCTATATAATTTTGACCCCCTTAAACCCCACTTTTATATAGTAAAACTGGGGTTGACAGGGGTATACATTATTTTTCTTATTTCTGCTCAAAACCATAGATTGCGGGTACTCGTTCGAACCGCCTCGCCGAGGCGGTTCTAACGAGTACCCGCAATCTATGGTTTGAGCAGAAATATGAGGATATCAGAATTTGTTATCTGAAAATTTTCATTTTTTGGTGGTAAAATTTTCAGTATTTTTTAACAGGCATGTTTTCGCAATGGAATAACTTGCAGGTTTGAACACAGCCCTGGTATTACCTGAAAACGGTAAGCTAGCTGTCCAACTTGAAACACAGAATTTTCTGTCAGTCCTAAATTGAACAGTGGACATCTTCCAACGAATATCAAAACTTAATTTAATGCAAAGGTCAAAGTGACAGGTCACTGCGGTCGATCCTTTGTAAGGGAATTCGATGCAATGTGTATTTTGGTCGCAAATTTTCTAAGGGAGACAACTTGGCAATAAGAATTTGATTCTCTGGTATTTAACCTATTTAACCTATTAAACTGGACATTGTTAAAAGTGTAGTCCAAGAGCAGACGCCACAAATGCGGCGCCTGATCTGGGTCTATATTTGTTTTTGCATTAAATACAGACATTTCTATAAAACTTAGTGATAATATAGAACAAGACGAAATATTTAGACGTAAACGTCATAGTACCTGTGAAAATTTTGTTCATGTTTACTTAGAGATATGGGACAAGGGTATTCTAAAGTTTAATAAATTTTCGATGTAAAAGGTGAAAAATGAGGGGTTGAAAAGGTAGGGGTGGATACGGGGATAAGAGGGCGGGGGACAGGGGTAAAGGGGCGGGGACGGGGAAGAGGGGCGGGGACGGGGAAAGAAGAGGTAGGGAGATTTTGGGGCCGGGAGTTATACAAAAAATTGTTGTATTTTACTGATTTTACTCTATTTTTGTGTACTTCAATGCAATTACTGGATATTAGGAGTACCTATTAGACGTATTGCAGTAAATTCGGGTATATTTACAATGAATCCGGCGTAGATTTCACTTTACCGATGAGGAGTGTTCCGCCAGTCGTGGTTTGCATACACTTCTTTTACGTCCGATTTCGGTAATTATCCGTATCGGTTTATCTCTAGTTGATTATTTCCCTTAGATTCCGAAAGTTCACAAAATAGCCGTTGTTTCGGTGGCAATCCACATCTTTAGAAATAATTATCCGTCTGCCGTAGACAATTATTTTATTTACTCATTGTTGGATAAAGACTTGTGCGCTGTTCAAAACACAAAAAAGAAAAACTTCAAGATCCAACATGAATTTTCTGATAGGTGTTCCAAACAGGAATACACACGTTACCTGTTGACAAAACACGGACCATTCACGGGCTTAGGGACCAATAAAACTACTTCAGTTGTATACCAGTTTCAGTCTAGAAAGATTCTCAATTTAGCAGTATTACTTGAACTACTATTTCCAGTCATATTCATGAATCTGTGTTTAATACCTGAATGCTATTCAGACTCAGTTTTAAGCCTAAATATTATGCTCCAAAGAAATAGTATGCATATTAATAAAGTTAAAGTTCCATATCGAAGAATTCTGGCATCCGGCACCTGCGTGAATTTGATAACGCTGTGTAATCAGACTTTTTTGCTATCATTTGCTTGTGCATCATTATGGGTATTTTTCCTGAGATTGTTAGCAGCAGACATCGAAAGCAATCCAGGACCTGACAGTTTCGATCCTTCATCCGACGATAACATATCAAACTCTAGTACATATGATATATCAATACAATATTCAAAGTTTAATGGGAAAACACTGGTTGTTGACCAACCTAAAAATGCTACCATGAAGAGACGTACTGAATTTGAAAAAAAAAAAACAAAAAAAAAAACAACAAAAAAACTGGCCACTGCGTGATTATTTTTAAAAATTGTGATTGTGAAAGAAGGCATTTGCTCCTTCTTAGAGCAAATGCTTTCCTTAGAAGCAGCTTCCGACGAGAAGGGAGGTAAGCATTTCTATAGCATAGCATAGTTATTTTACTTGAAACGCTTCCCTTGAAGAAATAAAATCGAAAATGCTTCGGCTTGATGTACAATAATAAAGTACTCATATCCATCCATTGTCGCCGATAAAAAAAAAACAACAACTCTATTTTGGCGTTATTATTGTTTTTTTTTTTTTTAAATCGAAGATATACATAGCCAAACACGCAGTAGCTCGCTGAACCACCTCGTCATTGTGTATAGGACCAACGGAATATAGATGGAAACATTCCTTCTAGTCCAAAAAATTACTAATAACCATTGGTGTATTTGTAGCCTTCAGCGCATGTCGTATTCCTGGATGGTCAATTGGAAGATTTCTGTAAAGAGCCTTTAGAAAATAGCAGAAGCCACAATAAAAAAAAGCTCAACCTTCTCAAATGAGAAGACATGAAAAAAAAAAAAAAAAAAAAAAAAAAAAAAACTAGATGGTCCCAAAGGTGGGCGGCCTGGTTTGCTTTGTAGAATTATCAATTGTTATAAAAAAGCAAAAGAAATATGCCAAACGTTTTAAGTAAATCAAAGTTATATAACTTTATCAATAAAACCTTGATCAGAGTCAAGTTGCCTTCATGCACATGCCTAGCCTATATTCTTATTTTGCTGCAAGTTTCACTTTCTTCATAGATGTAGAAGTTGCGAAAACACACCTACTGTGCTATGTGAATAATGCCTTCTTTCTAAATAAATCAAAGGTATGAAACTTTGCAAAAAAAAAAAAAAAAAAAAAAAAAAAAATAGATCAGAGTTCTGCCACCCTTATGCACATGCCCAGCCTACATTTTTATATGGAGCACGTTTCAAATCATTACCTAAAAGCTGCAGGACTTGCTTAGACACGACTAATACTATAAAGGGTGACGACGGACATCCTGACGAACACACGGACATAGGGACATATGACGGAAATACAATTGTATGTACTCCTCTTCGTGGCGGGGGCATAAAAATACCACCACCCTTGCAGTAAAAACGACCAGCTTCCTTTTCCCTTCAAGAGGTGATCGTAGTGAGACAGCAAACTACCAAAACATTAGCCTTTGACCTGCTGAACCCGGATATACGCTTCTTCTGTAAACAGTGTATATTCAGATCAGTTGGCTTCTGATGAAGCCAATTGATCTAGATCTGCACTGTTGGCCGTTAAGTCTGTGAATTTGTAGCAACAATCCGGATCAAGTAATCTGATTGGCTGAAAATTAGAAGTGAACGTGGCATCTTAATTTACTCAGCAGGACAAGGATTCATTAAACAGTGGACAGAAAATTAGTCAGTTTCAAAGCTAACAAAACTCTTTCAATGATCATCTCGAGGAGAATTATCTCACCACATCATCCTCCCCTTTTTATGAACGGAACAATGCTTCAAGAGACGAATAATCACAAGCACCTAGGACTTACGCTTTCTAGTTCCTGCAACTGGTCAGATCACATTAAAAACATTTCCGAAAAAGCTTAGTCAAATTTAAACCTCCTCCGAGCTCTCAAGTTCAGAGTTAGTAGAAAATCACTTGAAAAAAAAAATATGTATATGGCGTATGTGCTGCCTCTGCTAGAATACTGCGATCGGTGTGGGACAATGGTCCTACAAAAACCAAAAGGCAGCTCGACGTAATCCATATCGAGGCTGCGCGAATAATAACCGGTGCTTCTAAACTGTGAAGCTTGAGTAAACTACTCATAGCTCGTGGATGGGAGACTCTTCAAAACAGGAGAAAAAAAAAACACAGACTCATACTTCTCTTCAAAATCCTTCATGGACTAACTCCTGTATATCTTAACGATCTCCTTCCACCACTAGTGCAAAACACGACCTCTTACAATTTAAGGAATTCAAATCATTTCCAGAACTATCGCGCTAATACCAATTTGTTTCTAAATTCTTTTTTTCCCAGCAACGATTCGTGCGTGGAACGATATCCCTGCCGAAGTCAAGGATGCGCCATCAGTGGCTGCATTCAAATCACGATCAAACAAGGAACATACCTCCGTCATATCATAATACTGGTACACGCTTAGACCAAATGTTTCAAGTCTCAGATTGGGATGTAGCTCCTTAAACGCCGACCTCTATCGCAAAAATATCGTTACGTCCTACTTGTGCGTGCGGAGGATTTGAAAGTGCATATCACTTTTTATTTGTATGTCCTAGGCTCGGTCATTTTCGAAGCAGATATTTCTCGTATTCTCTTTTAAATTATACGGTTAAAGATTTTCTCTACGGCAGCCAAACTCTTACCTTCCAGGACAAAGTGTATATAGTGAAATCCAGAAGATATTTGTAGTCCCTAGAAATGACCATGTTTGGATAACGGGCAATCAGCCAAATTATTTTCATGTTTCCGCAAGAATTTTTTACAGCTGTAGCATTTGAACTGGACAATATGATTTGTGTTTCATTACTAATACTGAATCTGTCTGTGTATCCGCTGAATTTACTAATCATTCCAATTGTTACTTCATGTCAGTACATATATGAAATTTTCTTTCTTTTCTTCTTTCTTTCCTTCCTTGATTCTTTCTTTTTTTACTTTCTTTCTTTCTTTCTTTCTTTCTTTCTTTCTTTCTTTCGTTCTTTCTTTCTTTCTTATATTCATTAAATGTGTTACACTGCCTTCCATCCATAGATGATGCAACATATGCTGTTTGTTCCCAGGAGATGACTCAAATAAGCCCTAGTGCTTACCGACAAATCCTGTGACATATATATGTCTTACACATGTATTGTATATGTCTAATGCAAAGTCAAATAAATACAGTTTCAACCAAAGAAACAAGACCCCGAACAAGGTAAAACATATAGGCGCACCAAACATGCACTACACAGAGCTCGAACAGCGTTAGAGCTGCCACCTTAGAATGGTAGTTAACACACCGTATTCGATACACACGGTGCGCTTAGGGTTTTCAAAATTACTGGGAAAACCTTTTATGAAAATATACACCTAATAAGGGCACACTTAAAGAAACATTAGCAGAGCACTTCCTGAGAGGATTATTAATGATGCTTACGCAATATTTGATTTTACTTGTCGAGGCAATTCAAATGAGTACCCACAACATATGCATTTATAAAAGAAAATAGATACAAATACACTGGTTGTAACCCAAAGACTACGACATTGCCTGACTGTGTGCTTATAGGGGTATGAGCGGTAATAGGTCGAATACGGTACCTGGTTACCTGTCCATTTTCGTTATTAATTCTCAAAACATTGTATTTCGTTCGATACGTTTCCGTTATCCCGAGGTACGGTTGCCTAACTCTATACATCAAGTCGTTGCGAGTTCTACGGAGTTAGTCGTGCTCCAAAATTTTCATACCTATCGTACCTATTAGACGTCAGTAGTGGCTTCTTCTGACGTTTCTTGATATTGGTCTCGTCTGGTAGTTGTTGGGAGTGGGTTGTAGTAAGTGGCCTCGAACTTACGTGTATGCCTTTTCCAACAATGATTAAGTCTTGCTTTAAACGCGTTCAGGGAGGGTGCACTAATAACATTTTCGGTGACGAATTCCAAATGTTTACAACACTATTACTGAATGAGTTAGCCCTGATAGTGATCTGTTTCTAAACAACTTTTTGAGTGGCCTCTGGTAGTTGTGCTAGTCGCCATTGTAAAAATATGCTCTTATCAACTTTATCTATATTATTAACTATTTTATCTATATTAATAACTATTAACTATTTTATCTATATTATTAACTATTTTATACACCTGAGTCACGTCACTGCGCTCGTCTGTACTCTAACGTGGGTAGACCAAGTGTTTTGAGCCTGTCTGCGTAGCCAAGATGGTTAACCGACAAGCGCGTTGCACGGCGTTGAACATCCTCTATCAAAATAATATCTTTTTTCATTACGAAAACACGCCTATTCAAATAAATTGAAAATTTCACCACCGAAAAACTGAAAGTTTTCAGATAAAATTCTGATATTTTTTCATATTTCTGCTCAAAACATAGATTGTGGGTACTTGTTAGAACCGCCTCATCGATGCGGTTCTAACGAGTACCCACAATCTATGTTTTTGAGCAGAAATAAGAAAAATAATGTATACCTCTGTAAACCCCAGTTTTACTATATAAAAGTGGGGTTTAAAGGGGGTTCAATTTATATAGGTATGTTTTCGTTATGTGAAGTGTGGTGACCATATCACTGTAGCATATTCAAGATCTGGTCTTACTAATGATTTGTATAATTTAAGAAACATTTCTTTATCCATAAATTCAAATGTTTCAAAAATAATACCTAGCTTTCTATTTACCGTTCCTACCTTTTTAGCTATATGCTCCCTAAATAGTAATTTGTTGTCCACAAGAACTCCTAAATCGTTTTCAGATATTACATTTTGAATTTCCATAAGTTCGTCACTGTTTACCATTGTGTATCTAAAATTCTCATCATGACTTCCGTAATGAACATGCTTACACTTGCCGAAGTTAAAGAACATGTTCCAATCATTGGCCCACTCTTCTACATTAGTGATACACCTTTGCAGCCTAGTTGATTGAACTATGTTGTTAACTCTGTCATAGATTTTTGCATCATCGGCATATATCTTCATACAACACGCAGTTACTTCTGGCATATTATTGATGAAAATGATGAAGAGTATGGGTTCTAAAACTGAGCCTTGTGGTATACCAGAGGTTACTTTTATCCATTCAGTGTATTTACCATTGACCACAACCCTTTGCCTTCTGTTTGTCAGGAATTCTTTTTCCATTCGGAGGCTTTGCGTCTCATGCCGTATCCACATAGCTTTTTAAGAAGGCATTTGCATTACGAAAACACGCCTATTCAAATATGTAGAAAATTTCACCTCCAAAAAAACTGAAAATGTTTAGACAAAAATTCTGATATTTTTCATATTTCTGCTCAAAACATAGATTGTGGGTACTCGTTAGAACCGCCTCGGCGAGGCGGTTCTAACGAGTACCACAATCTATGTTTTTGAGCAGAAATAAGTAAAATAATGTATACCCCTGTAAACCCCAGTTTTACTATATAAAAGTGGGCTTTAAGGGGGTCAGCATTATATAGGCATGTTTTCGTGATGGTGAGGCACTTAATCGAATGCCTTTTTAAAGTTCAAGTAGATAACGTCGACATGTTCTCCATTGTCTACGGCCTCAGACACGTCTTCGATGACCTCAAGTTGTTGAGTTATACAGGATCTGCCAGATATAAAACCGTGTTGTGATTTCAAAAACAGATTGTTCTTTGTCAGGTGGTCCTCAAGCGTGTTTTTTTATAAGTTTTTTTTTTTCCCATAAGTTTACAGGGAACAGATGTTAAGCTTATGAGCCTGTAATTTTCAGCTAGCTTTCTCTCGCCGTTTCCGAGGATGTTCTCCCGTCAGCGGATCTAAAGGAATAGGATTCAGTAAATGCAATGTATACGAATTGATTGACCAGTCCTGTCCATATGAATATGATCTTGGGGTGTCAAATTTTCGCCTGCTGTACAGACTGGGATAAGTTTAGGTGGTCTGAAGTTTGATTTTGACTTTTTTTCGGCGTAAAATTTTGAAAGCAATATTTTGGGGACATTGGAACTTTGGCAGGCAGGCATTAGATTGGGGAAGAGAAATATGTCATAACAGTACAGTAGACTACTATACTTTATTATATTCCGGGTAGGTTAGTCTTTGAATACAATAAATTTTAAATTTCTAAATTAATGCGTTAAGACTCTCTCTATATATATATATCTCCCTCTCTCTCTCTCTCTCTCTCTCTCTCTCTCTCTCTCTCTCTCTCTCTCTCTCTCTCTCATTTGGTATTTACTGTATAAAAAAATTAGACCTTATCAGCAAAATACTGGAGTCCTCGATTCGCCTTCTGTTATACTAACTGATCATTATTATATGTCCAAATGCCTGTAAAAAGAAGAAAAAACTTGATTGAAAGCAATTGCCATTTAACCCATTCATGCCTAGCGTCCTATAAAAGGGTCAGTGAAAAACAGTGTAGACCCAGATCAGACGCAGCAGGACGCAGCGTCTGATCAGGGTCTACACTGTTTGCATTAAGTACAGGAATTTCAATAAAACATGGTGATACATGTATTAAAAACTAACTAGACACCCCTTATATTGGAAATGGACCGGTTCGAAGAGTGAAGGTAGAAGAATCCACTTGGCATAAATGGGTTAAATTAATATGACATGCCGCCAGTTTAGTGTGCCTCCCCACTATTTCCAAGCCGTTCCTGATTTTGTTCGTACCTACTAAACGCCATGTCTGTTAGGATATACAGTTGACTCTCGTTATCTCGACCTCGCTTATCTCGAATAACCGCTTATCTCGAAGTGAAAATATGGTCCCTGCCTAAACATGAAAATCTAACAACAGGTAAAAAATATTGTGGAAAAGAGGAGAAATTGCTCCTAAGGAGCAATTTCTCCTCTTTTCCACAATATTTTCAATAATATATTTCTAACTTCGTGAGTCCAATTACATATGCATTTGTTAATGTGGTGGTGCGATTTTTTCCCTCAGTTCTGCAAATCTGATATGTCGCGGTACGGATATCTCGAAGTATTTCAAAGAGTCCCTTGGAATACGAGATAACGAAAGTCGATTGTATGTTCTTTTAACTATTCTCTTAACTAAGGCTTATCAGAATAAAATAGATAAACAAATAGATAAATGAATAAATAACTACATGAAATAAAATTGTGTGTTGGTGGTAAACAATGCGGATCTTTCAATAGACGACTCTCAATTTCCGAGTAAAATGTATGACTCCATATGCTTAGTCCCTTATCTTTAGTCCAAAGGTAAGCTGAATGTACTCGTTTGAAGAAGTATAATCTTCTGGGCCCGGTTGTTCAAAGCGTCGTTAGCTTAACGAGCTCGTTAAGGGTCATTTCGTTAACTGTTTTAGCGGATTCAATACACAATATTCTGATATTTTTTGCTGAAAAAATGTGAGTAGCTTTTGCAAAAGCTACTCACATTTTTTCAGCAAAAAATATCAGAATATTTGCGTATCACTCGATGTAAATTTTAACGAATCGTTAGCTAACGACATCGTTAGCTTTGAACAACTGGGCCCTGGAATGCAAAAGCCCGATACCGTCATTGATTGTGTTGGGGTTTAATGACACGTTAACCCTGGTCGTTTTGTATCGTCTCACAGAGAATGTGAAAAAAGAGATAGAAGAGGTAGTAGATGAAAGGGAGGGACAGGGAAGAAAGAAGAACAGGAATGAAAGGGAAGGAACAGAAGAAATAAAGTCATCCCCCTCTACCCTTACTTGCTACAAGGATAGCAAGCCTTGCCCAACTGTAAGCCAGTATCAGATGGACGTCCCTGTGACGTAAGATACATGACACCTTCGCCACACCAAACCAGCCCCCGAAATCGTGATATGTATATAGTGCAGACCCAGATCAGGACGCGAAGACTGATCAGAGTCTGTACTTTTTGCCACTGTCCCAGCAACACTTAAACACACCAAGGGACCCAGCAACACTTAAACACACCAATAGGTAGCAAAATGGTCATCTTTACCGTCCCAATACTTAAGGTAAATACGGTAGTGTGATTTTAAAGTTAGCAAAATCGACTTTCCATTTTCATCGTGGAAGCTGCCATGATTTTCATCATAACGAAAACATGCCTATATAATTTTGACCCCATTAAACCCCACTTTTATAGAGTAAAACTGGAGTTCACTGGGGTATACATTGTTTTTCGTATTTCTGCTAAAACATAGATTGTGAGAACTCGTTAGAACCACCTCGGCGAAAAACTGTGTATTAACAAGGCAATTCACGCGCGCTGTTAATGCACGGCTACCCAACTTTTAATATGATCGTACCGGGGTTACAGATTCGCAGCCGTTACGAAATATGCGCTGCCCGGCCCTAGAACGAGCATAGTCCGTTGAAATTGCGTTTGCGAGACATTGGTGCAAAGGCGAAACAAAATGGGGCAAAACATAACGCGAAATGTAGCAACTGTTTTGAGTTTTTATGCAAAAATAGCGATTGAACATGGTTTTTAAATGCATTAGCATTCACCAGGGCCCTTGGGAGGTGTTGAAAACCGCGGCCTCCGGCCTCGGTTTTCAACACCTCCCACGGGACCTGGCGAAAGTTAATGCATGAAAAAACATATTCAATCGTCATTATTTTTTTTAATTTGTCGTTGATGAATAACATGAACAACATTGGAGAGACGGGATCTCCCTGTATGTCAAAGGAACACACCGATTACAATAACCTATACCTAATACATTAAAAATATCACTACAAATATAGAAAAAAAAAATGATCTGCAATTAAATGAAATATATTTTTGTGTAAGTCTGACATAAATTCAAACAGTCCCAGCTGTTATTGTCTCTGCTCCCTTAAGCACATTAAATCACAATAATGGAGTAAAAAGTGTTTCTGGAAGTAACAAACAAATTGAAAAGCTGGTTTAAAGATTCAGAAATTATGGAAATATTCTCCGAATAATGAAGACCAAACATGCCCTTGTTTTCACAATTTATTGTAGGAAACATGGGGTCTAATGTACTATTACGAAAACACGCCTATTCAAATATATTGAAAATTTCACCAGCATAAAACCCAAAAATTTTCAGATAAAAATTCTGATATTTTTCCTTATTTCTGCTCAAAACATAGATTGTGGGTACTCGTTAGAGCCGCCTCGGCGAGGCGGTTCTAACGAGTACCTACAATCTTTGTTTTTGAGCAGAAATAAAAATAATGTATACCCCTGTAAACCCCAGTTTTACTATATAAAAGTGGGGTTTAAGGAGGTCAAAATTATATAGGTATGTTTTCGTGATGATAAACTTGTTAAAATAATGTATTTATTGTATCTACAATTTTCAGCATGGTTTAACATTCTCCGAGCACTTGGTGTTATGGGTGTTGTGTTTCTTGCTTTAGCCGCAGTGTGTACTGTAATTGCTATCGCCTACATCGACTCAAAAATTCCCAAACTTCTTGCGTGGATCCTTTGTTTTGTTGCCTGTAAGTATATGTGATAGTTATTTATACTGTGGTTCTTCTAAGTCATTTATTGTCACCTCATTAATTTTCATAAGCTAAATAAAAATCTCATTGGTCGGGAGCATATCACGTGCAGGGTAATATTCTGTCATGTTACCCTGTAATATTACCCTCGACGGTAAAATTACTCTCTGACATGACTTCGGTAAGCGCATTTACGTGTAGGGTATAACTCTATCAGGTTCCCCTGCAATATAACCCTCAGTTAATTTTACCCTCTGGCGACGTAATTGCTGTTAGAACAGTTGCATTTCTCAGAATTCGGTATCATAAAACAATTATTGTCCTTGTGCGAGGGTAATATGACGATTTGATAATATTTACCACAGGCAGGTTATGTTACCCCTCGGGCAAGCCCACGGGTCACATTTCCTGCCTCGGGTGATCAAATCGTCATATTACCCTCGCACATGAGCAATACTTGTACAGTCGAACTTCAATGGCTTGAACAACTTTGGGACCATAGAAAACTGTTCGAGACATGGGTAGTTCGAGCCAGTAAGGGTTAATCATGGTGCCAGGTTAGAAAGCAAATGGCGATAGTTTAGGGAAATCTTTTCGATTTTCTACACAATTATTGTATGTTGAGTGTATTCATTACAATCGCCTCGAAGAGGCGATTCTAATGAATACACACAACATACAATTTCAGGATAAAATAAGAAAATTTTTCTTAGTATTTGTTTTCTTAAGCTGTCGGAAGAATTTCGTAGGGACTAAAAACGAGTTTGAATTAACCATGGTAAACGAGCCATCGGTGTTCGAGCTATTGATGTTCGACTGTATACCATAAAGCCACAGCTCTACATAAGATATTTTGTTAATTATGATAATTTACATTGATATATTTCATATTTACCACGAATAAGTGTTACGCTTTCAGCCCTGCAGACCAAACTATATACCATTGCAAACAGTGTAGATCCAATGAGATGGCTTGTAACGAGCTGTCTAATCAGGATGTACACTGTTTGCCTTTTGATTTTTTTATGTTTGAATGACATCCCGTTTGCAATTAATGACATGTCTTAGCTCAGAGACCAGGGGTTCAAAGTTAAGGGCTAAAGTACTATGTCGACGCTACGGGAGGAGAAGCAGGCAGAAGGAGGCAGAGGAGAAAAAAGGAAGAAGAAAAATAAGCAAATGATGACATCAGTGATGATGATGAGGATGCCGATGATGATGAATGTCATAATGATAATAATAAAAAAGGGCACTTATGAATACATCCAAACAAAAATATATGGGTCATTTTCTACTATCATGTGTTAAAGATTTTGTGTCTGTTAAAAGGTACACACATACACACACCGCGCGCGCGCGCACGTACACACGCAGCTGATTCTAATCTACTAAATTGGCCTAAATAAATAACCCACATTGGTTAAAAGAAACGTATATTTTAGTCTGAAACCCAGCACATAAATGTTTATCATGTAACCACAGTAACTACCATGTACCATCCCGGTAACATGTCCGAAACAAGCAGTAATGTACAAATATACGTAGTGTACGAAGACCTTACATGGACTTTACGTAAATTGGTTTGCTAATACTTATGTTCCGCTACTCAGACAATATTACAATGTTACAGTTATATTTTAATACAGTGAACCCTGTTCCCAAAGATGTTGCCATTATAATGAATTTGCTGTTGTAAAGAATCCTTAATGGACAGAATGATATGTTAGAGAGACCTATCTTTATTCTTTTTTCCTCATAGAACATATGTTTTGGATATTTGTTAGAATCGCCTCAGAGAGGCGATTCTAACAAATACCAGAAACATATGTTGCTTGAAATTGTTGCTTGAAATTCTAATGCAATGTTCTTGCATAATTTCTCATTTACTGCCACCGCTTCAGCGAAGGTTTCGTGACATTCAAATTGTCATTATAACGAATTCTGTCGTTGTATCGAGTGTCGGTATAAAGAGGGATATATACACTATTATACAATTATTGACTATTGAAATATAGGATATGACGTGATTTCTACCAGAGAATACCAATATTGACCCAGGCGGTGATATCTACCATTAAATAATATTGAACTCGGCTATCGTCTTGGTATTCTCTGCTGGATATCATGTTATATTCAATACCTCAATAGTCAATAATTGTTTTATTATATACTTTGTCTCGTCCCTTGATAACTGAGACAAAAAAAAAAAAAAAAAAAAAAAAAAAAACAGTCAACTTCAGACCGCATTAATACAAAAAGCGCACGTAGGCCTCGGCGTCACTTCTAGCGACGTCATTTACACGACAGTTACTGTCCTGCATGCGAATGAGGTGACTTTTCTCTTGCAAACTTGTCAATATAACAACATTTTCACTGGGCTGGAAGCACGTCCTAACCAATGAAAGGTCGTTCATTTATAGATCATGAAATAAATTCTGGATAGGTTTGGGTTTTACTTGGAAGTAAGAAGATGCTACATAGATTTAACTTAATTCACGTAACAAACAATTATCTACCTTAAGTCAGGCCAAAATGGTACTATGTTCCAGTGATACTTCGTAAAAGAGGCAAAAGAAAAAAAACTGTTTGACAGAATAGCTTTTCATGTATCTATTCCCATTACGAAAACACACTTATTCAAATATATAGAAAAGTTCCATTCCAAAAAACTGAACATTTTTTCAGATAAAAAAACTCTGATATTTTTCATATTTCTGCTCAAAACATAGATTGTGGATACTCGTTAGAACCGCCTCGGCGAGGCGTTCTAACGAGTACCCACAATCTATTTTTTGAGCAGAAATAAGACAAATAATGTAATACCCCTGTAAACCCCAGTTTTACTATATAAAAGTGGGGTTTAAGGGGGTCAAAATTATATAGGCATGTTTTCGTGATGCTCTTCTGTCAAAATTGTTGCGGCTTTCATCTGACAAGTGATCTACTCTTTTTTAAAAAGGTTGATCCCGTAGGAGCAATTCCTTGCGTTCAGAGAAGCCGCTTTCAGAGAGCTGATTTGCTGTACAGAAAAACAAACAACAGGGCCCAGTTGTTCAAAGCGTCGTTAGTTTTAGCAGATTCAATATACAATATTCTGATATTTTTTGCTGAAAAAATATGAGTAGCAAAAGCTACTCAGTGACACATTTTTTCAGCAAAACATTTCAGCATATTTGCATATCACTCGATGTAAAGTTTAACGACATCGTTAGCTTTGAACAACTGGGCCCAGGTAACTAAAATTCTCTCTGTCGTAAAAGATGGAACATTAACACGTGTTAAAACGAATACAGTAACAGTGAACCATTGACACAACAAAACCATTCGCTTCCAAAGATGTTGCCATTAAAACGAATTTGCTGCTGTAAAGAATCCTTGATGAACAGGATGGTATAAAAAACGGCCTTATTGTGATATTCTCTCATATAGCAAATACACTATTGTGATATTCCCTCATATAGCATATATGTTTTATCTATATATTAGAATCGCGTCACAAAGGCGATTCTAACAGATATCCATCTAACAAATATCCAAAACATATATTTCTTTAGATGTTATATACGATTTCTAATTACTTGTCACCCCTTAAGCGAAGCTTTCGTGTCAGTCAAATTATCCATCTAACGATACTTTTTGTCGATGTATCGAGTGTCGTTATAAAGAGGGTATGTAATAATTTACTATGGGCTCACATCAACAAATCATTTATCCCCTGACTCTGACTAAGCAAATCAAACCTTATTACGTTTTGGAACAGCTCACATCAAATCAAATCCTTTATCGCTCACATGTTAGCGTACACAACATCATGTGGATTCATGAATTACAAACACATTTGATTAGCACATACAGAACATATAAAATATATATTAGAGTAAGACACAAATATAAAACACATGTGCCACTTTCCCCTTGAGCCGCCCCAGCGGGAACACAACGCCGAAGCAATGCTGTCGCCGCAACGTCGCTGCTACATGTTCGTAATGATGTGTATTATACTAATTAATTAACAACTGAACGTCCGTTTATTTTCAGTTATCTGTATCTTGGTAGAATGGGCTATGTTTCTTGGTCTAATCGAGAATACTCACTTTTCGATTTTGGATTTGTGGACCACAGAAGTGCCAGCAACCGAAGGGTTGGAGTCCGATCCGTCATATGCGGCCGCCTTTGTTCTTACCATATTGGCTGATGTTCTATGTATTGTATGCGGAGTTCTCGGGATAATCAGCTGGAGCGCGAAAAGAACAGAACTATCTCCGATTTAACATACCGTATCTATGCAAAATGTTGAAATCACTCTTACCATTTACTGCGCTTGTCTAAAATTTCAACAACTTGATTCGACTACCTGTTAATGTCTCTAAAACTGCTGGACAAGTGGCAGCCAGTGTAGACCCTGATCAGGCGATTTTACGGCGTCTGTTCCTTGTCTACAATGTTACACATACCTTTGTGTCTCAATGTTAAGGACTGATATGGTAATGTTTTATGAAATTGCTAAGGTCATTGTGGCAAATGTAGTGACCTCTGCGCTTTAACAGATCAATCTGTACAATGCACATGTACTGTACTATATGGATTTTATCAATCAGTTCTCATTCAGAGCCATTACGAAAATACGCCTATTCAAAAATATAGACAATTTCACCTCTAAAAACTGAAAATTGTCAGATAAAAAAACTGATATTTTTCATATTTCTGCTCAAAACATAGATTGTGGGTACCCGTTAGAACCGCCTCGGCGAGGCGGTTCTAACGAATACCCACAATCTATGTTTTTGAGCAGAAATAAGGCAAATAATATATACCCCTGTAAACCCCAATTCTACTCTATAAAAATGGGGTTTAAGGGGGTCAAAATTATATAGGTATGTTTTCGTGATGAGTGCTCTCTTATAAATCCTATTTTTTTTTTCCATTTTCCCTTTTCACAAATTTCACAACAGTGATGTTTCAGCGAGGTTATCTAAAAAAAGTACTTCATAAAAATATTTAACACCAAACTTAACAAAGACTAACGACGCCGTTTGGACGCCGTGACGTTTTAATGTTGTGTACACGTATTTATTGTTACTAAGTAACGTCACCATCTTAACGCCGTATTGCTATTGTTTATTCCCCTGATGAGTTGCAAACGAAACCGGTTGGGAATATTATAATTATTTAGACATACCATGTGATGTTATTTTTCCTTTCAATATATATACACTGTATATATATATATATATATATATATAACAAGCGTAGTGGTGCAGTGGTTATGACTCCTGACTCTGAAGGGCTAGGCGCTGCCGTCGTAGCCGGCGTGGGTTCGAAACCTCACTCAGTCCAGTGGTATTTCATATTTCTCCCTATATATATATATATATATATATATATATATATATATATATATATATATATATATATTACAGAAAGGTAAACAAATCACTTGCTTTTGGTATATCTCATATCGTTTGGCTTTAGCTTAACTATGAATTGCCCCTCGCTACTTCACCCTCTTTTTACTATTAAAGTGTATAATTACGATGTACTTTATTTGTAGTGACCTCTGCTGGGCCGTTGCGAAGTCAGTTTTCAAGGGCTGCCCGTTATTTTTTTTTTGTTTTTTTTTTTTTGTTTGTTTTTGTTTTTTGTTTTTTTTTTTGTTTTGTTTTTTGTTTTGTTTTTTTGTTGTGTTTTTGTTTTGTTTTGTTCGGAAAAAAAAAAGAATAAAATGAAACTGTTGTTGGCCTTATGTCAAAACTACAATTAACCTAACCTTCACCATTTCCTGAGCAATTCCACTCGATGACTAATCGACA
Organism: Anodontia alba; assembly: GCA_964016985.1. NCBI lineage: Eukaryota > Metazoa > Mollusca > Bivalvia > Lucinida > Lucinidae > Anodontia > Anodontia alba. The sequence continues at coordinate 40,930,181 of OZ024831.1, forward strand.
ATAAGTTTTTTTCTCAGAAAATAGGTTTTAACATTTCAAGCAAATTGTTTCCTAAGGCAACAACTTGCATAAAATGCCAAAGCCTATTTTCTGGAGAAAAAAATAATAAGAAAAAGAATTTTATTTAAAAAATGTCATCTACTAAAAATTAACCTAGCAAGCTAAGTTTGACTTTGGACATATAGAGTCACTGATCTATAAACGTTACAAAAAAAAATAAAAAATAAAAATAATAATAAAAAAACCCGCCTTACACCCGTTTTAAAACACTTGCCCATAGTAGACTGAAGGTTGCCTTCTTTACTATGAATTTGGAATTTGAGTACATGTGTTTATCAGCTTTATAAAAGTTGCCATCAACGCCTAGTTTCAACAGGCGTTGAAACAATCCTGATCACCAAACTGTATCAAAAACTTTAAAAATATCAAGAAAACATGCATAAATTCCTTTCTGAAGCAATAAAGTGAATAATTTACCCAAACAGCCTATCAAGCTAGGACATCGATAATTGTTACAGTTATAAAAATCATTATTTTTTAGGCAAAAATGACACCAAGGATATTTTCTAGCTATCCGGAGACGTTCCAGCTGCTGCTAAAATTCTATTAAAACGGTTAACTATTTGTAGCAAAGCATGTCTCTGCCTAATTCAACAAATTCATTCAGAATTTGGTCTAAGTCTGGCTGTTTATTATTTGCAAGTTTATATATTCCCTGTCGTTCTTCTTTACAAGTAAATACTAGTCCATGGGTCCATTTGACAATTTATTTTCCTTGTTTTGCTCCGAATAAGTTTTGAGAGATAATCAAACTAACTTGACATCTGTATTGGGGTTGTTATATTTGTATTGTTTTTTGTTTTTTTTTTTTTTTTTTGCTAATTCGCCTTTAGATATTCTCTTGTCATCAAATACAAATTGCAATTGAACTACTTTCTTTATGTTTGCACCTTCCTAATACGTTTTATGGCCTATTAAAGTGCAAGACTTGAAAGCAGCGAGATGAAAATGTTATATAATTCGTCAGTTAATGTATCGATATTTATATCATAGTTTTCTACATCGTTAAAACTAGAAAGTTCAGGAGTATGTTTTCAAATGATAAAGAGTTCATCGTGGACATGTATCCTTGACCCAAGACGGGGTATAAACTGTGCATATAAATATGTCTGAAGATTGAAAGCATGTTTATTTAATTTCAGTCAAATAAACAATTATTACGTTTAATTTGACGTTTAATAATGTATTAGACTTAGTTATGTATTGTCGGTTGTTGCTATACTCTGTATGCATCGGTCCTTCCGCCTGTTTGCATCGCTACTTATGCCTATAATAGCCGGTACGAATACTGCTTTTTATCTAATGGTATTACTTCCTATACAACTATATGAGTATCACTAACAGATTAAAAGTTTGTTCGGTTTGTGCTTGTTTAGATTTGTCGGTTTCCTCTTCCTCTTGGGGTCTGGGAAGGGCTGCGGTTTGTGATTATGGCACTCCCTGGACTTTTCTCTTACCTTTTTTGTTTAACTGTGCCCGTTAAAAATAAATTTTCTTTGATGTAAATTATTATTCCTCCAGGCTTTCTACCCTTTCTACGATTACTTTAAGTACCGGGCATTGTAACTGCCTTATAGGAATTATGTTTGACCATGCGCTAGTGCAAATCTCTTCTTTACCAAAAAAAAAAAAAAAAAAAAAAGAACTATTTCATAAAATAATCAGCTTTATTTTTTCAAGAACAAACCAATTACTATTCCAACAAGCAAAGCATATCATATTGCATGGAAAAGAGCTGCAACCGCCGTCAAACATACATTGATACATTACTTATATATTACATGCATATACAGATGCACGCAAGCACCACACTCGTACACACAGGCATATGCATGCACATGCATGGGTATATACATACATGCATACAAATACACATGCATATACATACATGTCAATGTATGTGCATGCACAACACACACACACACACACACACACACACACACACACACACACACGGACATATTAACATACACATACGTGTACATATAAAGACAATCATAGCTCCAGCTAAGAGTATCAAGCAAATATCTTCAACAATTATTCCCCATGACGACATACACTGTGGGAACCCATTAGGTAACTAGAAGCAACACACCAAGATGCCTCCAACTAGTGCCCATAACCCATGTTGTACGGTAGAAACACCGGTAGAAACAAGACAAATATCAATAATTTATGTTGAAAAAAAAAAACAAAAAAAAAAAAAAAAAAAAAAACAACTGCCCTATCTGAAGCTATGGACATTTCTATCTACAAGTCAAATGAAATGCATGTGATAAGCAAACACAGACGCACTCGTGATTCTGAAAAAAAATCAACAACATAAATAAATAAACAAATAAATGAATAAATGCATAAATAATAATAATAATAATAATAATAATAATAAATCTTGATTTAAACAAAATATCAAATATTTTTCTATCTACATCATCATGTGGCAGGCACTCACTGAAATCACCCTATTGGCATAACTGCAGTGAGCGCCCCAACACATGTCACAGAAAAAAGAAAAATATTAACACCATTTGTCAAAACAAGCAAACTTAAATGTACACAAATACACTAAAATAATAAACTATGACAGTAGAGTAGGCAAACTTAAACTTTACCATTCTCTGGGCTAATTCAGCAGACGACAATTTGACGATGTTATCTACTTCTCCAAGAAAACGGGCCTCAACACTCCACACAATTTGCATGAACAGCAGTCTAAAAATAAAATCTTGCTCAATTCTCATTCCAACCATTTTGGCTGGAAGCCTGTAAACTATTGATCTGGTAGGTTTGTTTTAAGAATGCTGTAATTTATACGAATGATAAAAAAAAATGTTATGTCCACAGTTTCATAACACTTATTTATTGTCGTGTAACGTCATCATGCCCTCCATGAAAAAGTTATGTTTTCTGTTGAAAACCGGTTCTTCTTCTATGGCCATATAATGCAGTTTATAAGTCAAATGATAAACAGAATCTTACATTAATATGATTTTCATAAATTTCATATGCAATGTCCACTTATATGAGATCCTCTATTTATGGAACAAATCGGCATTAATGACTTAATGTGATAATTTTAAATTTTGTAATATTTGCATTAGAAAGGGGTTCTTAATTGTGATGCTCCTCAGTGCAAGCTGAGATGGCCACTACAGCGAACACCCACTACTGGACCAAACAACCCGAAAGAACGTGAGCCACAATCTGCTTATATTTCTCCAATGGAAGCGTTAACAGTTTTAAGTTTGTTTTAAAATGCTACTATAATGATCAGGATAAAATATCGCGTTACTTTGAAAAACGAATCTCCTCTGGCTAAATACGGATTTTGCAGAGACTTCAAAGAATCCAAAACGGTCACGTGTAAGAGATTATGAATCCAAAGCAGAGATTTCGTAGAATCCAAAATAACCTCGTGTAACAGACTGTGAATCCAAAGCAGAGTTTTCGTAGAATCCAAAATGGTCTTGTGTAACAGATTGTGAATCCAAAGTGCACATTTCGTAGAATCAAATATTGTCTCGTGTAACAGATTGTGCATTCAATGCAGAGATTTCCTGGAATCCAAAATAGTTCTGTGTCATAGAACGAGAATCTAAAGCAGAGCTTTCGTATAATCCAATTATGGTCTTGTGTAACAGATTGTGAATCCAAAATGGTCTCATGTAACAAAATATAAACCGTCCTACTCGATCGATGCATGCCGTGAATATCAATATTTCAATTGTTATATTTCAGCCAACATTCAGAAAATTTGTAAAACAGTTTTTTCATCCATTCTACATTTTCCTTGTCATCGTCGCAGAAAGATTTGTGAACCAACCACGGAAACATTTTCAAATTGTCAGAAATCCGTATGTTTTCGTCTGGTATGACCGTGACAATGTTTGATTTGTTTCTTACTGCATGTTCGATACAACGCATTAAAGTAACGTTTTGTTTGCATGATCTATCAAAATAGATAATAATATTCTTGCTCTGATTTATTACAGACAGCATGGCGGACAACTCCAAAACACCACCAACGATGTCTTTTTCATTCAAAGTCACCTTCAAATTACATGTGTTTTCCAGAATGTTCATCAGTCTTGCAGCCTTTCCTAGCATTGTTTCGTCCGTTTTGTCGCACAAAATAAATATATCAAAGTCAAAGTCTTCATCTTCTGTCCCATCCGCTCGATACATCCTGTTTTCATTCAGAAATGAAATCTGGTTTAAAGCCGTTTTTAAATATTCCGCTCCTAATTGGGGTTCTGTTTTCATCTGAACGGTATCAAATCCTGCTTCAATCAGGGCCGTTATATACAGCTTCTGGTCAATAAATTCTTTTCCTGTAGGAATCATTCTAATAAAATCAAACAAAGACACTGCTTCAACAAAGTTTTTGTCATCAATCTGATTCCTTGCTATTTTCATCAAAAGGTCAGGGTTCCTTTGTTCAGTTTCATCCAAATTTATTATTTCCTGATAATAACCTATAGCGTCTTTATAGCTACGTAGCTTTTCACATAAGATTGCCAACTCTTTTAGAGACTTTTTGAACTTTCCTTCACCTTGAATAATCTTTTTTAGTGTTGTTCCTGAAACCCAAGCTTCAGAAATATTTGGAATTCTTGAAACCATTTGCGTAGAAATCGCTACTGATCTCATCAAATAACATTTTTGGTTATAAAGCAAGTTCTTTTTTCTATCTGAATCGTCACATAAATCGTCAATTATACTCTGAAGACACAGACCACATTGCTCGTATGCGTTTGCAAGATACATCAAAGAGGTTTCTTCTTCTAGTAGGCTCTTAAATACATCTATGGCCCTATCAAATTCCTCCATCGCTCTCAGCATGAGTCCTTTGTCGTATTTTGCAGCTCTGTTTTCGCCCAGTGCTAGGGATCGATCTAGATGAAGTAGTATTTCTTTTGTCCTGGTATCCTCCGTATCTTTGGGTAAGTGGAACAACTTCTTTGGACTTTTCACATAGATTTTGTTCTTAGGTTCTTTGCCTCGATCTCTTAAAGAGGAACGTTCTCTTTGATATTGATATGTTGTTTCACTTTTTTCTTGTGTTTGACGATCGTTCTTCGTACTACCGATTGGAAATTCACGAGCCATCTTTTGTGTCTGTTGTTTTTCGTATGGAACATTCGTACTTTTTCCTTGGTCTTCTAAGGATACGTGTTCCAATTCTCTCGACAGAGCCGTTTTAGCTTCCCCGGTGACTAAACGTTCAGTGTTTATATCTGAACTTTTGAGACACTCCACTGAAGCTCCACCAACAGCTCCCATGTTACTTTGTACAGAAGTATCAGAATGTTCAAAACTATAAATTCCTGAGTCTGCTAGATCTGTATCTTGCTTAAAATTTGCTTTGCTTGGCACGGTTTGTTGGCTTGAAGATCTTTCCATGTTTTTCTGCTGGTTGTCAGAAAACAATGGTCTGGTATTTGTCTCTTTCTTTCCAGCTGCGCCAGCAAAAGCACCAGAAATCCCCATGCTATTAATTCCAGAGTCTACTGATGTTAGAGAATCTTGAATGGAAGCTGGTTTACTTGGCAAAGTGTTTTGGTCTGAACATTTGTCAATGTTTTTCTGCTGCTCATCAGAAAACAACCGTCTGACATGCTTTCTGGCAGCAGTTTGATTATCATATTGAAATGGTGTCCTTTGTTGATACCTGGCTTCAGATTGAGTTGAGAGTGATCTTGTGAATGCCTCGCGCTGTTTCGAAGTTATTTCTTTGATTAATTTACCTTTCAGTGTCAGAGCCAGATGGTGATGTGCGGTTGAAGTTGGCATGATTTCTATTGCTGATCGTAACTTTTGCTCAGCATCAGCAAAACGATGCCTGTATCGAAGATACTGACCGAATCTTTCTAATGTGTAACTATCCCTACCACAAAGGGCTTCGGCTCTCATGTAAAACCGTTCCGCATCCCATTCCAAGAACGTTTCTGGAAAATAGTCCTGTTTTTTCAGACCCTCCCATCGGATGGTCTGATCAACTATTGCTAGCTGAACAAATGCAAATGCTTTATTTCTTGGACTGTCCCAGTCTGCCTCTATTAGTTCAAGAAGTACTTCTACTGAATTTTTTAATCTTTGCTTTGTAGCTTTCATTTGTTCTTCATCCCCAACGTTTCCTACATGAGACAATCTTCGATATGTCAATCCCAATCCAGCTTTCCACAGATAAACCAAACTCTGATTTATAGTTGGAATGTGTAAGGATTTGTTTAGGACAACTTTAAAACTTGTCACTGCCTTTTCATAATGTCTAAAGCCTAAACGAGTGTAATAATAAGCGATTTCTGCTTCGCCTTTGAGTGTAATGGCGTCGAACTGGTGGCTACTTTTTAAATCTAATATCTTGTCCCAAGACAGCTGTGCTTCGTAAAATTCTTGTGACTTAAAATGGAACCACGTTTTATTAGCTATAGCTGTTATGTTGTTTTTGTCACTTTCAGTCACTTTCTCGTTATATTTGAATGCATTAGTACTGTCACCAACGGACCAAAACAGATAAGACAAAAGATTGTAATCTCTAGTACGTTCTTCGGCTAAATCATAAACTGCTGTTTTATCTTCCTTCTCAAGTTTTTCAATTATAATCTTAAGCGCTCTTTTTGATTTCTTCGTAATAATGTCTTCAACCATATAAGCGCCAGGAATACTTTTTAAGCCGTCTATAATTTCTTCCTCATACATGATTGAGGTTTTAAACGTTTCTGATTTATGTTAGATGTTAAAGATTAATTAAACAGTCCATTCATGATGAAATAATAATTTTAAGCGCTCTTTTTTAACTTCTTTGTAATGTCTTTAACCATATCAGAGCCGGCAATCTTTTCTAAACCTTCTTTAATTTCTTCGTCATACATGGTTAATCATTTAAACGTTCGTGGTCTATATTAAACGTATTCACTAACTGAACATGGTCTATACTAGATGGAACTTGAGACAAACTTTACGCTGTTTTAACGTAGACTTTGGATTATCCATCACAAGGCTGTGGGCATAGCTGTGTACTGCAGCACATATAAGCTAAACTCCAGATTGATCTGGAAAAAAAAAATACAACAAGCATACTCGTATCTCCTGATATGGTGATAACTGAGGTGATAATTAAACCCTTGCCATGCTGAATAAATTAAGATACCACACCCACTTCTAATTGTCAGCCAATCATACTTGATACAGGTTGTTGATATAAATTCACATACTTAATGGCAAGCAGTGCAGATCCAGATTAGTTGGTTTCTCAAGAAACCAACTGTTTCGGATCTACACTGTTTGTAAAGGTAAGGCATATCCGGGTTCAGCAGGATCAGGGTTAAGAGAATTGTGGCATCCGCGCCGTCTCCTCAACATCACGAAAACATACCTATATAATTTTGAACCCCTTAAACCGCACTTTTATATAGTAAAACTGGGGCTTAATGGGGTATACATTATGTTTCTTATTTCTGCTTAAAACCATAGATTGTGTGTACTTGTTAGAATCGCCTCGGCGAGGCGGTTCTAACGAGTACCCACAATCTATGTTTTGAGCAGAAATATGAAAAATATCAGAATTTTTTATCTGAAAATTTTCATTTTTTGGTGGTAAAATTTTCAGTATATTTGAATAGGCGTATTTTCGTAATGAAGTTGTCGCTGTTTGCTCTATGAATTTCTAATTGGCTCTGGATCGTTCATATGAATGCCTAAAGTCTTACACTGAGTTCGTCACCTTAGCGCAAAAAGTCAATAACTCCTCATATATTTTAAAGTAGTTATTGACCTTAGCGCAAAAAGTCAATAACCTTATATATTTTTATGTAGTTATTGACCTTAGCGCAAAAAGTCAATAACTCCTTATATATTTTAATGTAGTTATTGACCTTAGCGCAAAAAGGCAATAACTCCTTATATATTTTAATGTAGTAATTGACTTTTGGCGCTAAAGTGACGAGTTGAATGTGCAGATGCGCAGTTAACCTGTGTCATTACTGTTCGCATACACCTGCCACACTGTTGATGTTGCTGTGTCCCGACTCTTACATATTATTGTTTACGACTACACAGATAACACTGTATATGCATTATCAGGGCCGCGCCACACGAAAAAACGTGTTTTCAGGCATATGCGAACAGCGATGGCCCCGATCAGTCTGCGTATCTGCACAGTCTGATCATGGCATTCAATATCCGCTAGAGAATCACTGGATTCTACAAAATGTATGAGTCATTACGAGAACATACCTATTCAAATATACTGAAAATTTTACCGCCAAAAAAATGAAAATTTTCAGATAAAATATTCTGATATTTTTCATATTTCTGCTCAAAACATAGATTGTGGGTACTCGTTAGAACCGCCTCGGCGAGGCGGTTCTAACGAGTACCCACAATCTATGTTTTTAGCAGAAATAACAAAAATAATGTACACCCCTGCAAACCCCAGTTTTACTATATAAAAGTGGGGTTTAAGGGGGTCAAAATTATATAGGCATGTTTTCGTGATGTGGAGAAAAAGGTCAGGATGATATGTGTCCGCATATTTTGCGCATGCTCGAAGGCACTTTTTCTCTTGTCGAGGCCAATCAATAAACGTCATCTTTGCAACGGATAAAATGTTAATAATCAGCTATAACATCACTCAGTCCACATATATACAGTCATTCTAAAAGGGAAGTGTGTCTGTTAGTCCATCCGTTAGTCGTACATCCGCCTGTCCGTCCGTATTTCGTTTCCGGATGAAAACGAGTGGGCATCGATGGATTTTCACCAGGCTTGATGTATGCATAGGTGTTGTTTGGGTCTGGTTTGGGGTTGTTGGTGGGCGGTTTTCGTCGATGTATTGACGGAGTTGTCTGCCTGAGACACGATGGTGGCGGGCAGTTGTAGTTTGGCGTTTTTATTAAGTTGTAAATTGCATTGTGAAAATGAATGCGTATTTTGTAATGTTGTATGTCAAAAGTCCCTTACAAAAGTACAAAATTAGAATAAAACGTGAGGTGACCTGCCTAGGAATATATGCGGTTTCCTATATACTGTAAATTATACTCCGCATTTTTTGTCTTTATTTTTTCAAGTATTTGATCCTAAATTTTCCACTGTTTTGGAGCTATGTTTATTCAATCTATTTTCTATATTTACCTGTTTATTGCTTTTACCTTCTTCTCTGGAGATGGGGATGGGGCGGGAGATTTACATGTTTTACCAAACATATCGTACGCTCAATATGCATGTAATGTGAGGCTGTTGGCGATGTTACACTACTTATTCATGCTATCAAAGATTTCATAAAAGCAAACAGCCGTGCAACTGCCAGTAACCGCACATGCACTTTTAGACAAAAACGAATACCTACTTTATTCCAGTTTTTAATAATTGTATTTGCATGGTTCAAGACAGACGCCTCCTTCTGTTTAAATGTGAATCTGATTGAAAACAGTTCCCTGGGACAAAACATAGTTTCTCAAACTTACACGCGACGAAACAATTTGACTAGGAGATATGAGGCTAACATTAAATGTTTTATAATTATATTAATAGTCTTCATATACGTTACTACATCCGTATGGACATGCAATATGCTTTTACTATCGGGAGACATTCACCCAAATCCTGGTCCTATCTGTACACCATCGTTAGGTAGCTTTCAAGAATCTTTGGTTAGCCTTACTTCAGAACCATTTAATTTTTCTAATCTTTCAAATCATTTGTCCTTTCTGCATTACAATGTACAGAGCTTTCTTCCTAAAACTGATTTGTTAGTTGCTGAATTATGCGAATTTGACATACTTGCATTCTCAGAAACATGGCTAAACCCGTCTGTCCCGACTGCTGACCTTTTAATACAGTCCTACAGAGAACCTGAGCGGAAGGACAGGATAGGCGATAGCCATGGGGGTGTCATGATTTATGTTAAAGAGTCAATATATTATAAGCGCAGGAATGACCTGGAACTACGAGGCATAGAGTGTATTTGGATTGAGTTAACACTTAAACGCAAACGTATACTTTTTGGCCTATTTTATCGACCACCTAACTCCGATTCTGAATACTATACTGCCATAGCAGATTCTATACATCTCGCAGCTGACTCGGGTATTCAAGACATAGTCATAACAGGTGATTTTAATTTCAACATGTTAAATACGCAATCATCTCGTAAAGTAAATAGTATTTGTGAAGAACTTTCGCTCCTTCAAATGATTCAAGACCCAACACACTTTACCGAAAATTCCTCTTCTTTAATAGACCTTATTATTGTCAGTAATAAAAATAGGGTGATTAATTGCGGCGTAGGTGATCCATTTTTACACCAAGATATACGTTACCACTGTCCTATTTACGGAATACTTAACTTTTGTAAGCCAAAACGAAAAGCTTTCTCACGTCGGATATGGCAATACGATCATGGCAATTATGACCTACTTAGGCAAAAAGCTATAGATACAGAGTGGAACTTACTTCGACATGATAATATAGATACTTATGCACAGAATATTACTGATCAAATACTAACACTGGCTGAATCATGTATACCTAACAAGACTGTAACTATTCGACCGTCTGATCCACCATGGATTACTACTTTTATTAGAAGATATATAAGGAAACGTAAAAGAGCATATCGCACAGCAAGATTAACAAACGAAGATAGACACTGGACTACATTTAGACAGTTACGTAACAAGGTTACAGCTATGATAAGAGATTCGAAAAAATCGTACAAACAATCACTTTCCGATAAATTGAAATCGGGCACTCTGTCTTCCAAGCAATGGTGGAGTGTCCTGAAAGCTTTCCTTTCTCAAAACAACTCTTCTAGTATACCGCCCCTGGAAAAAGATGGCATAGTGTACAGTGACGAAACTGAAAAAGCCAACTTGTTAAACGACTTTTTTAGAGACCAGACATTGATTAATGACAAAGATGCTGTGCTACCTGATATTTTGCCATATACTATACATACACCTCTTCAATCTATAGTTCTTTCGCCGGATGAGGTCAAAGAAGTTCTAAAATCGCTCCCGGTCGGTAAAGCTTCTGGTCCAGACGGTATCAGCAACCGTGTTCTTAAAGAACTTTCTACCGAACTATCTCTTCCACTCTCCTCTTCAACTACTCTCTCAACATTGGTGAAGTTCCAGATATTTTCAAAGTGGCTCATGTGACGCCTGTTCCTAAAGGTGGTGACTTATCTGTCGTCTCAAACAATAGACCCATTTCATTATTAAGTAATTTGGATAAAACTCTAGAAAGGCTTGTATTCAAGCACCTTTACAACCACTTTCGTGAAAACAATATTATAACTTCATTTCAATCAGGTTTCACTCCCGGAGATTCAACAGTGAATCAGCTAACTTATCTGTATAATACATTCTGTCAAGCTCTAGACTCAGGAAAAGAAGTTCGCGTTGTATTCTGTGACATTAAAAAGGCATTTGACCGTGTATGGCATGCTGGATTAATACACAAATTGAAAGCAGCCGGAATATCTGGGAGTCTTCTGAAATGGTTCGTAAGCTACCTCGCTGATAGGAGACAAAAAGTTGTTCTTCATGGTGCACAGTCTGACTGGAACTCTATTCACGCAGGTGTGCCTCAAGGATCCATTCTTGGACCTTTGTTATTTCTTCTCTACATTAATGACATAGTATCAGACATAGGCTCGAATATACGTTTATTTGCTGACGACACAAGTCTTTATATCATAGTTGATAATCCGACTACAGCTGCAGACTTAATGAATAGTGATCTTCTGAAAATCTCAAATTGGGCACGTATTTGGCTTGTGGATTTCAACGCAACGAAAAATGAAGTGCTTTTGCTTTCTCGTAGAATTAATCGTCCTATTCACCCGCCATTATATATGTTAAACCAAGAAATTAAAGAAGTTCAATTTCATAAACACTTAGGAGTTTATTTTAGTGAAGACTGTTCCTGGCATAAACACATAGATTATATTAAAGACAGGGCATGGACTAGAATTAATTTAATGAGAAAATTTAAATATGACCTTGACAGGAGAGCTTTAGAAACTATTTATATTTCTTTCATTCGACCAGTACTGGAATATGCAGATGTCATTTGGGATAACTGTACACAACAGGAAAAACAAGATCTTGAGAAAATACAAATTGAAGCAGCACGTATTGCAACGGGAACAACCAAACTGGTTTCTCTTCAAAAACTGTATGAAGAAATAGGGTGGGAAACATTAGAAGCCAGAAGGAAAAAACATAAACTCGTGCTTTTTTATAAAATGTTTTACAATTTGTCTCCTCTTTATCTATCTTACTTAGTACCACCTCAAGTGCAAAATGTTTCTCGTTACAATTTGAGAAATGCAAATAACGTTCAAACTTTAGTATCACATACAAGTCAGTATTTTCACTCCTTTCTCCCTTCAGTAATTAGGGACTGGAATAACCTAGCCGATGATACTAGGAATGCTAGTACAGTTGAATCTTTCAAAAGAAAAATACACGAAAACACAGTTGTTATACCCAAACATTATTATACTGGACCACGTCAACTCCAGATCTTGCATACTAAGATAAGGACAGGTTGTAGCGCTTTGAATAACGATCTTTTTCTAAAGAACATAGTAGAAAGTCCATTGTGTGCTTGCAGAAGCGGAGATATAGAAAACGCGGACCATTTCTTTCTTAAGTGTATGCTTTACAATGAACATCGACTGGAACTAATTCGGAAAGTATCACAGTTTTGTGATATAACATTAGATGTACTCTTAAAGGGGAACTTAACTCTATCTTTTGAAACCAACATGGAAATATTCAAATCCGTGCAAAGGTACATACAGTCAACCAAACGATTTTGAGTTACTTGCATTCTCTGTACCCCTCCATCTCCAGAGCAATTATTCTCTTATTTTGTTTTTCTTTCTTTTTTTTCTACTTTCCCTTCTATCCACTACTTACTTCTACCCTTTGAGTATTATTCTCACTTTTTTGTACCTAGTATTGTACCAACATAATAATAATGATTAATGATAATACTAACGGTAATAATGATAATAATAATAATAATATTATTATTATTATTATTATTATTATTAGCTACTAAATACTCCTTACATGTTAGTTTATTTTCTTAGTATATATAATGCGAATTTAAACTGTATTAACATGCATGTAATGCATAAGATGTAACCGCTTGTAAATATTAGTATTGTATTAGTTGTTTTTTTTCTGCCAGTATATATACAGTTATGCATGTTTCGGGAAAAGAACAAAATAAGCTTTAAGCTTCCGTTCTAATCCTGGTTGTGTTATGACATTGTATGTTTTGTACATGCACTAAATTGGAAATAAAATATGTTTAAACTAAAAGGGAAGTAATCAAATAGGCCGTGCCAAGCAAAAAATGTCTTCGAGCATGCGCATTTTTTTTTTTTTTTTTTTTTTTTTTTTCATTTTTTTTTGTATGCTACAAAGTTTCTTCAAAATATTCCGTACGGTTACCTACATGCAGTTATGGCGTGCACAAAAACGTTTACGCCGAACGGAAGGACAGAAAGCCGGACAACGCCATTACATAATTACGTATTTACGTACGCGACACACCGTCTCAACCTCATACACATTGCTATAAATTTCCACCAAGATATTTTATATGGTTACCTAGTTACTGCACGCACAAAGATAGTGTGAAAACATCTTACCAAACGGAAGTAACTCAAAACGTAAGAAAGGGAGAGCAATCAGTTTTGTATGCATCACGCTGATTTTACCTCATACACATTGCTAAGAAGTTTCATCCAGACATTCCCTACGGTTATGGTGTGCACAAAGATAGTCTGAATAATAATAAAAAAAATAACCAAAGTTCCTAAGAAACTAAGAAAGGGAGATCAATACTTTTTCTAGGTGACACGCCGTTTTGACCCCATACACATCGCAATAAAGTTACATCCAACTACACGGTACGGGGTTACGTAGTTATGGCGCGCACAAACAGGCTTGCGCCGGACGGACGGACGGATATCCGGACAACGCCATTACGTAATGCAAATTCGACACACCGTCTTAACCGCATACACATTCATCAAGATATGCCATATAGTTATCTACTTATGTCGCGCACAAGGATAGTGTGGATAACAAATCTAATCAAAGGGAACTAACTCAGAATCATCTAGATATTCCATATGGTTGATTACCTAGTTAGAGTGCACACAAGAATAGTCTGGGAGAAAAACTAATCAAAGGGAAGTATGTCAGAAACTAAGAAAGGGAGAGTAAGCTTTATCGTACGCGACACGCCGTTTTGACCTCATACACATCATTAAAAATTTTATCCAAATACTCCGTACGGCTACGTAATTATGGCGCGCACAATATAGGGATCAAACATGTTTTTTCATGCATTAACATTCGGTAGGTCCCGTGGGAGGTGTTGAAAACCGAGGCCGAAGGCCGCGGTTTTCAACTCCTCCCAAGGGACCTAGCGAATGTTAATGCATTAAAAAACCATATTCGATCGCTATTATTGCATTAAAACTGAAAACATTTGCTACATTTCGCGTTATTTCTTGCACTATTTTGTTTCGCCTTTTCCCCGATGTCGCGCAAACGCTATTTCCACGGACTATTCTCGTTGTAGGGCAGGGCAGTACGCATTTCGTGACGGCAGCAATTCTGTGGCCCCGGTACGAGCATATTGAAAGTTGCGCAGCCGTGCATTTACAGCGCGTGAATTGCCTTGTTAATACACGGCTTTTCGCTGGTTAATGCACGGCTGTTAATAACATGCGACATTGCTTTTTATGCAATAATAAAAGTTTACGCAGGATGGACGGACAGATAGCCGGTCAATGCCACAGCATAATATGTAATATAGGTTTTCAAAGCGGGCGTATGCAAAGGACGTGAAATAAATATTCTTGTATTTATTTGGAACTTAATTCAGTATGACCTATAAAATGTTTCACACGGGTTTTGGTAACAATACTCCTGTTTTGGAAGTTCAACAGTTAATAGTTTACTCCATTTATGAAGGTTATTGACTTGACTAGCGAGTGCTGAAGAACACTTCGGGAAATACGAGTATATACACCATAGGATTTAGCACTAGGGACGTCGCCATCCAAACATAAGAAAAAAAAAGCGAAAAATAAACAATATCAAATTCAACATTATCCCATCTGTCATATATTTCAGTAGAGATTATCATAGTTCCAAATAAAAGGGGTTACAATATATCAAGAAAAAAAATTACACACACACACACACACACACACACACACACACACACACACACATATATATATATATATATATATATATATATATATATATATATATATATATATATATATGAAAATATACGCTATGGGTACTAATTAGAGCGCCTCACTGAGGTTCTTCTAATGAGTAGCACAACATATGATTTCATTGAGAAATAAGAATAAGAAGAGTATCAACAATTTTGATTGAAAAAAATCCTTATCAGGCAATTTTATCAAATATCCAAAACACATCTAAGAATAAGACAAGGTATTTCTTACATATCATTCTGTTCATTAAAGATTCTTTACAACAGCAACTTCATTGTAATGGCGATATCTTTGCGAACAATTGCAGTCATTGTAACGATGGTTTACTGTATCGAGAGGTTGATTTGTATACTTCAATAGCATCGGCTTGATTTTCGTAGGAAAGGAACAAGCATACTTTCTTGGACTGTGCTGTTCACACATGCGCTATGAGACCTTGTTGCCTGACACGGCTTAAAGACATAAAAATAACGTGTCTCGGTCATTAGTGTTATCACTGATAAGAGACTGGGCACAACTAAACCTAATATATTGTCAATAAAGGGTAGACAGGTAGACATTACGAAAACACGCCTATTCAAATATATTGAAAATTTTACAACCAAAAAAAGGGAAATTTTCAGATAAAAATTCTGATATTTTTCATATTTCTGCTCAAAACATAGATTGCGGGTACTCGTTAGAACCGCCTCGAGGAGGCGGTTCTAACAAGTACCCAAAATCTATGATTTTGAGCAGAATTAAGAAAATAATGTATACCCCTATAAACCTCAGTTTTACTACATAAAAGTGGGATTTAAGTGGGTCAAAATTATATAGGCATGTTTTCGTGATGGGCCTAACAGGGCAACTTAGTATTAATTGATTTATCGGTTCCATAGGTAATATCACCTCCAAAATATTTATTACCCCTCAGAAAGCCGCTTTACCACCTCCTCCTGGGGTCTCATAATCACTTTAATTATGCCAAGTCGCCTTTGTTCTCTTTTGCATAGTACCTCGGTAAGGGCAATAACATCATTAGTGAGTGGTACCACTTTTGGTCTCATTTTAGCTATGCCGTAAACTTCTTTGCATCCCGAACAGGGCACATGTGTCTGATCTGGATCTGAAAGTGTTTGTCATGCAATTCACAATAAAGCAAATCTAAGTTATTTTCGACTGCACATCCGATTAAACAGACTAGAATTCCAAGATTTGGATGTGTCACCTGCTCAAAGCGTCAGCCATTTGATTTGGAAATGGTCTTTGTGGAACTCAATGCAACCCTTATAAAATTATATACGCGAAAGCCAGTCTCTTACCTCAACATCAACAAGAGCTCCGCAAGCGGAGCATCACATGCCCGTGGTAAGTACAATGTAATCAGATAAGGCACCTATACTAACATAGAGTAATGGGACAGACAGACATAACACTATTAATATTTGGTGGACTGTAACCTCAAAACTAAATGCGCTGCTTCTAATTTAGTCTAACTATAAATCACCTTTCAGCTTGATAGGATGTAAACTGTAGGATGAAATATTTGGTGGACTGTACCCTCGAAATGGTATAAGCTGCTCCTCATCATGGCTTACTTTTTACAATAATTCAGCTTGATCTAATGTAATTTATAGGAGGGTTAGCTTTTCAAAGGGGCATTACTGCTAATATTTCGTTGACTGTAGCCTCAAAACAATATGTGCTGCTCCATATCATGGTCTAACTATAAATCAAGTTTCAGCATGATCGAATGTAAACTGCAGGAGTTAGCCAGAAACAAACCAGTTACAGAAAATTTCAAAGGGACATAACTCTGCTACTATCTGGTGGACTGTTACCTCGAAATATCAAGCTCTGCCTCACATCATGGTGCAACTATTTACAAAGTTTCAGCTTAATATAATGTAATCCACAGGAGGAGTTAGCCGGAAACGAAATGTTTACAAAACTTTTAAAAGTGGCATAACTCTGTTAATATTTTGGTCACCTTGAAACAACATGGGCTACTCCACATCATGGTCTAAATATAAATCAAGCTTGAGATCGATCTGATGTAAATTGTAGGAGGAGTTAGCAGGAAACGAAAAGTTTACAGAAATTTTAAAAGGGGCATAACTCTGTTAATATTTGGTGGACTGCAACCTCGAAACAATATGGGCTGCTCCACATCATGGTCTAACTTTAAATTAAGTTTCAGCTTGATCGAAGTTAATCTATAGGAGGAGCTAGCCGAAAACGAAATGTTTAAAAAATTAAAGGGGCATAACTCTGTTGATTTTAGTGGACTGTAACGTCGAGACAATATGAGACAATATGTGCTGCTCCACATCATGATCTAACTATATATCAAGTTTCAGCTTAATTGGATGTAAACTGTATGAGGAGTTAGCCGGAAACGAAATGTTTATAGAAATTTCCAAAGGGGCCAAACTTTGTTAATATTTGGTGCACTGTATCCTGGAGACGAATCATCAGCTGTTTATTTTTTCTAGAGGTCAAGTGTGATCAGAATCTGGCTTAAGTTTTATCTCCAGGTGTGGCGTTTATTCTGATGCAATAGGCAATGGTTATGTGCTAAACAGTGTCTGGAAACGCAGGGTTAAAGATGAGGGTTTCGGAGGGGGGGGGGGAGGGAGGGGGAGGGCGGGGTTCTAGAATGGCGGAGAAGGCATCTAGCACAATTTTACACAGTAACTAAACTCTTAAACTAGTCAGTTTCATACATGTATGTTTCAGAGGAAAAAATCACTTTTTTTTTTCTTTTAAACCAGAGCTTTTCTGCTTGTCACAGATCAAAGAGAATGTCACAGAGTTTATATTTTAATCTGTCGATCACAGATGACAGGCCATATGGCTGTCATATGGACTGTCTTAGATAGCAAGACTTACCTCGTATTTTCTGCTTTTGTACAAATTAAATTTACAAATGACCAGTTATATACAAGTCACAGAAAAACGATATTGCCCTAACCACTTCCTTTTCAGTTTATCTGTGAAATAAAGATCTTAAAGGTTGCTTATAAATGGTCCTGGTGTTAAGTATGTGGTGTTTTGATCTCACACCCTGGCTAGAAGCCAAGTCATGCATTTTGACAGTCCTCTCTAACTCTCTTAAATTCAGAGTTGTTTGACCCCTGGCTGGTGGTGATATGCGGAAGGGGGTGCAAGGGGACGGGGTGGGGAGAGTGGGGTAGACTTTTTTGTATACTGACGGAAACTTCATGTGTCCCCTTTTTTTAAGGGTGGGAGTCATGTCGGGATTTACTGCTGCTTGGAATAATTTGAGAGGAAAAGTGGGAATTTAAAGAAATGTTTTGAAAGTAGCAATAAAATTAATAACAGAGTTGTCAAAATTGCTATTATTCTGTCCGTGTTGTGATTTTTTTTTTCTTTTTTTTAAACATATTTTGGGGAACAGGAGAATAGATAAAATAATTCTAGGGCACAAGGAAACAAGAATGATATTAGGTTGGGGAAAAAGGCGTTTTATTTCAATGAAACAAGGTAATAGTCTGAGAGAATAAGTTGAAATTTAAAGAAATGTTTCGAAAGTAGCAATTAAGTTAATAACCAGTGGAGGAGATTGTCCGACTGGGCAATAGGAGATTCCCCTTGTTTTCATTGCCCGATCGGGCAATTCACTAAATTTAATGCCCGATCGTGCAATAAAATGCTAATTTTGATAATGGTCTGAGGAAATCGATTTTGGGAAAAACACGCTGCATTTTATTGTTATTGTTTAGAAAGAATGAAAGAAAATTGAATTTTCTACAATCCTACTGTGGGCATTTTTAAAAAAAAATGTGTGGGTACAACGTCATTAAGACTTCAAGATGTGCATTTTTGAATCATTCTGTATTGCCCGATCAAGCAATGTATTGCCCGATTGGGCAATGCTTTAAAACAAGCATTGCCCGATCGGGCAACGGTTAAATCAAGCATTGCCCGACCAGGCAATTTAGAATGACTGGGCATTAAAACTGGCCCACCAAAAGGGAGGGAGGTTTACGAGAGAACGTGGGACTATATTCAAGCATACCCTGTGGGGGCTTCTCAATGACGCCTATGTGTTGAAGTTAAGGAAGCGTATTCCAAAAGACATTTTACACAGTCTTGGTATTGTTCATATAGATAGATTTAACTGTCTGAGTAACAGAAATCTAAAAACTTCATACTGTGGGAGTTGTGTATCATATGTGAAGGAAAAAATGTTTTCATTGTGGTAAATGTTTCCTGTCATCAACAACAGAAGCTTCATCACAGATTTTGTCGGCTGTAAGTGAAGAAGAAACACAGACAGGGCAGTTTCTTGATGATTTTGTGCAGGGTAAAATATATCTCTGCTAATTATTCACTTTGTTGTGTTGCTAGAAGTGTATTGAAGAAATCTCCTTCATTGCAATCATTTTATTCTAACTCGAAAAGAACAAAATATTTAATTTATATTTCATAAAGTTTATAATGACAATTCGAAGCGGATCTAACGGTGCAGCTTGTTTTCCCAAAATCGATTTTCTCAGACCACTTTCAAAATGAGCATTTTATTACCCGATCGGGCAATAAAGTCACAGAATCTATTGGGCAATCACCTCCACTGATAACAGAGTTGTTAAAATTGCTATTATTTTGTCTGTGTTGTGGAATTAATTGTTTTTAAAACTAATTTTGGGGAACAGGGGAATAGATAAAATAATTCTGGGAAACAAGGCAACAAGAATGATATTAGTTTGGGGGGTGGGGTGTGTGTGTGGGGGGGGGGGGGGGGGGGGGGAAGGCAGTTTATTCCTGGGGAACAAGGGATTAATGGCATTTTAAAGGGTACATGGGGAACAGGACTCCCCTCCCCTTTGAGGGTCTCAGCGTTTTAGACCCTTCGACAGTACACGCCTCTGACGTCAAGATCAGATCATTGGCTGGGATTTTTCTGGGATGGGCCCAATCTATTTTGTGTGAAAACTGTTAATGTTAGATGTAAATTGAACTGATATTTAGCTGTTCCCCCTATACAAGCTATCAAAATCCAGTGTTTGAGTTTATCTCAGGTGGGTATTAAGGATTCTTGGGCCCATCAAAATTTCCAGAGGGCCCATCAAAATTTGAAAAGGCCCATAAAATTCTAAATTTTTCATGTATTTGAATGGGACAAGGGCCCTTGGCCCATTTCAAGGTCCCATACTAACTTTCGGCTAGAAATATCCCTGCATTGATACATGAAAAATATGGCTGATAAGTAAATATTAAGCAAACTTGGAAACACCTCTGCAACAGAGATTATCGAAGTCCGAATTTTATGACAATTTGGAAGGTACATTCAACAAGATTTTATTTAACGCGTAGTATGCTGGGTAAAATATTCAGCAGACGCCATTTTGATTTTTCCAAGAAAAATAGAATTAGGCCTTTCTTACAAATTGTAATTTGCACGAAATGCTGAATCCTATTTTCTGGAAAAAAAATAAGAAAAACTTTTCAATTTTGTCATCTGCTGAATGTTTTACTCAGCATGCTTAAGTTTAAATTGTTTTATCTTCATTTTGTACCCTGGACGTTTATAGACCTAGCAGAGACGGGAAGCAGAGACATTTACATGTCCCAGTAAGCATTCTTTATAAATCCCGTTATAGATTTATAAAGAATGCTAGCTGGGCATCATTAACCCATTTTAGCCTTGCGTCTCAATAAAAGTGAGTCCTCTCGGCATAAATGGATTAAAATTAGTCACTATATATATATATATATATATATATATATATATATATATATATATATATATATATATATATATATATATATATATATATAATGCCTACCTATTGTAAATCTGTGTACCCTTCTGTTCGTCATCCTTCACAAACAAAAGATAAACCTGCAGATAATAATATCGATCAGTCATATGATACATACCTGGGCCATGCTATATATATTTTATTCCCTGAAAACGCATTTTCAGTTTCCTAAATAGTTTACTGTTACCCTGCTCAAACGACTTATCCCCAACATGATAATAATCTAAGCCGGGACATTGCATCTACCACAGGATTGCATGCGCGGCAAGCGAACACTCAGATCAGCTGTGCCAGTCAGACCTTCGCTGTCCGGCCGGAGACGCATAAGTTCCTTGACTTCCAACAAAGTGCCCGACGAGGATTTTAATCAGTTTGCGCGGGTGCACAGGCTTATCAGGGTCTTCGCTTGGTGCACATGCAATCTTGCAGGAAATGCTGTTCCCCGGCCAAATATATATTGTATGTAATTAGGCCGTACATGCAAAGAAAAAAGAGCCGCGCCATTACAAAAAAGTATCTGCGGGGTAAATGTGAACAGTAGAGATTCAGATCGGCCAGTTAAGCTGCACAATTTCATGATACGAGCCGCCACACGACAAACCCAACAAAATGGCATGTGCGCCCAGCGAAGACTCAGATCAGACTGGGCATTCGCCCAGTCTAATCAGAGTCATCGCTGTTTGCATGAAGAAAGCTTAGCTCCTTAGCGACCTATTAAGCACACAGCGAAGGCTCTGATCAGACTGGCGGGACGCCCAGGCTGATCTTAGTGTCCGCTGGTCGCTCAAGTCGTATTGTAGGTTTTGTCGTGCATTGGCTAATATCCTTTTCTATGCCAGTATATCCCAGCGGACACACAACGTTGAAACAACGTCGATTCAACGTTGATTCAACGCCTTATCGTTGTTTCAACGTTTTGTGTCTGCAGGGTAGCCTATAATAAGCGACAGCCCTGATTAACCTGAATATATATGCAGACCTTTACTGTCCACAAATACCCCAATGATACTATTTCCCATGGAGCGGCGTATTATGAATGTTTTGTTGTCTGAATATGCATATCTTCAATTTCCGAAATTGCGACCCATTAATAGATTCCCTGATAAACTAAACTATATCTCGACGACAAATGACGTTTAGTTGTTTCTTCTATTTTACCAGTGAGCGCCTTTAAGGATATATAAAACATATTGGACATATGCCATAAACGCAAAATGTTTTTCTATGTGCCATACATAAGCTTTATCTACTATTGTATATTTCCGAAACATAAATTACGCTTAGCATGCTGGGTAAAATTTTCAACAGATGATATGTCGAAATATTTTTTCCATGAAACATCAAAGACTATTTTGGGGGGTAAGAATAAGCAAAACATTACGAAAACACGCCTATTCAAATATATACAAAATTTCACCTCCAAAAAACTGAAAATTTTCAGATTAAAAACTGATATTTTTCTGCTCAAAACATAGATTGTGGGTACTCGTTAGAACCGCCTCGACGAGGCGGTTCTAACGAGTACCCACAATCTATGATTTTGAGCAGAAATAAGAGAAATAATGTATACCACTGTAAACCCCAGTTTTAATAATAATAATAATAATAATAATAATCGACTTTATTTATAGAGGGTAACACATTTAGTAATCTAGTACTAATCTTCCATGTGGCCCTCTTTTTTCCTGGGTAGAAACCAGTACTAAGCAATGTGGATAAAGTCTCTTGCTCAAGGAAACAACACTTGCAGTTAGTGGGGATCGAACCCGGTACCTCTCGATCTCGAGTCTAATGCTTTACCACTGCACCACAGCGCTCCACTCCAGCTTACTATATAAAAGTGGGGTTTAAGGGGGTCAAAATTATATAGGCATGTTTTCGTGATGTGTCACCAATCTGCCGTCTATTGAAAGCCCAGACAGTGGTGGGACACTCATATGCCAGGGGTTTAAGGGGGTCAAAATTATATAGGCATGTTTTCGTGATGTGTCACCAATCTGCCGTCTATTGAAAGCCCAGACAGTGGTGGGACACTCATATGCCAGGGGTTTAAGGGGGTCAAAATTATATAGGCATGTTTTCGTGATGTGTCACCAATCTGCCGTCTATTGAAAGCCCAGACAGTGGTGGGACACTCATGTGCCATATATCAACTGGAACGTGATGTTTATGCGACGTTGTCGCAACGTTGCCTGTCTCCTGGGAAATATACTCAACAAAATAATTTAAGGACCACCTGTTTTATTTACCCTTTGATTATCACAGAAATGCGACCCTCAGGTTTTACAAATATTTCATGGACAAAACTGGAAGTCTCAGCCCTATTTCAATCAGCTCAACATGTTCGCAACATGTTCAGCTACAAAATTGTCACTGGCACCAACAACGCCAGACCAAAAGATTCTGAGAAAAACGGGAATTTCGGAAAAAAAAAAAAACAAAAAAAAAACGATTTTTACCCCAAAATGAAGGTTTTTCACAAAATTCTTTGTTTAATGAAAACAATACTTTGTCACACACAAAGTCATGCACTCAACCTTCATTCGAGTATTAGACGCACACATATGGCCAGAAAAAAGAGACCAACTCTTTGAGAGGCTAAAATGCCTCGAAAGTTCCCCATAGACAACGAATAATCTGTAGAGGGTACCTCTAACAAAATGTGCGTTTCTTGATAACAAATAAGGCTTTCCAAGGGAGCCCAGACATCACTTTTGACGCGAAAATGTAAACTTTTAATTTTTGGGTAAAAGTAGTGTTTTTTTTTGCAAATTTAAAATGAAAATTTTTATTTCAATTTTTTTTGTTGGAACCACTCCTTTAGGGCTTCTTTTTAAAGAAACATTCAACGATATTTTGTTGTGTATATCGTATAATGCAACAAGCAATCCTTTATATTAATAAATTGAATTCTAACACTCCTCGCCTGTACAGCTAATGATGAAACTCAGCGAATTATTCTGCAACAAATCACTGGGCGGAAGCGCGCGATGCTATCTAGCGCCGTTCCGACGTTATTTTGACACTTTGATGACATCAGTCTTCGTTTCCACGACGTTAGACGGTATAGCGTCTTTTTTCTCGTGCCAACAACGTAAGAAATGCATGCAAACGTCAGCGTAACAGTCAAAACTGTTGGCGAGATTTCTTGATGCGATGGCAGAAAGTTGGAAGAATCTGAAGGATACAATACCTATGTAAATAGAACGGCTCTTGTGCGTGATTTATTGAGTAATAAATCACAGTTTGTCGGTCAGTTGTAAAAAGATATCTCGTAAAAAGATATCCGCGCTCGTGATTTGATCTACTTTACAACTGACCTCCAAACAGTGATTTAATACTCAACAAATCATTGCTAGAGCTGATCTGTTTCTTAAATACACTATCAAAACCTTAACGTCATGAATTTAAATACCAGAATACATTCAAAATTATTCTGTTTTATGTGTTTTGAATACAATGTTTGGCAATCCGTTTAGGCGTCTTTAAGGCTTGGAATTTCTTTCAGTCTATCACTGGTATGTAATGCCATGTCTAGTTGTGAAGAAATGATTAGAGAAAGAACAAAACTTCACATTTGTCGTCCTCTGTTGTTGCCAACAGCTTTCTAAACGTCGGCGTCACTACTGGCGACGTCACTAAAAGTTGGTATCTTATTGTAGAAACTAATATACACTGGAAGGCGCGCGCAAGCCAGTGTATATCACGATCTAAGGACTGGGCTGAAGGCGTCTCTGAGCCAATGAAAATCAATCGATAACATATAATAATACGTAATATCGCCCTTAAACACACAATGTCCCCACGAAGTCATTTCAATGTCACCGATACGCCGTGACCTGCTACTATGATGTGTTTTCAGGGAGAGAAGTTAAAACGATCAAATATTTAAACGTTACGAAGAGACCAAAGAAATTGTTTATTTAGCTGAGATATTTGTTTTCTTCTCTCGAGGGAAGTGAGAAGTGTTCTTTTTTTTTTTTTTTCATGAAGACAAATATTAACGCAAAAGACAGGTAATTCTATCAAACTGGACTCATGTTTCACTGATGTGAGACTGAGACTGATGTTTCACACGACAAAACAACATTGCTGCGACGCCACCGTTTATTTATACCATGTCTTTCCGGTAGGTAGGTCATTTGTTCGATTCGATTCCCGGTCACGGAATGTTCACTTTGTGTAGGCTATTTTCTGTTTACTTCTATAGCATTTTGTTACACACACACACACACACACACACACACACACACACACACACACACACACACACACACACACACACACACACACACATCGCACGCGCCGGAGAGAGAATTTCGCCATTAACTCTTTCGCTGCCAAATTTCAGACGACATTTATCGTTTTTTTTTTTTTTGTTTTTTTTTTTTTTGTTTTTTTTTTTTTTGTTGTTGTTATTATTTTGTTTTTTAACTATTGCTTGGAAAGAAGTTTATACGTAAAAGTGAAAGACTGGCCGTCAAACAGCGTAGATCCAGATGACACGGCTCATGATAGCCGTCTCATCTGGATCTATGCTGTTTGCAAAAGCCTGTTATTAGCGCCTTGGCAGTGAGAGTTACATGTAAGACCACGTTTGAGACCGCAAAAAATTTGTCATATTAGAAGTGTGGTTTTAAATTTGTATATACTGCCCTTGATGGCGGCGTGGTCTTAATTTCTTGAGGTCTTAGAAGCGGAATTTGCAAACACCTATACAAATAATTAAAAAAATATACCTAAAACCTCGTACCTTTTTGTTACAGAGATCCCACACATTTAACAAGGAAGAAATCTTGCACATGCAATGTATATCCCGACAATCAGTCACATGATATATCTTATACCATACACCCCCTAAGTATTCGGAAAAATCAACAGACCTCAGCAAACAGTGCCGACCCATATCAGACGCCGCAAAACGGGGCGTCTGATCAGTGTCTGCACTGTTTGCCACTCTGTCACTGCTCAGTACCTTTTAGACACATTATCAAGAAATCCAAGGGATTTGGAGCCTTTAAGGAAATGGCGAGTCCGAATACTCATGGTAAATACGACATACGTAACAAGGTCGTATTATTTATAGTTTATTCTCTGAAGACGCCTATTTTCAATTTTCGAAAATTGGGGTATAATTGGGCCGTATCATGAAAAAATGTAACTTCATCCCAGTAAACACACAACGTCACAACAACGTCTTTACAACTCCGCTGCAACGTCGTGACGTCGTGACGTTGCAGCGACGTTGTAACGACGTTGTGCGTTTGCTGGGATATTATATAGTGTATGGGCCGCGCCAAGCGAAAGGTGTCTTCAAACATATGCAAAATGCAGAATTCAGATTCACTACACGCATGCGCAAAACCTCATCCGGGCATCTGCTCTTCACTGATACAGTCTATAGTGTTCAATCATTCTGTTAGCGGACAGCGAAGGCCCTGATCAGACTGCGCGTACGCGAAGTCTGATCAGGGCATTCGCTGTCCGCATATGCCCGAAGACACGTTTACGCATGGCGCGGCCACTATGCGAACAATAGAGAAGCAGCTCTGTCAGTGAATAATGTCATATTCTATTCATTGATACACCACAACCTCTTTATAACACGATTCGTTACAACACGGTTTTGTATATAACACGGTTCAAAGATGGATCCCAAAAATGTATAGATTATATTGAAAAATGACCATAAATGGTCATTTTTCAATATAATCTAAACATTTTTGTTTGGATATAATACGGTTGCTTAACTAACACGGTTTATGCTATGGATCCCAACAATAGTGTTATAAAGAGGTTGTGGTGTATATTCTACGGTATCTAATGAGTCTGTAAGCGGACGGCTCATGCTCTGATTAGACTGCGTAGATGGTGCCGGCTGATCTTGGCCTTCACTATCCACAAATGTCTCAGTAGCACCTTTTAATTGGGCGCAGCGAAAATATTTTTTTTTCTCTCAAGTCTCCAAAACAGTGTATCATTAACGAATATCCTGCGAGATTAATAATAATATGATGACAAATGCGGAAAAGTGCCTTCGCAAAATCTGCAGATTCAGATCATCCTGCGTATGCGCCAAGTGTCGTCCGGGCATTTGCACTCTATTTATGCATTCTGCAGTAACAATGATTCAGTACCTTGATCAGACTGCTTGGATGCGCAGGCTGATATGGGCCCTCGCTGTCTGCATATGCCCTAAGATATTTTCGCACAGCGTGACCTAATTGGTGAAAAGGTTTA
The DNA here is from genome assembly GCA_964016985.1 of Anodontia alba. Classification (NCBI taxonomy): domain Eukaryota; kingdom Metazoa; phylum Mollusca; class Bivalvia; order Lucinida; family Lucinidae; genus Anodontia; species Anodontia alba. Next base: position 40,957,541 of record OZ024831.1, read on the forward strand.
AGGGGTTCTTCACGTGCGGTAAACTAAACATCACGAAAACATGCCTATATAATTTTGACCACCTTAAACCCCACTTTTATACAGTAAAACTGGGGTTAACAGGGGTAAACCTTATTTTTTTTATTTCTGCTCAAAACATAGATTGTGGGTACTCGTTAGAACCGCCTCGGCGCAGGCTGATATGGGCCCTCGCTGTCTGCATATGCCCTAAGATATTTTCGCACAGCGTGACCTAATTGGTGAAAAGGTTTAAGGGGTTCTTCACGTGCGGTAAACTGAACATCACGAAAACATGCCTATATAATTTTGACCACCTTAAACCCCACTTTTATACAGTAAAACTGTGGTTAACAGGGGTAAACCTTATTTTTCTTATTTCTGCTCAAAACATAGATTGTGGGTGCTCGTTAGAACCGCCTCGGCGAGGCGGTTCTAACGAGTACCCACTCTATGTTTTGAGCAGAAATTTGAAAAATATCAAGAGTTTTTTATCTGAAATTTTTCAGTTTTTGGAGGTGAAAATTTCTATATATTTGAATAGGCGTATTTTCGTAATGATATATACCATAAACGAAAATATATAAGCTGTGTTAAAGATTTAAAATAATCTTTATTAGGAGCACCAAAACAATATCAAGTAGAATTGTGTAATGTATAGCATCAGTATATACATGCATACAGAATTAATTATTTTCATCGAAGGCAATATTTTATATCCATCACGAAAACACGCCTATATAATTTTGACCCCCTCAAACCCAACTTTTATATAGTAAAACTGGGGTTTACAGGGGTATACATTATTTTCTTATTTCTGTTCAAAACATAGATTGTGAGTACTCGTTAGAACCGCCTCGGCGAAGCGATTCTAACGAGTACCCACAATCTATATTTTGAGCAGAAATATGAAAAATATCAGGAGTTTTTATCTGAAAATTTTCAAACTTTATGGTGGTAAAATTTTCAATATATTTGAATAGGCATGTTTTCGTAATGCTGTAACGTAAATAGGATCTTTAGTTTTTTTAATGTATATTGCTAATGAACATTTCTTTTTATTTAATACGTTATGTAAATGAAGTGTAAAATTGTTTTAATTTAAGAAAGAATCATTTTTCCATTAGTTTTCTACATTTCTACATGCTAATTTGGAGAAAGTTGAAATTGTACGTAATTTCGGAAGAACTCAAAGAAATCTTTCATTGTTTGACTAAGTTTTTCTACTCTCGAAGGAAGTGTGGAATTTAAAGAATTTCTTATGAAAACAAATATTATTGTTAACAGAAGATTTTTTTTCCTCAAACTGTATTTTACATATCGAAATGGTATCGCTGCGACGTCATCATATATTTGACGCCGTTTATAGTTTAGAAATACCACAATTTAGGCTCCAAACTGTTAGGGTGAATGGACACGCCTGGTAGATTTTCGCCATGTTTTACAAGGGAGATAACTTTTGCAACTTCCTGTTTGGTTTACTGCATATCAAGTCCCTTCCAAAAAGGGATCTACTTTAAAAGAGAAGAATTTGCTCCCAAGTGGGAACAAATTCTCTTTTAAAGTAGATCCGTTTTCAGAAATTGGGTGTTGGCTTAACAGTTGTGAAGGAGTTGTCTCCCATGAAAGTTCATCAATGCCCCTTACAGCAGTTTTTAAAAGGCACATCTTATTTGTGGGACAACCCAACTACAGACATCCGTCAGGATGTTTGCTTCTGAAAAGAGGATTCTCTAAAAGCAAGCAACTTGCTCAGTGAAGGGAGCAAGCTCTTTCCTTTTAGAGTGGACCTCCTTTTTTAAAAAGGTGACTCCTCTTTTGACACTTGCCTGTCTGGAAAGTGCATTTATTCACAATAATAAAAATTGGAAATATTTAGGGATGATTTAGACCTTTTGGCACAAAAATCCCTTTTTATATGGAACGGCTCATTAAAGTTGGTTAGATTTTTCATATTAATACGCTGATCCTCACGTGACAAATGCAATATACAGACTGATCTGATCTGATACCAGTACCAGCTATTCAGACTCATTTGAAATATAGAGATTGCTTAGATAGTTATTTTCCGTAATTAACTGCGTAATCATATGAAATACCATTAACTACTGAATTATTGAATTGTGTCGATTTTTTTACCATCTTCCTTCTGCGCCGGTGCATTTCATTTTGACAAATTCTGTTCACAAATCAGTCATATACCAGTCCCCTTAATGTTATCCTGGTCGGATAAGTTTTGTACGTTAGAGTTACAAGATTAAAGCTGAACAGAGTTGCGCTTGCGCAATGAGGGGGGATTTAGCATGAATACCGTAATATGGCGTAATATGGGAATAATAATTTCCGATATCGGTGTGTTACTTTTCACACTTTAGACAATGTTTGTTTCCCACCTCTTGTGTTATTTAGTTGTAGAGGCTGATATTCATACTACACTGTTCCATTTCCATTACGAAAACATGCCTATTCAAATATTCTGAAAATTTTACCACCAAAAAATGGAAATATTTAGATAAAAATTCTGATATTTTTCTAATTTCTGCTCAAAACATAGATTGTTGGTACTCGTTAGAATCGCCTCGACGAGGCGGTTCTATCGAGTACCCACAATTTATGATTTTGAGCAGAAATAAGAAAATAATGTATACCCATGTAAACCCCAGTTTTACTACATAAAAGTGGGGTTTAAGGGGATCAAAATTACATAGGCATGTTTCCGTGATGACCGCTTCTTAAGGCAACCAGAGCCACCTGGTAGATTTTCCGCCATTTGTCAAGGAAGACAACTTTTGTGATTTTCTGTTTGCTTTCCTGCACACCAAGTCCCTTCCGAAAACGGATCTACTTTATAAGAGAAGAATTTGCTTCCAAGCGGGAGCAAATTCTTCTCTTTTAAAGTAGATCCGTTTTCAGAAACTGGGTGTGGGTTAAACAATTGTGAAGGAGTTTTCTACCACTGAAGTGTATCAATGTCTTTTACTGCAGTTTCATTAGAAGCATCTTATTTGTGGGACAACCCATCTACAGAACCCCTCAGGAAGTTTGGTTCCTATTCTCGTAATACGGTAGATTAGATCTTTGTGGACCCTGTTGTTTGATCATCTGGTATCACTGGGCCAATATCAGCTAGACTGACAACAGAGTTGTGTTCAACCTATTTCACTACTCAGCTGTTGTGAGAATTTATTATTACAGCATGCGTTAAATGATAAAGGGGCTGGATACACTCTGTAGTTTTCTACCACCTTTTAAAAGAACTATACCTTTTCTGACGCCCTCTTTTCCTCCCGGCACACCAAGTCTGCACATTAAGATGCTAGAAATGGAACAACTCTAAAGTAAAAAAAAAAAAAAAAAAAAAAAAAAAACATACTCCCACGGGTAGCAAATTCTTTCCTTTTAAAACAGACCCCTTTTAGTTGTGCGCTTAACAATTTTGAAAGAGTGTGTCCCGTGTAAGTGTATGAATAAGTCAGTGTTCTCATTTCTCATACCTTGTAAAAAACCACAACCCTACAATCGGAAAGATATAGAGCTGATTTTTGCATATATAAAGCCTGGGTATTACATTACACAATACAAAACCACTGTATAGCAATTCGAAACTAATTGCATGTTGGCAAAATGCATGCCTGGTACTGTTTTCGATTTTTGCCCAGCTACTTAAGTTCTATTAAACGTATAATAAACAGGTATACACTGACAGGTAAATACGCCCGACTCGAAATAGATTAATCTGTACAGTTGTTGTCTACATATAAATTAGCACTGAATGTTTAGAATTCTTTTCGCGTTTTATTAAACGACACTATGGGCGAGTGTTGTGGCCACGTAAAATCGATTTAAGCCCTCCAGTAAAAGTTTTACTGATCGTTCTAAGGCGATGCTTCTGCTGTGGTTTACTATTTCTGTCATTGTATATCTTTGCATGTATATCCTGGTAATATATTTATTTTGGATAGCTGTTTGGTCAATTTTGGGGAAGAAAACTGTCCTTTTGGCTTTCTGCGTGTAGTGTTTTAGTGTGGTGCCGTTGCTTTAAGTGCGTCCTTCATTCCCTTTGGTGTCTTGGACGGAAGGTGTTAGGTAATTATATCGATTCCTGATCATTGCCTTCCTTTCTATTTGTATTCTATGGAATTTTGATGGACATTTGTCTTTGCGGAAATAACTTAACTTTAATGTTTGGTCTTCATACATTTAACCGAGTGTAGTCCGTCACCAAATGTTTTAGAATTGTGGCCATGACGAAATTCGCAAAGAAATCCCTCAAAATATATTTTAAGACTTACAGAAGTATAAAATTATATTGTATATGAATTTATCTAGTAGGAAAAGGATACGCGCGAACGCCCGAAAGGTGTCTGGTAAAATTCATATGTGTCATTCAGAATGGTATTGTAAAATTTCCAAAACAAGCGTTGACTTATAAGCTTATCGTAGCGGCCATATTGAATCAGAAATCGGACACTTTTGCGGTGTTTGTCCATTTCTATGACCCTTCTTATAAATGATATCGAAAAGGGTAGAAGGAAGGTGTATTCCAATACAGTTTGCATGCGAACTTTTAAACTTGGTTTCAGGCAGAAAACCAGGGTATGCTCATTTGAAACAGCTTTAGTGTCATTTTTGGCTTCATAGTTGCATATGCACATGAAAAAATAAACATTCTGCTTTCTGTTTTGAGTATTGTCTTACTTTTCTATGAACTTAATCTGAATAATCAAGGTTCTGTATATTAGGAATTTGTTCTGTATAAACTGGGCCCCCGTCAAAACATGCCTGTTTTCGCGAAACGCAATGTACGCATATCTGTTATACATTTTTTTATATTCAAGCATTCCAAACTTTCGTCCCATGTCAAGATAAATTGTATGTCTTTCGATTCAAGGGTTAGCAAAATTTCTGTATTGGGACCCATACTAAATTGCTTTTAAAGCATTTTAGAAAGAACATCTTATTGGCGGGACAACATCATTACAGACATCCCTCAACAAGCGTGGCTCATACGCAAGTCATATCCTTGTGTCAAATACAAACACAAACAGACATAAAAAGATAATTTCGTCTCCAGCGTTTACACTATGCTTAAAAAGCTTAAAAAAAAGCTTAAAAAGCTGCTGGTTAAATCGATGCTGTGTGTTAATATATTGATAAATGTACTTGACTCTCGTTATCTCGAACTCGCTTATCTCGAATAACCGCCTATCTCGAAGCGATAATCTGGTCCATGCTTAAACATGAAAATCTAACAACGCGTAACAAAATATTGTGGAAAAGAGGAGAAATTGCTCCTAATGAGCAATTTCTCCTCTTTTCCAAAAAATATTTAATATATCTCTAACTTCAGGAGTCAGATTACATATACATTTGGTAATGTCGCTGTTCGATTTATTTTTTTCCTAAATTCTGCAAATCTGATATGTTGACGTACGGATATCTCGAAGTATTTCAGAGTCCCTTGGAATTCGAGATAACGAGAGTCGACTGTAAATGAATTATTCGAATTATCATAGGTCATACGCTTCATCAATGAAAACATTTTCATTTTCTTTATGCTCCGATTTATTCCGGCTTTTCTTGTTTTTCGTCACTGGTGCGGCATATGCTTCATTCTGAGACCATCTGGTCTCTCTGCCTCTTAACGGATGTTCCGCTCCATTTGACAATGTGCATGTTTTCTGTTCCTTCTTCTTCCTGTAAAATACCATGACAAGATTACTGTATTTACCGTACTATTCGTAAACCCTAAGGGTGCCTCATACACTTTGTAGATTTTTCGCCATTTCCGCCAAGGGAGACAAGTTGTTTTGACTTCTTGATTGCTTTCTGACGCCAAGTCCCTTGTGAAAAATGATGTCTACTCCATATGAAAAAGAGTTACTGCCTCTTAGAGTAAATTCTTTTCTTATGGGGCAGATCTCTTTTCTGATAGAGGTGAAACGACTGTGATAAAATGGACTCTCCCTGAAAGCATACAAATGTCCCTTAATTCTTACCATAGTTAAACTGTTTGCCAAATTCTTACTATCTGGTGATGCATCTACACTGATGCGACGTTATGAGAAACAGTATTAGCCATATCCGATAAATCTGCTCCTTTCACAGCTGAGTCTGTACTGTTTCTTCACTGTTTCCTAATATTTACGGTAAGTACAGCACTACAATTGTCGCTGTTCAGATCATGTTAACAACACAGTTTGATTCATCCTGAAGCAGTGGATAATTACTTAACAGACTATTCATAAACGAAACCAGAAAATATCAAACATCAATATTTTTTTTGAAAAAATTGACCGCTGCAAGTTAAATTCTATAGGTCGAAAATGGGCTCATCAAAATGTGCAGGTCCTGAGGACACAGTCCGTAACGAGCAATCTCATCAGGATTTATACTGTTAGGGTTGCTTTCAGTTTTTTTTTTTTTTTTTTTGTTTTTTTTTTATCACTACACTGTTTACATTTTGTAGTCTATTTTGTCTAATATCCCATTTTGAAGGAAATGGAATCATCCGAATGCAAGGAAGCAATCCACTTAAAACCTCTGGGGTAAAAGGGTTAGTTATTTCTTCTAGCATTCCAACTAATCCTGAATCGTTATGAAGAGAAAATTTACCTCGTGCATAAAACGTGTATCTTTCTTGACAACAAATGGCAAATTACCTGTTACCGTCAGAGATCTTTTGTGCCAGGAAATTTTAATGGATTTGTCATATGTTTCACATTTCACCATTTCAATAAATAACAGTCGTGAAGCCTAATATCTTTCTATCGCGGACATCAGTAAATACCAAAGTGAGATGCTTCAATGATAGGCATTGTAGAAACTTCCATGGTTGGAAAATTGACAGTTTGATTAACCCTTGCAATTCAGTCAATAAGGCTCATCTTGAGCTACAATGCACACATCTGGATACAACTCGTCTGCATTTACACTGTTTGATAAGCCGTTTTCCGAACTACAAGTCAGAAAAAAACGGATTATCAAACAGTGTAGATCCAGATGAGCCTTATCACCAGGGTCCTCACTGTTTGATTTGTCTTCGGTTTAATTGTGTCAGTATACTGTTTGCCATTAGGAAGGTAATACATACCTCTTGTATAAAACAATAGCAATTGCTATGGAAATAAGACAAGCGACAGCAATAACACCGACTGCAATCCACATCGACAATGACATATCTGGAAAACGGAAAACGAATGCGATGATAAGGTTTGTTTCAAATTCTAATAAACATGCTTAGATCTCTTTCTTGAAAATCAACCAGGTTGTTACAATAGCACATATTAAACCGCATTAAAATAATTCATGACCAATGTGTGCCACAGTTAATCTTAAAACCCGGAAAAGTCTAAACCTTTAACACAATTTTTTTTTTTTTTTTTTTTTTTGTTTTGTTTTGTTTTGTTTTGTTTATATTTCTCAACCTCAACCTACTATACTTTATTTTCATCCAGATGGATGGTTTTGAAGACTGATCGAAAATAAACACCTCTACTGCAGTTGTATATATGTATATGAAAATAAACACCTCTACTGCAGTTGTATATATGAATATACAGCGCAGATAGATAGATAGATAGATAGATATTGTCTGATTTATTTTTCAGAATGTTACACTTGAACTAATTATTGAATTTAATCGCACAGCTATATTCAGACTCAAACAAAACTGTATTAACATTAAAAATTCGGACCTTGGAAAACTGCTAATACATTTGTGTGCCATGTAATACGTCTAAAACGTATTATGCTGATTACATAGGAAAATTGCAGAATAAATAAACTGCTCCGTTAAGTCAGGTTGATCTATATTTGATAAAACATGTCTGTCCGAACATATGTACATTGACTAATTTAAACCAAAAATATAAATGCAATAACCCAGGAAAGGCCACAATTACGAGAAAAGGTAAGTGAAAAGTCCAGGGAGTGCCACAATCACAAACCGCAGCCCTTCCGAGACACCAAGAGGAAGAGAAAAGCGATAAATCCAAACAAGCACAAATCGAATAAACGTACGAAAAGCACTAAGATTAGCTCTCTTTTCCCCAAGCGAGTTAATCGCAATGCTAAAACACACAAGAACAAAATGACACAAGGTAAGACATAAAACAAATCGCCTCGTAGAATCAACCACAAAACAACAAAGAGTAAGACTAACACCGGGACCACCGCCTTAGAACGATCAGTAGAGAAAACCATCGGCCTTATCGAGACACCGAAATAAGATGAGGGGCAAAAAAATGACTAGACACAATGACACAGTTGCAATAACCGACACATTAAGAAAGAAGAATCTCAATAGAGGAACTGGCTTGGAACGATAAGAATAACAAATACTAGTGGGAGAGGGGTTAACTATCGCAAATTACATTACTGCATATGAAGAGACTTAATAAAAAGAAGTCCCCGATTTTCTTTCTTTTGTATGTACTTTGTTTCCAAAGGTAACATTTTAGATTTTTATTAAACATGTTTTAGACGATCGCGGCCTCGCGCTTAATTTTGGTGCAGCTGAGCATTACAAATATGTGTTCGGTCCTCGTACGGTTCTCTACCTCTCTATCGCATCAGTGAAAACTAGAGTAAAAACAAATAATTTGAAAACTGCAACGAAAAAAAGTAGAATGCTAAATGGCAATCTAAAACAAGCAAAAAAAAAAAAAAAAGTGTTGGACAACTATAACCTACCTTCTTGCGGTGACTCTTTCGAAGACCTGTTTCCAACTTCTTCTAAATCAATTTTTCCCAGATCATGTGACATGTAAATATCTTTTGCAGGAGTTGGTGTTATATTAACCTTGTTTAGCTGACTCGTCATTGAATTACTGATAATGCCAATACTCGAAATAGCTGTTGTTGGCATACCTATAAATCTTGTATACATATTTTCAGTTGATAAGGTATTGGTCTGGTTTATATTCTGAGTTTTTGTGACATTCATAGTGTTGTTCCACTCTGTTGTAAAAGTACTAGAACTATTTGTACTGTTCTGAACAGATGTTAATGTACGGGTATCACTTGCAATGGGCATATGGATAGTAGCGTTTATCACTGATGTAAAATCGGCGGAATTTACATTAGTAATAAACGTTGCTACCTTTTCACTTTTTGAGATGGTGGACACTGTAGTATTACTTAAATTCGTTGTGAAACTAACAGTACCATTATACTTGTCCGGTAAATAAATATATGTATCACTGAATGGTGATATCCCTGAGTTAGTAATACCACTTCCAGTTGATCTATCAGAATATATCGACACTGTTTTTGTATTCAACGGAACATTAAATGATGGATGTATCTCGTTTTGTGAACTTCTAGTTGCTCTATAGAGTATAGACGATAATATTTCATCTGCCGGCGAAGTAATCCATGTTGTATCTTGTGTATTAGTCGAAAAGTCAAAGACAAATGACGAACCGACATGTTGATTGAGACTAAATTCGGATTCCAAATCTCTGTCATTTTTAATTGTACTTTGCATTTGAATATCATTTGTTGTTTTGAACACTGATTTAAATGCATTTTCAGTTGTTGAGTTGGTTCTTTCATTTTCACTTAAGGTGGGACTGAGTGCAGTGTCGACTCCGTCTGTGCCAGATTTATGTAAATATGGGCCTGATAATGACGTTTCTAAAGCAATATGTGTGTGGGTTTCTTCATATATTCGCATGCTACTGTGTAACATACGTTCATCTATTGATGAAATTGGTTGTGATGGAGATTCTGAATCATTTGCTTGTTGATATACTGAAGTAAACAACACCGGAGTTATTAGGTTTGCTGGAAATACTTCCGATACTGATGTCAAAGTTACACTTGGCATTATTGACGAAATGGCACTGCCAGTTCTAGACACATTCCAGGGAGACGAATATAAAAGATCTGTTGTTATAAACTTTATATCGTCTTTAGGTGATAATTCCACGCTTCTGAAATTACTGACATCCGGCAATTGTGAAACTGTTCCTTGTATGGATGTAACTGATGGTTTGTTTATAAAAGTAGTTGATTCTGGTAGTATATCACTAGAAGTGCTTGCTACAATAGAATATCTAGAAGAACTTAAATTTGTTCTTTCTGAGGTCAAAGAAATATCAGATGATGTTTTTGAGGAAATCGGAATTGACAACAATCTTGAAATGTCCATTGATTCTTTAACGAAACTAGAGTAACTTGTAACTATTGAATCTGTTGTCGTTATATCTGTTACATTCATGGACGATTGCAAGTCATTCTGTTTCTCTAATGAAGGTGTTGGTGTCACGCGGGCTGCTATCCTTATAATTTCATCAGCGAAATCTTCAAACGCACTATAACGTTTCGAAATGACGGGAGCAAACACCATCGATGATCTCTCATCTGTTTAAAAGTAAAATGAGATTTGAGATGAAAAAATCAAATAATACAAGAACGGCTTTAACCCGTTCAGCTCAACAGACCAAAACAAATACCTGGGCAAACAGTATAGATCCAGTTGTAACGGCTCGTTACGAGCCGTCTCATCGGGATCTACATTGCATCTCATTCTGTTGCATGGTGATACACTGAAATCCCAATTTGCACCAGTGGACAAATCAAATCTCAAGGATGGAAGAGTTCATCACAGAAACTCAGGTATGAAAGAGTTAACTGGAAATACTGGGCCAGGTGAAAAAAGTAGAGCCGACTTAAAATCTCTCCGTACTTCACCATAGTGTAGATTATAAATCATTTTCTTTCGGATCACTGGGCCTGTTGTGGTATATTTGAAAATGGAGTTCTGCTCATGTATACGTTAGAGGGTGTAAGCAGTGTTGCAAACTTCATTACTGCTTATGAAGAGTTTCAATAAAACCCAGACTCCCATTTTCTAATCTGTAATGTGTTCTTTGTTTCCAAAGGCAATCTTTTTGACGTTTATAAAACAAATGTGCCCCTTGAATCATAAAATCATCGACAACTTTGTCAGAAAAAAAATTATGCATATATAATACACTAATCGTTTGTGTATGAAACTTGGAACTTTATATATGTGAAAAAGCAAATATGGAGATAACCAAGACAGATATAAATAAAGATGCCCAGGAAAAATGCCACAATCAAGAAACACATCCTTCCTACGGCAACAAAAGCCTCAAATCGGTACACATATGAAACCACCGACGCACAAAGAAAGACTGCAACATAGGTACCGAGTACCCACAATATATGTTTTGAATATAAATAAGAAACAATAATGTATACCCATGTAAACCCCATTTGTACTATATAAAAGTTGGGTTTAAGGGGGTCAAAATTATATAGGTATGTTTTCGTAATGATCTGTTCATCTGCCACCACGCTGAACAAATAAAACAGCTTTTCCGCAGCTAGCATTCTTCGCATATTCATTCTATATCGGACCGTTATCGGCCCGACAGGAATCTTTTCGGGCCGATAACGTTCCGCTAAATATTTAAGTAGAATGCTAGCTAGGTCGTTTATCGGTTTTCTAGTAAATAGCTGCTAATTGTTGCATACAACGTATAACCGACGTTGTTATTATTTCTGTTATACACAGGAATATAAAATAAATGCTGCAATGTATCAATACGCAATCTCGCCAGAACCTATGTTGTTCGCTTACATAAACGGTAAGCAAAGGGGAGATAGCCAAAGAAATAATGTGTCCTCGCTAAGAGGCAGAGCATGCACACTGAAAGACTGATTCCGTGGAAACTATGTGGAGTTTTTTTGTGTTTTTTTCTCGCTACGCGGATCATTTGTTATCGCATTTACCTCGAAGGCAAACAAAAGGCAGATTAGTGCTACAGTCTTCATAGTAATACTTGATACTGGTAGTTGTTCGTCTGGCTGCGAGACACTGCTTTGCTATCGAGTCTGTAAACAGAGACAGTACAAAGACCACATTAACCCTTCTCATGCTGAATAAATAAAGATGCCACGATCATTTTTAATTGTCAGCCAATCAGATTACTTGTTCTGGATTATAGATATAAATTCACATACTGAATGAAAACAGTGCAGATTCAGATCAGTTGGCTTCTGAAGAAGCCAACTGATCTGGATCTACACTGTTTGCAAAGGCAAGGTATATCCGGATCCAGCAGGACAAGGGTTAAAGCCATAAGAATAAGATGTGTCTCGGTCATAAGTCTTATCACGGATGGACACAACAAAACCTAGTACTAACGATAAAGAGGTAGAGGCGCAATAGGGGAATTTTAGTACTGGCTTGTGTATCTGTTCTATAAGTAACAGCATACGAGCCGGAGAACAACAAAGTCCCACAAAATGCATAACCCTTCAGAAGGCCTCTTTACAACCCCCTGTTGGGATCTCATAATGATCTCTTAATGACATGTCTTTGATAGTTAGTATAGCGCCTGGGTAGATGCAATAAAACCATTAGTGAGTGGTCATTTAAGCTATGTCTTTAAGTGAAATTGTTTTGAGCATATTCCAAAGCGCAGATTAAGAAGAGGTTTTGCATCCGCCGTTTCACAAGCGCTTTGGTTTTTCGTTGTTACATTCACTGTAGCCAGTGTTTCTTTAAAGCAACAGCTCTGAGCCCTAATCAGACTGCGCGGATGCCTTCAAAATCTACATATGCTTCGATGACACATTTTTCTTGGTGCTGCTGCCCACTCATATAAGTGAGCGCGAGATCATCAATATATTTTAAATATAACAGCCAACGGTTTCTACAATTATCGAATAATAAAATGAAGTGATATCCTCAAAAAGGAGAGGACGTGATGGATAACTGACAAACAAAATTACAGATTATATATATCTCATTTAAATTGCATTGGTAAAACGAGTTACTATAAACGTAACACTTAGAACGAACATGGCGTAGAAAGTCAAAACATAGATTTAAATTCGATTTAAATTTGAAAGTATCAGATGAGTACACACAACATACAATATCATGATAAAATAAGAAAATTGCCAAAAAATATTTGTTTATTGGAAGAATTTAATAGGGTTCGAATCAGTCATGGTAAACGAGCCATCCGGTTTCGAGTTATTGAGGTTCAAGTGTATGTACAAAATTCTGTTTGATAGTTATAGTGCTTTGGAATACTTAAGTCCATTCTAAATACTTTGAAAATAGAACAGCGCTTAAGCCGGTACTAGTGGGGATGGGGAGAGAGGGTTACGCAGACTCAACACAGTCCTGATGAACAAACATGTATATACGTCACCGTTTTTTACCGAATCCTATGACCAACAGCTCACTGTGATATTGTCTATGCAGAGACAATATAGATATTTACTGCCAATTGAAAATCACATCTGGACGGATACAAATAATCAAAGATAGTCAAAGATGGTATTATATTTAACATAGATATGATTTGAAACGAGAAAAAACACTGGCCATTTTCAAACTAGTACAGCTACACACAAAATAATTTAATGTTTCATTTATTAATTATCAGCCGAACTATTGTCACTTAATAAATTTGATTTAGGGGATAACTGCATTCAAATTTGGCATTTGGGGAGGTAAATCGGTGGTTTTACGGTCGGAAATTTCGTTTTACGGCGACGCGTCAGCGGAGCCGTAAAACGTAATTTGCAACCGTAAAACCGCCGATTTACCTCCCCAAATTTGATGCAGTTATCCCCATTCTAATGCATTTATTCATTTTTTCTATTGAAAAAATGTACTATTTGCACAAAATGGCAAGTGCTGTGAGCTGCGTAAAACCAAATGCCAGCCAATGAGAAGCGACGTTACGTGATGACGTCGGATTTGCGACAGTATATCGCAGAATATACCGTCGCAAATTTTTGACGTTATCCAATCAGACGTCGCGTTACATACGCGAGTGCATTAGAATTCATTTTACATCAACATGGATGGCGAACATTATAGTGCACCAAAACATAACGTAGTATACTGTGATAGCTGAAGGCTTGAAATTACCATTTCAAAACTCATGATATTCCCTTAGTGGCATATTTTAATGTCTCCTAATTCCAGGGACATTCTCGTATTAAAGTATTTGCTTGTAAAAGCTAGCATTAATGATATATTACCATCAGAGGTTACTAGCTGACTCCAATGTGGAATTTTATCACCAATAGTGTCCATCACGGAAGTGACGTCATGCCGTCCAATCGTAGCAAGTTTTCCTTTTCTTCTCTTACATGCAGCATCGGCATTAGCCTGTCCTGATGGCGCTTCAGAGGGTACCTCATATGTACCATTTGCTAAACAAACACAGAGGCGACTATGTTACACAAATGACTCTTGTCCTGCTGAACCCGGATGTACCCTGCCTTTGCAAACAGTGTAGATCCAGATCAGTTGGCTTCTGAAGAAGCCAACTGATCTGGATCTGCACTGTTTGTTATTTAATATGTGAACTTGTATCAAAAACCTTGATCAAGCAATCTGATTGGCTGAACATTAGAAGTGGGCGTGGCATCTTAATTTATTCAGCATGACAAAGGTTAAGGGTTAACTGATACATTTTAAAGAGAGTTTATTCTGTCAACATTCTTTTGCTTTCCTTCTAAAAAGGGATCAAAAAAAGAGGCAGCAAATTATTTCCTGTTAGAGTAGACCCTTTTTCATAAGGGACTATAGTCTGATACACCGCTTTTGTGGATATGAATTCCAGCTTCTTGTCAAAATCAATGGTTCTCAACAACAATTTTACCACAAAAGAACGACAATATTTTGAATTTACTTCCGTTGCAGCTTATGTACCATGACCGCAACTCTTTTGTTCAAACTTGGCTCTGACTTAGTCCATAGGTGAGCCAAAAAAGCAACTATGATATAAAAAAAAAATGTCTTCCTTGTTTAAAAATGGCCGAAAATCTACAAGAACTACCAGGTGTGTCGTACGTAGGTTAACCATTTCAGCCCTGTGTACGGTACTGATACCTATGCAAATAATCTAGAGCCAGATGAGATGGCTCATAATTAGCCGTCTCATCAGGATCCACACTGTTTACAATTCTATTTTGAGTTTTGACCGAGACCCCTTTTATGAACAATGGTTCTGACCACATTCAAAGATGAGTCCACTTCAAAAATTTAGAGATGATAGGGTTAATGTAACATCTGTTATTATATAACTTGTAACAATTAATGGACCAGACATATTTATGCCAGAACCGTCTGTACAGTTTCCTTAATTTTGTCTTGAAAATAAAACAAACTGAAATACTAAGACAAATTAGAACGAATGAATGAATGAATGAATGAACATGCGTATGATTGGTATGAAAAGACGTGACTGGTCTCCAGTTTTGTTTTAAGGTAAACACGCACACAATAGAAAAAGCAAACTATCTGTCACAAAACAGAAAGTTTCCCTTTAGAATAAAATGCAAAACATCACCACAATTGATTTTTTAGAGTAGAACTTAAGCCTAGTTCTGCTGATCCTGGATATGTCCTGCCTTTGCAAACAGTGTAGATCCAGATCAGTTGGCTTCTGAAGAAGCCAACTGATCTGGATCGGCACTGTTTGATCCAGATCAGTTGGCTTCTGAAGAAGCCAACTGATCTGGATCGGCACTGTTTGCTATTAAGTATGTGAATTTATATCAACAATCTGGATCAAGTAATTTGATTGGCTGAAAACTAGAAATGGGAGTGGCACCTTAATTTATTCAGCAGGTAATATAATGGAACCTGTTTAGCATTGTGATAACCTTGTTGGAAAGAAGGGAGCTGGTTGCATTGTTTTACTTGTTTAGCATTGTGATAACCTTGTTGGAAAGAAGGGAGCTGGTTGCATTATTTTACATGTTTAGCATTGTGATAACCTTGTTGGAAAGAAGGGAGCTGATTGCATTGTTTCACTTGTCTAGCATTGTGATAACCTTGTTGGAAAGAAGGGAGCTGGTTGCATTGTTTTACTTGTTTAGCATTGTGATAACCTTGTTGGAAAGAAGGGAGCTGGTTGCATTGATTTACTTGTTTAGCATTGTGATAACCTTGTTGGAAAGAAGGGAGCTGGTTGCATTGTTTTACTTGTTTAGCATTGTGATAACCTTGTTGGAAAGAAGGGAGCATTGTTTTACTTCGACCTCTGGCTTTTGTACCATCTGCCGTGGTTTGTTTGCTCTACTTCTTGGTGTCATTGCTAGGCTGTGATCTGTGATTGTGACTATTTTATAGACATCTTCTTTACTATATTCAGAAAAAGCCTTATCTGCTGTATGTCTTTTGATAGTTTATATCATAACGTTCCAATTGTTTGACGTTACAAACAAACGATTGCAGTACATTCTAATAGACAGTAGCAGATATATTACCTAAAGCAGAACTTAGTTTACTCGTCCATCTTTGATTTTTCATCCATTATTGCAAATAACATCACGAAAACACGCCTATATAGTTTTGACCCCATTAAACCCCACTTTTATACAGTATGAAACTTGGATTTACAGGGGTATACATTAATTTTCATATTTCTGCTCAAAAATATAGATTGTGGGTACTCGTTAGAACCGCTCGCCGAGGCGGTTCTAACAAGTACCACAATCTAAGTTTTGAGCAGAAATATGAAAACTACTAGAATTTTTTATCTGGAAGTTTTCATTGTTTGGTAGTAAAATTCTCAATATATTTGAATAGGCGTGTTTTCGTAATGAAACGTCAGAAAGTTAGAAAACAAAATGGCAAAGGGTATAGATCTGAATTTACACAGTTTGCATAGGTATCTTTTTGTCTGCAGGGCTGAAAGAGTTCATGTCCAATTTCTTGTGTACTAGCATTTGCAAATAATATTAGCCAAACTTACCATATTCACATACGAATTTTCGAATCAAAACATTATAGTTTGGTATGAAATCAACCTTCAGGAATCGGATGGTGCCTTTCTTATCTGCACAAAAAAGACAAACGACGGAACATTAATATAGTACCACATCACAAGATGCAAGTGAAAGCAAGCAAAGAAACATAAAACGCGGAATACCGAACCTAAACCGTTCGCTCTTACATGTAACGTCCCAGCAAACATGTATATATGGGACCCATATGGGCAGAATCTGGGCATTTATCCCATTCGGGTCCTGCATGGGCCCCATATAGGCTTTTTTGCCCATATTGGTAAACTTTGACCAGCAAACATGTATATATGGGAACCATATGGGCAGATTCGGGGCATTTATCCCATTTGGGCCCCATATAGGCTTTTTTGCCCATATAAGACCCTTATAGATCCCATATTGGTAAAATTTGATAACTATAAAAATACATTCTAATATATGGGACCCCCGAGATAAAATTGAAATAATCCTGGAAAAGTGATATTTTCTAGATACATAATTGGGGCCCAAATGGCTCCCATGTGATACAGATATTGGACTCTATGGTTCCAATGTTGACCTCCCATTACTGTATGGGACCCATATGGGTTCAATATGGGTATTAAGGAGACAAATCTACCACTATTTAAACATAATATCAAAAAATAGTAAATTTCCTGATATAAATGCAAATGATAATGATAATAATAAAATAAAAATAATAGTTTGTTCATTACAAAATGAAAGTATCTATTAAATTTATCTTAACTATTTTCCCGACATGGACGTCGATTCATGGTCATATTTTTATTTTAACTCGTATGTCCCTATTATTTTTAAAATTGAGAGGTATATATAAATACGCATGATGCCAACATTTCCAACTATTATAAAAGACGCCTATATCTTAAAGGCAATAACTTGCACACGTACATAGGTCTCTATCAGTTGGGACCTTACCAGTCCAATAAATGGGCTGGGACTGGGGACTTATAATCATTTGTGTAAAAATTGTTTTTCTGAAAGATAAATGTGAGTTGATTTTTCCCATACTGGACCCATATAGTTCCCACATGGCTTTGCCCATGTGGGTCCAACATGGAACCCTGTTGCAAATCCCTCATGAGTCCCTTATGGGTTGCCCATGTAGGACCCATATAAATACCCATTTAGGGCCAATGTGGGTCCTATATTTTTTGCTTGCTGGGGTAAGATCTAGACTACGTTCAGATCTGCAAAACAATAAAGAACGGTCTGTCCTGGGCCTATGTAACTAACGACATCAGCCAACAAGAGCAGTGATTCATGATAAAACGTTTGCGACTGTTTTGTTTATCTAAACGCATGCCAGCTGGATATCATGGTGTCCTCTAGTTAATGTACAGAGCTAGATCCTCTTACTGTACACCGAATAACAACATTATGTACTTCACGAGTTGTGGCATTTGAGGTGTTCGCGGTGAAGATAAGTGCAGGTTGCCAACACCTGCACCCAGGTTGAAGTTTAGTCATTTAACTTTGCTTACACAGAATGTTCAGCGGATTTATAAACGCGTCTCGGTAGCATGGGTGTTGGCGTTTTGTGGCCTTAAGTGGCACATTTAATCGGATAATCGATTCATCGATCGATAAGTTTCACAAAAAAGATTATTGTGACTGATTTGCTAGTAATCGATTAACTAATTTCTGTGTCTGTTAGCGTATTTATCCTAAGGATTCAGACACCTCAATTATTTACCATACTTGTTCTAAAATTTGACCAAGTACCATTTACTACCCAATGTTGTGTCTAAAAGTAGAGTGTAGACCCTAATGAGACGCCACATTCTGCGGCGTCTCATCTGGGTCTATTCTGTTTGCTCAGGCCTGTCGGTCCGAATACATACGATAATGTATATAACATGGTAAGAGTCATGCTCAGATAGTAAGCCAGAAAGATACGATTATGACCAAATCTTCACTGATTACTGATCGATTATCGATCAAAATGGCAGGACTGATAATCGAATATCTTTTTAACTCTGATTAGCCAGCCCTAATATGTGGTGGAGGACAGCGGAGTATTCAAAGAAAACCACCGACTTTAGATGGGCGACCACTACCCTGCTACATGGCTGCACCGGGAACCAAACCCTAGCCCTTGAGGTGACAAGCGAGAGACATTGCTCTGTTCAGGCGGAATATCGGCCCAGGCTGACATTCATTTCTAAAGTTTTGGTCGACCTAACATTTAAGGGTCGAGCTTATTTTACGATTTCACATTAGCTGATTGTCAACGATTAGATATATAATAAATACAGTTCGATATAATCTACTTAACAAATATTGCACGACCCGCGGTAAAGTCAACCGAAAGATTGACTTACGAAGAGTGCCCTATAATAACAGGGTCCGTTCATTATCAGTGTGTGAAAATTGCTCTCTTAAATCGCTTAGAATATTTCTACGAATTTTGGCATACATATAGATGCCAAATATATCTAGCCTTTTAACATGAGATATTTTAGGTTCATTAACAGAGGCTAAGTCGAGGCATAAAAAAGGAGAAAACATGAAAATGGCTATAATACTTAAATTGTCAGGAATATTTAAATAAAATTTTGTATACAGAACCTTTTAAAGTCTTACATAATGCCGCAAGGAACATTCTGTCAACAAGATCTAGGAAAGGAGATTACCAAATTTCGTTCTCCGCTAATTGAAGCCAAGCCTAGTCGAAATTCTGAATAAACAAGATGATCCATGTGTTCTTGCGGGTCGTGCACTGTAGCTTTTGTTGATATTATTTAATAAGGTAACTAAAATTGATATCACTCACTAAAGATTTTATTGCCCCTACCTAGGCGATATACAAAAGAGATCAACGCTGTATCAATAAGAGGTGCTTATTAGATCCCAACAGGGTGTGCTGAATTGGACTTCTTAGAGGTACTAAATAGTTTCGAGACCTATGGATCAGCTAGTACTAAATTTCCCTATTGGGTCACGACCTGTCTATCTTTTATTGAAAGTATACTAGGTTTTTTGTACCCAGTGTCGAAAAGACTAGACTAATGTCCGAAACACGTCTTATTTTTATGTCTTTAAAGGACCCCTCCTTGACCACCATTACGAAAACACGCCTATTCAAATATATTGAAAATTTCACCATCAAAAAATGAAAATTTTCAGATAAAAATTCTGATATGTTTTCATATTTCTACTCAAAACATAGATCGTGGGAACTCGTTAGAATCGACTCGTCGAGGCGGTCCTAATGAGTACACACAAATTATGTTTTTGAGCAGAAATAAGAAAAATAATGCATACCCCTGTAAACCCCAGTTTTACTATATAAAACTGGGGTTTAAGGGGGGTCAAAATTATATAAGCGTGTATTCGTGATGGACAATGGAGGAATCGCACTGGAACGGTCAGTAGAAACAACTACTGGGGGAGAGAAGGGGATAATTAAACTAGTTTTACTTCACCAAAACCTTCTCCTTAAATCTAATGCAGCTCAAAATTACAAAATATGTCTCCGGTCCGCGTAGGGTCCTCTCACACATCAGTGAAACGCCACAGTACAAATAATCACCAAACTGCAAACAGTCTATAACATTCCGACATTTGGCATTTTCCTGTACCTGGCTCCCTTTCTGTAACCATGCGCCAGCCTTTCATCCAGATTTTTTGTCCAACGTCCAAAGTTTTAATCAAGTCCGCCTTTTTGTAACTCCTTCCGGGCATTAGAATGTGTTTTGATGTTTCGCACACAGCATTGGCCAGTCTCCATGTCGTTTCAATAGGCTCCACAGTAACATCTGTGAAATATGTTAAAATGACATTGATTCGCAACGTGCACATAGGGCTCTGATGCCATATGCGAAAAGAGAAGGCCCTGATCAGACTGCGCAGATGCGCAGTCTGATCAGGGCCTTCTCTGTTCGTCAATATATTATTTGGTATACACGCGATTTATGTCTAGCCTCCCATAAAAAGAGGAATTGGCAAACAGTGTAGAGCTTGATCAGCCGCCACATGATGCGGCGTCTGATCAGGATTTACGCTGTTTGTAATAACTAAATTAACTAAAGATTACCATACACCCCCTCTATTAGTACTGGACCAGTCCAAAGAGCTAAGGCAGAAGAGTCCATTTGGAATAATTAAAGTGAAAACAGGGGTATGCATCGTTGTTCGCATTTATATCATAAGGGCTCCCATCTCTCCAAAATCCCTTCTGAAAAGATGTCTTAGAGCAAACAATTTGCTCCCAAAAGGGGACAGGAGAGGGTGGGGGAGAAGGGGGTGGTGGTCAAATTCTATCCTTTCAGTGTAGACCAATTTTCAGTAGGGACACAATACATTTCTGACCGAATTGTCTCCACTGAGCCCATTAAGAGTAGAGATGCCAAATATGATAACACTGAATGTAATGTGAATGGTGCTTAACTTTAGCACTTGTGGATATTTGGAAAGTTTGTCCAAGTTCATACTTAGTTCAAAGAGAAGGAACGATTTCCTGGTGGGTGCGGCAACATATAATAACACGGAAGTGCTTATAATTATCTGACCGGAACATAGAAGTAGCCGAATTACCGTATTCGATCTAATTACCGCACATACCCCTATAAGCGCACAGTCAAGAAATTCCGTAGTCTTCAGATTACAGCCAGTGCAATTTTTCTTTACTTCTTTTTAAAAGCATATGTTGTGGGTACTCATTTGAATTGCATCGACTTGTCGATGCAATTCAAATGAGTGCCCACAAGATATGCCTTTATAAAGAAAATCAGAAACAATCACATAATCATCATCAAATAAGTCCTTTTTCTGATTTTTTTTATAGTGTATCCTTAGTAGGTAGATACATATTTTACCACAAATGAGTGTTCCCAGTAATTTTGAAAAACCTAAGCGCACAGTGCGGTAATTAGGTCGAATACGGTAAGTGGACTTAGAATGTTGACAATGTCGATAACCTCTCACTCACAGCTTTCTAAACAAGAATGACTTATTTAACAGCCTACACATAAAATTCAAAATATGTGTTTGTGTTGTTTGTGTTGAGGTTTTACGGCCCAGTCAACACAATGGGGTCATGTCGAGCGCGGTCAGTTTACTTAACCACACGTTTACTGGGCAGGCTTAGTCCTCTAAGCGGTTAACCAGTTTTGTGCACATTCTTTCGCCAGAAACTGACAACTGCCCTTCTTGAATCAGCGGAAGGGAGAGAATGACCGTAGAAAATATTTCATGATCAATCTCCACGAAAGAATGTTGCCGACCTCGGCGGGGGTTGAACCCGCGACCGTCTGGTCTCCAGTCGGACGGCGCATCCAACTGAGCCACCGAGGCCGGCTCAAAATATGTGTACAGTTCATATGTATGCCATTTTAGAAAGCCCTAGTGCTTTTCTGTGTTGACAACCGTATTTACCCAAAGTATTCATAAAGACAGACTGGGGCAAACATTGTAGAGCACGATCGGGAAGTAAAGGCACGATCTTTAGGGTATACACTGATATTGATCCATTTGTTTTATAATACAAAGCCACTGATGAACGTGTTGACGACGTTTCACGACGTGGTAAACGTGTTTGGCCCATTTTAATAAATCATTATGAAAAAAAATCTCCCCTATCTGAAATCATTAAACCCCATCCAGACTCTCGTGTACGTGTGCTACCTCTACGGCCATTCTCTCCCTTCCGCTGATTCAAGAAAGGCAGTTGTCAGTTTCTGGCGAAAGAATGTGCACAAAACTGGTTAACCGCTTTTCTACTCGACATGACCCCATTGGGTTGACTGGGCCGTAAAACCTCAACACAAACAAAACCAGACGTGTGTGAATTCTGAAACTCTGTTGATAAGTTTACTTTTTGCATTTTTTTTCTTTTGTATATAAAAACATAAATTTGCAATCAGTACTAACCCAGATAGCATTCTTTATAAATCTATAGCGGGCCGTTATCGGCCCATCAGCTACCCTGATGGACCGATAACGGCCCGCTATAGATTTATAAAGAATGCTTACTGGGTTAAGATCATCATTGTCATTGAGTCTTAACGCTTATCATGCTGGATAAACATTTCAGCTGATGACATTTTGAATACTTTTGCTTATTTATACTAGAAAACAAAATCTGGCATTTCCTGCAAATTATCTGTTTAACACACACACACACACACACGAGTAAAAAGCCGGACACTTCAAAATCTAAAACAAAATCAAAATGCTCGAAAATCTATTCTTCAGGTTCAATGTGCAATGATAAAAATGGCATTCAGCACGCACAAAAGTTTCAAGCTCGACCCTTAAAGCGCCAATTACAACTGCAGAAGACTTTTTTTTATTTTTATTATTACTTGTACGAGAAAATGACGCTTTATTTTCTCGGACAATACTGTAAAATCAGACAGCGTCGTTTTGCTACAATCTTACTAGGCAGTTTAAGGGTTAAAAATGACTGAAAATGTCAAAGTACCTGACAGACTTAAACATGCTGACAGATTTAAAAGGTCTCACAAAGATACATTCATCGCTGGCACTTTTTTTTCTATCACTACCACTAGTAGTACTGTATGAATCGACAAAATACTTGTTGCCATTCAACCAATCGCAAATTGAGCAGGCAGCATCACGAAAACATTCCTATATAGTGTTGACCCCCTTAAACCCCACTTTTTGTATAGTAAAACTGGGGTTTACAGGGGAATACTTTATTTTTCTTATTTCTGCTCAAAACATAGATTGTGTGTACTCGTTACAACAGCCTCGCTGAGGCGGTTAAAACGAGTACCCACAATCTATGTTTTGAGCAAAAATATGAAAAATGTCAGAAATTTTAGCTGAAATGTTTCATTTTTTGGTGGTAAAATTTTCAGTATATTTGAATAGGCATGTTTTCGTAGTGTAAAAATGTCTCCCCGTACTTCACTACAGTGTATTTCTTTTCTTTTTTTTTTTTTAATTATTATTTTCTGGTCCGTCATTAAGCGCATTCCGGGATTTTTTATGTTTTATAATTATGTGGGTCACTGTTGAGACTTAATCCTTGTCATGCTGAATAAATTAAGATACCACGTCCACTTCTAATTGTCAGCCAATCAGATTCCTTGATCCAGATTTTTATGCAAATTCACAAACTTTATGACAAACAGTTGCAGATCCAGATCAGTTGGCTTTTTCAGAAGCCAACTGATCTGGATCTACACTGTTTGCAAAGGCAGGGCTTATCGGGGTTCAGCAGGACAAGGGTTAAGTGGCCGAAACTAGCTAGTCTGGCCCAGAAAACTTGACACTTCAGTTGTTTTCAGTTTTGATTGTGTGTCCATTGCTCTGAAGGATCATTCCTTTTAGAATCTATCTTCAATCTTTCTATTGATCGAATTTTACCTGTCCGCAAAAGTTTCGGTTTCAACGCAACACTTTCCGCAAAAAACAAATAAAATCAGCAGCTAACAGAATTTTAGGGGACTGGATTATAATTGGCGGATTGGCTGCCATTTTCGCGGGGGAGGCAACTTTTGATACTTCCTGTTTTGCATAACTGCACACCAAGTCCCTTCTGAAAAAGAGGTCTAATCTGAAAAGCTATCTCCTTTGAAGTGTAGCCGCTGCCCAGCTGAGGCCAAGTTAAACAGACACTTGGACCGCAAAGTCAGAAAGCGAACATTCGGACAAGTATGCCCAGCGAAGGTCAGACTGCCCAGGTGCACAGGCTGATTTGAATCGTCGTTGGGAGCACATGTTAGTAGGTACGTTTTCTCACGTTGTGGCTCAGTGCAGTTCATTTGTTTGAGTTTTATCGATTCTCAAGATACTCCCAGTCATTGTGCATTCATAAAATTATTTCGCACTTCCTAAAATGAATCATTAAACCTTTGGTCCAGGATACATTACAGTTGACACTTACGCTGTATCTTTATTAGTTTGCGATCCTCCCCTTGACAATTTGTGGCGCTGAACTGAACTCAAACTAGAGTTTTAACCCATGTATGCCCAGTGAAATCTCCTACCAAAACTTTTGTAGGAGTTCATTTCCAATAAAAGGTGTGTCTGATTAGCTTTTATTACCACCGTGTTTTATAGCAATTCCTGTATTTAATACAAACAGTGTAGACCATGATCAGACGCCCCGTAATGCGGCGTCTGATCTGGGTTCACACGGTTTACCAATTGATGTCCCTTTTATGGGAAGCCAAGTATACGTAGTCTGTCACGCAGCACACATGGAGTCTACACCAGACAATCTGAATTAGTTTTACTGATTACCGAGCTGGAAACGGTATTGCATAAACATCTGGGAACAGTTGTTCAAAACGTCGTTAGCTTAACGAGCCCGTTAAGGGTAATTTCGTTAACTGTTTTAGTGGATTCAATATACAATATTCTGATATATTTTGCTGAAAAAATGCGAGTACTCACATTTTTCAGCAAAAAATTTCAGCATATTTGCGTATCACTCGATGTAAATTTAAACGAATCGTTAACTAACGATGTCGTTAGCTTTGAACAACTGGGCCCTGGAATGCAAGGTAACAGGTCAGTAAGTTATATGTACAAACAATTCAAATCCGAAACGATAACGAATGAGCATCGATACGGACTGTTCGTTTAGGTGGCCATCATGAATACAGGCAGTAAATAAAATTACTTGAAGCTAATTCAGAGAATTGGTTTTGACATATGGCTCCACGGGGAATGTTTGTTTGAAACAAACAAAAAATGGTTGAATGAAATTTTGTGCACTCATAGTCTGGTAAGAGTGATAATTAAAAAGTGCTTTTAGACCTCGTAATTTTTTGAAACATTGGAAAAAGCAGTAAAATACTGTCTTCTTTCCCTGTTTACCTTAAGCATATTTGCGCTGCGACTTGAGAAGCTGTGTATTCGGGGTAGCTGCGAACAGTAAAGATCCAGATACACGATCTGGTAAGGAACTGTACTATACTTCGATATGTTCTATAGTATCCAATGATTCTATAAGCGGACGGTGAAGGTCCTGATTAGACTGGGAAGATGCGCAGTCATCCAAGCAGTCTGATTTGGGTCTTTGTTCTTCTCATATGACCGAATACACGTTTTCGCATGTCGCGGCCCATTTGTCCAGTAAGATGGCTGACACGCAGTGCGATGAGAACTACCCAAGCGTGTGCGGGAACTAAATCTTCAGTATTACTTCAGTGACCCAAACACCCATGGCTCGTTTACCGTAGTTGCTTCGATTTTTTTTTTTTTTTTTTTTTTTTTTTTTTTTTTTTTGAGTCCCTAGCTAATTCTTTCGACAGCTAAAGATACAAAGATTCAGGGGTATTTTAGGAAAACTGTCTTTTCATTCCCATACGATAGTAGCGGAGTATTATGGTTTTACGTTGGTGTCCGTGTGTCTGTCCGTACGTCGGTCCGTATTTCCGTTTCGGGACGATAACTTGAGTAAATGTTAATGAAATTCACCAAACTTGGTATGTGCATTGATATTGTTGAGACCAAGTATGGGATTGCTAATGGATAAATTTCGTCAATTTTTGATAGCGATCTGCCCGCAACATATCCATAGTTTCGTTTCCGGATGATAACACTTGTTTTTAACCAATATTGTGGGGATCTGATTTAGAATTGCTGATGGGCAATTTTATACAATTTTTGACAGGGCTATCTGTCCGCGATACATCCATATTTTCGTTTCCGGATAATAACGAGTAAATCTCAAAGGATGTGTAGATCTGATTTGGGATTGCTAATGGGCACATTTCGTCAATTCAAGTTTGATACAGTTATCTGCCCGCGATATGATAATGGCGAGGTATTATCGTTTCACGTTTTTATTTATCATGAAAATGAATGCTGTGTGTACTCATTAGAATCCCCTCATTGTGGCGATTCTAATGAGTACACTTAGTACACCATTACTTTTATGAGGATCAGAGACACGCTAAATTATCCTAATTTGACCTCCTGACCTGGCGCAATCTGGCTCGAACTACCCATGTCAAGAACAAAATGTCCATGGTCCCTTTGATGTTCAAGCCATTCAAGTTCGCCTGTGTCTATAGTATGGACGAATCTAAGGAACCACTCATCTAATATTCCGTCTTAAAAACAACAACAACAACAACAAAAAGGACAAAAAACAATTGTTCCTTACCATCGCTTGTTTACAGATATGCGCGTGGGACCAATCAATATGGGTGTATACTGTTCGTTCAGGTTGTCTGTCAAAATACTTAGAATTATTATGGTGTGTTCTGTCAGATAACACAGGCATACTTCAAGTCTCTTTATGTAGGCCGGGAGACGGCACAACGGGAGTTCGAACTGTTCTACAATTTGTTTGATTCCTGCTTTCGTCTCTTTCATATTCAGACACGCATGCGTGAGTGCGCATGTCACAGATAATAAACAAGATGTACCTTCAGAATACGTACATTCGGACATGTGCGCCCAGTGAAGATTCTGATCAGACCAGAATCTTCACTGGGCGCATTTCGGATAGCCGAGGATGCACAGTTTCATCATGTGGCGAACAAAAACTCTAATCAGAATGCACGGATGCGCATGCCTATTTGAGTCTTTATTGGACGCATGTGTCAGAAGGTATGTTTTCTCACGTTATGGCTCAAATAAATGTCAAATGGAGAAATGCAGAATTGCCATCGAGATACGCATTTGCCAGGCATTTTGTCTTGGAGTTCACTTTTAGCCGCAGTATGCAACAATTATTTTGTTTTCAAAACGTTTTAGAAACAAAGAAAGAAAGAAAGAATGGCTTTTGTATAAAAAAGCATAGTAGTTCGACTTTTGTCCAACATTTTGGGGGCTATTATTATTATATATGTAATGCTGAAATAACGGTTTACTTTTATTATTAATATTATTATTTCATCGAATGCATCTGTCTTTTAATGTTGAAATAAGAAATTATTATTATTAGTAGTAGTTTACAACTACAACTATTATTATTATTATTATTATTATTATTATTATTATTATTAAAAGTATTCATACATATTAAAATATATTTACCACCTGCCGCCGAACTTGAAGAACAGTACAACACAAACACATATATAACAGTAAAATAAATCATTTTCCAGCGCAAACTAATGGTTATCACGATGGAAGAACACAAAATAATGAATGACTAAATGTCCTTTGTCCCCAATATACTCAAACTATACAACAATCGGACAGGAAATAAGCACTCTGTAAATCTTATCATCAAGGCTGTGTAATATACATATTAAGCACTAGTAGCCTTGATGCTTCAGAGGGCCTAACAACAGCAGCTGCTGTTTTATTCATAGCATGAACACCTATGTAAATGTATACTTACAAGTATTAGCTTCCACAAAAATCTTGTTCTACGCTTAGCACACATTGTGTGCTAAGCGTAGAACAAGCTTTTTGTGAAAGCTAATACTCGGTTATGAATTAACGTTGAGCAGTGAGTTCATAGAATCGAGCATTGAACCAGTCCACAACCTTTCATAAAGTGCTTCCGGGGCAATTGCAAACACTAAGATTGTCTACGCCCATGGTTCTATATAGGCCATTATTTTTAACCCAAAAGCGATGTTTTGTCTCATTTCTTCACAAAATTCATATGTTGGTACTCATTAGAAGCGCCACTTCTAATGAATACCCACAGCATATATCTTTGTGAAGAAATATGAAACAGATTTATCTTGATGCCATTCATCTCTAGACCTACGTAAGCCATGATATTTTCACCATATAATAAGAGAAATTGAAAAAATATTGGTTATCAAGCATTTTAAGACAGAATCATGCAGAGGAAAGATTGCAGGAAGTAAGGAACAGCTGAAAAACTGATTTAAAAACTGCATAATTCTATAATTCCCCTAATGATGTAGATCCCTACACATAGACGTAATGTTCATTACGTACATTGCCGGCCTCGGTGGCTCAGTTGGATGCGCCGTCCGACTGGAGACCAGGAGGTCGTGGGTTCAACCCCCGCCGAGGTCGGCAACATTCTTTCGTGGAGATTGATCATTCTCTCCCTTCCGCTGATTCAAGAAGGGCAGTTGTCAGTTTCTGGCGAAAGAATGTGCACAATACTGGTTAACCGCTTAGAGGACTAAGCCTGTCCAGTACACGTGTGGTAAGGTAAACTGATCGCGCTCGACATGACCCCATTGGGTTGACTGGGCCGTAAAACCCCAACACAAACAATCATTACGCACATTACGCATATGCATAAAATGAGAAATGAAAAAACAACAACAATAGCTAATTTTTTTGCTATAAAGAGATACCAATTAACATAAGATATTTTGTTTTTATATATGAAGCTGCTTGTAAAGAAAATAACTAATCGCTTCCAAAATTGGGACCGCTCTTCAAGGAAAGAAGTTACTCTGAATTTGCAGAGGGAGTAAATTCTTTCCTTTAATGGTGGTCGCTATTTTGGAAATGATACTAGGAAGATTTTGTCAAGACTGTTCCTGGGTGTGCGTAACAATAATTCAGTTATGGTTACGTCACTTCTACATACCCCTTTTTTCACCATATTTACTTTTATAGGAGAATATAGATGTACACATTACATCGATTTATTAACCAGTAATGTCCATCGCAAAACCGCGCATAAAAATTCCTAACGGTTCAAAAGTTCTAAAACTTGTAATAGCTTGTGTTGACCTTTAGGGCTTAGTCAAAAAAAAAAAAAAAAAAAAAAAAGTATCCCACAATACACTATTCTATGATGTCGTTGACTATATTTGTTTTCTTTAAAAAATAAACCTTTTTCGTCATAATTTTATTCCATTGTGGTAAGTTTGGCTAAAATGGTAAATATCCTGCTAAAATTGAATAGTCAGATTTTATTTTTCAAGCTAGCATTTTTAAACAATTTAAACTGATTTAATTCAATAATTGTTTTGAAATATTAAACGTGCAGCATGTATGTCACTGTATTGGAATAAAGTTGTATAGAACAAATAAGTGCTTGAAAATTCTTCCCGAAAGTTGATAAAATAAAATGTCAACAAAATAATTTCAAAAAATGGAATTTAAGTTAATTTTAAAGTTTTATTAAACATATAATATCAAAGTTAAATTTTAATTAAAAACAAATCAAATTAATTGTGTAAATATATCTACATTACAACCCTACATGTAAATATGAAGGAAATCTGTTTTGGTTTGGTTACCGCTCCTAAATATTCAAATTGTATTTTAAATTTTGAATAAAAATATTCATACGTATAACGCATGACGTTATATTATTACTGGTTCTTCGTGAACATCAATGTGATGCAGATGAGTACAAGCTTCAAATCTTAATACAGTATAACCTCGATGGCTCGAAAACGGATGGCTCGTTTACCCTGGATGATTCGAACTCTTTTTTCAGTCCCTACAAAATCCTTCCAATAGCTCAAGAAAACAATTTTTTTTTTTTCTTATGTTATCATCGAATTGTATGTTGAGTGTACTCATTAGAATCTAATGAGTACACTCAACATACAATCATTGTGTAGAAAATCGAAAAGGTTTCCCTAAATTATCGGTGTTTGCTTCCTGAACTGGTGCCATGATTAACCCTCAGTGGCTCGAACTACCCATGTCTCGAACGAATTTCCATGGTCCCAAAGATGTTCGAGCCACTGAAGTTCGACTGTAGCTCTGTTAGTTTTAGAAATGCTTCAGTTGGTTTCCCCCACTGATAGCCCCACAGCTTTGGAAGACAATCCACCACATCCAGGTGGTATAGGTCTCTATTTAAAAGCAAAACCAAGATAGAAAGGATGGGTAGAGCCCTTAGCCTTAATCGGCATTCCAGCGAAAAGATGGAAACTCCTTATCGAAACCTGCATGTCTGGATATGCAACGTCTGTTTCGGCAGCTGGGACAGAAGTTATCACAGTGAATCAACAGCCCAAAAGGCGATACAGCAACCAAGGTGTGGAACGTGATCAGCATAACAATGCACGAAGAAGATATGGTTTAGCACTGCATCTGGATCCAGTCTAGCCTCTGCACACACGACTGTAGACACAAATACATACTTAAGGTGTTATGTTCATGTGCGACTGGTGAAACAGCAGGTGATGACAAACCCAGCTAGCATTCAAAATAAATCTATAGCAGGCCGTTATCGGCCCGTCAGCTACCCTGACGGGCCGAAGACGGCCCGCTTTAGATTTATGTAGAATGCTTACTGGTTACTAGGGACTGTAGCTGCAGATCTGCATGTAAATTCTACAGTCCAAATCCAATGACTCAAACATCATTGGGACCATGGAAATTTGTTCTAGACATGGGAAGTTCGATCCACTAAGGCTCAATCATAGGGCCAGGTCAGTAGGCCAATGAGGATAATCTAAGAATATTTTTTCGACCTTTATTAAAGTAATGATATGTAGAGTGTACCGACAAGGATCGCCTCGACGGTTCTAATGAGTACATACAACAAACATTTAATGATAAAATAAGACAATTTCCCTAAAATATCCATAAATACTTGTTTTATTTTTTTAAGAATTTCCTAGGGACTTAAAAATGCGTTGGAATCAACGACGGGAAACGAAACATCGGTGTTCGTTTCATCGAAAGCAGTTAAACAGTTTTCATCAGTCAAGGCCTCTAATAGATGCGATACTTGCTAAGTGATACAAGGCAGGAGGTCAGCCAACGGCAGAAAACTTACAGAGTTTATTCACTGCATGTGGCGAAAGGGGTCAATCCTATTGTTATTAAAGGATGCGTGCATAATTCACCTCTACAAAAGAAACGGAAATCCGCAAGTATGTGATAAGCATAGCTTATCTGTCAGTTACTGGAAAGATACTTGCAAGAGTCCTGTAGAATCGCCTGAATGTACAGCATGTCCAGAATAAGCATATTCCAGAAAGTCAATGTGGATTTTGGAAGGATATAGAAACATGATCCTTACAGCCAGACAAAAGGAAAGATGCCAATAACAAAACGTGGACCTCTATATGACCTTTGTCGACCTCACCAAAGTATTTGACATAGTCAGTCGTAATGAACTTTGGAAAATCATGGCAACGTTTAGGCTGTTCACCGAACGTTCATAGCAATGGTTCGACAACTCCTTGATGACTTGCTCGCAAGGCTCCAAAATGATGGAGAGTTCTCTGAACCTTCTCCATTGAAAAAATGGAAGGCTGTATGCTTGATCCGGACCTATTCTCTGTCACGCTTATATGGTGATGATATTTCAATCAAATACCGCTTTGATGGCAAACTATTTAACTTAAGAAGGTTGCAAGCCAAACCCAAGTTGCAACAAGAAATGTTGGATGGGCATCTCTATCTGATGACATCACGAAAACAAGCCTACATGTATATAGTTTTCACCCCCTTGAACCCCTCTTTTATACAGTAAAACTGGGGTTTACAGGGGTATACATTTATTTTCTTACTTCTGCTCAAAAACATAGATTATGGGTACTCGTTAGAACCGCCTCACCAAGGCGGTTCTAACAAGTACCCACAATCTATGTTTTGAGCAGAAATACGAAACATTACTAGAATTTTTCATCTGAAAGTTTTTCATTGTTTGGTGATAAAATTCTCAAGGCGGTTCTAACGATTACCCATAATCTATGTTTTAAGCAGAAATAAGAAAAATAATGTATACCCCTGTAAACCCCAGTTTTACTATGTATTTGGATTTACTCCAGCGGGCACATGATGTTTATACAACGTCGCGTCAAAATTCCATCAAGGTTGTGTGCCCGCTGGGTCACGACTTTAAAACATCATTATAGCTTCTCCCGCAAGACGAAATTTTCACAGTAGCAAAAAGGTTTTGTCCTTTCGATCATCTTTAAAAGTTTCAAATACGACTTTATGCATTTTTCTTTCATGATTTCATACAAGTGCATAACCAAGGGGCAGAGCCAGACAACCCTGCGGCGGATTAAGGGTCAGCTTGTAGACGAATGCTTGTGCTAAGTACTTAGATCAAATGTAGTATCTTCCACTGGTCTTTAAAACGCTAGAATAATTAGATTCCAGTATTTTCCACATAAGTGTGGATGTATATGGTAGCAAATTTGACTTTGCCGTATAAATGTCTATGGTCACTTGTGCAATTGTAGTAAACCTGACATCGCCGATGCTAAATGCGATGGCTCAGCACTAAGACATTCTTGGTTTTAGACAACGATGATGACATTTGATGACGAACTGGGACTTCGTGATTTGAGTTAGGCGCACTATCCGCTCGACCACGCGGACTCCATTGGTTTTGGTGATTTAACCAATTCACCCTGGGTTACTGAAGTGGACTCTTCCATCTTTAGATTTTGGCATGTCCATTACTGCAAACAAGATAATAAAAAAATCAACAAAACAAGAACAAAATGGCAACAGTGTAGCTCCAGATGAGATGGCTCATTATGAGCCATCTCATCTGGAGCTGTACTGATTGCAAAATTATTTCCTTTGTCTTTAGGACAGAAAGAGTTCAAGATTTTAGCATATTACGAACATTGTGGCAATCTTGGTGAAAGGACCGCAACCATTTATCAATCTTTTATTTTCCCATCCCACGTAAAATTTGATTTAAAAAATTACCCAATGGATGAAGTAAAAGTGATCTATATAAAACTAGAGGACCATGATTGTCGTATATCTGTCATCTGAGCAAACAGATTTTATAATTATTATTGAAGGTTCACCCAAGTTCACCGCTTTAAGATTTTTGTATAAATGTTATGTTCAAGAAGTGACACGATGGTCCTATAAAATGGACAAGTAATGCCGTACAGTGCAAGCATTGTCTCATTTTTAACGATCTTAAATTTCAATATATACTTGGGAAATAAAGTTAGCAATATTTTACAAAGCAGCGTATATTTCAGACGTACTTACTAAGTGGGATATTGTATTGTTTCATTTGATTTACTGTACCATTTTAGGTTCCAACGACTCTATGGTCGAGTGAGAAATTTGCAGAGCTGACATGCGTTGGATTTGTACCCCAGCTTTCAATCTTAAGCGATCAACAGTCTTGGAATACATTTGCCGCAGAGGCAATCACAACCATTAAAATGCTAAATTTATTTCTCTCAGTAGAGATATATAGGAAAAATACCCCAACCCCTTTTTTGACGAAACATGATGACTTGATCAATCTTGGTAGGGGGTCACCAAGGAAACGTTTAGAACTGCCAAATACTGAAATCGGTTAAGTGGTTTCTGACAAGACGATTTTTAAAGTGTTCTAAACAGATATAAAGGGAAAATACACCCCATCCCCCTACACACACACACACACACACACACACACACACACACACACACACACACACACACACACACACACTGAGTCTCAACAGGAACATTTTTACCAAACATTATTGAAATCGGTCCAGTAGTTTCTGACAAAAAAAAAAAGTTTTCTATATTGAGATATAGAGGACTTACGCCCTGCCCTCTGGCGGAAATGTTTTTGACGAATCATGATGGTTGAACAAGGTTGGTAAGGGGTCACCAAAGAAACATTTCTGCCAAATTATATTGAAATCGGTCGAATGGTTTCTGACAAGTAGATTAAATTTTAAAGTTTACTATATAAAAATTTAGGGAAAATAGGCCCCGCCCTCTGGCAGCCATATTTTTTAACGAGTCATGATACCTTGAACAGCCTTGGTAGAGGGTCACCAAAGAAACATATCTGCCAACCTATACTGAAATCGGTCCATTGGTTTCTGGCAAGACTTTTAAAGTTTTCTGTATAAATATATAGAGAAAATAAGCCCCGCCCTCTGGCTGTCATGTTTTTTTTTTTTATTATTTTATTTTGTTTTTTTTTTTGACGAATTATAATGACTTGAACAATCTTTGTAGAGGGTCACCAAAAAAAAAAAAAAAAAACATTTCTGCCAAATTATACTGAAATCGGTCCGGTGGTTCTGACAAAATTTCTGTATAAATATATAGGGAAAATAAACCTAGTCCCCTAGCGGCCATGTTTATGGACGAATCATGATGGCTTGAAATATATTGATAGAAGGTCACCATGGGAGCAGTTCTGAAGAATTATACTGAAAGCGGTCAAGTGGTTTCTGACAAGAACAGTTTTAAAATTTTCTATACAGATTTGTAGGGGAAAAAACTGTCCCTTGCGGCCATGTTTTTTTGACGAATCATGATGGCTTGGTAGAGGGTCACCAAAGGAACATTTCTGAAGAATTCATCACGAAAACATACCTATATAATTTTGACACCATTAAATTCCACTTTTATATAAACTGGGATTTACAGGGTAATATATTATTGTTCTCATTTAGCTAAAAAACATAGGTTGTGGGTACTCGTTAGAACCACCTCGCCGAGAAGAAATATGAACAAGAGGCCCATGGGCCACTATGCTCACCAGAGCTCAGGTGGGCACTGCCCACTGGCAGTCATGTATTTTTATAAACCATGGCAGCCCCAGCCCAAGGATGCTACAGATGAAATTTGGACGCAGTCGGTCCAGTGGATTCACTGAATGTGTTGACGCTAGACGACAGACAACTGCCCATCCTATAAGCTCCCCCGGAGCTTTCGGCTCTGGTGAGCAAAAAGAACACAAAACCTGTAACGGCTAATATGGTTAATATTTCTATAAAGTCTCAGCCTCATACAGCATATGGTTTCTGAGGAGATGATTTTTAAGTATTTCTTTCTTTTTTTTTTTTTTTTTTTTTTTTTTTTTTTTTTTTTTTTTTGCATTTTGGTTTCTGTCGCAACCAATAACAAGAAAAACGCCTAACGGCATTATGGACGGGTTTTTAAAAAAAGGTTAACAAAAAAATAAAACTCGGGCGTCATGGGTGATAGGTACATAACGAAAAAAGTGAGTGCTGTCTCTTCTTGCATGTGACACACCTACTGGTCCTCCTCTTCATCCCTACCAAATATGAAAGCAATCCACAGAAGAATAAAGGTAACATACAACTTTGAAAAAAGGTTAACCTCGGACGACGACCGGCGCCCGCCCGCTCGGACATAGCTATTTTAAAGGACGGATTTAAAAAAAAAAAAAAACGTCCAAAAATGAGCAAAATGCCTAAAACCATATGGCAGATAGAACATTGCTTAAGGAACATCTTTATGAAAGTTTTGTCAAAATATCTTGAAAGGCTTGGCAGTAATTTCGTTTTTCAATTTTCCCCATTATAAGTCTATAGAAATTCTAAGTTGCCATAGCAAACAAACTAAAGAGCTGAATTTAATAAAGAACACAAAACATTTAAAGTGGAATATGGTAATTATTTCCATAGAGTCTCAGCCTCATAGAGCTCATAGAGATATTTTCAGTATTTTTTTAATGGTTTCCATGGCAACCAATAAAAATGAGCAGCAGACCTAAAATCATACAGCTGATAGAGGATCGCTTATGAAATTTTGTCAAAATATCTACAAAGGTTTGGCATAAATGTCACTTTTCAAGTCTATGGTAACTCTTAGTTGCCATAGCAACCAAACTAGAGCCGAATTTCACAGAAAAAACCATTACCTGTTAAGACAAATATGGTGAATATTTCCATAAAGTCGCAGCCTCATAGAGCATATGGTTTCTAAGGAGATGATTTTTTAAGTATTTTTGTTTTCTTTTTCTTTTCTTTTTTTTTTTTTTTTTTTTTTGCATTTTGGTTTCCATGGCAACCAATAACAAGGGAAGATAACACCAAAAGTAAGGCAGTTAGGCGCAACATACTCTGTCATCAAGCTAGGTATATTTGAGAATTTTCATGAAAATATTTCAAACCATTAATGGAGTTACAGCCTGGACACGAAATTTTGCCATGGGCAGAACTGAAAAAATAAACACTAAGCAGAAGAATCATCTTGCCTGGTAGAGGACCACTCAAGGAACATTTCTGTAAAAGTTTTGTCAAAATATCTGCAATGGCTTAATAAATGCCAGTTTTCTATTTTCCAATTGTAAGTCTATGGCAACTTTAAGTTGCCATACAAACCAGAGCTTTTGAGCAACAGCAAAGAAAAACACAAAATTTGTTGAGGCTAATACAAAGAATATTTCTGCAAAATCCCAGCCCTATGTTCCATATGGTTTATGAGGAGATGATTTTTAAAGATATTCTTCCTTTTTTGCATTTTGGTTGCCATGGCAACAATTTAAATCAGGACTCGGCAGCAAAATCATCTGCCTGGTAGAGGACCATTCAAGGAACATTTCTATAAAAGTTTTGTCAAAATATCTGCGATGGTTTAACAATAAATGCCAATTTTCTATTTTCTCATTATAAGTCTATGGCAACTTTAAGTTACCATACAAACCAGAGGTTTTGAGCAATAGCAATGAAAAACACAACAATTGTAGAGGCTAACACAAAGAATATTTCGGCAAATTCTCAGCCCTATGTTCCATATGGTTTCTAAGGAGATGATTTTTATAGATATTTTTTTTTCTATTTTTTGCTTCTATGTTGCCATGGCAACCAATCAAAATAATTATCTGCCTAATAGAGGACCACTCAAGGAACATTTCTGAAGCAGTTTTGTCAAAATATCTGTAATGACTTAATAATATTTTTTTTTACTTACCCCTTTATAAGTCTATGGCAACTTTAAGTTGCCATAGCAACCAAACTTGATGGCTGATTTTCGTAAAAACACAAACTTTAAATCCCGCAGTGAATAGGTGCTTCAGATGAAATTTAGTCATGATTGGCCAAGCTGCTTCAGAGGAGATGTCGTTTGAAAGTGTGAACAACGCTGACGGACGACGGACCAATGCCTATCCTATAAGCTTCCCTGATAATGAGCAGTGTGCATAAAAATCGTATGGCTGATAGATTACTCAAGGATCACTTAAATTTCTTAATATCTGCAATGGCTTGGCAGTAAGTACCATTTTTTTTAATACTTTCCCCATTTTAAGTAAATGGGAAAGTCAAAGTTGCTATGGCAACCAAACAAAAGACAAAATCTGTAAAGGTTAATATGGTGAATATTTCTATAAAGTCACAGCCTCATAGGGCAAATGGTTTCTGAGAAGATGATTCTCAAAGTATTTTTTTCTATCTTTATTTATTTATTTTTTTTTTTTTTTGGTTTCCATAGCAACCAATTAAAATGACAACTCATAAACTCATATGGCTGATAGATTACTCAAGGAACACTGCTATACAAGTTTTGTCAAAATATGTGCAGTGGCTTGGCAGTAAATGCCATTTTTCAATTTTCTCCATTATAAGTCTATGGAAACTCATAACTAAAGAGCCGATTTTTAGAATTTTTTATCTGAAAACTTTCCTTTTTTGGTTGTAAAATTTTCAATATATTTGAATAGGCGTGTTTTCGTAATGATATTGATATCAGTCTAATGGTTTCTGACAAGAAGATTTTTTAAAGTTTCTTCTTTTGTTGCAATGACAACCAGAATACTACATGGATCCCAAATGTTTGAACAGTACTCGGTCAGCATTACACAAGGATCATGTGAAATTTGGTTAAAAGTGGCTCAGTGGTTTAGGAGATGCCATGTTAAGAATAAGATGGACGACGACGACGGACGGTGAGTGATGACAATAGCTCACCTCGAGCCTTTGGCTCAAGTGAGCTAAAATGCATGGCACCATCTTTAAGTCCCAGGATACGACTCACAAAGGGAGAAAAAAAAACAGAACTAGTGAGGAAAAGAGACAGGTGATAAAGGGAAAAAGGGGATCACAGTCCAGATACGGAAGAAATATTTACATGCCCCCTTCCCAAATCTGCTGCAAATACACCAAGCCCTTACCACCCGACTGCCGTGAATGGTGTACACTTAAAACAATTTTTCCTGCCAGTTTCCAAAAACGAGAAAACTTTTGCAGACAGAAATTTGCTTCCTATATCTTTTCAAAACTAGGACCATTGTTAAATAAAAGAATTCTCACACGGGTAGTAAATTAGTTCAGTTGAACAACAGCCACCAATGAGAAGGAAGAAAATATTTCCAAGCAACAGCTATTTGTATCCATTCCCCTCAACCCATTTATGTCGAGTGGACTCTTCTACCACAACTCTTTGAACCAGTCTATTACCAGTAGAAGGGTATCTGGTTGGGGCTTACCAGGGCCCAGTTGTTCAAAGCGTCATTAGCTTAAGGAGCTCGTTAAGTGTCATTTCTTTAACTGTTTTAGCAGATTTAAAACACAATATTCTGATATTTTTTGCTGAAAAAATGTGAGTAGCTGCAAAAGATACTCACATTTTTTTTCAGCAAAACATTTCAGCATATCTGCGAATCACTCGATGTAAATTTTAACGAATCGTTAACTATTGATGTCGTTAGCTTTGAACAACTGGGCTCAGGTATTTGTAGAAATACCTGTAGGTCATGCAAACAGTGTCGACCCCAATCAGTCGCCACTTTCTGATCCGGGTCTGCACCGTTTGCCAATTACCCATTTTTTTTTTTTTTTTTTTTTTTTTTGGGGGGGGGGGGGGGGGGGATGGAGGGGGGGGGGGTGGTGGTCTCAAGACTAAAACTGGTTAAACTTAATTCAATAGCCTCTACTACAGCTGAAGTTTCCATCACTAAAACACACCTATATAATTTTGAGTCCCTTAAATCCCACTTTTATATAGTAAAACTTAGGTTTACAGGGGTATACCTTATTTTCTTATTTCTGCTCAAAAACATAGATTGTGGGTACTCGTAAGAACCACCTTAAACCCCAGTTTTATATAGTAAAACTGGGGTTTACTGGGGAATAAAACTCAAAAACATACACTGTGGGTACTCGTTAAAACCACCTCAGTACCCACAATCTATGTTTTCAGCAGAAATATGAAAAATATCAGTTCTTTTTTTTTCTGAAAATGTTCTTGGAGGCGAAATTTTCTGTATATTTGAATATGCGTTTTCGCAATGTACTACAGCTGAACCGTTTCAGATGGAAACACACACACACACACATACATACACACATACCTACAACCTTTTTGGATGTGGACATAAAAAGCTTAACAGGCATAAAAAATACAAGCCACTAAATGATTAAGTTATAAAATATTTATTCTTCAGATCTGTTTTGATTCTGAGCTATCGTCATGGCAACATGTGATGAAATGCATACTGTATCACAGTTCTAAAGATGTAATGATAAGATGAACATGTCACAAACAAGACGCTACCCTATTTACCCTGCAGGCCTGAATCAACAGTGTAGACCCAGATCAAACGCCGCAGAATGCGGCCTCTGATCTTTTAATATCTATTGTCCTAAAACCTGAACAAGTTCATTTTTCTAACAGTTATGTGTTTAAAAACTGTTCGGTAAGTGGCAAACAGTACAGACCCTGATCCGATACCGCAGAATGATCTTGATTTATACTGTTTGCTCATGACTGTCTATCTGAAATACTTCTGCTAAATATGATATAAACTGCAATACGGAAACTGGTGTCTTCAACCTTTAGGGAAATGTACAGATTATGACCATCTTGCACAGACTTATAAGAACCTTTGCCGTCCTCAGATACATATTACAGTATCCCAGTCTCCCATAGGCAGACTGCGTAAATGCTTAGGCTGAGATCTGCCTTCACTCTTTGCAAACCTTGAAGATATTTCAACTCAACCATTAGTTGAATAGATACATATTTAAGATTTGCATTTTTTAGCGAAGGGAGACAACCTATGCAGTCAGGATTTTGCTTACTGATATTTGAAAACATTTCTAAAATAGTTTTTTTTTGCGGGGTGATGTGGGGGTGGGAGTGGGTAATTTTTTAATGAAATAATTTGCTCTCGGGAGGAAAATCTTTCCTTTAACCCTTCCTTGAACACGACATGCCCTGTCTTAGCAAACAGTGTAGATCCAGACCAGTTGGCTTCTGATCCGGATCTGCACTGTTTTGTCATTAAATATGTGAATTTCTACCCAAAACCTGGATCAAGTAATCTGACTGGCTGGAAATTATCAGTGGGCATGGCATCTTCATTTATTCAGCGTGACAAGGGTTAAGAATCGTCACTATTTTTGAAATACAAATTCGTTCCTATAAGAGTAGCCCAGAGTGAGAAGGCAGGCTCATAGTTCCATGTCATTTATTTCCTCCTGGGAATGTAACCCTTTCATGTTTAACTGAAAAGCATGCCGAATGTACTATGGAGCACAGTTGATATAAAATATGTGAACAGCAAATGCCCCGATAAGCCTATGCTTGTGGGTTCTGATGGGGTATTCTCTTTGCATTTTGGAAACTGCACTAACCTAGCGGTAAGACCACAACTTTAGAGACAATGTGAACTGTGAATGAAACAATCTTAAAATAATAATGAAACTAACTAGCTGTCACTCAGTGAACCCAATGATACAGTATAAGTAACTAATGGCTGAGATCAAAATAATGGCGGGTTTGTGAGATTGGTGTTGGTACAGATAGTAAATACTAATAGCTAATAGTAAATAATAGATTTTGATCATGTTTTCTATGATGACGATAGCATACATGAAGATACTATTATTCATAAATATAATAAATAATATCACACACACACACACACACACACACAAAACTTGTGACAAGCCGAAAGGTACCTTAGTAAAAATACATCAGGTAGAGGAGTTGTTAACCCTTAAAACGCCAATCTAAATTGCAGCAGATGACAATTTTATTATTATTATTATTATTATTATTACTATTATTTTTTTTTTTTTCAGAGAAAACAGGTCTTGACATTTCATGTGAATCACCAAGCAGATGATTCATATGAAATGTCAAGGCTTGTTTTCTCTGAAAATTGATTTAAAAAATATAATGTTGTCTGCTACAAATTTTGCTTGGTGCTTTAAGTGTGAGGAAGTATTTGGTAATAATTCTTGGAACATTTTCTCCAATGCTCCATTAAACACATATGTTGTTATACCCATTAGAAACGCCTCAGGGAAGTGCTTCTAGGGGAGGGGGGGGGGGGGGGGGGGAATCAAAACATATGTTTTTGAATGAAATAAAAATTATCCCATGAAAAAAATACGACAGATACACAGTATAAAGATAGTAAAGGACCCTAAGAGTATTTGTGGAATGTGCTGACACTACACTGCAGAATTAGGTACCTTTCTGTTTGTTACAGTTTGGTATAAAATGAAATGAGAGTGTTGTATATAGAAAAACAATGGAGGTCCTTATCACCCTGCACACCAGCAGTCTGATATTGTCATTTGCTCTTTATGCTTATTTAACCCATAAAGTGCCAAGCAAAATTTGTAGCAGACTGCAATCTTGTTATCATTATTATTATTATCATTTTATTATTATTATTTTATTATTATTATTTTTCAGAAAAAAAAAAAGTCTTGCAAATTAGATCAAATTACACGAAATGTTATAAAAAAAAAAAACAACAAAAAAAAAAAACAGGAAAAAACAATGTCATCTACTGCAGTTGTGATTGGCACTTGAATGATTTTCCTGCCCAGTGAAATAGACAGAAGACCCGACTTCTCATGACATGACTCAAACAATATTGTACTTGTCTTAGTAATCTCACAGATACACAATATTCTGGACTCCATATACTCATCCATATCTATTCACCTTAAGTAAGCATAGTGTACTGGATAGACTAGTCTGTATTATGTATGTTGTTTTAACCCTTGTCATGCTGAATAAATTAAGATACCATGCCCACTTCTAATTGTATGCCAATCAAATTCCTTGATCCAGATTGTTGATATTAATCCAGATACTGAATGGCAAACAGTGCAGATCCAGATACACGGCTTCTGAAGAAGCCAACCGATCTGGATCTACACTGTTTTCAAAGGCAGGTTATATCCGGATTCAGCAGGACAAGGGTTAAGATACTGTATTTACCCTGAGTACTGGGACACCTTACCTACTTACCATAGTTGTTATAAAGTTCAAAATAGTCCATTCTATTACCTCTTTATGTGTCTAAAATATTGCTGTATGTATGGTAAACAGTGTAGACCCTGATCAGATGCAGCATTCTGCAATGTCTGATCTGGGTCTACATTGTTTGCAAAAGGTCTATCTGTCCCAATACTTAAGGATATTGTGGTAGTTTCTGTGCTGTATTTTGTTGTTGGGTAGTTCTAGTCTGGTATGGTAATTTAGACATTCACGTAGCTCCAGCTGATGTTTCTTTTTTCAGCCAAAAATTACTGACATGAAACCGTATGTTGTAGGTACTCATTAAGAGTGTCTCACTGAGATGCTTCTAATGAGTACCCACATGTTTTTGTTAAGAAATTAAAAAATGTTATGGGGATACCCTGTCTTATCTGGAGCTATGACTTATTCTTGGACCTGGTATCTTTATGAAAGACAACTTTAAAACTGATCATAAACAAAAGAGTAACATTCATCTATTGTATTGCCGCCACTGAACCATTCATCTTGACACTATCTGAAGCATAGGCAGCAGGAAACCACCATTATAATGACACGGACACAACAACCCACTTTTTTTTTGAGCATTCCTCTTTTTAGAAGGGGGGGGGGGGGGGGGGGGGGGGCAAAAAAAAATCTGACAGAGTTATCACCCTGAAATAGTAATCATTCCCCTTGAATATAGGGTTTGTTTTTGTTTTTATTATTATTATTATTATTTTCATTTTTTTTTTCAGTGTTTTACACCACAGAAATCTACTGTCAACACATTACCCACATTTCCCTCAATTTGTTCATTTATCTAGAATAAAAAGGCCTTGACTTAGAAGAGCATATTTCACATGCATGTATTTACATAATGAAATGGCAATATTTTGAAATAAAATGTTTCCAAATAAAATGTTTCCACGTCATTATCCAATGCACCAACAATCAAGACATATTCACAGGACTTGTTAAGAAAAAGTATTTGGTGATAATTTTTGGTTAATTATCTCCAGTTCTCCATAAGTTGCCTATACTCATTAGAAGTGCCTCACTGAGGCACTTCTAAAAAGTACTGAAAACTTATGTTTTATGGAAAAATAAGAAAAAGTATACTGGAATTTTCATCCGATACTCCTCAGCAAGACCTATGTAATATTCTCTCATGACAGTGTACTTGCCTGCACTTCACACAGCACCACAAACATTCACAACAGATCTTCATAATACATGTATGTCTCAGTCAAAAGCTGTTGATAAAAAAAAAAAATAAAAAAATCACAATTTCTATCACCAATCACTATAGCTCAAGAAAGCATAAACAGCTTTTGATTAAGGGGACTGCATACTATAGGCAGATCTTCCCCATCATTTTTTACAAGGGAGACAAATCCTTTTACTACCTGTTTGTTTTTCTCTAAATCAAGCCTCCTCTGAAAGGTGGTCGAGTCTAAAAGGATAAATTTGCTTCAAAGGGGAGGAAATTCTTTCCTTTTAGAGTAGACCCTTTTACAATTTTCACATTGTTGTCTCCCATGCAAGTGTATCTATTCCCCTTGAAAGACATACACTGTGTAAGCTATCCAACTGGAATAGAGTTACAACAACAAAAAACACACAAAATAACAAAATTGCAAAATGTTAATACAAGTTGCATGTCCCAAGTAAAGCTAACAGCAACCTATCATTATCAATAAGACCATATATGGCAGTTTTAGCACACAAGCTTTAGCAAATAGGAAATGATCTATCTTATAAGATATAATAACTCTAAATAAGAGAGATGATCTCATATCTTATATGATATACTACAGTAAATGCTGTGTAAGACAGCCACCTCTGAAATTGACCTTAGTGGTTGATGTGGAAAGCTGGTTGTCTTATAAAGGTACATGTCATGTAATTTTGCTAGCAAAATTACATGACATGTACCTTTATAAGACACAACTTTTTCCACATCAACTGCAATTTAAAGTCAGTCTCAAAGGTGGCTCTCTTACACAGGTTTAACTGTATCTCTAAGAGGGATATCCAGAAAAATATTTTTTCTTATTTCTCCATGAAAATATACACTGTGGATAAACATTTGATGCCCTCCTAAGTTGCTTCTAATACATAGCCACACCATGTTTATGGGAATAATCTTTTGGTTGAAGAAACTCCTATCAGATTGTACATGGATGCAGTCAAATATGATTCCACACTGTATAACACTGCATTTTGTCAATCCAATATGGCAAATTTCACAGAGAAAGG
This sequence comes from Anodontia alba, assembly GCA_964016985.1. Taxonomy (NCBI): domain Eukaryota; kingdom Metazoa; phylum Mollusca; class Bivalvia; order Lucinida; family Lucinidae; genus Anodontia; species Anodontia alba. The sequence continues at coordinate 41,002,406 of OZ024831.1, forward strand.
TTAGATTTGCATAATATCAGTGCAATTTACTTCCTATTCTGATTTTCAAGTCATATATACAGAAAAAAAGAATTCTCTTCAAGTCCTTGAAGGAACAGAGAAACTTTGATTTGAGATACACAGAGGACTTTTTAAGCAGGAGTATTTGGTGACAATGCCATGATATTTTTTCTTTGATCCTCATTATTAAAACATATGGGTATTCATTAGAAGTGCCTTGCCAAAGCACTTCTAATGAGTACCGACAACCATAGCAACAGATAGGGTGCTTTTTTCATCCGAAAAATGCTGATATCTTTCACATTATTCAATAAAAACATATGTTGTGGGTACTCATTAAAAGCGCCTCGGTGAGGCGCTTCTAATGAGTACACACAACATGTGTTTGTGGATACCCCGTCTTATCTGTAGCTATGCCCACAACATGCTATTATGGAGAAGTTGATTCCAGAATTTTCATCTAATACCCGACTTACTGTCAGCTGGATGCAGCCAAGTATGCAAGCTGCAATGGGACAAGCAAAATGCAGTAAATGTGTTTAAGACAAAAATAATAATCACAAATCACTCTCCCTTTGATTAAAATAAGCAACCTAAATATAATCAGCTCTGTTAAGATGAACCAATACACCTTGGTGAGAACCCTGTGTTGATAACTTTTTCCTCCCATTTCAAAGGAAGACCAATCTACCGGGTAATAGAAAAATCTGGGCCCAGTTGTTCAAAGCTAAAGACATCGTTAGTTAACGATTCGTTAAAATATACATCGAATGATGTGCAAATATTCTGATATTTTTTGCTGAAAAAATGTGAGTAGCTTTTGCAGTGCAAAAGCTACTCACATTTTTTCAGCAAAATATATCAGAATATTGTATATTGAATCAGCTAAATCAGTTAACGAAAGGACCCTTAACAAGCTTGTTAAGCTAACGACGCTTTGAACAACTGGGCCCAGAGTATTCTAGAAAACAGTTGCTCTACTGTAACTTATTTTTTTTTGTTTTATTTAAAAGATGAGGCAAGTGAAAAGAGGTTGATACTAAATATAGTTATACTTTGAGCTGACTTGCCTTCCCTGCAATGCTATGCCCAATCCTAGCCTAGTCTACTCTACCACTCCCTTCTGCTACCCCACCCTGCCCTACCAAGCTAGGATAGGACAGAATAAAAGGGAAGGGTAGGGTAAGAATAGGGATAGGAGTAGGGTAGGGTAGGGTTAGGTTGGGGTAGGATAAGGGTGGGTAAGGCTAAGATATTGATACAGCGTTAAGTAAAGGAGAATCGTGATTTCTAAGATGGTTGGACGCATCAAGGGTTTGAGAAGAATCCAAGTGCGACAAAATTCTTCCACTGGTTATGGAAATGCGAAAATGCAAAAAATCCAAGTTGGCTGAAGATGGCCATTGTTGTCAAGGTACTTAAACCAAATTTAGGCAGGCACAACTAGGCCACTTGGAGAACATCCAAGAGATAGTTTTGAAAGTCTGAAGAGTGGTCTTGGAGCAGGTGGGATAAGTTTATTACATGTACAGTGTTAAGTAAAAGGGAAGATGGCCTTCTGACGACCATACTAGTCAATGGCCAAGAATCATTTTCATAAGAGACACATCTTGGGGTTGAAAGAAATGTGTATGTGAAGTTTCGATGAAATTCCTCCACTGGTTAGGGAGGGGATGCCATAATGGGGAAATCCAAGATGGTCAATGGTGGCCGTATTTGTCAATGGACTGGAAGCAAATTCTGGAGTGCACAACTAGTTCACTAAGTGAACATCTCTGACTAGTTACAAGAAATCCGACCAGTGGTCTTGGAGGAGATGCAATATTAGTCGACAGACCAGAATCATTTCTGCAGAGACATATCGGGGGGTTAAGAGGAAGCCATATACAATTTTTTTATGAAATTCCTTCATTGGTTATGGAGAAAATGTCATAACCAGAAAAATCGAAGATGATCAACAGCGACCATATTTGTTGATGGACTGGAACCAAATTTGGATGTGCACAACAAGACTACCAGGAGAACATCCAAGACAGGTTTCCAAAAACAATCTGATCAGTGGTCTTGGAGGAGATGCGGTAATAAGATTGTAACAGTGATAAAGGGGGAGTCGCGATGGCCATCTGCTGCAATATGTCGCCTGACCTGATTCAATTTTGCAGACACATCTTGAGGTTGAGAGGAATCGATATGCAAAATTTTTCTACAATTCCTCCACTGGTTACAGAGGAAATGCAATAATGAGAAAAATCCACGATGGATGGCCGATACCTTATTTGTTGGACCAGAACCAAATTTGGGCAGCCAAAGCTAGATTATGCAAAAAATATCAGAATATTGTATATTGACTCTGCTAAAACAGTTAACGAAATGACCCTTAACGAGCTCGTTAAACTAACGATGCTTTGAACAACTGGGCCCAGGTCTAATCTACAAGAATGAAACTGCAGCAGATAAAGCAAATTCTTTCCTTTAACTCATTGTAGTCTGGAGACCCCTAAAAGGGTAATTGGAAAACGGTGCAGACCCAAATTAGATGCCGCAGAACGCAGCAACTGATCCGGGTCTCCACTGTTTGCAGAGTTCAACCATTTTTCTCTAGGCATATCTAAATCACATAGCCTGACATACGGTAAATGTCCTAAAATTTCGAACTTAACTCTATACTACATGTATTTAGGACTGAAATTTGCTTTTTATGCATCTGTTGCTTAAAATACTTTGTGGAATGGCAAACAGTATAGACTCTACAGGAGCTGTCTGATCAGGGTCTGCACTGTTTGCTTATGTCATTTTGTCAGACACTTTGGTGTTCGAAATTTTAGGACATTTACTGTACATAAAATGAAAATTAGACTCTACCAATATATAATGTGAGGGAAGTTCATTCAGTCTACAATGGGTTAAAAGTAGTTCCAATGAAGAAGAGAGGCAAATGTTATTTGGTCTAATATCCCTTGGAGGTTATTTCATTCATCTTGCACATCATAACAACTTCTAGCCATTCAATTTTACAAAAAAATAAATTACCATATTTACCCTATGTATTTGGACAGACAAGCCTGTGTAGGTCAGATGTGACAAGTGCTTGCACTGTTTGTTACTTAACAACATGTAGTCCAAAGGTGGTTTTCAAACTTTTAGGACAAGCATGGTAACAAAATAAGCAAATGAATACCAGAGCATATTAGTACACTTGAAAAATACTAAAATGACCAATACATCAAATTCCTTTAATCTTAAAATCCTTGTCCTGATGAATAAATTAAGATGCCACACCCATTTCTAATTTTCATCCAATCAGATTATTTGATCCTGATTGTTGATATAAATTCGCATAGATAATGGCAAACAGTGCAGATCCAGACCAGTTGGCGTCTTCAGAGGCCAACTGATCTGGATCTACACTGTTTGCAAAGACAAGGTATATACGGGTTCAGCAGGAAAGGGATTATACTGCACCATAAAATGTAAAGCACAAGAAATCATGATTTCAAAAGTTCATCACATTTTGTGTAATGGCCTCATTTTGTATGAATGAACAGAGCTGATACATTTATAAAACCCTAAATGAATTGTTTGGTGAAAACTGTATTCAACCTAATTACTGCACATACCCCTGTAAAAGCACATAACCATGTAAGGGCAAAGCCAAGCAGTTTCTGAATCTTTAGATTATTGCTCTGTACTTTTATATGCCTTTATAAAAGCTTATGTTGCGGGTATTCATTAGAATTGCCTCAACTTGTACCCACTTCATACATTGTAACAACTTTTCAAGATGGTTCATTACAAGACAGTTTTGGATATACAGACCCAAAAGGTGTTGTTTTCAAAAAACAACAAAAAAATGTGAAACCATAATACCTACCACTATTCTGTCCCAAGCAGATAACTCTGTCAAAAATTGACAAAGTTTGCCCATTAGCATTTCCAAAGCAGATCTCTATATCACTGCACACGGCAGGTTTTGTGAAATCCACTGATATTCACTGAAGCTATCATCAGGACACAAAAACATCCAGACATGCAGCCAGCAGATTACTCTGTCAAAAATTGATGAAATTTACCCATTAGCAAACCAAAACCAGATCTCCACAATATCAATGCACAAACTAAGTTTAGTGAAAAATCCATTTCCTTTTTACATGTTATCATCCAGACGAGTCACTTGAAGATAAAAATAAAAAATTGATGAAATTTGTCCAGTAGCAATTCCAAACCAGATCTCGATAATAGCAAAGCCTGTACCAATTTTGGTGAAAATGCACAGACCAGAAATGAATAAAAATATAGATGGACAGACAGAGGGACACACTGACAGCTAATGGGATACCATAATACCCTGCCACTGAAATGTGTTGGGTTATAAGTTTGTGGAGCAGGTATAAAAATGAACAAATTTATATAGAAAAATGACCATAAATGGTCATTTTCCTACATGATCTATACATTTTCATTTGAATAGAGAATGGTTGTTTCGCTAACAGTTTTTCTTTAGATCATGGCAATAGTGTTATAAAGATGTTGTGATGCATGCTTTTATAAAGAAAACTGGGAAAATAATGCATTAACATCATTAAATGCTTCCCTCACAAAGTTGTCTACTGGTCTTTTTTTACAAGTGTGCCCTCATTGGTGGATATATAAGTTTTCCTGTAATCATGAAAACTCTAAGTACACAGTGCAGTAATAAGACTGAATACAATATAAGTACTCATGCCTGCATTTTTGTATCTTTCTAAAGCACTGTAACTTTGTAACAGTTTGTAAGCAACATTTCTTTTTTCTATTTACATGACTTCCTTACCCTGCCCCCCCAATTATACAATACTTACAGCCTTTTCTTTAATCCTGTACATGTTATTTTATAACAAAAGCACACATTATTGTTAAACTATTACTGTGAAAGCAATCCATAGCAATTTTTTTCTTCTTCCTGCTTTCCAAATAAATCCTAAAAAATTATTGAATTTTTATGTAAATTTCTGAATACTGAAACAAGGACAGTCAAATAAATATAAATAAATTGGCAACTCACTATGCAGCCAAACGGATTTAATTGATTTTTTTTACAGGTGTGGTGATTAACACACCCTAACAGTCACAATGAGTATGTTACATAGTTAAAAAAAATCTGCTTAGGTTATCTGCAACAGACTCTGGCATGGACTATTTAAAGATGACTAATCTTTACTAAATTATGAATATCACAGAAGTAATACTTCCCTAAAGCATGCTTTTACAATAATATTGCACTTTGTCAAATGAATGAGTCAGCTGAAACATACATGTAAAATGCTATTACCATTCCTACCCCATATATATTCAGACACATTAAGTCCTCTCGTTCTACCCAAAGTTTAAATGTACTTGTGATACATCTTAAAGTTCTGGCTGAATGTCAGTGTAGACGCTGATCAAACTGTGAACATTTGATCTGAGTCTACAGTGTTTGTTGAGGCACATGTGTCTGCATATTTAGAATGAAATATGGTAACTACCATCCTTGGTAAGCTGAACTACAAAATACCACGTCGTATCTGCTATTGCTTTTTCACTGCAGTTAAATGATATAGAAACAGCAAAGTTATATATGAGTTTAAATTGTTAATGAAATACAAGTTGTATCTGCTAAATGTTTCTTAAATGCAGTTTTAATGAAATACAAAATTTATACAATTGTATTTGCTATTCAATTGTGTCTTCTATACAGTTTGATAAAATACAAACTATCAAACATATCTGAAAATAAACTGTTTCTTCAATGCAGTTTGATGAATACAAAGTCATATCTGCTAATTATTTTATACTGAAGCTTAATGAAACACATAATTAATAAGTCAGGTCTGCTAATTATTTTTTCAATCTAGTTTAATAAAAAATACTAAGTCAAATCTGCTAACTGTTTCTTCAGTATAGTTTAATACAAAATACTTAGTCATATCTGCATACAATATACTTAGTCATATCTGCTAATTGTTTCTTCAATGTAGTTTAATACAAAATACTAAGTCATATCTGCTATTAAATTGTTTCTTCAATGTTGTTTTATACTAAATACTAAGTCATATCTGCTATTTGCATCTTCAATTCAGTTTAATACAAAATACTAAGTCATATCTGTTAATTATTTCTTTAAAGTAGTTTAAAGGTATTTTTATGTCTGTCAAACAATTCAGCAATATGAAAACTACTTAGGGAATCAACATCTTCATATATTCTATTTTTTTTTTTTTTTTTTTCGGTATAACTATACCAGTATATAAAAATGTCATATTCTGTTTATTGAAAGATAGTGGCAACTGAAATAAGATATGTACATGAATTACAGACAGAAATCCAGCATGAATATATAATACCCTACCACTAAAGTGTGGAAGTACATGTATATAAAAGACTGCACTGTGCAAGATTTCTGTCAGTGAACTGATCAGTGGACCAAATAAGTATGCAGATATGATTGGTAAAATTGCAACTGACCAAGGACAGTATTATACAATTGAAATAAGTAATTATATATAAAATACTTTTAAGTAAAATATACATGGCAAGTTTAGAGAAGTTTTACTTTGATTTCACAGCAATTTATCTATAATTTAAATTAAATACTTTCAATTTAACAAATATATTCTTTTTATAATCGCTGTACATGATCTTCATTTTTTGTACAAAGGCTGAAGATATCTATACTTTGTGACTATATACATTCAAGAATACAGTTAACTATAACCAATTATAAAACTTCTAAAATTCGCACACCAACCAACATTTCTGTTCACCCTAATGAAAGAAGCTGCACCAAGGGAAAATGTGTTTCTGCTGCAGGTGTTGACAGTGAATACCCAGATCAGCCAGCATATCCATGCAGTCCTATCAGAGCCTTCATTATCCACTTAATACACTACAACCTCTTTATAGCAAGGTTCGTTATAACACAGTTTTGCATATAACACGGTTCAAAGATGGATCCCAAAAATGTATAGATTATATTGAAAAATGACCATAAATGGTCATTTTCAATATAATCTATACATTTTTGTTTGGATATAACACGGTTGTTTAACTAACACAGTTTATGCTATGGACCCCAACAACAGTGTTATAAAGAGGTTGTGGTGTAATCACTATTTAGTCTAAAATAAAGTAACATTTCATCCCTTCACATGCCTATGGGTCTGATATAGCTTAAATGATGGACTATATGTAAAAAGGTATTTTTTTTTTTTTAACTCTTTCATCCAGTTTCTGAAGTGGACTATTCTGCTCTTGAAATTGCACATGTCTATGTAATTAATTTCAGTAAAAAATCAAAATCAGAATGGCAAGTAGTGTAGATCCTGATGAGATCACTCGATACGAGTCGTATCATCTGGATCTATACTGTTTGCAGCAGTATCTGTTTTGGTCTGCAGTACTGAAAGGGTTAATTTCTGGACAGAACCCTGAATCTTATCACACTCTTTTGTAGGTTTCAGAAAAAAAGCACAATCACATTTGAGCCAGCACATGATAAAACCTACAAAATGGCATGTGTTCCCAGCAAAGACTCAGATCAGCCTGGGCATCCACCCATCTGTTCAGTGTTTGCTGTGCACTCTATGGGTAGCTAAGGACCCAAACTTTCTTCATGCAGACAGCAAAGATTGATCAGACTGGGTGGATACCCAAGCTGATCTGAGTCTTAGCAGGGCACACATGGCATTTTGTTGGTTTTGTCATGCGCTGGCTCATTTTTCAGAACTGTAAAATAAGTGCTAACATCATAAGTCTTGATAAGGTGCTTTTTTCAATCCAAAAGTATCAATATTTTTCTTATTTATCCACGAAAACATATGCTGTGGGTACTCATTAGAAGCACCTCAGTGAGGCGCTTCTATAGAGTACCCACAACGTATTTTTCGTGGAGAAATAAGAAAAATTTCAACCAGATACCCACTCTTATCTAGACCTATGTAGCATTCAGTAAATTACAGGCAAACTACATACACAAAGATATCAAAAGCACCCCCTTTAAAATTCTACAAACCATGCAAATACAGATTCATCCGTTCCTGTATTTGAATAAAAATATTGCGTCAGCTTAGGTGAGATCACACCTTCATGCTACAGACTTGTGCCTGAAGTATTTGGCCACATAATGACTTACATGTACATGTATTTATCTTGTTTTATATTTTTACTAAACATTATGACATGACTGACTCAGCTTGACACCTTACCATACTTGGCCTGGATGCATTTTGGATAGGTGAGATGCAGTTTTTTCATGTGCACAACAAAGACTCTGATCAGACTGCCGGAATGCATAGCTACAGATCAGAAGGCCAGGGGTATCCACATAATATTTTTCTTATTTCTCAATGAAAACATATGTTGTGGGTACTCATTAGAAGCGCCTCATATCAGCATTTTTCGGATTAAAGAAGCGCCTTATCTGTTGCTATGAGAATGTGCATGTCCATTTGAGTCTTCATTTGGTACACATGTCCGAAGGTATTTTTTCTGAAGTTACTACTTGTTGATGTGTCTAAAATCTGCTAGGTGAGCGACATGGATCATGCATCAAATGCAATACTATGAGTTAAGCCTGCACACCATCTCTTATGTACCTCCTAGCTAAGATTTTTTTCATATAAAACAATAATAAAACGAGTGCATCACAGGTCAAAAACTTCTGGCACAGAAAAGTACACATCACAGAAAATAGCCAATTCAAACACATTCCTAGGAGCAAGGTTCAACAAAATGTTTCAACACCCCGTATGCTTGATAGAACATATTAACAGACAACATTTTGAATATTTTTCTTTTCTAATTTTTGGCAGACAAATGGCTTGACAGTTCATGTTTATTGTCCCCTTGTACCAAGTTACAGAAGAAAACGAAAAGGAGACAAAGCTGAAAGAATAATAAGCCTTATTTCACCACTCTAGATAAGAACTTTTTTTCCACCCAAAGATATTGAATTTTTTTCTTTTTTTTTTCCACAAATCTACGTTGTGGGTACTCTTTAGAGGTGTCTTTATTTAGGAGGCACTTCTAAAGAGTAACCACAACCATAGCAACAGATAAGGCACTTTTTTCATCTGAAAAATGCTGATATTTTTCTTATTTCTCAATGAAAACATGTTGTGGTACTCATTAGAAGTGCCTCGCTGAGACGCTTCTAATGAGTACCACAACATATGCTTTTGTGAAGAAATAAGAAAAATAAAATAAAATAATACTCCCTCTTAACTGTAGCTATGCCTCAACATGTTATCATGGAAAAGAAAAATATTTCTCTGGATACCGCTCTTATCATTAGGCGTGTTATTTTCTGTGGGAAATATGTCATTTGTGGTCTGCTAATTCACCTTCAGCATGTACAAAGAGGTAAGGCAGCATATCTACTAACATGCATAGCTCCAGATTAGGCTTTGTTTTTTTCGATCTGAAAAGTACTGATATTTTTCTTACTTCTCCATTAAAATTTATGTTACAGTTCTCATTAGAAATGCCTCATCAAGGTATTTCTAATGAGTACCCACAATGTATGTTTTCCTGGAGAAATAAGAAAAAAAAACTATTTGTATTTGATTCCTCCTTTTATCTGGAGCTATGTAACATGTATGTTAGATGTATAAAATATTTATTTCTTCACAGTTTCTGGTTTATGAGTAAAAGTCCAGGTGTAAAAATGCAAGTAAACACAATTAAATGAAACAGTAAATCTAGGTCTATAATATATCCCCTAAGCAAGCCTAATCTAGAATTTTCTAGGAGCTCTTTCAACAAAACACATACATGTACAGCATGGCACAAAAACGCATCTATCAGGCTCCAGCTACAGCTTCCTGACAGACAAGGAACACTTTTTCAACTTAAAAGAACTGATTTTTTTTCTTATTCCTGCATGAAATCATGTAGTGGGTACTCATTAGAAGTGCCCTGGCAAGCAGCTTTTTAAGAAGTATCCACAGCATACATATTCTTAAAGAAATTAATCATTGCCCTGCTGAACCTGGATATACCCTGCCTTTGCAAACAGTGTAGATCTAGATCAGTTGAGAAGCCAACTGATCTGGATCTGCACTATTTATCATTCAGTATGTGAATTTGTATCAACAACCTGGATCTAGTAATGATTGGCTGAAAATTGGAAACAGGCATGGCATCTTAATAATTCAGCATGACAAGGGTTAAAAAATATGAAGGGTTAAAAAATATGTGGATACCCACTTGACTGCGGATATGGATGAACTGAATACCCATGCAATATGGAGCACTGATTTCTGCAAGCATTAAAATAAGCACTTGTAACAACTTTTTACTTCTATTAATAAACATGGAATGTCATCCACAAAAAAAAAAAAAAAAAAAAAGAAAAAGAAAGTTTGCTGTTAAACAGGTAAAATACTAAAGAAAATGATTGTAAATTTACGAGTTTTATAGCAGATTTAACACTTCCCATGCTATGAGCAAATACCGCAATGACAAACTGATGATATTTTTCTTTTTTCTTTTTTTTTACTAGAAAACAGAATCCAACACTCCAAGCAAACTGAATATGCAAGAAGTGTCAGATGACCCTATTATCTGGGAAAAATAAGAATATTTCAAAATGTCATCTGCTGAAATATTTACCCAGCATGCTAAGCATTAAATAACATCGATAAACAGACCTGAACCTTGTTACATGCTCAAGTAAAATGTTGAAACCTCCATATTGGATAATAAATGATAAGTGCCATAGACAGTTTTAAGCATCTGTGTGATGTAACTTGAATTGCATGTGTTTTGAGTAGGTTACAAAGATATACAAAGATATGTCATATGGATGAGATCAGCAAATATGACTAAATAACCACCCATGAACACAGTTATAATCTGGGCCGTGCCATGCAAAAACATGTCATCTGGCGTATGCCGACAGGAAGGCACAGATCAGCCTGCGCAGTCAGGCAGAATGATTGGAGCCTTTGCTAACCGCAAACAGAATCATTGGATATTATAAAATGTTTCAATGGCGAGCAAATGTCCAGACAAACTTTGCCTATGTGCAGAATGTGAATCTGCACATTTTGTGCACATAGAAGACACTTTCTCACTTGACACGGCCCATCTATGTCCAACAAAATCAGGACACAGCGTCAATTTTTTCATGTGTGATTAATGTACATGTAAGTTCTACAGTCATACTTGATAAAATATTATGCCGTACATGTGAAGTATAAAACAAGTTTAACTTAAGGGGACTGGATACACTACGAGATAGCTTCCACCATGTTTAACAAAGTAAACAACTTTAATGGCTTCTTGCTTGCTTTCCTGTACACGTCTCTTTCTGAAAAGGGGGAAAGTTATTTCCTTTAATTATTAATAGATCCATTTTCAGAAGGCAGACATTTTTTTTTTTGTTAACAGCTGCTACTGCCATGAAAGTGTACCCATTCCCTTAATTTTGTTGTTGCTGTTTTTTCTTTTTATCCAGAGATGGTGCCTGAGATGCTTCTCATGGGTACCCACAACATATGTTTTCGTGCATAAGAAGGAAAATATATCTAGAGCTATGTAATTTTGAGCCAGAAATATTCCCTGTATCCATGATATTTATCCAGCCTAGTCTTTGTAAGGCACTGCATTTAACCCTTTCATCCCTGAGTTTCTGAAATGAATCCTTCCATCCTTGTATATGGACATGTCCACTGAAGCAAATAGGCATTTCTGTCTACATGTAAATCCAAAACAATGTCAAACAGTCTAGATCCTAATGAAGTGGCTCCCTATGAGTCCTCTCATCTGGATCTACACGGTTTGTACAGTATCTGTTTTGGCCTGCCAGTCTGAAAGGGTTAATGCACAAAGCAAGGAAAGAATTATGATACATGCAAACAGTGAAAGTCCTGGTCAGCATAAGCAGCCTGATCATGACCTATGTTTGCCTATAGATTCTACAATATATGTTAATTCTATAGCAGACACTGAAGGCCCTAACTGGATTTATCAACACAGTCTGGCCTGGGCCTTTTTTGTCTGCATATGACATAAAGGCCCTTTACTTTTACACTGCAACAACACCTTTACTGGGGAATAAGAAAAATTATTTCGTCATTTTACCCCAATGTACCAATTTTCATGTACTTTGTAACCTGATTAATCAATAACTGAGTGAACACTCCTGACTTGTTAGTGAGGTATAGCTGTCACTGAGTTCATGTAACTTCACTAATCTACCTACATACATGTATAAATATCTGAGCCCAGTTGTTCAAAGCATCATTAGCTTAACGAGCTCATTAGTGGTCAAAATGTTGACTAATCTGGTCAGTACAATATCTAATTTACATTTTGCTGACAAAATGTGAGTAGCTTTTGCAAATGCAAAAACTACTCACATTTTTTTCAGCAAAAATATAAGTGTATATGCCATATTTAATGATCAAAGTTTTAATATGTTAACCAATGCCATCGTTAGTTTCAAACAACTGAGCCCATATTGTAATATCACAAATGTTGTAAATACTGTCTGGGAAGACTGCGTCAGTGTGCAAAGTATTTCCACAAATACATGCCTATTACATTGAATTCACTTCAAAATTACTGTGGACAAACTCAGAACTGCCTTGTAGACATCCAAAATCCATCTGATCACCAGACAAAAAATCTGCCCAGTCCGGCAATTATTTCTAGAAATTATAATCAACTATCCAACCCATGTCAGAGGGATACATGTAATAAAACGTTTTGGTTGAAAGAAAAAGTTCTTTTCCAGAACTGTGAGTCACAGTAAGTCTATTCTTCACTGTTCTTTGTGAGAATACTTTCCAAAATGAAAACTTCCCATAAATATCACATTCTATCAATCAGGACACTTAAAGATATGACCATTACACTGTGAAAAATGGAACCCAGATACAGGCCCCTTGCCATTACCCATTTCGACTGACGCCAAACACTAAAGTTGAGCTCATTTTTACCAAATTGTACATGTACCCGTATAAAATGTGACAAATTCAATATCTTTCATCAGAGGAATTTAAAGGGAGAGCATTTGACGATAATTTTAGGATAATTTTCTCTAGTTATCCATAAAAACATACAGCATTTCTATGAGTACCCTCAGCATGTTTTTATGGAGGAAAAAGAAAAATAACCTAAGAAATATCACCAAAGTAGTCCTACTGAACTTCTTCTGATTTATATATACTCATGAATGGCAGTTCTCAACTTCTGACAATGGCTTTCTACCAACATCAATACACACAAATACAGGAAACAGTCTAAAAAGTGGATGTAACTGCAGGCAACTGATAGACAATAGCAGTTTAAAATTTGAGTTCATAGTATAATTCAGCTATCAAAACAAGTTTATGATATACCGTATTTACCCTGAATATTGGGACACTTTAACCCCTTCTCCTGCTGAATAAATTAAGATGCCACACCTTTTTTTCAAATTTTCAGCCATTCAGATTAACAACGTGTTTACAGTGACTTATCTACACAAACACCAATCAGGAGCATAACTTCTAAACATTAAAGTTTTGCGAAGATGTTTAACTTGGTTTAGTTAAAATTCAACTATAAGTTACCTACCTTCCAAAGAGTAAGCGTTAACTTTCCTTTGGCTGAAGGTTTAAACTTATTTAGGTTATTTGAACTTATTTCTCACAACTGCTTTCAGTAAAAAAAGTATTATTTTTTCATTTACTTCTAGATTATGCGTAAAACATTTTATTGCTTGATCATGAAGGTACGTCTTTCATACATAATTAACCAAGTGCCCATGAAAGTTGCAATCAGATGGTGAAAAAAAAGGCACAAATACATGTAAGAAAATAACTGAAACAAGTTAAATCCACCAACTGTATCATAATTGTTAACTCTTTTGAATTCAAAACAATTAACTTGTAGAAGCCATGCTCCTGACTGTGCACTGTCTGCTAAGACTTGCCTTTCCCAATATTTAGGGTTAAAAACTGTATTATCAGTAGCAACTTTAGATCTTTAAAAGAAAATGTCAAAATGAACATCAAAATGCTTCTGTCTTTGACAGTTAAAGTCAGAAAATTTAACCAAAAGCTACTTTAGAACTGAAACTTTACAAATGTATGCAAAATCTATAACTGCAACTTAATCCTGTTTTAATGAAATGATTATACGAGTCTACCAAACTTCAAAAGGGGAAAAAAAGCAATCTTCTAATGGTGACAAGAACTTCCAAAAATTTATGTGAAAAGAGCTACAATGTACCTGATATAGAGTACTGCAAGAAGGTTTAAAAGCATCATACCTTATTTACTCTTAGTATTCGGGCAGACCTGCCAAAGTAAAGTGTCATTCCAGATAAGACACAGCAGAATGCAGCATCTCATCAGGATCTACATGATTTGCTACTTACCGGGCAGTTTTCAATTTTAAGATAACAAAGGTAAGGACTTGAGATCTCCAAATACTTCTGGAGTAAATATGGCATAACAAAATACCTATTTTTACCATGTTCACAGATTGGCCTATACACTTTAAATACAACTTGCATTTAAAAACTAGTTTGGGCTCAACCTCATTTTTTCAACTTGATTCTGAGATGGTTTGCCTCTCACCCAGTGAAACCTGTCCTTGTTTTGATGCTGTGGGACTCCACTATTACCGCTGCTCCCATTCATGTTAAAACTGCTATTGCCGTAATTGCCTGTCTTGTTTCCAGTCGAGTTAAAGCCATGACTATTATGATAACCGTTCTTCTGGTGTTTCTGGAATGGTTTTCTAGATGAAAATGAAGTGGAAGGCGCTTGCTGCTGGTTGTTGTAGTAGTTATTCTGGAACTTATTTTGCTGATAGGTGGAATTGAAATGATACTGGTTTGCCGCGTTCTTCAGTGCCTGAGCACGCAGTTTATTAGCACTAGTCCTTGTAGTCACAATGTTGAGATTCTGGTAAAGTCGTCGTTGCTGTTGCTCTAGATAGTCAGCAATATTGATGGTGTGAGCTTGGTTCTCCAAATTCCCATCTTTTAATACTGCTAGCTGGCAGAATGAACCCTGACTCTCCCCAAACCTACAAAAATAACAAAACGTTCCTGGTTCTAGATAAGCTTACCATATTCAACTTTATTAGCATACATGTACATACCCCTATAAGCGCACAGTCAAGCAATTCCATAGTCTTCAGAACTTCCTTTTTAACTCATTGGCCCCTGAAGCTGCTAAGAGCTACATCACAATTTACATATTATGCTTATCAGTCATATACCTGTGGTACTGAGATAAATATCAGTGCCTGTCTCCCTGAAGCGTTTTCTGATAGTTACATGTATTGTAATCTGATGGGTACTATTAAAATGTATATGTTATTTTGCTAAATGTGTTGTTTTTACTTTCCTGGTTTTAAAATAGAATTGTTGCAGGTATGATGAGCTTCATTCTGATACCAAATTGATTTTCATGCAATACAATAACAAGCATGCAGGACAGAAAATCAGCCATTATAATGTTTTGACTTACCAAACCTTATGATTCCTAATATTTCAGTCTCTTCATCATACATTGTTTGTGTTGAGGTTTTACGGCCCAATCAACTCAATGGGGTCATGTCCAGTGCGGTCAGTTTACCTAACCACACGTTTACTGGGCAGGCTTAGTCCTCTAAGCGGTTAACCAGTATTGTGCACATTCTTTCGCCAGAAACTGACAACTGCCCTTCTTGAATCAGCGGAAGGGAGAGAATGACCGTAGAAAATATTTCATGATCAATCTCCATGAAAGACTGTTGCCGACCTCGGCGAAGGTTGAACCCGCGACCTCCTGGTCTCCAGTCGGACGCCGCATCCAACTGAGCCACCGAGGCCGACTCTTCATCATACATGTATGCTGTGGGTACCCATTTGAATTTCATGGACTTGTCAATCAATTCAAATGAATACCAACAACACATGCTTTTATAAAGAAAGAAAAAAAAAAAAAAACATCGCATAAGTACCATTCAGTATTTAAGTGGTTTGCTGATCTTCTTTTAAAGCAAACAGGTAGGTTTTGTCTAGTGAAAATCCAGAATCACTAGCCAAAGCTAGCTTGCATCACAGTGATACGCAAATATGCTGAAATTTTTTGCTGAAAAAAAGTGAGTAGCTTTTATTGAATCCGCTAAAACAGTTAACGAAATGACCCTTCACGAGCTTGTTAAGCTAACGATGCTTTGAACAACTGGGCCCTGATTTTTTAAGTTTTTTAAATTTTCATTCAGCATGTGGTCGAGTGTAAATTTAATTTATCAAATGAATTATAAACCCTGATGACCAAGTGTGACAAATATAAGTTTTTTTCAGCTTTTTTTTCCTTGGGTGTCACTAGTAACAAAGAAAACAGATGCCCCTATTGCGAACAGCATTGTTCTCTTTTTCAAAATATGTCCATGAAATGAAACTAAAAATTAATAAACCTGGAGAACTTACCCGTTGGTTGACATTTGGATATCTTGTAAGTCATGGCCCGAAGTTTGCATAAAGATTCTGAGTGCATCACTACAGACTATGAGATTACAGATGTGTAAATGTGACACTGGATTCTAAACAACATCTGCATACCAAGCTTATTTAGAGCTTTGAAATCTTTTTCATTTTTAGATTTTCAAGAGAAAAGATTTAAGATGCATACCATCTTTACGCTTTCTGAAGTAATTGCGCATTATGTATCTCAAGGATGTTCCAAATAGTTTAAACAAAAGTGTTGTACATACATGTAGTTTTGATGACAGCCAGATATCCAATAATTTCCGGACTTCCATGAAATGACAAATATAAAAAAGACTCGATATTTGACAGATGCATTTACAGCAATGTTGAGTACATGTACATAAAAATTGAATGTCTGTTTTTACTGAAAGCCGGTTATATTCTGAAAGGCAGCCAAACGATGCAGGGCTCACAATTGTCTCAACTGTGGGTTTATTTTAATATACTACAGGACTTTCTCTGACTCGCATTTTGGCAGTTTTTACTCCCAAAACCTAGTTCTGGACATCCAGAAGTTAGGCCTTAGGGGCAAGGTCCTGAGTGATGCATATATGATCAACCCCAAACAGATTATATTTATATATAATGGTTTGTGGTTTAATATAATGTGATCAGAGGGCAAGAATTATCAGTATTTTGGCAAAAGACAACCCTCTGAGCACTAAGCAAATTGTGGCAGACGATATTCTAAAATCGAGTTTTATTTTCAGAGAAAATACAACTTGACATGTCATGTGAATTGTCTGCCTCACTTTCAATCTCAGTCAAGCCTTTTTTCTCTGAAAAATAAATATAAAAGAAAATTCTTTTCCACTTTTACTCTTAATCCAATATTTTAGCCAGAGGCCCTATGAAGAAAAAAATGTATTTTGAAGTAAATTAGGAAGTAAATTACATTTTCAGTGTTCCACCATTTTGAATTTGTTTACAACAGTGACATAACGTCATCATGGACGTAACGCAATGACTTTAGGCCATGAGTGACGCAGCAGCCATTTTCCCGCCAAAACGTCAAAGTGAATTTTAAGCAAGAGCACCGCCACTCCAACAGGGAACCACACTCCTTTATGACATATAAATCTGTTCTTACTTGAAACATAACAGTTTAAATCTGGACACCCTACTGTAATTTCTTTATCAGTTTTATCGCCTAACATTATGCAGGGCAACTCCTGAACCTTACATGTACATTATACTACATACATGTTTAATTTTTTTATGTTTTCGTATTGGACATTGAGTGTCTCAAATTAATACATCTGAAACAACTTAAACAGGCAAGAATTCCGCAGAAGGCGTCATCGCACCTGCTGGGGCAAAAGTCACAGGAGCCACAATCAGAACGTGATTATTAAATAAGTTTATTTCATTCTTAGCAGTGCTTAGTCGGAAAACTGGGTTGAATAAATGTAGACAAAGTGCCTAGTGGGGCACATATATTCCAGGCCAGTCCCATTCCCTCTAATGGCTATATCTTCAGCACCGACTTTTCGTATCATACAGCCCAATGATAATGGAACATTGACGTAAAATGTGTAAGTCACTGGAGCATGAAATATAGGTCAAGGTCACGGGTCAAGGTATCTGCTAATTCAGTACATCAAGGAGAAGCACAATGCAAGGTATGGTGGTTGTAGGCCTTATAGTTGAGGAGTTATCAAACATCAACGTAAAATGTGTCAAATATAGGTCAAGGTCACCGGGTCCAGGTGACAATGCCAAGCCAGTGCAATGAGGTGAAGCACTATGCAAGGTTTAGTGGTTGTAGGTTATATATTTGAGGAGATACCGAACATCAGCATAAAATGTGTCAAAGTCACTGGAGTGCACAATATAGGTCAAGATCACCAGGTCAAGGTACCAGCCGAGTCAGTACATCGAGAAGAAGTGCCACATAAGGTTTGGTGGTTGAAGGCCTTACAGTTGAGGACATATGGAAGGGTGACGTAAAAGGTGTAAAGTCAATGGAGCGCGAAATATAGGTACATTGAGGAGAAGCACTATGCAAGGTTTGATGGTTGTATGCCTTATAGTTGAGGAGATATTGAATGTTGACGCAAAATGTGTAAAAGGCAATGGAGCGCAAAAAGGTCAAGGTCACCGGGTCAAGATACCTGCCGAGTCAGTACATCTAGGAGAAGCACTATGCAAGGTTTTGGTGGCTAGAGGTCTTAAACTTGAGATCTGGAACGTTGATGTAAATTATGTCAGTCACTGCAGCCAAAATATAGGTCAAGGTCACCAGGTCAAGGTATCTACCAAGTCAGTATGTTGAGAAGAAGAACTTTTGCAAGGTTTGATGGTTGTAGGCCTTATAGTTGAGGAGATATCGAACGTTGACGCAAAATATGTCGAAGTCACTGGAGCGCAAAATATTGGTCAAGGTCACCGGGTCAAGGTACCTGCCAAGTCAGTACATCTAGGAGAAGCACTATGCAAGGTTTGGTAGTTGTGTACCTAATAGTTGAGAAGATCTGGAACGTCAACGTAAATTGTGTCAAAGTCAATGGAGCGCAAAATATAGGTCAAGGTCACTGGGTCAACATACCTGCCAAGTCAGGAGAGCAGGGAGATGCGTCATGCAAGGTATGATGGTTGTTGTAGAATTGTAGTTGATTAGAATACTAACTTTGACGTAAATGTCGAACTTCGACATACATGTAACACAACTGTTAACAGACAGACGGACGAACGGACAGACGAATGGAAAAGCGGGCATCTATGTCGCAAAGTCAGGAGGTCAGGGAGATGTTTCATACAAGGTTTGATGGTTGTTTAGTCTTGTAGTTGATTAGAATACTAACTTTGACATAAATGTCGAACTTCGACATAACAGAACTGTTAACAGACGAACAGACAGACGAATGGAAAAGTGGACGTCTATGTCGTAAAGTCGGGAGGTCAGGGAGATCTTCATGCAAGGTTTGATTGTTGTTTAGTCTTGTAGTTGATTAAAAAACTAACTTTCATATAAATGTCGAACCCACATAAATGTTGACAGACGGACGGACAAAGGGACAGACATATGGAAAAGCGGACGCCTATATCGCAAAGTCAGGAGGTCAGGGAGATGTTCCATGCAAGGTTTGATGGTTGTTTAGTCTCGTAGTTGATTAGAATACTAACTTTGACATAAATGTCAAACGTCGACATAAATGTTGACAGACGGACGGACAGAAAATCGGACGTCTATATCGCACCCTGCTACAAGCAGGTGCGATAAAAACTACTGCACATTCTAAGCCAGTCAGATATTCATTCGGATGTTGTTTTTGTTTGCTTTTATTACTATTCCCTGGAGAATCAAATATATTGTAAAGTCCACAAAACTGGATACAGCACATCTATTCACAATTGAACTATGTTGAGTAAAAAGAAATGCACATGTTTAAGAAATAATTATTCGCAAAAAAAAAAAAAACGAGTGTGCGAAGCGAATGTTTTTTACAAGCAAACCTTAGAACACAAGTGAATTATTTCTCCGTAAACCAAAACAACCAAATAAACAGTTTATTACATTTTCATTAATGTTTTACCTTTGAATTTTCACATTCAGCCGTTATTTACTACCAAATTAGTTCCAGTCAGGAGGCGTGCTTCAGTTTGAAAATCAGTCATCATCTTGTTTTCACTTTAATGCAAAAATCATCCTGTGCTTGAAATACAGACACAACAATGTCACGAAAGTTGAACTGGATTATCAAGAAAATCATACTTTATATTTGTGTTGCAGGTCTTTCCTCAAAAACGCCAACTGGACCTAAAAATTAAAGCCTGATTTCCATGATCTTATCAAATTTTCCGCGAAACGCCAACTTTTGTTATTGTTGTTACCAACAACGTCGCCTAGCAATTACGTCGTCAAAACGTTCGAAATGAAATAATTCACTCAGTGAATTATCGATTATAATTCACTGAGAAATCTCAGCTTAAATGTACATGGTCAGGTATGAAAGCCACAGCTGAGCTGCCAAGCCAAAAAAACTGAGTGATATACAGTGTAGCTCCAATACATTGTGGTCCGTTATTTCGCGAAATCCAGTATATCGCAAATAGGCCATGGCTCCCAAATTTTCCATAAGCCAAAAAAAAAAAAAATTTTTTTTAAAAAACATAAAATATTCGTTGTTTTATTTAACTTCAGAAAGAAAAAAAATATGTTCCGTCTCCGGTAATTGATTTTTCACGCCTATCCCAACACTAAATCGCGTCAGGTACATGTATTATATGACAAACAATCAACTTAGTGTCAATCAGCGCACACGTTGATTAAAATTGGCAAACAATAAATTATATCGCCGTAATTGTCGTAATCATTATCAGCATTTACTGTTGTACACAGATCTACTCAATGCTCAATCAGTCAATGATGCCCACAAACTAATTTTGCTCAACAGGTGAAAACGGTCCACCTCCTTTTCAACACCAGCAAATTTTACAAGACAGTAGTCTTACGATGTTTCTGTCCTACATACACAGATCTTAGTCAGCTTATTTTAAACTTCTGTAGATATAAATATTTCAGAAGAAAACAACTGCGTCAAAAAAAAACAAAAAACAAAAACAAACAAATAAACTTAAATAAAAAGAAATTAACTTTGATAAACGACAGTTTTTTGTTTTTGTTTTTTTTTTGCGCCCGCAATATAAACAAAGGGAAGCAACTCGAGTTATTTTAGCACAATTGAGTAACTTCCCTTTGCCGTTTTAGGGAACCAGAATATCCAAAATGGCGTCCTAAATTGTCAATCTGATGATTTCTTGTTTTCAAACGTAGTTTATCAGCTGGTTTCGATTGGAATTACTTGTTAGACATAGCGCACCATTGTAAATTACTCCACTGAGCAATTCTAATCCAATTTTAATTAGGAAATATGGTGACAACATGATTGAATGCCATTTATCCGTGATGTCTCAGCAAACTACCACGGCGACAAACCCAGTGAGTGTTTTGCACGCCGTTATACATGCATGGTACATATCGGGACTTATATTGTGCTCTGTTTATATTGTGATAGCAGACTCTGGACCCCGAGGACCGCGATACATTGGAGCTACACTGTATTATTTTCTTACAGTTGTTCAAATGAGTTCAAGATACTAATTTCTTTTAATCTTATATCACCATCTATGTAAAATACTGTATTCACAATTAAAATTTGTATAATTACTCGCTTGTTTATGACTTTATATCCAATTTTCCATTCGAATTGGGTAAGAAATCCACGGCCATGAAAGGGATATGTTTTGGCCAGTTTGTGAAAAATGGCAATATTTCATACTGTGAAAATTTGACAGAGGCTGCAAAAAGATCTTTAAAATTACAGGGCCTAAAGGCTCGGGTGAGCTAATAATACCATCATTTATGACTCCACATCTTAGTGATTTTTTACCTGCGCATCCCAAGTCCTGTACTCACAGTTTTTGCTTTGGGACTTACATTTTAAATTTATCTCAGCAAGTCCCAGGACTCACAAAGTTACATGTATAATGGAAAATTCTGTGAAGGACGCAATGATTTTCTAGTAGGACTCACTTTATACAGCCCAAGCGAGTCCTGGGGCACATAGGTATAAAATTGTAAATAAATCACTGTCATCTATAACTAATTTGATAGCCTTTCCCATTAATGCTGACCATCATACTGGTTTTTGTTTGTTTGTGTTAGGGTTTAGTTTTACCCTCCCTTATCATACTGGTATAAGATGAACATATGTAATTGATAAGTTTAGGACAGGTCCTTTCAATGCTCTTGCTTTCAGTTTCAGTTATTTTCATTTAGTTTATCAGTGATATTTTTACAAATTTGAAAATGTGAGTCCCAGGACTCGCTAGTCTCAACTTTTATGAGTCCTGATCAGAATTTATGAGTCCCACTTGGAGACTCTCAGAAATCATGCTAAATGGTTACTGAGAATTGCTGTACTGGATTTAAATATGTTACGTCTACTCAAATTCAATGGTAATAAAATTAAACAACTAGTTCTAGTGTTTTATATGTTTGTATTACCAAATCCTAGACCTTGACTAGCTGAACACAAGACTAGCACATGGCTTCTGACTAATCGACTAATTGTCAGTTTCTGGCAAAAGAATGTGAACAATACTGGTTAACTGCTTAGAGGACTAGACTGCCCATTAAACGAGTGGTTATGTAAACTGACCACGCTAAACATGACCCCATCGGGTTGATTGGGCTGTAAAACCTCAACACAAACAAAACTAGACGTTAAATTGAGCTCCATAAAGCCAATATTATGGTTGCCAACGTGCCTGCTGATATCGGAAAATATCATTGAAACAGTTGTGTTTATTTTAGGAAAAGCAGTCAAATTACTTCTAAAAAGCTATATTTTAAAATTCTAGATAAAATTTATGATTGAATATTAACTAAAAGGAATTTACTATCCAAGTAAAAGTTGGCTTGAATCAACTGATATCAATGGAACCGGAAATGTTTTTGTTATCCACGATTTTTGGTAACGTGGCATAACACTGTAATCAGGTGGTCAGTATCCTGAATGAAAACAATATTAAAAAGGTCTTTAACCAATGGATGTTCCATTGTCTCTATGTAAATAAAACTGAGGTTAAATCTCAATTACCGAAAATTATACCATAGCTGGACCATGGGATAATTTTCAAATTTGAAAATTAACCCATGGTTTTATTTATAGATCTCACAGGTGTACTTTAGAATGACTGTCAACTCATCAATGCACCTTAACCTTTCTCACTCTCTGGGTTAATTCCGCAGGCGATGACAAGTTGATATTGTCCAAAAAAACACACAAAAAAAACAGGTTTTTGTTTTCTGGGAAAAATAAGAAAAATATTTCAAAATGATGTATGTTGAATTTTGTTTCAGCAAACAATTTGAACATTTTTGTATTTTTTCCTAGAAAACAGAATTTGACATTTCATGCAAATTGTCTCCAAATGTCAAATGTTTATTGGAAAAAAATTAACTATCACCAATATGTTGTCTGCTGAAAATGTCCAGAGTGCTAACCATCAATTTTCAGCAGATGACATTTTTTAAATAGTTTTCTTATTTTTTTCTCAGGTAACTGGATTTTACATTTCATGTACATTGTCTCAACTAGAGACAGTTTGCATGAAATGTCAAATTCTGTTGGCTGGAAAAACTAAGAAAGTATCATCAAATATATTGTTTGCTGATATTATCCAGAGAGTGGTAAAGGCTAGAAGAACTTCAAATTTACTTCTGCACTGAGCAACTTTCTATTTAAAAATGACATTTTTTGTTGAATAAAACACATGAAACCAGAGAGTCTGTCTGGAGTATATTATAATGACCAAAGCTACAGCTGACCAACCAGATTGCAACAAAGTTTGACCAAATTAAGATGCTGATGTAATTTCTTGTGATTGACAAGATTGCAACCTATCAGATTTTAGCAGTAGTGCCTCAGTTAGTTTAATTCAAAAAAGGTGGGGTTTTTCATCCTTTTTAGTACACAAGGTCAGTTGGTACAGCATTTCATCAGACTGCCTGTTACCACTTTACCATAAAAATATAAAAAAAAAAGAGAAATAAAAGTAAAAAAGTAGAAAAAGATATACTAAATAAATACTAAATAAATAAAAGTATAGTTTTTGTAAGAAAAAAAACAAAAACAGTCCCATACATTGGTTAAAACAGATAAACCATGTTATTGTCTCGGTTTTGGGAATACTGTAAGTTATATCATAATTTGGTGACCTTTCACTGTCTGACCCAAACTCGGCTCTGCCTCGTTTGGGGTCAGACAGTGAAAGGTTACCAAACTATGGTATAATTTACAGTATACCCAAAACCTCGACAATAACCATGGTTTATCTATAACATATTACCTGCAACAAACTTCCTGTGGATCAACCCATAATGTAAGTTCCTGTGGAAGATTGAGATCATTGTAGTGTAAACCACAACTTTCAGCTGCTTTTTCTAGAACTGGATCAATGGGCTCTGCTGGATTGATCCTTATGCAACGATAACCCTGCCCTTTTGTAGGTGTTTCTTGATACCAGTGATTCTTGAACTTCTCCACCAAAATGGCTGATAAAATATTAGAAAATTCTTCTACTTTCTCTTTTGATATCCTGTCATTTTGTTTGATTAAGCGGGTCATAAACACAACCGCTGCTGCAATTTCTTCTCTCATGTCCTTCTTTTGTATTAAAGGAATAAGTTAAAATCATGGGCAAGAGTTTCTAATTAGATATTTCTCCCTTTGTTTACTATATATCGAACAGCCTCGTTTTCGAATCAATGTTGACAAATCCTCGAAGAAATCGTCTGATGTTTTCACCTAAAAAATTCAATAATATCAAGTTTACTTCAACAGAAAATGGACAAACACTTCTGTGCTCTTCTACAAATATGAAGAATGGCCCTAAATACAATTATATATGTCAAGCTGATCCTTCAGAAACGACGCCACATGATGGGGGGGGAAAAAGGTCAAAAGACGTTCGTTAAAAATGCTAGAAAACCAGAATCTCTTCGCTCAAAAACATTTTTCTGAACACCACAACAAATAGTATAACACAAAAATATAATGTACGCCTTTTGACATACACTATGATTGTTTACAATAAAATTTATACCTTTATTCTTCCCTCTTCGTCTTTCTCGTCACAGCACAAAAATGTTGGTCACATGATAAAAATGGCGAACGTATCTTAGCCAATCATATTTCATTGCTTTTACAGATTGCCGAAAGTTCATGAAACGTCATGTGGCGGGAATAAATGTCACGATCACATTTTTCTTTTCGCTCGACCCCACTCTACTCCTGGGTCTTACCGAGAAGACTGCATTGTGTAAATCTATATTCTTCCTTTTAATAATGTTTTCACCCTATTTGATTAACAGAGGCTCTTATTATTTATTATTATTATTATTATTATTAAGCCTGACTAGAGAAGGCCCTCCCGGGGACGGGGGAGGGTGGGGGGAGGGGGCGTGGGGGGTACCTGTTCCCTGGTTCCCCTCAAATAAATCAGTATTTTCCCTTCTTCTCTAAATTCAAAATCTTGATTTTCTATGTTCACTGTTCCCCAAAGTTGCCTTTGTTCCCATGTTCCCTTCAGTTTTAGACTTTTGTTCCCTCCCTTTACCTCGGAAATAAATGGCCTTATTCCCCTGTTCCCCCAGACCCCTGGGAGGGCCTCATAGATATTCTTCTTATGACAGTGCATGTTTTACAAAATAATGAATGATCTAGTTGCATAGGAAGTTACCCCTTGGCTGTCTGGCAATGGACTAGGCTTCCCCCTAATGTTGTGCTTCGCCAGGCTTTTTCCGTAAATCGCCTTTGTACTTTTCTGATGGTTTAACAACATGAAGCATGGTCTTTGTTACATATTTGATCAGTAGGCCTACTAGTTTTAGGGAATCTTTAACTTTCGATTAAAGACATTTTTTCGTATTTCTATATGTTTGCCCATTCCTAGCATTTAGGTCAGGTTTTTGCTATTTGTTGCTTATACCTTACTGAAAATCTACCAAAATGAAAAATCTAATCTAAGCCAAGTCTTTAGTTTAAACTTTTATTTCATTTGTATAAATATAACATTACAACTGACAACTAGACATGACAAAACCTCAATACATACAAGTCGTTGCTGCATATTTATTTAGTGAACATTTATGGAGCCCTCCCAGCGGTTCCCTAAAATAATTGAACAACTTCCCTTGTTCCTAGAAGTGATTATCAAAATGTTCGTGTTCCCTGTTCCCTTAAACTAGTTTTGTTCCCTTGTTCCCGTAAAACATTTGCCAATGTTTCCTTGTTCCCTGAAAATAAATTGGCATACGTTCCCTCATTCCCCTTAACTCCTGGGAAGACCTCATTTACAGAGTTCGTTATCTTTTGATTACAAGTGGGCAGAATATGTTACTCAGGAAACATAGCCACCGTCTCTGAAACAGTGAAAGCAATAAAACTTCTGTCATCTGGCAAGGCTCCAGGATCAGTTGCAATACCTGCTGAGATCTATAAAGCAGGAGGAACTCCAGTTGCAAAGAAGATGACAGAGTTATTTTACTTTATGTGGAGAAAAGAAGCCATCCCTCAAGAATTCAAGGATGCGTCAATTATCCATTATGCATTTTGAGAGATCACTGAGATGACTGACAGAGGGAGTTCGCTGAGTGGGTGGGGGTGGGGGAACATACGCTTGACTTAAAGAAACGTTAAGAATCCATAAATTTGCCGTGGAAATATACAACAAAGACCTGGCTTCAGGCCAGGACTTTCATGCTGCTCGACTACTAGACAGTATACAGTCAATTGAGGTAGCTGGAAATGGACCAATTACGGTAACTTATGGGAAGACCGTGGCACATAAGCAGAAAGACAACTTGCTGTAAGTGTCTGATTTAAATGCTAATATTAGAATCCACAAAATTTCTCGCCAAGCAAGGATGAAATAAAGACCTGATTTCAAGTCAGGACGAAAATGTTAGTACGCAATAAACAGGTGAAAAGACAACTTTCGGAAAGAATGCGGCTTTACCTGAGTTGAAGCCCTGCACCAGCCCACCAAGTAGTTTCTTTCTGTTGACCGTCCCAATAGGATTGTTGCTTTCTAGTTACTTTTATATGATGTCGCTTTTTGGTATTTGTGCATTTCTTGCTTTATGTTGTGTGTGTGTGTGTGTGTGTGTGTGTGTGTGTGTGTGTGTGTGTGTGACTAAGACTTTCTCCCTCTGTCAGTCGTCTCAGTGATCTCTCAAAATGCAAATTAATAGTCCACAAACGTGTCTATAAGAAAATATGCAAACCTGCGACAAAGACCAGGGCCCAGTTGTTCAAAGCGCCGTTAGCTTAACGAGCTCGTTAAGGGTCATTTCGTTAACTATTTTAGCGGATTCAATATACAATATTCTGATATCTTTTGCTGAAAAAATGTGAGTAGTTTTTGCACTGCAAAAGCTACTCACATTTTTTCAGCAAAAAAATTCAGCATATTTGCGTATCACTCGATGTAGATTTTAACGAATCGTTAACTAACGACATCGTTAGCTTTGAACAACTGGGCCTTGGCATAAAGCCAGGGCTTTAATGTTGACGAACTGATTCACAAGTAACAGTTTCAGCGAACGAAATAAACCGAGCTCATCCGCAACATACGGGTCATTACATTTCCAATAAAGTCCTACAATAAATACCGTGCTGTTTTGAGATTCGCATTTGTTGTCCAGCCTGCATAAAAGTTACCAGTCAAGCGCTCTATAATCCAGCTTGTTTACTCTACATAAAACTACAGCACCAGCAAAAACATCGACAGAAACATACGTTTGAAACGTAAATTTTGGTTTGTGACAATCAGATCTTCACAAAGTTCTCAACATCAAAGAGACAGACAGACAAATACAATTAAACAGCCACAAAAAGAAAGACGGCAAGCAGGGTTGGCAGCCATTTCCCAAAAAGATGACAACTTAACTGACTATATCTTTATCTTACATAATTGTAAAAAGAAAAACATTTGTAAATGGAACGCTACAGAACATTTAACAGTTGTTCAGGGTATATGATACATCCAAATATTGAATAGGTCTGTTATCGTATTGCCGTTTTGACTGGGCGTTGCTACTGCCCACAGATGGTTTAAACTATTTTATTGTAGCTTAACTATCATTACAACATGATGCAAGTCATTATACAAATTGGGATTAGAACGAAAGCACACGTACTTATATAGTTCTTCTCCCACAAACAATAAACATGTGTACATAATGGCGAATTTCGAGCAAGATACGTTAGAGCAAGTAACATTATGTAGTGATAATTAACAATAAGTGTTGTTTTTACATGTTTGGGTGATAAAAATGATGAAAATCTGATGTAAAGTTTTACACCAAATAGTAATCATTTCCTATAAAGCATTTTGAGGTTAGCAAAGGTAAAGAAAATATAAATGGACAAAACAAGAGGCGGTGAGGTGGAGGGGTAGAAGGGTGGGGGGGGGATGGGAAGGGGGTAGGTGGGAAATTTGGATTGAGGGGTCGGGGCACCCGGCATCCAATATGGAATATAATACCGTTTGCAACGGATAAATGTAGTAAAGCAATCGCATGACCATATCAGTATTTGAAACATCTCATGAAAAACGTTTACAATTCAATATAAACCGGTGAATGTTTTCAAAAATTAACATATTTACATCATATGATAAAGAGGATTCCCCGTACAGAAGAAGATCAAGAGTAGGTCTATGTTAGGTAGAAACCACATTTAGAAGCGTGTTTCTCTGCTGCTGATAGTAAGGACAGTGGAAGAAGAAGTGTGTGAGTTCTCAATACTACCACATCTACACATAGGCGAGTCACTTATACCTTTTAAAAATAGGTCCAAGTTCAATGAGCTACAGTTCGTTCGTAATCTAGTATGGAGAATTTGGGCTTTTCTATTTTTAGAATAATAATATTTTGGGACAGGAGTTTTGTTTTTGTTAAAGTAGTATTTAAAAGAGTGTGTTGTTTGAGATTGTTTCACTTCGGCCGGTAGACTATTCCAAGCCCTCACAGTAGAGGGTAGAAAAGAATTATAGTAAAGATTTGTTCGTGAATCAATAGTCTGTAATTGATCGGAGTTGCGAAGATTATATCGTGACATGTCACTGACTGATGGTGGTATAAGGGAGGATAAGTACAGAGGAGGTAGATGGGAAAACATTTTGAAAAAAAAAGTAAATTTGTGGTTTTGTCTTCTCTGTTCAAGTGACTCCCATCCAACTTCTTTGTACAATGCGGTAATAGAAATAAGCTTGGTTGTCCCAGCAGCTATGCGCGCTGCTTCGAGTTGGATTTTTTCTAACTCTTGTTTTTCGTATTGAGAACAATTTCCCATATTACATCCCCGTATTCAAGTAAAGGTCTGATAAATGCTGTATAGATCGTTTCCAAAGATTTGCGGTCTAATTTAAATTTGAGTTTTCTCATTACATTAATCCTACCCCAAGCTTTCTCTGAAATGTATTTTATATGTTGGTGCCATGTACAATCGTTAGATAAATAGATCCCGAGATGCTTGTGAAATTCTACTTTAGATATTTGAAGATTTTGCATTATAATTGGTGGATGATTAAGTTTGTTCAATTTGCCCACAGATTGACCCATTCACGCTCAAGCAAAGTGTACATACCCCATACTCGATGATATGTAAAATGTATATAAATCGCGAAAATCATACTGAAGGTGGACTAGTTCAGGCAACATCCTTTACTGTCCCGCCCGGTCAAAACAGTGAGAAAATAATATCAGAAACAAACAGTTGCTTGTTTTAGGATGTACATATCTGCTTTGCGGTCGAGTAGTGTAAAACGATATCAATACATGAATATGCTTGATAAAATTATTAGTTTTGCAGACCATTACGAAAACACGCCTATTCAAATATACTGAAAATTTCACCACCAAAAATGAAAATTTTCAGATAAAAAATTCTGATATTTTTCATTTTTATGCTCAAAACATAGATTGTGGTTTCTCGAGGCGGTTCTAAGAGTACCCACAATCTATGTTTTGAGCAGAAATAAGAAAAATAATATATACCACTGTAAACCCCAGTTTTACTATATAAAAGAAATTTTATAGGCATGTTTTCGTGATGCGTAACAGAAATTGATATTTCTGTGATATTTCTTTCTTTTGAAAAGGGTGAGTTTTCGTTATAGGGGAATAGAAGAAGACCTAGTAATGCTTTATTTTTCGTATGCCGTGTGTTTACGAATGGAGCGATGAAATCAACTGAATCCGAGGTGTTCATGAAACTTATGTAATTGCTGCACAGTTTGTCTCTAGTGGACAAAAGTTTATAGTTTATAGTTTCATCCGTACTGTGCAGCAGAAATTATTTTCAAGAACACGTTTAAAATAACTGGTCAAAGCAGAAATACCCAGTCTGAAAATCGTGTCATTTTGGCAGACATTTTAGAAAGCGCTCCCATCAAACGGACCGTTGCATAGCAAGGACAAATTGCTACAGAGCGCTACCTGAAAGCGATTTCCTTATGCAATTCACTCCTGATTTCCCTCCTTGTTAGTCTCACTAGCCATCTTCTTTTATCCTCACGACGCGCAGACATCCTGCACGTAATCCTGCCGGGGTGTTGCAGTACAACTAGATAGAGATAGATAGATAGATAGATAGATAGATACGAGTAGAGCCGCTCTGTTTTCAACAAATATAATAGAATGTTTCAATGTTCTATGAACCCCTCCTGGTGCACATTTATTATACACATCTATAAATGATTAGAAATGAGAAAATAAAACTTAACATATATCAGAATGACGTTTTTCGTCTTGCAGTATGGGTTAAATTCCAAGGTCGTAGTCGGCGGTCCGGCGCCATGACGCGACGGTCCAGACCACGGTTTTGGCCAAGCATGTCATAAATTGACCGGAGCACTTTTTTGGGATGCTACGGTTTGTTCCTTTGCTCTAGTTTGGTTTATGCGCAATCAAAAGAATCGAAATTAAGTGATGCAGTTATCGGTAACGCCTGCTTAATTGAGTGACGTCATCAATACATCTGCCTGAGGTGTGAAAATAGTTCCAGTCTCACAATACATACATGACATATCTCTGTCATATCATACTGTGAGTCCACAGCTTATGACAGGTATGACAATGAGCAAAACACTCATTATTTAAACTGACACCTGCTTGTATGAAATAACCATCGTTAAGCATTAGAATTAAAAAAAAAATGAGGCATTAAAGACTTTATAGACCTGGTTGATGGACATGCGTTGAATTTAGTTGTTTGGTATACGGTGAAACAGCCAACGATCATATGCGATGCTTTGGACACCAACTATACAATTACAAATTTAAGTGCTGTACTAGTGATAAACATCAGTGTTTTCCGCCGTAAGAAGTGTTCCAGTGGCGACACGAGAAGAGTATGACAAAGTAAATTAAGGACAAAAACCGTAAAAAGAAACAGTAAACTACACTCTTACTCTCCCCACAGCAGACCAAGAATAAACATGACTGTAGGAGGGTATCATAACCCGAAGTATTACCAGTTATGAAACGTGCCTTTAAACAAGTTTTGCTATCACTATAGCAGACCCAGAATAAGCATAAAGGCAAGTTAACACAAGTATCACTAGTTATGAATCGTGCCTTTAAACAACTCTGACTAACACCATAGCAGACCCAGAATACGTATACAGGTATGGTATCATAAGTACTGCTGGTTATGAACCGTGCCTTTAAGCAAATCTTACTTTTATATATGAAAGGTCGAAGCTTGTGAAATATTCTCCAAAACGTGATTGTTTGAGAAATTGAAACAATAACTGCTGGCATATTTCTTTCCTCAAACATAAACTGAAATATACAGATAGAAGAACTTTGAAGTTATAAACTTGGTGATAAAGTCTGTGAGAACCCGATTTGACCAGCCTGGATATAAAGTGCTCAGAAATTACGAAATTCTGATCTAATCAGTGCAGGCTGGATTCGGGAAGTACTGTAAAGAATTCACATTCCTGATGGAGTTCTATGAAAAGGACATTAATCACTACTCATTGAGCGTTCAGCGTGCAGCTCTGCGAACCTACTTTGAAAGTCAAGAAAGTGACTCCATTAGACTGGAGGATATATCTGACTATCACAGAGACCTGAAAGCTTCAGTGTGAGCACTTTATTCGGAAGTTGCGTACGGATTTTACTAGTGATTCCTGCAACTAATACTGTCAGTGAAAGAACCTTTTTCCACACAGCGAAGAGTCAACACGTACTTGACATTACGAAAACACGACTATTCAAATATATCAACTACTTTGCAACCCCAAAAAAGGAAAATTTTCAGATAAAAAATTCTGATATTTTTCATATTTCTGCTCAAAACATAGATTGTGGGTACTCGTTAGAACCGCCTCGCCGAGGCGGTTCTAACGGGTACCCACAATCTATGTTTTTGAGCAGAAATAAGAAAAATAATGTATACCCCTGTAAACCCCAGTTTTACTATATAAAAGTGGGGTTGACGGGGGTCAAAATTATATAGGCGTGTTTTCGTAATGAGGAATAAAATGAAATAGACTAGAATGAGCAGTCTCATGTTACTACATGTTCATAAGGAAAGGAGTGATGCTCATAAACCGAATGACATTGCAAACGAGTTCACTTCTGTTAACGAAAAACATCGACGTGTCTTTAAGAACCTGTGAATGCTGATTGAATTACAGCAGGGCCCAGTTGTTCAAAACTAACGATGTCGTTAGTTAACGTATTATTAAGATTTTGATCATTAAATATTGCATATACTCTAATATTTTTATATTTTTGCTGAAAAAAATGTGAGTAGTTTTTGCATTTGCAAAAAGCTACTCACATTCTTTCAGCAAAAATACATGTGAATTAGATTGTGTTCTTACTAGAGCAGTTAACAGTTTGACGACTAACGAGTTCGTTAAGCTAACGACGCTTTGAACAACTGGGCCCTGAACTATAAGTGAGGATACCCAGAAAATGCCACAATCATAAAGCACATCCGTTCCGAGACACCAAAAGTAGGAGAGATGAGAAACAAATAAGTACAAAACAAACGCCACATATGAAACCACAGACCCATACTCGTAAACAAAGAAGAACCGCAAGAGAGGAATCGCCTTGGAATGGTCTGTAGGAGTGCCACAATCACAAACCGCAGCCCTTCCCAGACACCAAGAGGAAGAGGAAACAGACAAATCCAAAGAAGCGCAAATCGAACAAACGTACGAAAAGCACCAAGATTAGCTCTCTCTTCCCCAAGCGAGGTAACCGTAAAGCTAAAAGGACTGAAAAACACAAGAACAAAATAACACAAAGTAAGAAGAAAACCTTTGGGTGCCCAAATCAGGTTTAATCGCGCGAGATCTCACACATAGTTCTGATGCAGCAAAAGTCATAAATTTGCATATCATATCAATGTTGAAACTGGCTCAGAGAACGTAATGCTGAATCACAGCATATCAGCTACAAAATGCCTAGTTTACATTTCAAAGCATTAATTAGATCATGCCACGTTAGTTTGAATGCTATTTGCATATTTGTGATGTAGGCATGTGTAAGGAAAAAAAAATAAAAAGAAGAATAAAAAAACAGAAAACAAAAAAAAGTAAATAAATAAATAAATAAAGGAAGGAAGAAAGAAAGAAAGAAAGAAAGAAAGAAAGAAAGAGGAAAAAATGAATAAATAAATAAATAAATAAATACAACAAAGCAATTAAATAAGAATCTGAGGTCCACATATCAAAATCGTCTTTTGAAAAATCATTGTCGATAGACACAAAGGCAAAATTAGGAATATTCAGACAGACAGACAGTTTTGAAAGTCTGTTTATGGCTTGGTTGAGTCAAAAACATCAGATATATGTCTGAAAACAGCCACATTGTAGAGACTGATATGAAACAAACAAAATAAAAAGCAACTATGTCGAGGACGTCTGTATCAGGTTTACACGTTGCACTAAGCTTGGTGTTACCGCCTGATGATAACTCACAGAGGGGTCAAAAAAATTGTTTTTAATCAGTTAATAATTTGACTTGGCGTGGTGCATCCACAACAAAATGTGTGATATATTTCTTAAAACAGACATATTCCCTTACTCTTTGAATTTGAATTCTAGGCAAAACCTACTCGCGAATTCAGAAAAGTCCTCAAACATGCATTAAAAACGCATACAGAGGTGCCCAAATCGTAACATTTTCTTGAGGGGCGCGAGGGTGGGGTGGATACAAGAGAGGATATCCCAGCTCTAATGCTCCCCCACCCCTCGTGCCTTTTGTGGGACAGAATATGTGATGTGTGAAGTGTGCAAGAGGAACTATAGAGTGGAAAACCAATTTTGGCGTGAGCATAGTATGAAATTTAGTCCGTCATGCTACATTCCAGTCCAACAGCATACGCATACAGGGTGGCGACAACAATTTAGAAAAGGGTCATCAGAAGTTACAGATGACTTAGAGGTACCTCGATAAAAGTGGGAAACGGCGAGGTGAGAAATTGTGAAATATTAATTCTGAACTATGACCTTTGAATTAGGAACTATAACTTATCAATTATGAACTGTGTGAGGAACTTGGAAAAGTGCAGATTACTATGAAGTAGGACGTAAGAACTGTCAAGGATGACTTGTGAACTAAGAACAACATTAGTAAGTGCAAAATATGCGGAATTATGAACGTGAACCTACTTTGAAACTTGCCTACCGTTTTATCCCAAATACTGTGCAACTGAAACTTCTAACTACCCTGAAATGTTTACCGTATCGTACTTATCCTAAATATTCGGATAGGATAAGTTTTAAATCTTAACCCCTTTATGGACAAATTCAGCGGGCGACAAACTGATGACTTATTTTCCCCAGAAAATAGGGTTTGACATTTCTTGCAAACTGACAGCATGAAATGTCAGAGCCTACCCAGCTAACATTTTTTTATAAATCTACAGCGGGCCGTTACCGGCTCGACAGCGACCCTGACGGGCCGATAACGGCCCGCTGTAGATTTATGTACAATGCTTACTGGGTATTTTCTAAAAGAATAAGGAAAAAATATTTCAAAATGCTGAAAGTTTTACCTAGTATGTAAAGCGTTATCTTACCTATCACACAAGTAAAGTACTTAACTACCGGTACTTGAAGATGCGCCTAGATAAATGTCAAGCAGTACTATCACTGGTCAAACAGCAACTGGTTGTTTATTTCGACATTGTTCAGTCACGATTATCCGAATATGCAGGGTAATTACGAAATTGTTCATCTTGGTTGCGATGAAATGTTCGTACAAAGCCAAAGTTTTTTTCAGAAGTAAGTGCGATTAAATGGGATTAGGGGATCAGATACGAAGTATTTAACCCAAGTTATTTTGAAATATATCGGTCGATCTTTGACCCTGTTTGGTTCAGGGAAGTACCTCACAAAAGAAAATACGTTCAGATGCGTCCTCGCCGGGGTCAAATAAGTTTGCCTAATAAGATAAAATTGATGCGCTAAATATTAATGCGGCTCTAGTTGTATCATTTTTGGGTCGATTGTTTACAGTCGGGCCATAGTAAACAAACGCCAGAATTTCCATACGGTAGTTGTCCACGTGAATATTATTGATCAATGTAATGAAACCCCGCGTTAGACGAAATCCTGGTAATGGTTATTTATAGTCGTGCTATTCTTGTTGCAGTGACGTCTGAGTGCTGTTGATAGAAGGTTAGCTGTAAAACCTGGACTGGGACATTTGGGACATTGGCAAACAGTGCAGACCGAGATCAGACGCCACAAATCAGGACCTGCACCGTTGCTTAAATTACAGGGAGTTAAGGGTTAAATGAGACAGTATTCCCAATTCAAGATCATTTTCCCAATCTACACTAAGAAATAATCGACCCATCAGTGCTGTCAGTACTTTGATTTGTAATGTATTTTCAAAGGCTTGTTTAACCAAGTGAGCGCTCGTATGATTGCAAATCGTGTTGTTAAACGACATAGGGCGCTCGGTCAACATTTCATTTTTTTATTATTATTATTTTAACTTCCACTGATTATTATGAGTGTAAATATTGCAACAAATAATTTTTCGGATATTTCATTTTAAATCAAATGCTACAAATAAACTCAATTTTCAAAGGAATTAACAGAAAATGGCTGCGCCTTGTAACTAGCCAATAGGTACATCGTCATATTTGAAAATCATTGCGACACACCTCTTAGCCTCTCACCCAGCTTACAGAAAGAGAGCAACCAGTCGCTCGGCGAGCGCTAGCATTTTTTGAATACACCGCAGGCTTCTGCTTCATAGGCGTTTGTAATGTTTCCTAACGCAGGCTAATCAGAGCTGAAAAGATAATCGATTATCAGTCCTGCCATTGTGATCGATAATCGATTAGTAATCACTGAAGATTGGTCATTTTTGCTTGTCTGTCTGAGCATGACTCTAACCATATGTTATATTTTACTGATTTGGTCAGACATGCGTGAGCAAAGAGTGTAGACCCAGATGAGACGCCGCAAAATGCGGCGTCTCATCAGGGTCTACACTGTTTGCCACTCATCCAGCTATTTTTAGACACAACATTGGGTAGTAAATTATACTTGTTAAAATTTCAGATAAAGTATGGTGAGGAGTTAGGTGTCTGAATACTAAAAGTAAATATGGTAAAGTAACAGACACTTTTGTTTAAATCAGCTGATCGATTATTAACAAATCTGTAATGATAATCATTTTTTTTTAATTTATCAAGCAATTTATCGATTATCAGATTAATTGTGTCAGCCTGAATGTTTCCCCAGCTCACCCCTAAAACTTGTAAGATCAAGACTTCAGTTTTATAGTTAGGATGGTAGTACAGGGGCAGTTCAGGAGAATGGACATACTTTCACACCCGATGAAATTTGTTTTGCCTCCCTTCTGAAAAGGATTTACTCTAAAAGGAAAAAAAGTGCTCCCAAATTCTTCCTTTACAGAGTAAACCACTTTTCAGAAGGGATGAGGCCTGTGGGAAAGCAAACAGGAAGTCACAAAAGTTATATCCCTTGACGGAAGTGACGGAAAATCTACCAGTTGTATTAAGTCCAATTATAGAGACCATTAAAAAAACCCTAAGTATTTGGACAGACATACCTAAGCAAACAGTGTAAGTCCCAGATTCCACACTGTTTGCCACTCATGCAGCAGGTTTTAGACACTTTATCAGAAATGCATTATGAAAACAGGCCTATTCAAATATATTGAAAATTTTACAACCGAAAAAGGAAAATTTTCAGATAAAAAAAAATCTGATGTTTTCCATATTACTGCTCAAAATATAAATTGTGGGTACTCGTTAGAACCGCATCGCCGAGGCGGTTCTAGGTACTCGTTAGAACCGCCTCGCCGAGGCGGTTCTAACGAGTACCGACAATCTATGTTTATTTAGCAACATAAGAAAAAATAATGTATACCCCTGTCAATCCCAGTTTTACTATATAAAAGTGGGCTTTAAGGGGGTCATATTTATATAGGCAGGTTTTCGTGATGGTAAGAGTTAAGGTGTCCGTATATTTAATGTAAAGCTAACCTTTCGAACAGAACCAATCTGAAAGTTTATTATGTGTTTTATTAAGAAATTCAAGGTGTCAAGTTAATAAATCAAAGCACTGAGAGTGCTGATGGGGCGGTAGCCTGAAATTCTATAGAACCAGAGGCTTATAACTCTATTAACGAGGCTATCAGCTCTCTAGTATAGGATATAAAACGTGTCTAGAACTGACTTGGATTTACCCTGAAATTAAAAAATTAAATAATAAACAAAAAAAAAACAAAAAAAACCTACATAAACCATAAACATTATGCAAATTTATTTGTAAAATGTATTCTGAGAGCAGAAAGTCAGGCAGGTACTACTGACTATTTTAACATTTTTGCAGATGTGGTGACTTGGTATTGATAACATTTTAATGAAATTAATAAGGACAAGCCCGATGGACCATTTCTCGGTTGGAAAGACCCTTTTCCGTGTTCAGTAGGGGCGCGGCTCGGGTCACAGTTTTTACTCAATGCTGTAGATTTAGCGCGTTTTACTGGAGTATTCATATTCGTTCGCCGATATTGTACAACCGAATAGATTTGACTCACATGGGAATCGACAGAGTCTGATAAAGATGTCGTTTTCATCGAATCATTTTTCAATAACCGTTATTTGTTATGTCACTTTCAATAATTTTTCAATCATATCGCGACGGTGCCTGGATGTAGCAGGGATGCTCAGATTGCTGACTCACCGAAATATCACGCCCAGACACATAAAACGATATTACACCCAGTCACGTTATACTGACACCGGGCTAACCAGTTCTGATTCATAGCTCTACTTTCTTAATGTTTTGCACCAAGCGAAAGAGCAACTAGTACCAATTTAAAGCCTTTGTTATGACTGCTGGGGATCGAACCCACAACCTCCATGTGATAAAACGGACGATCTACTAACTGAGCGGCTGTGCCGGTATATCAATCAATTCTTAACTTGCCATTACGAAAACACGCCTTTTCAAATATATAGAAAATTTCGCCTTCAAAAACTGAAGATTTTCAGGTAAAACAATTCTGATATTTTTCGTATATCTGCTCAAAACATAGATTGTGGGTACTCGTTAGAACCGCCTCGCCGAGGCGGTTCTAACGAGTACCCACAATCTATGTTTTTGAGCAGAAATAAGAAAAATATTGTATACCCGTGTAAACCCCAGTTTCACTATATAGAAGTGGGGTTTAAGGGGGTCAAAATTATATAGGTATGTTTTCGTGATGCTAGCCGATTGTGACTGTCCAGATCAGTGATGCAGATGTATAATTATCTTATGACATTCGGTTTTTGCATATCATTTACTCGTATGATCACCTTTTGCAACATGGCTTTGTGCTACGTGCATTTCAACAGGAACAAGGTATGGCAATCATGCAGTTTACTATTTGACATCACTGGGAACAGAAAGGACGGACGCATACACGGACGGATGAATAAAGTGTATTGAAATTTGCTGGAACATTAAAGTATCACAAACACTGAATTCTTTAAGAATAACACATTAAAGGCCATGTAAGTATAGGCTGTCTTCTTTTATATATGTTACTGGTAGGTGGGGCGTGTAGGAGCTTAATTCCAAGGGTCATAATTGTAAGTACTCAATTACCAGTGGCGCCAGATATATTGCCAAATACTAGTACAATTAGGGTTCCCACAGAATAGCTATGCCATCACGAAAACATGCCTATATAATTTTGACCCTCTTAAACCCCTTTTTATGTAGTAAAACTTGCGTTTACACAATTACATTATTTTTCTTATTTCTGCTCAAAAACATAGATTGTGGGTACTCGTTAGAACCGCCTTGTGGAGGCGGTTCTAACGAGTACCCACAATCTATGTTTTGAGCAGAAATATGAAAACTATCAGAGATTTTTATCTGAAAATTTCGAGTTTTTGGAGTTAAATTTTCTATCTATTTGAATAGGCGTGTTTTCATAATGGCAAGGGGTCCAATCAGACCATACAGTTGTGCAGACTGATCATCACGTTGCGCACATACCATCTTGTAGGAAATGCTGTGTCCCGGCTCAGATTAGATCGGCAAATACGCCATATCTGTAGTACTATTCGTTGCAAATTTCATAACACTGATAAATGTAAGGTTTAACTCTTTCACTGCCATAGGCGAAAATAATAGGCTTTTGCAAACAGCATAGATCCAGATGAGACTGCTTATAATGAGCCGTCTCATCTGGATCTACGCTGTTTGACATTCAGTCTTTCAAATTTACATATGAACTTCTTTCCACGCGATAGTTTGTTCTAAAAAAGCAGAGGACAAATGTAGTCTGAAATTTGGCACCGAAAGAGTTAAATAATGTTATAAACTTTATTTGTAATTTGTAGATACCGGACAAAATTCTGTACATGATCTTAGCCCATTCAGTTTACTTTGAAAATTGAATACTGCTTCCGCCGTTGCAAGAGCGCAAACTGCATTGCTGTCAGTAACACCGACTCTCCGATTTTCGGTCTTTGGTGTGTTTAACGTTTTACATTTTAATTGTACTATTGTTTGTATAGAGTTCCCTTTTGATTGGGCGCCAGTCATGACGACATGATAGACAGTTAATAGAGCATTTGAAAAGATATCCAGAACTACCTGCTGCCTGAAGTTTATCTTTTTTTTTTTTTTTCCCCCAGCGTGCTTTATTCGTCAATGGTATTTACTATGTCACAGAATACAGCTCTAACCCATTTACGTCGAGTGAACTATTCTGTCACAACCATTGGACCGGTCTATTTCCAAAAGCAGGTCTGAAAAAGCAGTCAGAGTTTACACTGTATGCCAATTACCTTTTTTTGAGTTTCAAGACTAAATGGGTTAACTTCTCCCCCAGCATTTGGGACCTGACAGAATGTGTTATACAGATATACAGGAAGGAGAGTTGGTTAATGTCTGGTCACCTGTTGTGAAGCAAGCTTAACATTCCTTTTTTTATAATTATTTGCTTAACTTATTTATGAGACGTTTTAGAATCAGTTGTCAAACAGACATGTATGCTACATACTAAGTCTGGATCCGCACTCTACAATTTGTTAGATAATGCAAAGTAATGATTCATTATGCAGTTGGAGAGATAGATAACGAACAGCTGGACTGACATGAAGTCAACTGACACATGATGTTCGTCTTTTAGAGAGATCACAGGTACTTTTTAATGTCTTTCACTGTAATTGTCATCAATAAACAGCCCAGAGAGCATTCTGATTAAATCTATATCGGACCGTTATCGGCCGATATAGATTTAAGCAGAATGCTAAGTGGGAGCCTTCTAAATTTAACTTTTAAGGTGAAGGGATACACCTGGTATGTTGTAAAAGGGAGATAACTGCATATGCCCTGCCCAACTAATTTCGACTTAAGGGGATTTGATATACGTGGGAGATTTTCCACCATTTCCGCTAAGGGAGTCAACTCTTGTGACTCCTGTTAGCTTTTCTGAACATCAAACTCGTTCTGAAAAAAAAATAGGTCTACTCTAAAAAGGAAATAATTTGCTTCCAAGCGGGAAACAAATTCTTTTCTTTTATAGTGGACTTCTTTTCAGAAAGGAGATCAAGCGTTTTCGACAGAGTTACCTCTCTTGAAAGTGTATCAAGTCTCCTTAAGTTATTAAACATCAGACACGTTTTTTCTCAAAAATGTAGATTGCACTGACTTGTTTCTGAGCGGTCAGAAACCTACAATACGACATGTGCGACCAGCGAAGACTCAGATCAGCCTGGGCATCCGCCCAATCTGATCATAGTCTTTGCTGTGCGCTCAATGGGTAGCAGGCCCCAAGCTTTCTTCACGCGGATAGCGAAAACTCTGATCAGTCTGGACGGATGCCCAGGCTAATCTGAGTCTTCGCTGGGCGCACATGCCATTTTGTTGGTTTTGTCGTGCGCTGGCTCATTTGTCTCAGACAAGTATAAGTCTAGTCACAGGATAAGACAAAATGTACTATGACCCCTATATTGTGATGCCGGGTGTTTCTATGTCTTCGGGTATGCTTTGTAATAAAAATGTTTACGTGTTAACCCTTTCACCCCTGAGTTTCTGAAATGGATTCTTTCATCTTTCGAATTTGGACAACGTCCACTGTTGCAAATAAGGGTTTCTGTCAACAATCAAATCAGAATGACATACAGTGTAGATCGTGATGGGAAGGCTCGTTACGAGCCGTCTCATCTGGATCAACACTGTTTCCACAGGTATATGTTTTGGTCTGTAGGGCTGTAAGTGCTAATAATGACCATTTCCAATCATTGTAAGTTCGCTTTGAATAACAACAGTCATGCCATGACTACTCTACTCTTAAGATTCGTTTCAAAGTTAAGGGTCTCTGGGTTTTTTTTTTTTTTTTTTTTTTTTTTTTTTTTCATATATTGTGTATACACAGAATCCTCTATTCAATGCAAACACTGTAGACACTACAGCGGTGTCTGACCTGGATCTACACTGTTTGCCAGTGTCCTATTAATGGGACACTACGAATAAATAGGTTAATAGCATTTAAAGCCGTTCTTGCAAAAGTGTCACCCCTAACCAGTTTGAAATTATGCATTGGCCTTTTGTAAGTTCTAAAGATCTGGACCAGATATCAAGCCAGTAGAATTTCTAACAGAGTTGTTCATCTATAAAATAATATAACGCAGAACGTCTGTTATATTAAAAATAAAACAACACATGTATTAAACCGGTTTACAGACCCATTTCTGTATGGCAAAGTATGATTATTACCTTCTTTTGCCTGTTGCAATAATGTATACACACGTGTTAGACCACAGTTTCTGGTATGCATAATTTTACTGAGGAATAAACAATTCAAAGTGTTGATTTACATGCACTCAAATCCTCAAGTGTTGATTTGCATGCACTCAAATCTTCAAGTGTTGGTTTACATGCACTCAAACATTCAAGTGTGGACTGGCATGCTCTCAAACCCTAAAGTGTTGATTTACATGCACTGAAACCCTAAAGTGTTGATTTACTTGCACTCAAACCATCAAGTGTTGCTTTACATGCACTCAAACCATCAAGTGTTGCTTTACATGCACTCAAACCTTCAAGTGTTGCTTTACATGCACTCAAACCTTCAAATGTTGCTTTACATGCACTCAAACCTTCAAGTGTTGCTTTACATGCACTCAAACCTTCAAGTGTTGCTTTACATGCCGTCAAACCTTCAACTGTTGCTTTACATGCACTCAAACCTTCAAGTGTTGCTTTACATGCACTCAAACCCTAAAGTGTTGATTTACATGCACTGAAACCCTAAAGTGTTGATTTACTTGCACTGAAACCATCAAGTGTTGCTTTACATGCACTCAAACCTTCAAGTGTTGATTTACATGCATTTAAACCCTCAAGTGTTGATGTACATGCACTCAAATCCACAAGTGTCGATTTACATGGACTCAAATCCTTGTGTTGCTTTATATGCAATAAAATCCTCAAGCATTGATTTACATGCACAAACACTCAAGTCATGATTTACATGGACTCAAATCTCCGAAGCCTTGATTTACGTGCACATTTTACACACTTGACCGGTTTTACAATATAATAAGTTTAAGGTCTGCGTTTCTTTTGTCAATTAAAAGTGATGGGTTTCTTTTTTTAGTAAGTATGTCTGAAATGACCTGATAAAATGAACGGTTACAGTGATAAAAGAATTACGTGTCATTAATACTAATCAACCAAATGTAATAGGTTCACGTTTTGGTGTAGGTGTCGTATTTACCCTAAGAATTCGGACAGTCAGACCTGAGCAGAAAGTGTTGACTGAGATCAGATCAGAGTCTACACTGTTTGTCACTCATTTAGATATACATTGTATCAAGTAAAATGGAGTTGTAAAATGTAGTAAAAGTGGACTTGTTCATCTTTTAGGACAAACATTTTGAGGAATTCGGGTGTCCGAATATTTAGCATAAATACTATGTTTTATGATGTAGGCCTAGAATAAGTATCATACGAGTGGGTGCGGGTTGGCCAGGGTCGTCTGATCATTCCTACAGAAGGCTTGCGACGCATTTGCTGCTAGGTATACAATGGCACCTTCAGTTTACACAGCATCTTGTAAGAATAAATCAACTATCACCAAGGTGCACAACCAAATTTATTGTCAATATTTATGTGTACACTTATTGTCAATATTAATGTGTATATAAAAATTTATAAAAAAAACCAAAACAAAAACAAACAAAAAAAATAGCATCTGGGTGAAGACCTTAGGCGATTCAAGCGTTACGGCCATTTTCTCTAACAGTAACACATGCTGGCATCGGCGTAGATGTTGTCAATATTAATGTGTATGCAAACTTCTATCACACAAAATACACCGTCAGGTTGAAGACCTGCGGCGATTTCCGTATTTTCACATTTTTGGCCTCGGCGTTACCTTGGTCAATGAAAAGTGGCATTTAGCAAGTCCATTGGTTAGACCTTGTCGGTATCTATCAGTATGCCAAAAATTATCAAAATATTCTCAACGGCGTAAGCGCTATGGCCAATTTCGTTTACTGATTGCGGACGGACAGACGGACACACAAGGTTATTAAAGGAGACTCTGCGAAAGTCAGGCTTTCAATCGGTCGACTTTTCTACGGCTGTAATTAACACATAAGAATGATTTAACCCTTTCAACGCTGCATATCAAACCAGATATCTAAACAAACAGTGTAGATACTGAAGAGATGAGACGTCTCATTAAGAATACATTGTTTTCCATTCTGTTTTGATTTTTGACTGACTTCCCTATTTTGCTACAATGGATATGTCCAAA
Organism: Anodontia alba; assembly: GCA_964016985.1. Taxonomy (NCBI): domain Eukaryota; kingdom Metazoa; phylum Mollusca; class Bivalvia; order Lucinida; family Lucinidae; genus Anodontia; species Anodontia alba. The sequence goes on from OZ024831.1 coordinate 41,046,754, forward strand.
TCTAATGAAAGAAACGTCCATTTGATAAACTCAGGATGGAAAGTGTTAAACAAATACTGTTTTGATAGACGTCCATAATAAATGTATGGGGAATAAAGGTAGCTTTAGCAACATTCGCTCAAATAATATCAATAATTGATACACTTCGAAGGGAGACAACTGTCCAAGCTGTTTTTGTCACCGTCTGAAAATGGGCCTTCACCTTAAGGGGGCGAATTCTTTCCCTGAGTTGAGTAAAACAAACACGAAGTGACAAAAGTTATCTACTTTGGCAGAAATGGCGAAATATCTGCAAATTTTATCCTTTCCTGACAGGGTTATGGTGATTTGCATCACGAAAACATGCCTATATAATTTTGACCCCCTTAAACCCCACTTTTATATAGTAAAACTGGGGTTTACAGGGGTATACATTATTTTTCTTATTTCTGCTCAAAATATAGATTGTGGGTACTCGTTAGAACCGCCTCGCCGAGGCGGTTCTAACGAGTACCCACAATCTATGTTTTGAGCAGAAATATGAAAAAATATCAGAATTTTTTATCTGAAAATTTTCATTTTTTGGTGGGAAAATTTTCAGTATATTTGAATAGCCAGGTTTTCGTAATGTAATTCTAAGGCATCTACACACACACACACACACACACACACACACACACACACACACACAGAGTGATCACCTTGATGGGAAGGAAGTAGCTTGTTTCTTTGCCTATTTTTTGGCTTGTGACTTCTGTACTGCCTGTCATGGTTTATTTGGTCTTCCTCTATGTGTCATTGGTAGGCTATGCTCTGTGATTGTGGCTATCTATTCTGGGACATCAAATGTACTATTTTTATACAGCCGACACGCGTTGCCTCGAAGTCCAAGGGACTTTCTGAAATACTTCCAGATATCCGTACCTCGATATATCAGATTTGTAGAGTTGAGGAACAACCACATTTCACAAAAGAATATGTAATTTGACTACTAAAATTAGAAATACATTGAAAATATTGTGAAAAAGAGGAGAAATTTTTCCTTTTTTCAACAATATTTTGTTACCTGTTGTTAGATTTTCATATTTAAACAGGGACCAGATTTTCACTTCGAGATAAGCGGATAGTCGAGATAAGTCAAGATAACGAGAGTCGACTGTAGTTCGAAATTAATTCCATACATAGGCACGCATTGAATCTACTCTCTTCCGAAAATACTCTTAAGACAAACATGATGAAATTGATTGAGATGTAATTTTTATGGGCTAGATTGTTTAGTTGAAGAAGAGTTTACTTTATTCATTTGCTATATACGATTTATACCTGTATTTGTGAACTCCCCCTCAAGTGTCGGGCACTAAATATTTGTTCTCTTTTCTGCACCAAAAAAAAAAAAACAAAAAAAAAACAAAAAAAAAAACAACAACAACAAAACAACAACAACAAAAAAAAACACACAAAAAAAAAAAAAAAAAAAAAAAAACATACATTGTGGATACTTTTGAGAGGCTCCTCGGCTTCTGTCTACAATATATGTTTTCATACAGAAATAAGAAGACTGTACACACCTTTTGGTATGCAGCTGGATTGCGAATATGAACGCATCTTGGTCACTTGGTCATGGGTTTTGTGAAGTTCTGCATTCATTTCACAGTTCCGGCATATTGTGTAAATGAACATAACATCACTATCAGACAGCACGAATATGAATGGTAATATGGGTTCATTTAATTCTTAAAGGGAAAAGCAAGATTGGCAAAAAAATGCATCTGTAATGAAAGCTCTTGACAAACCTTGAGAGAAGCTATATAATCAAATATAGAGGTAAAATATTGTTGCAAATTAATTAAGGCTTTATGCTGTCATAAACCCTTATTGAATGATCAAACTGGCGACAAGCATTAAACTAATTCAGAAATATTCAACATCCTTCTTATTTGCCATCCGATTTGGATCAAATTTTCATCAATATTCTTGGTTTGTCGAGATCTTTCATTACAAATACATCTTTCACTAACCTGTTTTTCGTTTAATCAGTTTTCCATCAATGTATTAAATAATGAATAATATTATATATACGAAAACACGCTTATTCAAATATATTGAAAATTTTACAACCAAAACAGGAAAATTTTCGGATTAAAATATTCTGATATTATATGCTCGAAACAGAGATTGTAGGTACTCGTTAGAACCGCCTCACTGAGGCGGTTCTAATGAGTACATACAGTCTATGTTTCTGAGCAGAAATAAGAAAAATAATGTATAAGTAAACCCCACTTTTACAATATAAAAGTAGGGTTTAAGGGGATCAACATTACATAGCCTCATAGGTATGTTTTCGTGATGAAGAGCAGACAAACCATGCGAGACAGGACACAAGCCACGCACCAAAGAAAGGCAAAGCAACCAGCTACCTCTTTCCAAACAAGGTGATCGCAATGCTAGACAGAATTCACTAAATGCAAATACAGACAACCCTCTATATTCCGACACTCGATACAACGACAAAATTAGTTATAATAACAATTTCAGTGTCACAAAACCGTCGCTTAAGATGTAACAATTAGTCACAAAACATGCAAGAATATTGTATTTAATACTTTAAAGAAACAGGTTGTGGATATGTGTTAGAATCGCCTCAGCGAGGCGATTCTAACAGATATCCAAAACATATGTTCTGTGAGGAAATAAGAACAAAATACCTTTCTTACATATCATTCTGTCCATTAATAAGGATTCTTTACAACAGCAAATTATAATGGCAATATCTTTGGGAACAAATTCTGTCGTTGTAACGAGGGTTCACTGTATAAGACAAGGAATAGCGCAAAACATGAGAAAAGAAAAAAAAAAAAAAAAAAAAGACAGCAAACATATGGTTTGCATTGTCAAAAAAATGTATATATACTCATTTCGAATCTCTAGACATTCCGATAGTTTCATGTTAAGTAATTACATTAATATTTGTATTATAATAAAATTGTGCACTTTAATGAATCAAACACCTTTTCAATTGCAGTCACATGAATAGTCTTTTATAAGTTTTAGATTTCAATACTTGCGTGTTTCAAGTCGAAACAGAAAACAGGTAGTGATAAATATTTTCCGCGTTTGTGTACGTATAAGTGGGTGATTGTTACTTAGTTACTTACACAGTGGTAGTCTTTTGTTCAAGGTTTAACCGAATTCATTAGAAGATGTACAAAAACAAACAAGTTCGGAGACACAGAATGATCTTGTCTTTACAGTAGAGGACCAATATTAAACGTGTTATAGAAGGTAAGTTCAGTTGTCAATGGACGTATAGTTATGTTTGTTCCATGTACGTTTAGAGTTTTTCTGTGAAAATCGAATGCCTCTTAGTTGGTGCAATATGCAGCCCTTTAAACTACATTCAAGTCATATGAAGACATTACGAAAACACGCCTATTCAAATATATAGAAAATTTCATCTCCAAAAACTGAAAATTTTCAGATGAAAAACTCTGATATTTTTCCTATTTCTGCTCTAAACATAGATAGTGGGTACTCGTGAGGCAGTTCTAACGAGTACCCACAATCTATGTTTTTGAGCGGAAAAAAGAAAAATGATATATACCCCTGTAAACCCCAGTTTTACTATATAAAAGTGGGGTTTGCGGGGGTCAAAATTATATCGGCATGTTTTCGTGATGGTTTCGAAGAAATTGCTACTCCGAGTTTTTTCGTTCCTTTATGCCTTAATTCGCTGTTTCCAAAGGCAATCCTTACATATTTTCTTTACTACAACTCGTGTTAAGTGCCGTGTGGCTCTCCTTACTTCATCAAAGGACAGGTCATTTTTATTTCTTTTGAATGATTAAGCAAATTCTGGGCCCAGTTGTTCAAAGCTAACGATGTCGTTAGTTAGCGATTCGTTAAAATTTTAATCGAGTGATACACAAATATGCTGAATTTTTTTGCTGAAAAAATGTGAGTAGCTTTTGCAGTGCAAAAGCTACTCACATTTTTTTCAGCAAAAATATCAGAATAATATGTATTGAATCCGCTAAAACAGTTACGGAAATGACCCTTAACGAGCTCGTTAAGCTAACAACGCTTTGAACAACTGGGCCCAGCAGAGCAGCGTATAATTTAAAAGCTGGATGCATTCTAAGATACTTTTTACATTTGGAAACGAAAATAAAGCTTTTTTATGTGACAGAGTAAAATATTAACACTAGAATGTTTATTATCTTCTGAAGTTAATGCAACCTATATGTTCATTTCAAATGGTTTAAGAGAAGTTTCGAAGCCTCATATGTTGGTGCTATACACCCTTATTACAAATTATTATTATAGTTGTAACTGCCGTTTGTGACTAAAACATTAGTATTTGTTGTCATATGAATGGCTTTTGTTTAAATTCATGAACTTACAAAATGCGAGATGGCATACTTTAAGCCGAAAAATGATAAACAAATGTTCTGTTGCTGCCTAATGTTAAAGTTCTGAAAATAGAATTTCTTAAAATCGAATATCGGTTTCCGCTTAACCCTTAATGATTTTATTTTCTTTCCAAATTTGAAAGTGTCATTCAAACTCGAATCGTTATAAGTTAAAACAAACATCACGAAAACAGACCTATATGATTTTGACCAACTTAAACCGTACTTTTATATAGTAAAACTGGGGTTTACAAGGGTATACATTATGTTTCTTATTTCTGTTCAAAAAACATAGATTGTGGGTACTCGTTGGAACCGGTTCTAACGAGTATCCACAATCTATGTTTTGAGCAGAAATATGAAGAATATCAGAATTTTTTATCTGAAAATTTTCATTTTTTTGGTGGTCACATTTTCAATATATATGAATAGGCATGTTTTCGTAATGCATGTGTATCTGATGTGGATAAAAACCATGCCAAAACAGTTTCAACAGTTCGTGCCTTGAAGTTGTCATACCTTGTTCGGGCGCTATTCTGATTTTCAGCCAGTTCCAATGATATATCTGTGCAAGTTTGGTTACAATCCATCCACTGGTTTAAGAGATACTGGCTACATGTGACCTTGTAAATGCAGTGTTTGGCCTTTAAGAAACGACCACTGTTATTTGCACTGGTTACATTGATAAATCTTACCCTAACTTAATTCAGTTTACCTGAAATGTTAGTAGACTCAAAACCAGAATAATTTGTCAAACGTCATTTACAGTTCAAGATATCTTGCAGAAACTTTTGGCGCTCTTGGCGTTGTATTTGACTTTAAAATGTCAAGGTCACCACAAATGCTAAGAACTCCACCCACTATTCAATAAATAGTCTCCACACAATCTGAAATATGGTACTTTTAGCGTGGCACTTGACCTGTACGACAAAACCTGCAATAAGACGTGCGACCAGTGAAGACACAGATAATCCTGCTCATCCACTCAGTCTGATCAGAGTCTTCGCCGATCGCACGTGCCTTTTACTGCCTCCAGGGTATCCAAAGAGGTTTAAACAAGAACCCTTGCCATACTGAATGGCTGTACAGACCTATCTGAGTCTTTGCTGCTCACACATGTCAGATTGTAGGTTTTGTGCGCTGGCTTAAATGTCATGATAACCAAAATCTCACCGAGACCTTATAAACCCCTTACACTATATTCAAATATACAAGAGATAATCTACACACTATGCTTGTCTGGCTGAAACGCGACACATTTAGCCATATTCTTGACATTTAAATGTTAGGATCTAAACACTTCAACATCATCATCCTTTCAGATATGTCCTTACAAGTCTGATAACCAACAAACTGTTTCTTCATGGTATTGTACCCAGCGTACCAATGATATACACCTAAAGGTGTAATTAAAATCCATCCATTCGTTCAAGGAAGTTTGTGTCCAATATACAGTTATCTGGATAAAAAAAGGCACTTTAATTACACGGACGAATTTGAAGTAAAAGAGAAAATAAAACTGTCAGTAGTATAGCTATTGATAAAGTGATTATTTCAACCAAATAGTATTGACATTTTTCATATTTCTCCAAGAAAACATATATTATAGGTATTCATTAGAAGCGCCTCGTGGAGTTTGGTGCTTCTGATGAATACCACAACATGTGATTATCCAGTAAGCATTCTACATAAATCTATAACGGGCCGCTATAGATTTATGAAGAATGTTACCTGGGTATGTGGAGAAATGAGACAATTTTTATCTGATACCCTTCCTTGTCTAGAGTTATGTCATGGTAAAAAGTAATTTATCGTATTCGAACTAATTACAATATACTCGTATACCCCTATAAACACACAATGAAGCAATTTCGTAGTCTTCAGTTTACAGCCCGTGTGCTTTTTGTCTACTTCTTTATAAAGGCATATGTTGTGGGTATCCATTTAAATTGCATCGACTTGTCGATGCAATTTAAATGGGTACCCACAATATATGCTTTTATTAAGAAACATATCAGAAAAAAATTGCATACGCATCATCAAAGAAGTTCTTTACTGATCTTTTCTTTAGAACTTTACTGATCTTTTCTTTAAAGTGTACCCTTTGTATGCAGATACATATTTTAACACAATCTCTAGTAACTTTGAAAAACCTACGCGCTCAATGTGGTAATTGTGGTAATTAGGTCGATACAGTATTTAATCTTCAACATATCACAATGATAATATTCACGAACGTTTGATTAAAATAATATCCAAGGTTCAAGAGATGTTGAACAGAGAAAGTTTGTCTGACTTAAATTGGGCACTTTAAATGATACACTATATTTAACTCAAGTAAAAGTAAAAAAGGATTGCCTTTGGAAAGAAGAAACACACAAAATCACGAAAATCGGAGACTCGGTTTGATTGAGTCTCTTCATATGCAACAGTGTAGTTTGCGAGGCTGCATATGCCCCCTAGCGCCGACTTAAGCGGTATTCGATTTCCAAAATAACCAGGATGGGCTATAACCTGCACTATGATGTTGTACGGGGAGACTTTTTACGGCCGCCACACGGCAAAACACCAGCTACACCGTATGTCTCAACGTTAAATCCTTGTACGTGATATAATAATCCGCCCAACGAGTTATGAAATATTACACGGACAAGAAACCATCACAACCGGAAAGATAGGTAGTACTTAATATGTTCTGTCCTTGAAATAAAAACGTTGAGGTCCCCAAAACCTTATCAACACTCAAGGCATTCCAAGTACTACATCTCAGCAAATGTGGCAAAACATCGTTGCAAGAGGTCATGAATACAAAACTGTCGATAACATTCACCACATTTGTTCCTATAAAAATTGATGCCAAAATGTGTACTTTAAATTCTGTACACACTGACTTAATAACACATATCAACTTCATATAAATCTAATCAACTCTTAAGCATGTCACAGAGCCGCATTCCAGCAGCTTTCCTGTTTCACCCAATAGTTTAGATATCGTTCAGACAAAACGGTCGATATGTGTCCGCATGTGTTCCCTAGATGTCGCCACGAGTTTTGATTCTAAAAAAAAACAAAAAAAACAAATAACATGACAGCTGAGTATGTGCCTGTAGTGCTGTACGGTCCTTGAAAGAAATTTAAGCGAAACAAAACTAATTGTTTGGCAGCATATCCGAAATCTAGTAAACAAACAATATCGTAATAACGTTGTTTCGACACAGCTTCACTGTATGATATTGTAGCGACGTCGAAACAACTTTATCACAACGCTGTGCGTTTGCTGGGATATATCCTTTCTTACGACATGATAGTCGCAACAAAAGAATGAAGCATAGCTGAAAAATATTTCTCGACTATCGTGGGAATCGAACACGGCCTGTCCGGATAAAAATCCGATGCTCTAACCACTGAGCCAAAGAGTCGACTCCCTGACGCAGAGATTGAATATATACCTACAAGCTATGCATAATCTGCCAAGGCAGATCATCGAAAGTAGGATTGCTAGGCCGTAACACTCCTCCTTTTCCAGGAAGTCATCATTTATGATGACGTGAAGCCATTTCGGCTAATTAAAGTCCTATCCCGGACGATCCCCCATCTTACGACTAGTAACAAAGGAATGAAGCACAGCTGAAATTTTTCTCGCCTATCGTGGGATTCGAAACCGGTCTGTCTGGATAAAAAATCAAGTGCTCTAACCACAGAGCCATAGAGTCGACTCCCTGACGCAGTTGTCAGAGATTGGATATATACCTACAAGCTATGCATAATCTTCCAAGGCAGATAATCGAAGGTAGTAGTGCTAGGTCGGAACACTCCCCCATTTCAAGGAAGAGTCATCATTTATGATGACGCGAAGTCATTTTCGGCGAAGTAACGTCCAATCCCGGACGAGCCCCCATTTTACGACATGAAAGTCGTAACAAAGGAATGAAGCAAAGCTGAAAAAGAATTCCCGCCTGTCGTGGGATTCGAACCCGGTCTGTTCGGACAAAAATTCAATGCTCTAACCACTGAGCCAAAGAGTCGACTCCCTGACGCTGTTGTCAGAGATTGAATACATACCTACAAGCTATGCGAAATCTGCGAAGGCAGATTATCAAAGGTGGGAGTGCTAGGTCAGACCACCCTGTAAACTGCTATTATAGCCTTGCAAATTGGTAATTCCACTCAGCTGTACAAGAGATCCGTGCAGCAAAAAATGCATATAACTCTCGCCGCGTTATTTTCGCGGGTCAACCACAAAGAAATAGCATTACTATAGAGCATTTGCCGATGTTAGCCCGCCACCGCACTGGTTCACCAAAAGGTGAACGGGTCATGCATAAACTGGTTTGTTATAACTTAACGCTTAATATACTAAAAAAAACAGCATCAAGCAAGCATAATGCTATCAGGGAATGTGGAAACTTCAACTTTTCAACTTAATCTAGGAAATATTGAGCATCTAAGCATGCGACACCAGAATGCTTTCAATTTCGTGTAGACTTCGTGCTTTCTGAGGACCTTGTCAAGTGTATTGTGTTTTAGTGGCTTCGAACAAATAATGGTGTGTGCTAGAAGTTTATATAATTATCGTGTTGTAGAAAACCTGGAGCCCTTATTTAACCCTTTCAGTCCTGAAGACCAAGACAGATACTTTTGCAAACAATTTAGATCCAGATGAGACGGCTCGTAATGAACCATCTCATATGGATCTACACTGTTTGCCATTCTTTTCTTTATTTACAACTATCACCATTTTGGCAGCAGTGGATGTGTCCAAATGAAGATATGGAAGAATCTATTTCAAAAGCTCAGGGTTGAAAGGGTTAATTTGTCCTGAAAGAAACCAGCAATTTCTAGTGTGACACTGTGCATGATGTAATAAATATAAATGGTTTAAACTGTTTATTTCTGCACCAAATCTGTATTGCCTCTGCAGACCTATTCGTCTGGTATTTGCATAATTTTCATTATCTTTTTCCAGTAGTGTAAATGGAGTCATCTGAAAAGGAAAGAATAAAAAGAAGTGACAATAATATCGACAAACCGAGAAAAAATGGAAAACAATCTTCAAACAACAATGAAATCAAAAAGCAAAAATCAAAGGGATCGCCTGACACAGAATTACCTTCTCCAATTCCGCCAGATGGAGGCTGGGGATGGGTCGTCACATTTTGTTCTTTTATGGTTGGATTCCTTGTAGACGGAATATGTTTTACGTTTGGATTTTTCTTCAAGGAGTTTCAGGACTACTTCGGTGCCAACAAAAGCACAACGTCTTCTGTCAGTTCAGTGCTGAATGGAACATACTTGAGCATTGGTATTTGTTTTCATTGTTTGTATTAATCGCTTCAGAAACGATGGACATCTTGTCAAATTGTCCTTCGTTTAGCCAGCTGAATTGAAAATCTAAACAAGAGTCTTTTCAAGCAGTAGTTATTGTGATTTTAACTAAATTACACAATACATTATATCAAAATCCGAAAGTCAGGTAATTAATTATAGGTCTTTCCGAAGTATTATTTAAAAGATATAAACGAAATTACCCAGGGAAACCGCACTCACAAAATACAGTCGACTCTCGTTATCTCAACTTCGCTTATCTCGAAGTAAAAATCTGGTCCCTGTTTTAACACGGAAATCTAACGACATGTAACAAAATATTGTGGAAAAGAGGAGAAATTGCTTCTAAGGTGCAATTTCGCCTCTTTTCCGCAATATTTTCAATGTATCTCTAACTTCAGGAGTCAAATTATATATTAATTTGTGAAATGTGGTTGTTCGTTGTCGATTTATTTTTCCTCAGTTGTGCGAATCTGATATGTCGAGGTACGAATATCTCGAAGTATTTCAGAGAGTCCCTTGGACTTCGAGGTAACGAGAGTCGACTGCATAAGGGAAGATACCTAAGAATTGCCACAAACCCTCTCGAGGCACCAAAAACAAGGAGAGACGAGAATCAAATACAGTCGTGTCTCTTTATCTCGAAGTCCATGTGACTCTCTGTAATACTTCGAGAAAGCCGTATCTCGACATGTCAGATTTGCAGAATTGAGGAAATAATAAATCGAACAACCACATTTAACAAATGTATATGTGATTTGACTCCTAAAAATAGAGATATATTGAAAACATTGCGGAAAAGAGGAGAAATTACTCTGTGGAGCAATTTCTCCTTTCCACAATATTTTATTACCTATTGTTAGATTTCCATGTTAAAACAGGGTCCAGATTTTCACTTCGAGATAAGCGGTTATTTTAGATAAGCGGATTCGAGATAAAGAGAGTCGACTGTAAAGACAGAACAAACGCCACATATCAAACCACAGCCACATATACAATGAAGAACTGCAATAAAGGAACCACCTTGGAGCGATTGGCAGGAAAACTGCTGGCGGGCACAGCATTCTCGTGTCACCAAAAGAAGAAAATAAACTAGGACAAAATCAATCGTCACATTTACAATAATCGACATACGAAAAAACACGTACTTCCAAGTTATTATTATAGCACATAGTCATTCACTAAATAAGAAGAAATCGCATCCAAGAAAACCAAGTGCTGGATGTTGTAAACGAACAAAGTTAAACCTTGCAATCCTGAGTTTCTGAAATTGGCTCTTCTATCATTGCATCTGAAGACATCCATTGCTACCTAAATGTAGATAGTTGTAAATCTAGAACCGAATGGCGAGCAGTGTAGATTCAGATGAGATGGCTCATTATGAGCCATCTCATCTGGATCTACACTGTTTGCAAAAGAATGTGTCTGAAAGGGTTAAAACATCTATACGTATATAATAAACGTCAAAAAGATTGCCTTTGGAAACAAAAAACACACTACAGATAAGAAAATGGGAATCTCGGTTTTATTGAGACTCTTCATAAGTATAAGCATGTTTGTAGGTAATAATTTGCACTATAATGCAGCTTAAGTATTCCATAATCAAAGATACATGCAGTAAAGAAGATGTCCAAAAGGAAGAGCCACAATCATAGAATGACACCAACAAGTAGAGTAAACAAACCGCGACGAACATCCCTTACAGTCAACTCTCATTATCTCGACTACGCTTATCTCGACTATCCACTTATCTCGAAGTGAAAACCTGGTCCCTGTTTAAACAGGAAAATCTAACAACAGGTAACAAAATATTGTGGAAAAGGGGAGAAATGGCCCCTAGGAGCCATTTCTCCTCTTTTCCACAATATGTTCAATACCTCTCTAACTTCAGGATCAAGTTACATATTCTTTTGCGAAATGTGGTTGTTCGATTATTTGTTCCTCAATTCTATAAATCTGATATATCGAGGTACGGATAGCTCGAAGTATTTCAGAGAGTCCCTTGGACTTCGAGGTAACGACGTATTTTGCCAATCAACCAGCTCCCTTTTCCCAACGAGATGATCAAAGTGCCAAACAGAAAAAAAAAAATATGTGAAGATACGCACGAAATGCCAGAATAACGAAGCACAGTCTTCTCGAGGCACCAACCCCACTCCCCCCCCCCCACCCCCCCCCCCCCCCCCCACACACACACACACACGCAAAAAAAAAAAAAAAACGAAAAAAAAAAAAAAAAAAACACACACACAGAGAAAATGAGGAACAAGCCATAATGAAACAATGAAACAAACGCCACATATGAAAATACCGGCGCATGAATAAAGGAGAACTGTACCAGAGGAAACGCATTGGAGCGATCAGTAGAAAAACTACAAAACCCACTAGATAAGACAATAAGACGATAAACTGGATAAAGCATGTGATAAAAGACTTTTGGGGGTACATGATGTAATATTCCATCCTGAAATAATAATTGCTCTGCTTCCATTGACCGTTCAAAGACTTTATTTATGCTGAAAATCCTCTGTCTTTGTACGTTTGTTTTTAATGAAGTGTTGTTTTATGTTGACTTATTAATGCTTAGCAGTCCGGATAAAACTTTAAGCAGATGAAAAAATGAAATATTTTCCTTATTTTTCCCAGAAAACATGTTTTGACATTTCATGCAAACTATCTCTAATGGAGACATTCCCCATACAAGAGCGTGGGGCTGCAAATTTGACCTTCAAAAGAAAGGTCAAGGGCCAAGGGTCATTCTAGGATCATCGTTTGACTAAACTTGGTAGACCTTGTCCCGGATGCTATATACCAAGATTCAGCCTTGAAGTTGTATTGGTTCGTGAGAAGAAGATTTTTAGGGCTTTTACTATATATAGGCATGGTGGCCATCTTGTTTGATGATGCAGAAAGGTCTGGACACATTAATAATACGCCTTCGGCAGAAGGCCCAAAATGTAATCTGGTCAAAATCGATCAAGCTGTTTTAGAGAAGAAGACGTTTAAAGATTATTCTTCTTTTTTTATGTGTCCTTTGTTTCCAATGACAACATTTTTATCATATGAGCCGCTCCATACGAAAACGTGTCTTCGGGTATATGCATCAGCGAACGTCCAGATTAGGGCCTTCGCTAACAGAATCATTGGATACTACAGAATGTATGAATGGAGAGCAAAGGCTCGGATGATACTTTGCGCATGCGCAGAATGATCTGAATGTGCATTTGAATCTGTACATGCTCGAAGGCAATTTTTTGCTTGACGAGGCCGATATCATATTGGAGCCGTTATTTCAAATGACGACGCACTTATTTTCAGGTCCAATTGCAGCAGCACTGGTGAATAAGTTTGGTTGCCGTCCTGTGGCCATAGCTGGTGCAGCCTTTGCTTCAGTTTCATTTTTTGTTTCAACTTTTTCACCAAACATACAATGTATGATCTTGTTTTACGGATTCTGTGGAGGTAAGATGGCCAAACCCAAATATTGTCAGTGCCTGAGCGATTTAAGCTGTCATTACGAAATCACGCCTATTCAAATATACTGAAAATGTCACCTCCAAAAACTGAATATTGTCAGAAAAACAACTCTGTTATTTTTCATATTTCTGCTCAAAACATAGATTGTGGGTACTCGTTCGAACTGCCTCGACGAGACGGTTCTAACGAGTACCACATTGTATGTTTTGAGCAGAAATATGAAAAGTAATTTATACTTCTGTAAACCTCAGTTTTACTATATAAAAGTGGGGTTTCAGGGGTCAAAAATACATAGGCATGTTTCCTGATGAAAACTTTGGAGTCAGTTTCTGTGGAAGAGGTTTCTAGTTAGTTTTTATTCTTGCCATTTTTTATAGAAATACTTATAATAAATGCAAACAGTGTCGACCCAGATCAGACGCCGCGTCCGCGGCGTCTGATTTGGGTCTACACTATTTTCCAATGTCCCTTCTATGGGATGCCAGGCATGAATGGGTTAATACGCATTGCTTTAAAACAGGCAAGATAGTGTATCACAGGATGTCTTTGTAATATCGTCTTGCACAGGTACATATAGATGTGAATTTCATTTCATTCCAGTTTTCGAAAGTTATACTTTTTCTCCTATTTTATGCGTGAGTTCGACCAGTACGATAAGAATATGGAGCAGCAAGGATATCTTGCACATTCATTGTTTAAAAAGATAATTGATATAGTGTGCATTTGACTGTCACATAAAATATGACAAATACCAAAGTCATCTTCTTTCCTCGGCATGAATAGAACATGTACTGTAAAACCTCATTGACTTGAACATCGATCACTCGTTTACCGTGGCTCGTTTTTAAGTCCCTGAAAATGCTTCCGATAGCTCAAGAAACAAATATTTAGTGGCATTTCAAGGCACTTTTCTCGTTTTAGCTTAAACTGTATGTTGTGTTTAGTCATTAGAATCGTTGTGTGTAGTCATTAGAATCGTCTTAGCGAAGCGATTCTAATGAGTACACTCGGTATACCATTATTGTATAGACGACCTAAATGATTCCCATTTGCCTCCTGACCTGGCGCTATGTTTTTCCCTCAATGGCTTGAACTACCAATGTCTAGAACAAATTTCCATGGTAAAGTGTTCGAGCCATTGACGTTCGACTGCATATTCTCTTTTCTTATTCGTATCAATATTTGTTTGCAGGGTTCGGGTTTGGACTGTTCTACCTTCCATCTATTGTAATGGTCGGATATTACTTCGACAAGAAAAGGGCCCTTGCAACAGGAATAGCAGTGTGTGGGTCTGGAATTGGCAGCTTTGTATTTGCTCCGCTGTGTAAACTTCTTTTAGACGAATTCGACTGGAAAGGGGCAATGTGGATCATATCTGCTCTAGTCTTGCACGGAATGGTGTTTGCTGGACTTTTCAGGCCTTTGGTGTTCTCTGATACAGAACTTCATCACAGTGAGGGCTCTGATCAAGTGAACAAGGGCGACACCAATAATATTTGTAATTTTAAAATTCATGATGAACATGGTTTAAATGTACCCGTGTCAAACCCGAGAGAAAAAGAGCTTACGATTCTCTCAAAAGGTCCTATATATAGATGTAGGTCATTAGAGTTAAACAGCCCGTCGAAAGACAATAAAACAAACACTGCGTCAGAAACTGCCAGATTAGGAAACAGTTTATTTCTAGATGAAGCTGGAATACATAAACACTCTTCGCATAATAAACATATTCTGAATCCTTTGGTGCGGAAGGATATATTTTACAGTGGAAGTATACACCATTTGCCAGAGTATACTAAAGCTGGAAATGAAGAAAACTTTGTGAAAAGTATGCTTTGTACTTCGACTGTTGTCATTTCCGAAGAAAGTGAAGATAAAAGTAAATTCAGTTGTGTTAGGAATGTATTCGCTGGAATGTTTGATCTCTCTCTCTTACGAAGTCCAACCTTTATCTTATACGGCTTGTCATGCTTTTTGTGTATGATAGGTAAGACCTATTTATTTACTATGTTTGTATTTCGCCACACGATAGTGATTTCCCAGTTTGCGTTCTACTTAAAGACATTGCTAAAAAAGGACCAAAAGTGGTACCACTCACTTATGATTTTATTGTCCAATTGTCCCTGCCTAGTCGTTATGCTAGAGAGATCAAAAGCATGTAATTTAGAGGCGATTAAGAGGAGATCCCAGAGGAGATAAAGAAGGGATTCCAGCCGGAGGTGGGTGAGGGTTGTAAAAAGGCCTTCTAATGGGTAATAAATTTTGTAGCTCGGCTAATACGATATTACCTATGGCTCAGATAAATAAGCCAGTACTAAATTCCCCTGTTGGGCCTCTACCTGTCTATCGTTTATTGAAAGAAAACTGAGGTTTGTTGTGTCCAATCTCTTATCAGTGAAAGATACATTTTATTTAAATCTATAAATCTACAGTCGACTCTCGTTATCTCGAACTCGCTTATTTCGAATTACCGCTTATCTCGAAGTGAAATCTGGTCCCATGTTTTAACATGAAACTTTGACAACAGGTAACAAAATAATGTGGAAAAGAGGAGAAATTGCTCCTAAGGAGCAACTTCTCCTCTTTTCCACATTATTTTCAGTATATCTCTATTTTCAGGAGTCAAATTACATATTCATTTGTGAAATGTGGTTGTTTGATTTATCTTTTTTCATCAATTCTGCAATTCTGATATGTCGAGATACGGATATCTCGAAGTATTTCACAGAGTCCCTTGGACTTCGCGATAACGAAAGTCGACTGTATATCGGACGTAATCAGCCCGGCAGGAATCCTGTCAGATCGAGAACTGCCGGATACAGATTTAAGTAGAATGCTAGCTGGGATTATATTTGGCAGGATGTTTTCTGTCTGGATCTCCATGTTTTTGTTTGTTTGTTTGTGTTGAGGTTTTACGGCCCACTCAACCCAATGGGGTTATGTCGAGCGCGGTCAGTTTACCTAACCACACGTTTACTGGGCAGGCTTAGCCCTCTAAGCGGTTAACCAGTACTGTGCACATTCTTTCGCCAGAAACTGACAACTGCCCTTCTTGAATCAGCGGAAGGGAGAGAATGACCGTAGAAAATATTTCATGATCAATCTCCACGAAAGAATGTTGCCGACCTCCGCGGGGGTTGAACCCGCGACCTCCTGGTCTCCAGTCGGACGGCGCATCCAACTGAGCCACCGAGGCCGGCATCCATGTTTTGTCGTCCGCCGTATGTAAGCGAGTAAACTGTAAGCTAGTTGCAAGTTATGGATTGACCTGAAATTTTACCTGTGTTTATGTATTGAGATTCTGGTTTGAAATGTTAAATGGACCGGTCGATTTTTTTTCGACGGTCGGTTAAAAAGCATTCGCTGACCCATGCATGTAAATATCTGTATGGAAGAATTTACGTGCCTTGAAGCGATGGTAAATGTCATGAAACGGTTATTTTTGTCAAAGTCTTTGATTCAAATTTATTGTATGCATTTTAAAATATCTTTAAAATATGATCTTCATGCAAAAATCAAATTTTGAAAATCAAAGAAAACCATCTCTATTTAGAATATCAATTTGATAGAAACAATAATGTATTTTGCGCGAAGGTGCTTTCGAAAGAAAAGTAGGAGAAGAACTAAATAAGCTTATGCTTCCATTCTAATCCTATCTTCTGTGTATATGTCATATACACTTGTATAATCATTGTAATAATGAAATAAAATATGTTTAAACCAAAGGAAGATAGACAAGGTTAGCTTTTTAAAACGAAACAAGGTTAGTTGTTTTAAAAAGCTTAGCAAGTTATCTTTTGGCGTGATTGAATAATATTGCAGTGGCATATAATGGCATATAATGGGGTTTCAAAGCGCTAAAATAAAGTGCACTTTTGTCCATTTATCTCTGTTTTACGTGAGTAATCAGAATGAAGTCGGTGGATTTGTTGGGGGAGTGCTGTAGCACACTATAAGGTTTTGATTAATATAATTAACTTACCGTCAGATGGAGGAAATTGAGTTATTTCGCGCCCTTGTCCCGTGAAATTTACAGGTCCTTTTTACATGAATCTTCACGACAGGGGGTCAGCTAGAGATATCACTCCAAAATATCACTGGCTAAAGTCACGAGGTTTCATAGAAACATGAAAATTCACAGACCTTTCACGGAATGTTCATGGTCCATCTTCGCCGTGGTGAAATTCGCATACAACCGTGAGCGATCTACTCTGAGATTTAGTAGTCTATGACTTGGATACTTTAGTTCCTTAATATACTTCACTTTCGCCGTTGTCTACGCCCACACTTTTAATGTTTGCCGTTGCCCCGGAAACACTTTAAGAAAGGCTATGGACTGGTCCAATGCTATTTTTCATAGACCGCTCAACATTGTTATAAGACAGAGACCAAGATTAATATGAACGATAATACTTTTCTCCAACCTTTGCAAATATGAGATAGGCTTTTTGCCCACGTGAGAAACTTCTATTGCACATTACCATGAAGTAGACCCGCTGGTCCTAGGAACAGTCCACTTATAGGTGGAAGAACAGGAATCCGTCATAAGCCAGTTCATGCAGGATAGGGAAATCTCACCCTCGGGGTAGGAATTCAACCAAAGACTCGGCAATCCTCGTCCCTGGTTGAAATTCCTACCCCTCGGGTGAGATTTCCCTATCCTGCATGGACACTCATGATAGCCTATAAACCGAATCCTCTATTCTGTAAAAATAAGGGTTGGAGGTGACACCACCTGCTATGGTTTGTTTGACTACTTTTTGGTTAGTCCTAACCTTCCAAAATAAGGTTTAAGTGGACTGCTCTGGAAAAGTTTTTGGCACGATAGTTAAACTTATTGATGTTTTTAGGTACTCAAAGGAAACAAGCTGAAAATTCAACATATAGACGCATAAATTATTAGCTTATTTAATAATTTCCTGGTTAAAATATGGCATCCAGATACTCTTTTAATCTTTCTGAGGAAGGTCAGGTGTATACCAAATGCTTCGTAAGCTATGAACATGTACAGAATGCAATATTTTGACAATTTGGCATACTGGATTACCTCACCTACTTTTATTCTTTGCAAGAAGGTATTAATATAATCTGAAATAAATGCTTAATCTCGATAAGGTCTCTTTTATGCATGGTAATATACAAGCCATGCAATCTTACTGATGCAATGTTGTGACTGGACAGCTTTTTGACACTATTTAAGTCATTTCTTGCCTGGTCAGATCATAGCCTTTGCATGCTGTTGCTATGTCCGCTTAGACCTTGTAGATTCTTGCAAGAGATAGACCAGTACTTTCTGCAAATCAGTATGATTTATTCTGTTTGGAATATTCATATTATTTTAAAGACAGGTCTCACTCCAGTAAGTACGCAAGGTTGATACAATGTCGAAACAACGTCGAATGTCGAATTAATTTTGATTAGAGGTCATGATATCGAATCTACGTTGATTTTACATTGGCTCCAGGCGTTACTTGTCACCAGTTTTACATAATTTGATTTATTTGCTAAAATGCCACGTTAATTTATTCAATAAAGCTATTTTTTAATCATTATATATCATATGAACCAAACTATGCACAAATAGTAAAATGGGGTTACTTTTGGTTTAGCTGAGCAATTTAAGGAAACAAAAAAAAATGGTTAAACATGCACAATAAAGGAGCAGTTTTGCTGCAAAGAGAACACATTGATTCGTATTTATATGATATAATTGTATAATTATACGGAAATATGAGCAAATAACTGCTGTAAGGCTTGTTAGTTTATTTGAACATTTCTGAGTAACAGAAGTAACATAAAAATGGTTGGACTGTCAGTAAGAAAAATATTAAGAAATCTTCAAAATGTTTAACCTGTAAATATCCCAAACATGTTCTACACTTAGGCATCAAATGAAACTGTCACTGTGTATTTGTTGATGTAATAAGTGACAGGAGAATAGATTACTCTCCTGTAACCAATTTGACATACTACTTCATTTTTCTAGGACTTCATCATAAAGTACATATTTCGACAAAACTAATATTGAAATCTACTGAAATAATTCACACATTTTTAAGTTTCCCACTTCTATTTTCTTGTCCTCTTATCAGACAGGCGTTTCAAAATGAATGCTGATCAAGCTGTTTCCCTAAATGCAATAATCAGCATTTTAGTACTCAAAGATGGTTAATGGGAGTATACTTAGTAATGCGTGTCACGCATGTATCACTGTTTTACCCTTGATATTTTGTCTTTGAAGTGATTCATCATAAGTGATGATTTGATTTAGCAGTATGCCAGTAAAACTTAAATGCAAAAACATTAATTTACGAAAACATGCCAATGCAAATGTACTGAAAGTTTTATCACCAAAACGTGAAATCTTTCAGATAAAAAGCAGAAATAAGAAACAATAATGTATGCCCCTGTAAACCCCAGTTTTACTATATAAAAATGGGGTTTAAGGGGTCAAAATTAGATAGGGATGTTTTCGTGATGATAATGCAGGGTGGTTTAAATTTAATTCTGTTCAATAAATAAATCATACCAAAACAAACAAAAACAAATCATAAAAAAAAAGTGTATCTTGTTTTTTAATTTTGTTTTGAGTTTTAGGGTTTGTATACACTGTATGTACATTGGGAAATTATCCATTTCGAGACTATTAAAGCATATTTTTTATGGATGTTACAACAGCTTATTGGTTCTCAGAGTAATAAATAAATAATGAAAATGCTTGATATGTAGCCAAGAACAATAATTTTATTTAAAATGGCATGTTTTGCATAGTTTCCTTAGACGTATACGTAAAAAAAAGTAAGAAATAGAAGCCGACTGACTTTTTGTTACATATGTTACCTTGTGTCACACGTTGTTTTTGATTGTTGCTTTTAAGATGTGGAAACACTATTTGGAACATTGTTTTTTGTATTCTGGTCATATTTACAGGTGCAACCAGAAAAAACTAACAGCGCAAAATGGCAATGGTGGATGTATAAGCCATTCTTTTATGAAAACATCTCGTCCTTTTTGTTTATAACTGGGTAATAACTCGATTAATAGAATGATTCGGAAAATTGGATTATAAAAAAAATATTTAATCTGAATTTATAAACTACAATTACATTTAATTTTAAATGCTATCCAAGGAAGTCTTTAAATCTGATGATGTAGAGTAATTTGCAGTTTGTGGAGAAAAATCTTTACTTTCTGTGAGGTTTGGGTTTGCCATTCAAAGTCTGTTTTCGCTTGCATACAGCTTTCGGATCATATGCATAGTTATAAATTTTTACCAAGATACATGCATCTTCTTAGGTCACAAAATTTGGCCCTTTTCAATTGAATTTAGCAGGTATCTTCACTATCATGTGTAACAGCCAGTTACACTCAAAAGGCCACCAGAGACAGGGTACAAACTGCTTTTACTTTATACAGTAAGCAATGCTATTTAAGATAGGACATGTTTGCAAACTATACTAGGATTGGGGAAGTGATCGCTTTCTGGCTAAGAGTGACATCTGGCCAAATTTGAACCTGCTCATCAAACCTAGAAACTTTTGCAGACATAGTATAGTTCATAGATCAGTCTTTTTTGCATCGAATAAAAGTTGTTTGCACTTTGTACCTGGTGGTGTTACATAATAACAAGCTTTTTAAATGCGTTACCTATCACCATTTTAACGTAATTCTATTTATTTGCTATTAATCGGCATACTAATTTATTCAACAAAAATATGTTCAACAATTTATTGTATCGGGACCATGTGACGCATCAAATGTAAAAGGTGGTTACTTTTGGTTCAGCTGAACACGTTAGGTAACTTACGTAACAAAATGGTTCAAACGAACAATGGATTAAGGAGCATCTTCTTGCCAAGAGTACACATTAGTTCATATGTATAAGTATATCTGTATGTCTAAATCATAAAAAGAAATATAATTTTATTATTATATAGAACTATGAGCAAATGGTAGCTGCAGGATGTGTGGCCTTGTTAAAAAATTCTGGGTAATATGCGTAACAAACATGGGTTTTAAAGAGACTTGATAGAACTGCTAGGATGCCAACAAGAAAAAGTATCAAGATGTTTCTAGGATGTTAAACCATGAAATACTGCTAACATGTCCTATATTAAACGCTTACTTATACTGCATGAAAATAAGATTTTATTTAAACTTTTATATAAAATGGCATGCATTTGCATAATTTTCTCTGACACATATGCCTAAAACCAAGACATAGAATCTGATTGGTTTATTTTGTTACATACGTTACTTCGTGTCAGACGTTTTGTAAAGTGCGAAAACAATATTTAAATTTATTTATTATTATTATTTGCATTCTGGTCAGCCAGGAAAAAATGCAAACCAAAATCGCTATGATGGATTTATAAGCAATTCTGTTATGAAATCAGCTTCATATCTTTGATGTTTAAATTGGGTGTTAACCTGATTTACAGAATATAACAGCCATATTTTATCTGAAAGAACATTAAAAAATGTAGACTGCAATTACATTAAATTTTAAATGCTGTCCAAGGAAGGCAAAAATCTAATCAGGTTGAATAATTTTGGAAATTTTCGAGAAAATCTTTATTTGGTAACGTCTATCACATTCTAGGAGACTGAGGTTTCTAGGAGACTGAGGTTTGCCGTCCAAAGATTGTCTGTTTTAGAATACATAATGAGCTTTTAGAAAATATGCAAAGTTACTAAATTTGAGTAAGATAAATGTTTCTTCTTAGATCACAAACTTTGACTCTTCTTTCATTGACTTTAGTAGATGTAACGTACATAACAGACTGTCACACATATGAGCCACCAGATACAGAGTGTAAAGAACTTTCATTTTACACAGCAAGCATAACTCTTTAAACAGAACATGTCTGAAAAATTCCCTAGGGTTAGAGAGGTGATCGCTATCTAGTCAGGAGTCTAACATCATTTAAATCAATATATCGTACCGTCAGCCTATGTCCTGTCAGTACCCTTACACGTAGCTAAATTTAACCATCACGCCAAAACAATTTCAAGAGCAGTCCACCTAAACCTTCCTTTGGAAGGTTCAAGCTAATCAAAAATGCGTTCAAACGAACTATAGTAGATGATATCACCTCCTTCAGCCACTAGCTGGCTTGGGTTCTAGGCTATGATGGATTCTTAAAATCTATTGAGTGTCTGAACGGAAAATAGTGATGCATACTACCCGACAGCTTAATCTGAGTCTCTAATGTGTGCCCATGCCTGAAAGTTCGACATACTGTATTTTTAATCAATGCCCCAGACCCAGATATTAATGCATCATCTGTACTCATTCTTCACTATAATATTACTGACTTTATCACAAACTACTTATGAATTATTGATATTAAAGGGGGGCGTGATACACCATGTAGGTTTTTCGCCACTTCTGTCAAGGGAGACAACTTTTTTGAGTTCCTATTTGTTTTATTGCACACCGAACCCTTTCGTAAAAGAGGTATACTCTAGAAGGTAATAATTTGCTCCGCGATAGAACATTGTTTTCCTTTTTATTAGAGTAGACTCATTTTCAGAAGGGCCAAAATCAATTTTGACAGTTGCTCCCTTGAAAGTGCATCACTTCCTCCTAAACTGCCTCAGCTTGCAGACATGTGCAACCAGTAGAGCATGTACCCATGTTTTCGATATAGTGGGTCACCTTTACATAAACCGATGGTGCAAAAAGGTGTAAATCGAAACTTTTACTTCAGGTTAATCGCAAATTCGTAACCCTGATCCTGCTGGTTTCGGATATGCCCCACCATTGCAAAAAGTGTTGATCCAGTTCAGTTGGTTTCTGTCTGCATTGTTCATCATTAAGTAAAAAAACTAAATAAATAAAATATTATATTCTAATATTCTAAAGTATATGAATTTGTATCAATAAACTGGTTCAAATAATCTAATTGGCTGAAAATTAGAAGTGGGCTTGGCGTCTTAATTTATGTAGCATGGCAAGAGTTAAGAATGTACAGTCAACTCTCATTATTTCAAACTCCAAGGGACTTGAATTTTTTGTCATAGATATCTGCATTTTGAGATAAGAGGATGGAAATGTAAGTAATGGATAGCAAACTACGAGTATCCAATATTACACAATTATTGTCAATTAAGTGATTGAATTTGATGTGATACCCACTGGAGAATATCTATATTGACCGAGGCGATAATATTGGTGATCTCCAGTGGATATCACATCATATTCTATGAATCAATATTCAACAATTGTTTTATTGTATAACCAATGAGCAGATTGACAAAGAATTTAATATTTCATCACTATAATAAATGCACATATTATTCAACGAAACAATTCAGCAGATCCTCAAAGCTTAGTTTTGTTACAGAGAAACATATATGGTGGATGTAATATGATAAAATGAAAAGAAAATTTCAACAGAAAAGCATATATTATATTCTATTTTCACGCCCACTGACGACGATTTCCCAAAATACATTCCGTCACGTGATGTTCTAATTTTAGGAGAACATATTCAATGGGAAAAAACATCCCGAACCGGTGAATATCAGAAATATTCACTGGGCAGAAAACAGCTCTCAACCAATGAGTCTGTTTTTAGGTTATATAATAATATCCCTTATTTAGTTTCACTTGAACAGAAGTTTTAATTATCTGTATTTGAGATAATGAGAGTCGCCTGTACTTGGCTAAACGTGTTAAAAATGGCCTATGTACTACTTGTAGGACATCATCTGAACAAAAAATGGTGACTGCTTTCATAGTGGACATTGTACCTTAAGCTTTAGTGGCACTTTTAGTTGTAAGCTTAATTAAAATTTATCACTCTCTGGGCTAATTCAGCAGACGACAAAGTGGTGATATTTTTTCTTATTTCTCCCAGAAAACAGGATTTGACATTTCATGCAAATTGTCTCCAATGGAGACAATTTGCATGAAATGTCAAAACCTGTTTTCTGGGAAAAATAAGAAAAACGTTTCAGTATGTCTTTTGCTGAAAATTTTACCCAGAGTACTAAGCTGTAATGTTTACTGTTTGTTTGCAACATGCTTGCAATTTCTTGACACTGATCAATCTGAATTGTAACCTTTTTTATCAGACGCAAGTACATGTAATTACCTACTTTCTACCTATCAGTGCGAAAATACCTTATTTTCATATATTGGTCAGACTTTTATACATTGTAACAATAACATGCACCGTCAGATGTTTTTTAATGATAACATGCAGATATTAATCTCAAACTCTTGTGTGTATAGTGAAGAAACGTACCTTCTGACATGTGCACACAGCGAAGATTCAGATCAGCCTGCGCAACTGCGCAGTCTGACCAGAGTCTTAGTTGCCCACATGAGGAAACTTTGTATCCTTGGCTGTCCAAAGTGCGCCCAGTGACGATTCTAATCAGACTGTGCAAATGCGCAAGCTGATCCGAATCTTCGCTTGGCACACATGTTCGAAGGTACTTTCAGACTTTGTGGTTTATATGTGCATCGCCTATTTTTAAGGGGACTGGATACAGTAGATTTTTTTTCTGACAAGGGAGACAAATTTTGTACTTCCTGTTTGCCTTACTGTACGCCAAGCGCATTCTGATATCCACTCTGAATACAAAGAGGAATATGCCCCAGAAAAAACTCTGAGCAGAAAAATAAGCCTTTTTGACGGGCCCAGAGTTCTAAAAACTATTCGAGCAACAGTATCGTGGCCCAGAATTACTTAAAGAAAACTTTAAAAGAGTACACTTTAGCCTGACCTAAAATATTCAGAGACTAGGGAAATTATCAGGGCGAACACGTGCGCTTACAAAAATATGTTGTTATTGTTAATACTGGGTACGACGTGAAACCGTTCACGTCTTTGTAATATTATCATAAATATGTTAAAAACATGCTGAGAATGAAAAAAGAAAAAAAAAAAAAAAATACGTTACTACATGGGCCGTGCCATGAGAAAACGTGTCTTCGGGCATATGCAGACAGCGAAGGCCCAGATAAGCCTGCGCATCCGCGCAGTCTGATCAGGGCCTTCTCAGTCCGCTAACAGAATCATTGCATACAGCAAAATGCATTAATGGAGAGCAAAGACCCGGATTATACTTTGCGTAGCGCACGATGATCTGAATCTTCGCATGTTCGAAGGCACTTTGAGAAGCAAATCAAGAAAATGTACCTTCTGCCAAGCATATACAGCAAAAACGCCGGTCAGCCTGCGCATTACGAAAACACGCCTATTCAAATATACTGAAAATTTTACCACCAAAAATTGAAAATTTTCAGGTAAAAAATTCTGATATTTTTCATATTTCTGCTCAAAACATAGATTGTGGGTACTCGTTCGACGAGCTCGACGAGGCGGTTCTAACGAGTACCCACAAAGCTCGACGAGGCGGTTCTAACGAGTACCCACAATAAATGTTTCTGAGCAGAAACAAGGAAAAGACTGTATACCCCTGTTAACCCCAGATTTACTATATAAAAGTGGGGTTTAAGGGGGTCAAAATTGTATAGGCATGTTTTCGTGATGGAGTCTGTCATCTGAGTAGGGTCGCATAATTGTGCTAAATTTTGAACATTGTACTATCCGTCCATGTGTCTATCAACTGGATTACTAGATGGTTAGACACAGTGAAGACATCGACCAGACGCCTGTGAGTGTACATATGTCACACATAACAGATTTGTTAAATATGCGTAACAGTTGTACGCGTACGTAACAGTTACATATGTGTATGATTGTCCCATGTGGAATTTAGCACATGTGCAAACAATACGAAATCTTCACATCTTATAAAATTGAAAATCGTAGAGTGGATCGTGTAGACCGGAAGTGGCGACGGACCAGGATCTACACTGTTTGCCACTCATTTTGTTCCATATCGGTCTAAATGGCCTGATCAGATCTTTTAACAGCAATATGATGGCTATTTTGGGTCTACACTGCTTTCATGTTACTAATGCTATCTTGTTTTCATGACTCGGCTCAAATACGACGGCATGTTAGCTTATATAAGAGTGTCATTGTCAGAACAAAAGATAATGTCGGTTAAAGTGTGACAACATCAATACCAAACACGGACACCGATCCTTAAATGCTTCAGCTGCAGTTCGCATGAGGGTCCTAATATATCCTTTCAAGGATAAAAAGAACATTACCACTTTTCAAACATGGTTTTTGCAAATAGAAGTTTCAGTTTTCGGCTATTAGCAACGTAGGCGTTTTCTATGCATAATATACAGATAACAAACACGAACAATTAGAAGAATTTATAAGAATACACGCTACATATTAAAGTGAACATAAAAGTTTGTTCTACAGATATAAATTCCAAAACATTTGTTTTGTAAGTAGGGCCTTGTATCAAATAAAAACGTGCACACTAAGAAACAAATCGGTCACAGTAATCGTTCCCAAAATAGTGATCTGTACTTCATGTAGTGAACAGGTATTATTTATGTGTATGGTTCGTACATACATACGCACATTAACTTGTCCACATGGTACATATGCATACAGCTTACCGCAAGTGTAATGCATTAACATTGCAATGTTACGTATGCATACAACTCGTGACGTATGCATACAACTCTATAATTCGTTACGTATGCATACAATTGTATCTCATGATGAAATATGACGTTTGACGTTGAATCTCAGAGATCTATCCAAAACTGTGTAAGGCTTCATCTAAGATAAAATTTCAATTATAATTTCAAAATATGTAGAATCGACTTACTATATGAATCCATGTCTGTTTGGCTAATGGATATCATTATGAGTGATGTGGTTAAAGGAAATTGACGGAACTTTCAGGAGAGGTAGGCAACTTAGTCAAAATGGTTTTGCCACAGCTCTGAATGGAAATAATTTTCTCCCCTCGGAAAAGCAAAAATGGGACAACAAAATGTTGTTTCCCCTATGAATTATATGTTTATCCAGTCCCCATTAGTTCAATAAAAAACTACATTGTATATTAAGTCGCATTTATTTATATTAATTCCAGGGTTCTTTGTTCCATTTACATACATTCCGGACCTTGCTGACGAATTCGGAATGTCATCATCTCAGGTGAGTGGTATTTTGGTTCTGAGTTTTATATCTATTAATATAATATAAAAGCAAGATTTGTATTTGCTTTATATGGAAGCGTCCTAGTGCCAGGTGAAAAAAAATTCAAGTCCTACAAAGGAGGTAGTAATTCATACATAGGAGATAATGTCCTACGTAGGAGATAATAAGTCCTACGTAGGAGATAGTAAGTCCTACGTAGGTGATGATAACTCGTACTCGTACTAACACATACGTAGGAGATAATAACTACGTAGGCCTTACTAACACCTACGTAGGACTTACTAACACCTACGTAGGAGATGATAAGTCCTACGTAGGACTTACTAACTCTTACGTAGAAGGTAACAACACCTATGTAGGAGATAAAAACCCCTACGTAGGACTTACTAATACCTACGTAGGAGTTTCTAACACCTACGTAGGAGATGATAACTCCTTCGTAGGACTCAATAACACCTATGTAGGAGATAAAAACCCCTATGTGGGACTTACTAATACCTACGTAGGAGTTTCTAACACCTACGTAGGAGATGATAAGTCCTACGTAGGAATTACTAAAACCTACGCAGGAGATAATAAGTCCTACGTAGGACTTACTAACATCTACGTAGGAGATAATAACTCCTACGTAGGATGTACGAATCCCTAAGTATGTGTTACAAACACCGACGTAGGAGATAATAAGCCTACGTAGGACTTAACAAAATCTGCATAGGGGTCTATAAGTCCTACGTAGGAGCTATTATCTCCTACGTAGATGCTATTAAGTCCTACGGAGGAGCTATTATTTACTACGTAGGTGTTGTTTTCTCCTACGTAGGGGTTAGTAAGTCCTACATACATGTATGTGTTAATAAGTTCTACGTAGGGGTTATTATCTCCTACGTAGGTGTTAGTAAGTCTCACGTAGGAGTTGTCATCACATTCGTAGGAGTTACTATCTCTTACGTAGGATTTATTATCTTCTACGAAGGAGTTACTACGTAGATCTTATTATTTCCTGTTAGGTGTTATAACTCCTACGTAAGTGTTAGTAAGTCCAACTTAGGTGTTAGTAAGTCCTGCGTAGGTGTAAGTAAGTCCTACGTAGGAGTTATTATCTCCTACGTAGGTGTTATTAAGTTCTACGGAGGAGTTATTATCTTCTACGTAAGTGTTTGTAAGTCGTACAAAGGACATATTATCTCCTACGAAGGACTTATTATATCATACATAAGAGTAAGTAAGTCCTACATAGGACTTATTAGCTCCTACGTAGGTGTTAGTTACATAGGACTCATTAGCTCCTACGTAGGTATTAGTAACTCCTACGTAAGTGTTAGTAAGTTCAACATAGGAGTTATTATCTCCTGGATAGGTTTTATTAAGTCTTGTGGAGGTGTTATTATCTTTTACGTAGGTGCTAGTAAGTATTACGTAGGGTTTATTATCTCCTACGTAGTTCTTATTATCTCCTACGTAGGAGTTAGTAAGTCCTACGTAGGACTTATTATCTCCTACGTAGGAGTTAGTAAGTCCTACGTAGATGTTAATGTCCTACGTAGGTATTGGTAAGTCCTACGTTTGTGTTAGTAAGCCTACGTAGGAGTTATCGTCACCTGCGTATGAGCTACTTTCTCCTACGTAGGACTTATTATCTCCTACGTAGGAGTTACTATCTCCGACGTAGGACTTAAATATTTGTTGTTTTTTTTTCACCTGGCACTAGGACGCTTCTATAACTTTTGTGCAACCGATCGCGCAATCTATTATTGTGCGCCTATGTATCAGGTATCTTATAGGAGCATTCTTTGTTATATATGTTTTATCAAGCTTTGGTATTAGGCTTTTTTGTATTCTAGAAGGGGTTGGGTGGCTTGGGATTTTTACCTCAAGCCCAGTGTTTCATATTCTACTATGGTAAAAACATTTAAGTGAAGATACCCAGGAAATACCATAATCACGAATCACAGCCCTCCCGAGGCTCCAAAAGAAGGAGAGATGAGGAACAAATAAGCAAGAATACATTTTCACTAACGGGATGCTAGACATTCTGTTTACAGTCACATACTCGTATATTATAAAGGAGCACATTTCAATGGTTATGAGTTTTAGTTTGCCAGTTCATATGCTGCCAGCAATCGTTATAAAAAGAGTAACCTTTTGTCTGTAGATGGTCAAAAGGGAAAAAGTTTGTACCGTAATAACCCTCAGCACTGGAACAGACAGACCTGAGCAAACAGTGTAGACCCAGAGCAGACGCTGTAGAACGCGGCGTCTGATCAGGATCTACATTGTTTCCACTCACATAATATTTCAGAGTGCATGGTTGATTTCTACGATTGGTATATTAAACTGCCTAGGTCGAATTGGCGCAGGTTTCATCTCCGATAAAAGCTGGGCCGACTGTATTCTCATCAACATTTTGGCACTAGTTGCTGGTGGCGTAACCACAATGTTTGTTCCATTTTATCGCTTCTATTGGATACTCCTGTTATACACAATAATATTTGGAACTTGCATAGGTAAGTAATGGGAATGAATTCAATTCAAGCTTCTCCCAGCGGGCACACAATGTTAAAACAACGTCATTTCAATGTTGGCTCAACGCATTTGAAGTTGAATAAACCTTGGAATGACGTTGATTCTACGTTGTGCCAGCTGACACAACGTTGAAACAACGTCGCTTCGATGTTGATACAACGTCTTGAATCAACCGTTACATGTCCATTTACCCAGCGGACACAAAACTTTGAAACAACGTCGTTTCAATGCCTAATCAACTTCTTTAACATTGGGTCAACGTTATGTCAACGTTATGTGCAAGTTGGATTCTTACTAGTTTCCACGTTTGTCCCATATATTAGAAACTTGCCACAATTGTTTGCGAACAGCAAAGACTAAGATAAGCGTGCACATCAACGTATCCTTATTTGGACATTGGTTGTCATATATAAGGACCAATGAGTAATGGCACGATCATTTTCGTCATAGTAAATTTCAATAGGTTCTAATTCAGCTAGCTAAATGACGCTCTGCCTATCTCGTCTAAACCAATAAGTATTGTCGCCTCCACAGCTTTTCTGGCACTAGAAAACATGTTCCTAAAGATGACGAACTCCTTAATTTTGGGATATTTTAAATTAATCCATTTATGCCTTGCATCACATAAAAGGGACAATGGCTATCAGGGTAGATCAGACGCCACGGAACGCGACCTCCGATCAGGATAT
The DNA here is from genome assembly GCA_964016985.1 of Anodontia alba. Taxonomy (NCBI): domain Eukaryota; kingdom Metazoa; phylum Mollusca; class Bivalvia; order Lucinida; family Lucinidae; genus Anodontia; species Anodontia alba. Next base: position 41,077,210 of record OZ024831.1, read on the forward strand.
ACACAGTTTGCATTTAAATGCAGAAATTTCTATAAACCATGGTAATGATTAAAACAAACCAGATACCCGCTTCAGTTCTATTTAAAAAGGACCTGTCCAAAGAGTTGAGGTAGCAGAGGACACTCAGCATACATGGGTTAAAGATAATTAAATGTGGTGATTAAAAAATGATGGAAACCACGCTAAAACACTATTCCACAAAGCATTATTGTGTGTTTTAAAAGTTATTCTTGGTGAATGTTTACTTTCCATCTCATACATTAGCGGATGCTCTCTTTAATGTACATCTCCTACCCAGCTAGCATTCTTTATAAATCTATAGCGGGCCGTTATCGGCCCGGCAGGGTAGCTGACGGGCCGATAACGGCCCGCTATAGATTTATGTAGAATGGTTACCTGCCAGGTATCTGCGACTGCGAGTGCGGTGCAGTACACTTGAGAAGCTCCTTCTGCCTTATGTTTTCGGCTATAGTCTTTCACGGGTCATGACGCCTGGGCTGCGTTCAGTAAACAAATCACTCGCCAGAATGTTTTGCAAACTATTTTGCATCTTCTGAACGGTTATTGTAAACCCATTTTATGTGACCTCAAATTAGAGTGTAGTCGTTATTTTCGTTGACAAAACTTAATATTAGATCAAATAAACTATATCAATAATTCTTATTTTTTAAAAGATCGAACATTTCCATTTTGAGCTGTCTCATCTGGATCTGCACTGTTTGCAAACTTATATCCAACTTTCGATAACACTTACCTGTAGAGATTCGATCAAATTTTCACTATGGGCGTCAATGGGAAAGTTTATGTTCAACTGCGATAATTTCATTATTGTTAAACAAAATTCAAATTCAAATTCTTTATTACATACAGTTAAGCTATGCTAACAACATGTAGATCTAGAACATGTCACCAATATACAGAGATTGAAATCTCTTCTTAAATGACATATAATTATTGCGAAAATAAAATAAAATCTTTTTGGTCCTAACTGATTCTAAACGAACCAACCCCTTTTACGATATATTTAATATAAAATTTGCTGGAAATTTCCGGAAAAGTCAAAGAAATATTTATTGTTATTTAAATTTCTTTATACACCTGAGGTTTGACTTGAAATTCATTTCTCTTTCGACTGATGTAAATTTTATTCACATCGGGGAAAAACTGTTTGGTCCTTTTGTGATATTTTTTTTATCTGTACTGTTGTATTTTTAACGAATCTATGGGGACAGTCGGAAGGTTTCGATTCTGTCCGGCAACTTTCGTAAGTCCCGGTAGAAGCGTCAGCAACTGGACTAGAGTTGTAATTCGTTAGTAACTTTTTAGATGGTCACCTGCAATAGAAACATAACACTATTTTGCTTTTATTTTCCTTCAGCTGCGTTTGTATCTCTCAGATCAATTATAATAGTGGAACTGCTTGGAATAGAAAAGCTTACCAATTCCTTTGGATATCTGGTACTTTGTCAAGGACTCTCTACATTCATAGGATCGCCCATTGCAGGTACGTTTTCAGGTACAGTCGACTCTCATGAAACACTTCGAGATATCCGTACCTCGAAATATCAGAGCTGCAGAAGTGAGGAAAACAATAACTCGAACAACCACATTTAACAAATGAATATGTAATTTGACTCCTGAAGTTAGAAATATATTGAAAATATTGTGGAAAAGAGGAGAAATTGCTCCTTAGGAGCAATTTCTCCTCTTTTCCACAATATTTTGTTACCTGTTCATAGATTTCCATGTTAAAAAAGAGACCAGAATTTCACTTCGAGATAAGTGGTTATTCGAGATAAGCGTGGTCGAGATAACGAGAGTCGACTGTAGTTAAATTGGGGAAAGAATGATATTTGTGTCGCCGCCACATCTGAATACATTTGAGCCGCACCACGGGCAAAGGGATCTTCGGGCACATGCGGAGAGCGCTACCCCAGATAAGACTGCGCATTCGCGCAGTCTGATTAGGGCATTTGCTCCCGTCTTGCAGAATAACTGAATATATCGGTGTATAGAAAAGGTCATTAAATTTGTTATAGCTTTGTGAGTACATATGTCACACATACGAATACGTAACAGATGTGTTTGTTTGTTTGTGTTGAGGTTTTACGGCCCAGTCAACCTAATGCGCTCATGTCGAGCGCTCAATATATAATCTAACAATGCTTAATATATATCTAACGATGCTTAATATATATCTAAAAGCACGAGCCACTAGAAGCTTTTTGGATTAGCTATACATGTTACATATTACATTAAACATAAACGTCTGTGCTACATATGTAGATGCCAAAACGTTGGTTTTGTAAATGTAAGTAGGGTCGTGTGTCAAATACAAACATTCACACTAAAAAACAAATCAGTCACATTAATCGTTCCCGATTCTAGTGAATACACACAACATACATGTTCACGATAAAATAAGAAATTTACCCTAAAATCTCCCAAAATATTTGTTTTCTCGGGTTATAGAAGAATTTGCTAGGGACTGGCAAAAAAGAGTTTGAATCGGCCATTGTAAATGAGCCATCGGTGTTCATTACGAAAACATGCTTATTCAAATATATAGAAAATTTCAACACCAAAACTGAAAGTTTTCAGGTAAAAATTCTGATATTTTTCATGTTTCTGCTCAAAACATAGATTGTGGGTACTCGTTAGAACCGCCTCGCCGAGGCCGTTCTAACGAGTACCCACAATTCATGTTTTTGAGCAGAAATAAAAAAAATAATGTATACCCCTGTAAACCCCAGTTTTACTATATAAAAGTGGGGTTTAAGGGCGTCAAAATTATATAGGCATGTTTTCGTGATATGTATTTGAGATTTGATGTTAAACAGGAAGTTAGTTACAGACACGAACGTGCCTCCAGCGCATTAAAATTTGTAAAGGTTATGCTAATTGAATTTCGTATATATAAACAGCAAAACAGAGCTCGTGACAATATTTTACTGTTGTATAGTAATTTGATAATAAGTGTTTCTTTTTGACAAATTTTCCAGTATCTTTTGAAATAATTGTAGCACCATGTGTGATTATTTATTTATTTATTTATCTATTTATGTTAGGTGCTTTATCCGATGCCACTGGTGACTACAAAGCGTCGTTCTATCTGGCAGGCAGTGTCATAGCTGTTTCTGGTTTGATTTGTATACCACTTCGTAGAATCAGTCGTTGGGAGAGACAGCGCAACGAGAAGCAACAGGCGCTCAATGACCTGGACACGGAAAATAAGCCAATGCTGAGAACGTCAGATACTTCAGATGAAAATAATAAGAGACAAATTGGTGAACGGGACTAGCTTTCAAAGAACTCGTAGTCTTAATGGCCTGGACACGGAAACCATTTACATGTATGCCAAGCGGCCCAGATAATAGGCATTGACAAATAGTGTAGACACAGTTCAGACGCCGCAGAACGCGGCGTCCGAGCTGTGCCTACACAGTTTGCATTAAATACGAGAAATTCTATAAAACAGGGTAATAATAAAGATAAACTAGACACCCCTTATATTGAACAATTCAAAGAGTTTAAGAAGGTAGAGTCCACTCAGCATAAAGAAGTAAATTTCAATGATCTGAGCATGGAAATTAAGTTAATGAGAAAGAACACCGGCTTCTTTACCCATTTTAGTCTGGTAATCCCCTAAAGGGTACTTGTCAAAATATAATGGAGACCCAGATGAGACGCCGCAGGACGCAGCGTCTGATCAGGGTCTATACTGTTTGTATTAAATACAAGCATTTCTATAAAATATAGTAATAATCAAAAGTAACCAGACATCTTGCTATTGAAAATAGACCTGTCCACAGAGTTGTGCTAGAAGAGTCCACTCGACGTCAATGGGTTAAGACCACAATAATAAGACAGACTGGTGATCGAGCTTTCAGTGAAACCTTATTTGGTGTTTTGACAAGTGCTCAGACTTATTTGTTTCATGTAATAGTGATGGCGCATATAACCCCATTACAAACTAAGCTTTCAATTTACCCACTATGATTTATGCGTCGCAATATTTAAGATTAATACGGTGGACTCTTTCACAAAAAACTCTTTGGACCGGTTCATTTCAATATAAGGAGTGTCTAGTTAGTTTTTATTGTTACCAGTTATTATAACAATTCTGTCCTGAATGCAAACAGTATAGACCCTGATCAGACGCCGCGTCTAATCTGGGCCTACCTTGTTTGCTAAAGACCCTTTCATGGGACGCTAAGCATGAATGGGTTAACGTTGTTATAGGAATGAACCATAAATAGTGGAGTTAACTCGTGTATAAATGCATTCGAATCACTGACAAACTGAATAAATCTCTAAGGGCTTTATGTTATTTTTGAAAGTGATTCGCCAGTGTTTGCACATCAGTAAAACCCACAGAAATTAAGTTCATCTCTTCTAATTCCAACTTGGCCATGTTTACGTTGATAATGCGAATTAAGCAGCTTATTTTAGAAAGCTACGCAAAAATAGTTCCAAGATTCTTGCTCTGTGGATTTGTCGAAGTATAAATACAGTTTCGGTTTGAATCCGCTCTCCGCCAATCAAACTGCATCAAGTTAGTGTAAGTCCGGGTTGCGTTCAGTAGTGCAAAATGATAGCGAACGTTTTGTCCTGCCCTCCCCCCCCCCCACCCCCCTGTGCCTAATGAGAGCGCCAACAGGAGCAAGATCCAAGGCAAAACGTTTTCTGTCACCTTGCACTGCTGAACGCAGCCCTTTCTATTGGAATTATACCACGATGGCGTGACAAATGCAGGGGAGCGAACTCTAAGTTACATCATGTGTTATCAAAATGTGTTCATAATGTGTGTCATAAATATTCAAAATACACGTATGTGGCATCTGTGATTTTTAGTCGCGTTTTTATTTAGGAAATTTGTCGATGTCTGTTTAGTACTGCTAGATATATATCCAAGAAAATAGAGACATCATGATAAAGTGTAGCTTAGAATCTTTTGTAAACTGCAAAATCTACACTGGTGATCTGTTTGCAAACAGTGCAGGCCCATGGTCAGGGCGGTCAAAGTGTATAGTTCCACGAAAGGTGAATGTTTAGAATACCGTAATGACCCCAAATATTGGTAAAGAGACACTTGATTAAACAGTGCAGACTAAGTTGAACGTTCTGATTTTGGTCCACACTGTTCGCCATTCGTTCAACAGTCGTTATGACCCTACACGACTGCTGGATGAAGGGCGAAGTGTGACAACATATCAACAGTTAGTCAAATGGAGTTTTCAAATTTTAGAAAAATTATGGTAGGGAGGTCCGCTGCCTCAATATTTAGGATAAATACGGTACCAAATTTGTCAATTTGTATAAAACTCTGCATTGATCATGACCTGTGTTTCCTATTATGGCCCTAAGGGCCATAATAGGAAACATTTAGGGCCATATTGAATAGGAAACACATGTCCTTATCAGTGCAGTCTGATCAGGGCTTATAGTGAATGGATACACTGGCTAACGTAAGGGTAAAGGTTATTTGAATGTGTACAGTCGAACTTCAATGGCTCGAACATGCATTTGTTCTAGAAATGGGCAGTTCTACTCATTGAGGGTTACTTACAGTTCCAAGTTAGGAAGCAAATGAGGATAATTTAGAGATGGCTTTTCGAGTTCCCATAAAATAATGGTATGTAAGTATACTCATTAGAATCGTCACAATGAGGTGATTTTCATGAGTACACACAACATATATTTTCATGATAAAATAAGAAAATTTCTCTAAGATGTTCCTAAATCTGTATTTTCTGGAACTATCGAGATAGGTTCCTGGGGACTCAAATTTAAATGTATATCGTTGATGACGACACATTGTTGATGTCTCGAAGAGACAAGTTGTTGATATCTTATCCAGTGTCCTTTCAGACTCGAATCAGACACTCAATGATATCATGAAACAGTAAGGTGTAGGAAGGGCAGATTGAACTGAATAATAAAACGTATAACATCTGTGGATGTGTATGACATGGAAGTTGTAAGTTTAATCGTGCAAGGGAAGCAACTCAAACCAACATAGTTCAAGCGACATGCACAGTTGCTTCCCTTGCATTAATTATATCAGGGATACTAAATTGGCGGATATTTATTGTTCGCTTCTTTCTTTCTTTCTTTTTTTCTTTAATTATTTATATCATTCATTCTTTCTTTCTTTCTTTTGTCCTATTTTTCTTTCTGTCTTTCTTTCTTTCTTCATTGTGGCTACTGATGGAAATGTACCGGGCCATGGGGAAAGTATGCTCGGGCAAATAGCGAAGACCCAGATCAGCCTGTGCGGATCCAGATCAACATGCGCTTCCGCGCAGTCTGATCAGGGCCCTCGCTGTCCGCTTACAGAATTGTTGGCTAATATAGAAAACGTTGATGTGTAGATGTAAGATCATATTTTACGGCGCTGTCCATATTTAGTTTTCTTAACCCATTGTTGTCTGGAGACCCCTAAAACGGTATTTGGCAAAAAGTGCAGACCCAGATCAGACGCTGCAGAACGCGGCGTCTGATCAGGGTCTTCACTGTTTGCAAAAAGTGCAACGATTTTTCTCTAGGAATATCTACATGTAAATCTCATAGCCGGACGTACCTAAAATTGAAATTGGACTCTTCCAATATAGAGTGTGGGTGAGCTCATTCAGTCTACAATGGGTTATGGGAACTGGATACACATGGTAGATACATGTTTACAAGGGCGACAACCTGTACCTCCCTATTTGCTTTCCTGGAGCTCAATCCCTTTCTCAACAGGAGTGCTCTAAAAGGATATAATGTGCTCCCATAGGGAGCACATTACCGTATTCGACCTAATTACCACACATACCCCTAAAATCGCACAGTGAAGCAATCCCATAGTCTTCAGATTACAGCCAGTGTACTTTTTGTCTACTTCTTTATAAATGCATATGTCGTGGGTGTCCATTGAATTTGCATTGACTTGTCGATTAATTCAAATGTGTACTCACAAAATATGCTTTTATAAAGAAAATCAGAAACAAATATCGCATGAATCCTTTGATGATATTTTTTTAAAGTTTACCCTTAGTAGGTAGATACACGCCAAGTTTTTTTTCCAGTAATTTTGAAATATCTAAGCGCATAGTGAGATAATTAGGTCGAATACGGTATTTCCTTTAAGAGAAGATCCCTTTGCAGAAGGAAGGCAAAAACAATTTGATAGAGTTGTCGCTACTGAAAATCTATCCAATACCCTAACATATGACTGACAACGTCACATGTTGTTAAACCTAGTCTTGCTGAACCCGAATATGTACTGTCCTTTGCAAACAGTGTGGATCCAGATCAGTTAGCTTCTGAAGAAGCCACCTGATCTGGATCTGCACTGTTTGCCATTACGCATGTGAATTTATATCAACAATCTGGATCAAGTAATATGATTGGCTGAAAATTGAAAGTGGACGTGGCATCAATTTATTCAGCATGACAAGGGTTAATATGATGTATAAAAGTTAAAGCAAAATAAAGAAAAGTCTATCATCACCTTAGAAGTCTGCTGCACTATTTTCTGTTCCAGATACAAACATGTAATGCAAAGGCTAACGACTGGACTCTACGTGTGGAGGCAGATTCAAGACTCATTTAAAATGAGTCATATTTGAAACATATTTGTTGCTACAGAGCGCGGCGTCTAATCGGGTAGTCGGGTACTACACTATCTGTCACTCATCGTTTTGGTTTTGATTTTTTTTTATGGATTCAGTGTTCAAATATTAGGACAAGGATTGTAAGGAGGTAAGGTGTCCCAATATTTAGGATAAATACGGTAATCAGTCAACACTGTTCACTCAGACCAACCGTATTAATCCTAAATATTGCGATGCCTTAATTCCTTATCATACTTGTCCTAAACGTTAAACACGTTTGTTTCACTACTTGTTGATGTGTCTAAAACCTGCTGGATGTGTGGCAAACAGTTTTGTGGCGTCTGATCTGGGTCTATAGTAATTGCTCAGGCATACGGGAATTTCAAGACATCTACACTGTCTGGTCAAGCTTTATATCACATAAGTTTTGTCAAAAGTTTTATCCCCATCCCTGACCGCACTCCTAGCTTTCTTTCTTTTCTTTCTTTAGACGGGGTTCTAGCCTAAATGATGTGCAAGATGTTGCTCTTCGATGGACTGAAATCCATATCCCACGTTTGTCACCATCTCTAGGTCACCATACCTACAGCTGATTCAAGTCGTCATTCTGGAGCCAGGCAGAGTCACGGCCTCTGGTCCTTGCACTGCTAAATATACTAACTTGCCATCCCGGCGCGATAAGCGAACCTGAGACTGTGGGCAGGTCATTATTGTACATGAGAGGTGTGTGATAGCCCCATTTTAGTATTTTGCAAACTAGGATGGACTATCACATGTTTGGCTCTACAGGACACGAGCAGCACGTCTGAGTTTACCCTATTAAGGACAACTGTTTGGTTTCTATCAGCGAGAGTGTCTTAATCTATCGAAGTGTCTTACCTTTTTCTAGCTTATGTAACAGTTTGAGATGACTGACCTTATCGAATGCCTTGCTGTAATCTAATAATACGATGTTTCGCTTGTTTACCTCATGTCATGTTTCATGCAAGGTCCTTTATTAGATGGGCCTCACCATGCGAAAACGCATCTTCAGCATATTCGTACAGCGAAGGCACAGATCAGCCTGCGGCTCCGCACAGTCTGATCAAGGCATTCATTGTCTGCTAACAGAACCACTTAAAACTACCGTGAGAATGTATGAATGGAGAGCAAAGGCCCGGGTGATACTTTGAGCGTGCGCAGGATGATCTGAATCTGCGCATTTTGAGCATGTTCGAAGGCGCTTTTTCGCTTGGCCCAGCCCAGATGTACAAGTTGGGTTTTCACATTATCTTCGTTCACGGAAACCATATTTTAAGGGTTACACTTTCAAGGGATATAACGTCCAAGCGTTTTGCTTCTTCTGAAAAGGAACCTACTCTAAAAGTAAAGAATTTGCTCCCAATGGGAGCAAATTCTTTCCTTTTAGAGTAGGTCCCTTTTCAGATGGAGATTGGTGTACAGAAAAGCAAACAAGAAGTCACAAAAGCTGTCTCCCCTGGCAAAACAAAAAAAAAGCAGACAATCTACCAGGGCTGTGTTCAGAAGTGCAATACACATCGTTTTTTCCCTGGATCTCTGCAGTATTGTTGGTGCTCGTCATTAAACAGAGGATTTTTTTATTTTTTTATTTATTTTTTTTTTTATGCAACAATTGATTTTTGCATAAACAACAATTGGTCCTTTAAAAACGTGCGCGATGACTTTGCACTTCTGAACGTAACTCTAATGTATCATAAAACAAGATATTGTACAGGTTAAAGGTTTGGTTAGATCATAGGTAGCTATGTGTCCCATAGTTTGCGTAGTAATCAGTATATGAAAATCAGGATCCTTGGGAGACAATTTGAATGAAATAGCAAGCCTTACGATAAATTATCCTAATTTGTCGTGTGCTGTGTGTTGTTTAACGGCTTAGTACGCTCGGTAAAATTTCAATAGACGACATTTGAAATGTTGTTTTTTTTTTGTTTTTTTTTTTGTTTTGTTTTTGTTTTTCTATTTTCCCAGAAAATAGGCTTTGGCATTTTATGCAAACTGTCTCCTATGACGCTAATTGCCTGCTTAGAAGACAGTTTGCATGAAATGTCAAAGCTTGTTTGATGGGAAAGTAAGTAAGAAAAATATCGTCAAATTGTCATCCGCAGAATTTCTCAGAGTGGGGTAAGGTTTAGACTAGCTACTAGTCGGATATCAATATTTTCATCAATCAATTATAGTTATTAATTTATTAAATGAACTAAGGGCCATCTGCTATTTACTGCTTGCCTCACCTCTTTGATAGCAGCAACTAATCTTGGAGATATCAGAGACCAACTATTAGAGACTGGCTATACAAGATGTCATACATGAATTTGAATCAGCTTATAGCAAGGAGTGATAAAACATGACATCAAGGTCTAGGAGCTAGTCTAGGTAAGGTTTAACTGACAGTGCTAAAGCTTCATGTACATGGGACGGACTATTTTACGCACTGTTCGCCCATATACCTGTCTGAACGAACATGTGTAGGTTAAAAACGGTAACGTGGCTCGGTTGTGAGACAAACTCTTAGACATTATATATTATATAGACCGTAATGTGACTATATCCGAATCCGACCAACCTGCTAAATGGGTCACGCCATGCGAAACGTGTCTTCAGGCTTATGCGGACAGCGAAGGCCCAGATCAGCCTGCGCTGTCTGATCAGAACCTTCACTGTCCGCTTATAGAATCATTGGATACTGTACAACATAACGAAGTATAGCAAAGTTTCTGATCAGACTAGATATCTACGCAGGCTATTCTAGATGTTCACTGTTACCATATTCCCCGAAGGCACATTTGTTCTAGGCGCAGCCCAAATTATATTCTTGGGTAATTAAAATGTAACATTATACCCTTGAATTCGCGATATCAGCGACACACATTAACTCTAAGGATGCTGGGTAAAAATTCAGCAGACAACATTTTGAAATATTTTTTTCTTATTTTCCTAGAAAATAAGCTTTCGCATTTCATGCAAATTGTCTCTGCATGAAATATCAAAGACTATTTTCTTGGAAAAAATTAGGGAGAAAAAAAAAACAAAAAAAAAGAACATCATCAGTTTGTCGCCTGCTGAATTTGCCAGGTAAAGGTTAAAACAATGAAGTTTCAGACATTACTGTATATTACTAGGTAGATCTGGGCCATCTTATTACAACCTTTTAACCCTTAAAACGCCAAGAAAACCTGCATCTGAAAATGTTGTCTGTTTATGTCGTCTGCTGAATATTCTTGCTAACTTTTCAAACCTATTTTTGCATATAAGAAAACAATGTGGACCCAGATCAGACTGCTCCTATAGGAGCAGTCTGATCTGGATCTACACTGTTTGAAAATGACTTTTAAAATCACAAGCAGATGAGAAAGCAGACGACAATTGTTGTGATTGGCAGTTTAAGGGTTAATGCTTGCTACTCGCTAAATTACTTGACTTCTCGGGTGCACGAACTTATCCAGGCTTTCTCCCGGGCTTTTTTTTCGTGTAAATATATGTCCGCAAACAGGATCATTGGACACTATAGCATGTACCAATTTGTGTGTGTGTGTGTGTGTGTGTGTGTGTGTGTGTGTGTGTGTGTGTGTGTGTTGCAGCGTCATGTTGAAGGACTTTTACCGGTTAGATTAGATCTTAGGACATGGAAGAAATTCCACTAAGTGTATAAAGTCCTTTAAATCGGTGAGCATGCATGCGCATGCACACACACACACACACACACACACACACACACAGAGACAGAGTTGATTCCAGCCATAAATGAAAACAACATATAATCAACTTGCACTAAGGCGCACGACCAGCAAAAACGCATAAATTTTCCAAGCAGTTTCATTTTTTGTCACGTTTGCCTCGGCGATGCTATTATAAAGAAATCTGGACCCAGTTGTTCAAAGCGTCGTTAGCTTAACGAGCTCGTTAATGGTCAAAATGCTAACTGTTCTAGTAAGTACAATACCAAATTCACAGGTATTTTTGCTGAAAAAATGTGAGTAGCATTTGCAAATGCAAAAATACTCACATTTTTTTCAGCAAAAATATTAGCATCTAAATCATATTTTATGACCAAAGTTTTGACGATACGTTAACTAACGACATCGTTAGGTTTGAATAATCATTTGACAATTTCATTAATATGGTCTTACCAGCATCTATCAATATGTCACATATTACCAAAATATTCCCATAGGTTTGAGAGTTATGGCGATTATCGCGTTTTTAACATTTTTTGCCTCGGCGAGGCTATTTATACTATTGATAAAGAAATCGGGCATTCGACATTTTCATTGGTTATTGATCTTGTCAATATGTAGATCTGCATGCCAAAAATTATCAAAATATTCCTAGCGGATAAAATGATGCGATTTTCCCAAACTTATTAGACAGACAGACGGACACGCCTCGGCAAGGCTGTTTATAAAGAACTCTGTCATTTGACAATTATATTGGTTAGATCTTATCAATATGTATCTGCATGCCAAAATTACCAAAATATTCCAAGTTGTTTAAAAGTGGTCAAAGCTAAATCGATTTTCACAAACTGATTACGGACGGACGGACATGCCTCGGCGTGGCTGGTTTTATAGAAATATATATCATTTGAAAATTTCATTGGTATGGTCTTGTCGATATGTATCCGCATGCCAAACATTATCAAAATATTCTAAGCGGCTTAAAAGTTACAGCAATTTTCATAAACTGATTACGGACGGATTGACGGACGGACGAACATGTTGATTACAGGGCACTCCTCGTGTCCTCCTTTCGGATGACTTTACTGCGGGTCGTGCAACTCTTTGGCATAAGGAACCCATTCTTCGAGAAATACAGGTCTATGAATGAAAAGACAAAGCATGAAATAGTTTTATTTTTTATTTTATTTTATTTTTATTTATGCAACATGCTGAAGTACAAGAGCAGAACTTAGCTGAACTCCATCAACCAAAAGGGCTCCTATGGGGCGTGAATAAACTTTCAAGGGAAGTAACTCTTGTCAAAACTGATTTTCTCTATTTTGAAATTGAGTCTGCTCTAAAAGGAAAGAATTTGCTCTCGATGAGAGCAAATTCTTTCCTTTCAGAGTAGACTCAAGGGGAGCAAAGTCGTTCCTTTAGGTGTGGACTCCTTGGTGTGCAGTAATGGAAACAATAAGTCAGAAAACATCTCTCCCTTGTCTAAAATAGCAGAAAAGCTACTAAGCATACTCATTCCCTTAACACCTTTTCATGAATGGTAAACATTTCAGCAGATGACATTAAGAAAAACATATTCATATTTTGTTTTCCAGACAACAGCGTATGACTTTCAACGCAAACTGGAGAAATGTAAACCCTATGTTCTGGGAAAACTACTACCAACTGGTTATTATTGATTTGTCCTGAATGGTCAGCCTTAGTTTCTCGAAAAACTGAAAAAAAAAATTTCAAAATGTCATCTGCTGCAGTTGTAATTGTCATGTTATGGGTAAAGAATTTTACTTGATGGAGCCCAGCATTCCAGTTCACACACAGCCTTGTAACAATGTTGTTTCAACCATCATGTGACCTTTCACATTATTTTTGACACCACCCGACTTCTCCTTTTTACTATATAATGTGGTGATTTAGGTGGGGGTTGCCCGAACTCTGCATTAATGATGCATATATTTTACGGTTGTGTTTTAAACTAAAAAACAATTCATCAAACCTTTTTGTTTATTAAATCGTCCACTGAAAATGGTCATTGCATATTTTGCCCAAGCGCATAAGAGAGGTTCCAAAACTGACTTTTAATAAAAGTAGGCAACATTTAACAATTTTTGTTCACAGAAATTTATGACATACGATGGCTTGGTGATATTGAAACAACAATGTTACGATTGTTTGTTTGCTGGAATATGATGCATAATTCACAACAATCGTACTCTGTTAAATTCTAATAAAGCACTGTTCTTTATATAGCAAGTCCTTAAGGGGTACTGGTACACATTTAGGGGAGACAACTGTCACAAATATTTTGTCCTCTTCTGAAATGGGATCTAAACTATAAGGAAAGAATTTGCTTTCAGAAGGGGCTTGGTGTGCAGCACAGATAATAGGAAGTCATAAAAGTTACCTCCCTTGTTGGAAATGGCAAAAAAATTACCACGTGTATCTAGTACCCTTAATCATATATTTAGTACAGATCTTGATTAATCTAAAATGTCAACAAGAATTTTACTGACAAATTTTATAAATTTGCATTGTTTCATCAAAATTTTATTATCTTCGAATGCATATTTTGAAAATTTAACCATGATTCAATGGAATTCAGAGATGTAATTCCTGTAACTTGGAAGTCAATAGCCGATTGATGATTAAATATGTTTTACCCTTCTTTTTCCGTTTCATTTAATTTCTTCCATAAATAATGTCAATAGAAGTTAACCATCTTCTGCTATATTTGATATTTAATTAGATTTTTTTTCAGTTACCTCCCTTAGACCTTACAACACCAAAATACACGTTTTATCATTGTCTCAACTCCGAAAAATTCATTAGAAGAAACTAACCTATGTAAGCTATTAAAGTCATAAACAACATAAAAAATACCAAGCACACAAAAACTCTCGTGCATGATATAAACATGAAAAATAATCTACTGAACATACATGTATGTATGATAACTTTCATACATAATCTTTAATAGCATCAACTGATGTTCCCTATTTCTCTTTAAAACTAAAACTAAATTAGCACTATTATCAGCCGGAAACGCATATCCAAAACAGAATGCCTTTTCTTGCGCAAATCTCTGAATATGCAGTACATTCATCGACCTTCCAAATAAAACTTTCATAAAAAGCTACAGATAAAATCACTAATGCCCTAACACACTTTTTATACAAACATAAAAAACTGTAAATCTGGTACGAGGCCCAGTCAAACCATTCTGGCTGAAGTTATTTACAGGCACCAAGCTGAAACTTTTTTTCTCATTATTTTTGAAGAGGTCTTATCTATCATTATTCCAATTAAAAGGGGTGTTAAATTTCACACACTGAGGCAACTGTGTTACGTAATCATTGTGTGTGTGTGTGTGTGAGTGTGTATGTGTGTGTGTGAAAATGTAAAACAAAATCCATAAAAAATATTTTAGCAAATACATTTGTGTGCATATTTTGCAAAAATAACACACACACACACACAATACACCCGAAACTAGCACTAAATTAAAAAAAAAAAAAAATCGCTTTTCACAGAACTCAGTTAAAGGAAAATAGACACTTTCAGGGGAGGCAACTGTCAAACTTTTTTGCCTCCCTTCTGAAAAGGGGTCATCTCTAAACGGAAAGAATTTGCTCCCAAGGGGAGCATTAAACCATATAAGCATTCAACATTCATATAAACATTAAACATTAAACAAAAAATACAACAACAAAAATGACTAAAATAATAAGCATAATAACAATAATAAGTATTATTTATTGTCTTATAGTTCATCAAGAGAAATAAAACACTACAATTTAACCCATCTAAGCCTAGCGTCCAATAAAAGGGGCATTGGAAACAGTGTAGACCCAGATCAGACGCCACAGAATGTGGCGTCTGATCAGAGTCTACAGTGTTTGCATTAATTTCAAGAATTTCTTCAAACCCTGATAATAAGAATAACTAACCAGACCCCCTTATATAGCAAATGGACCAATCCAAAGAGTTAAGGTAGAATGTTCCATTTGGGAGTGCAAAATTATATTGTCTAATTTCTCCAGGTAAACTCTGACTTACTTTTATCCAGTCAATAAGTTACCAAAGTCAAGGAGTTGCATCATATTTACTATTAGTTGCATTGTATTTTTAGGTGAGATATTTTTTTGTCTGATCTAAAGTACATGAGAGAATTAGTACACATGATACAGCAGAAACTGTTTGTAGTTTAACTTAATATGAATCTGAAGTGAAACCAAGGCATAATGATTGGTAGAAAAAGCAGGTTGAGTTGCAATAATAATTAAAAAAATAAACAAACAAAAATAACAAACAAACACAAACACTGCAGATATCCACCTTCCTCCCTTCAGAGTTAATGATTAGCACTCTGGGTAAAATTACCAGCAGACGGTATTTTGAAATATTTACTTATTTTTACCAGGAATCAGAGTTAGACGTTTCATGCAAATTATCTCCAATGGAAACAATATGCATGACATGTCAAATCCTGTTTTCTGGGAAGAAACTATCATTAATTTGTTGTCTGCTGAATAAGCCCAGAGGGTGGTAAAGGTTAATTATGTAGTACCCAGTCAAATCCCATTTCTTGCCCTCCAAACAATAGCCAAGAAGTCAAATTTTGCTCCATCATTCAAAATTGAAGCTCATTACGAAAACACATCTATTCAAATATATTGAAAATTTCACCACCAAAAACGGAAAGTTTTCAGATAAAAATTTCTGATATTTTTCATATTTCTGCTCAAAACATAGATTATGGGTACTTGTTAGAACCGCCTCAGCGAGGCGGTTCTAACGAGTACCCGCAATCTATTTTTTGAGCAGATATATGAAAAATAATGTATACCCCTGTAAACCCCAGTTTTACTATATAAAAGTGGGGTTTAAGGGGGTCAAAATTATATAGGTATGTTTTTGTGATGTAACTGCAGAACATTAAAACATGTCCTCTTTGTAAGGCTACAATATGAGTTACAAGATCTGTGACTGTATATAAGGCTGTGAAACGTGAATGCACCCTATTTGACCTAATTACCATACTGTAATTTTCAAAATTACTGGAAAAACCTGTAGTAAAGTATCCACCTAGAAAAGCCTATCTTTGAAGAAAGATCAGCAGAGGACTTCATGAGGGGCATATTTTATGCTTACGTGATATATTTTCTGATTTTCTTCACAAAGCTTATGTTGTTGGTACTCATTTGAATTGCCTCGACTTCTTGTGGCAATTCAAATGAGTACCCACAACAAATGTTTTTATAAAGAAATATATAAAAGTACAAAAGATGTATTCTGAAGACTATGAATTTGCTTGACTGTGTGCTTATATGTGTCTGTGTGGTAATTAGGTAGAATATGGTATTTTGCTTCTTCAATACTATGTTAAGATTTCCTGTTATTGAAAGAAAACAAACCCATCTATCTTACGACCATGAAAATCAGTTTGATGATACAATCTTTATTCCATATTTACCAAAAGGAATTTAAACGAAAATAATATATGGCATCTAATCAATGTCTACACAATTTGCCACTCAGATAGTAAAAATGGGTTGTTCAAATTCTAGGACAGGTACAGCAAGAAGTTATCCCTTGCCTTGCTGAATAAATTAAGATGCCAAGCCCACTTCTAATTTCCAGCCAATCAGATTACTTGATCTGAGTTTTTGATAGAAATTCACATATTTAATGACAAACAGTGCAGATCCAGATCAGTTGGCTTCTTCAGAAGCCAACTGATCTGGATCTACACTGTTTGCTAAGACAGGGCATGTCGTGTTCAGCAAGAGAATGGTTAATGTGTCCCTTTACTTAGATAAACAATATTGAAATCTGATGACGACTTTCAAACTGAGGTCAAGTGAACAAAGTGAACAAAAAACCCTCAAAACAAAATCCATCCATCCTGAAGCTTACATGATACTACGCTGGTAATGTAAAAATGATTACTCCTAAAGTGTTGCCAAGTTTCAACGAGATATCTGCACAAATGAATGGGGTATATATTTACAGAAGTTACAAAAAACAGCAATAATGCTTCAGGTAAATACTGTAGAACACACACACACATGCAATTGCACACACACACATACACACACACACATGCATGCACACTCACATTCTCATTACACACACACACACACACACACACACACACAATGTGCACACACAAACACACACACACACGTGCAACTGCACACACACACACATGCATGCACACTCACATTCTCATTACCACAATGAACTTAATGTGTTTTTTTTTTTCTGTTCTATACTCTGCAAGGAATTCTACATAATATTTTCAAACAATAAAAAAATCATGTCTCTAGATAATAGTGTTACTACTTGATAATTGTTATGTTTTTCTTGTTTCTCAAAAAAAAGAACTGTTCTATGATTAATGCATTAAAACTGCCCCAGCAAGGGAATCTTAATGAGAAACCTAGAATACACGTTTTCAAGGAAAAAGTAGAAAATATCAGTACTAAATCCATTATGAAAACATGCCAATTCAAATATATTGAAAATATCACCACCAAAAACTGAAAGTTTTCAGATAAAAATTCTGATGTTTTTCATATTTCTGCTCAAAAAATAGATAGTGGGTACTTGTTAGAACTGCCTCACTGAGGCAGTTCTAACAAGTACCCACAATCTATGTTTTTTGAGCAGAAATAAGAAAAATAATGTATATCCCTGTAAACCCCAGTCTTACTATATAAAAGTGGGGTTTAAGGGGGTAAAAATTATATAGGGATGTTTTCGAGATGATAGCTCAGGATCAGGTGCTTTTTGCAACTGAAAGGTACCGATATTTTTCTTATTCCTCGTGCTTCTAATGGGTACCCACAACATACTTTTTCATGGAGAAATACAAAAACTATTACATGGATACCCCTATTTTCTGGAGCTATGCTGAATTCTGATTTAAAAAAAATGCACCTTGCCTGGAGGTATGTAAAATTTTACTAACAATATAAAACTCTTGCATTCAAGCAAACAGAAAATAATACATGTATAATATGCAACATAAAACTATTCTACAGCCAATGTATTTTGAAACAGAATTTTCTTCAACCATTTCACTGTTATTATGATAATCCCAGAAAACGGATATCAGCGTGTCTCAGGATATCCAGTGAACCAAGAGGGAAAAGTATGAAATATGCAAAAAAATGTTTTGTCCACCGGCATAAATGGATTAAGAAAATGCCATTCCAAAATACTTGACTTGCGATTACTACAAAGTGGGTACACAGTACCCATCATTAAAGGCGTCTAAATACAGGAAATGGGTCTTTAGTATTTAACGCTTAGTATGCTGAGTAAAATTTTCAGCAGACGCCATTTTTTTTTTTTTTTTGTATTTTTCCCAAAAAATAGGATTTGACATTTTGTGCAAGTTGTCCTTTGGAGAAAATTAGTATGAAATTTTAAAATCTTACTTTCTGTGAAAAACAAGGAAAATATCAATTTATCATCTGCTCAATTGGCCCTCAGCATGCTAAGCATTGATATTGGGGTCAAGTATCACCTTAATGACCCTAAGTATTGGGACAGACAGGCCTGAGCAGTGTAGATCTAGATCAGCTGCCACCAGAATTCAGCATCCCATCATCAGGGTCTACACTGTTAACCATTCATCCAACATCAACAGGTAGTCAAATGACCCTGTTCAAATTTTATGATGTTAAGGTGGCATCTGATCAGGGTCTACACTGTTGGCCACTCATCTAGCTGCTTTTTAGACATATCAACAGGTAGTTAAATGAGCCTATCGTATTCATCCTAATTACTGCACATACCGCTATAAGCGGCGCACAGTCAAGTAATTCAGTAGTCTTCAGATTCATCACGAAAACATGCCTATAAAATTTTGACCCCGTTAAACCCCACTTTTATATAGTAAAGCCTGGGTTTACAGGGGTGTACATTATTATTGTTATTTCTGCTTAAAATCATAGATTTTGGGTACTCATTAGAACCGCCTCACCGAGGGGGTTCTAACGAGTACCCACAATCTATGTTTTGAGCAGAAATAGGAAAAATATCAGAATTTTTATCTGAAAACTGTCAGTTTTTGGTGGTGAAATTTTCAATATATTTGAATAGGCGTGTTTTCGTAATGACAGCCAGTGTACTTTTTGTCCACTTTTTTATAAAGACATACGCTGCAGGTACCCATTTAAGTTGCATCGACTTGTCAATGCAATTCAAATGACTACCTACCACATATGCTTTATAAAGAAAATCAGAGGAAACAAATTGCAAAAACATCATCAAATAAGTCTTTTGCTTATCTGTCTTTAAAGTGTACCCTTAGTAGGCAGATACATATAATTATTACCACAAGTCTTCCCAGTAGTTTTGAAAAACCTAAGCGCACAGTGTAGTAATTAGGTTGAATACGGAATTCAATTTTTATGACATAAAGGTGTCCCAAATACTTTTGGATAAATAATGTAAGCAGGGAAATTTAGATGAACATTCTTCTTGTTTCTCTACAGTATGTTGTAGTTACTCATCATAATCCATTACGAAAACACGCCTATGCAAATATACTAAAATTTTTACAACCAAAAACTGAAAGTTTTCAGATGAAAATTCTGATATTTTCCATATTTCTGCTCAAAACATAGATTGTGGGTACTCGTTAGAACTGCCTTACCGAGGTGGTTCTAAGGAGTACCCACAATCTATGGTTTTGAGCAGAAATAAGAAAAAATGTATACTCCTGTAAACCCCATTTCTACTATATATGTGGGGTTTAAGGGGGTCAAAATTATACAGGTTTGTTTTCGTGATGAAGGCATTTCTAATGAGTATCCATGTCATTTGTTTTTGTGAATAAACAAGAAAAATATTACCATAATGACCCTAAATATTGGGACACGCATGCCCAAGCAAACAGTGTAGACCCAGATCAGACACTACAGAATGCAGCGTCTGATCAGGGTTTACACTGTTTGCCACTCATCCAGCACTATTTCAAACACATCACTGGGAGTTAATTGGCCCTTTTTCCAATTACAGCACAAGTGTGGTTAAGAAGTCAGGGTGTCCCAATACTTAGGGTAAGTACAATAACATTTGTTTCTGTGAAGAAACAAGAAAAAATACTAATAAAGTTTGGTTGAAATCTAGAGCTAAGCTAAAAAATCCATCCATTACACACGTGTCAATTCATTTTTAGCATGATGCAGTACTGTAAAACAGAATCCTCTAACTAAACCAGAAAACATTTAATATGTATTTACAATGTAAAATATTATCAAAGCTATGACATAAGAAAACAATGTATTGGGGTTAAACTTAATGTTAAATATCATGCTAAGTTAAAATTTCAGCAGATGACATTTAAAATATTTTTCCTTTAGTATATACTTTGCATGAAATGTTAAAGCATTTTTTCTGGGAAAAAATAGGTAAATCATCAGGGCCCAGTTGTTCAAAGCATCGTTAGCTTAACGAGCTCATTAAAGGTCATTTCGTTAACTGTTTTAGCGGATTCAATATACAATATTCTGATATTTTTTGCTGAAAAAATGTGCTACTCACATTTTTTCAGCAAAACATTTCAGCATATTTGCGTATCACTTGATGTAAATTTTAATAAATCATTAACTAACAACATCGTTAGCTTTGAACAACTGGGCCCAGTTTGTCATCTGCTGAATAAACCCAGTGAGTGGTAAAGGTTAAATTAATAGCAAGAATGCAGAGACTTGTCAAACTTGCTGCTAGCACATGTTTGTACCATTCCACCATGTCGGACCCCATAAACAACCAGGTGATGCGGCTTTACTTTTATCTTGATACATTCCTGTTGATAACATGGTTATCCTACTGATGATAGTATGATAGTATGATACCACTGCCAAGAGGGTTACCCTGGTGACAAGAGAGTTATCTTGCCTGTAACCACATTATTTCCCAGATAGTATTCTACTACAAATGTAAACCAGTGACAATGTTGTTATCCAGCTGAAACAAAGTTATCCCATTGCTGAAGCAGACTTCACCTCAAGTATTTGATTATTGTAATAGGTCTACTCTTATGATAACAGTGTTATCTAACTACAGTAGCAGGTTTACCCTCATGATAACAGTGTTATCCCACCATTGTAGTACACTTCCTCTAATGATAATTTTTACCCCACTACTGTAACAGTTTAAGCCTCATGACAACAGTGCTATCTCACTACAGTAGCAAGTTTACCTCATGAAAGTAGTGGTATCCCACTATTGTAACAGGTTTACCCTTATTATAACAAATGCTATCTCACTATTGTAACAATGTAGAATCTTGGCAACAGTGTTGCCCTCCTGGCATCAGTAAAATCCCCAGTTATACCCTACCAAAATTACTCTACCAAACTGTTTACCCATTGATACTTGAAGTGAGTAATTTGCTGGATAAAGAAAGCAACCAGCTTTAATTTTTGAAATTTAGCTAGAATGTTGTTTTCAAGTAAAGCAATACCAGCCTGTAAGATCAAATAACAAATATTTACAGTAATATTATACAGACTTCATAATTACAGACATGTAATGATATTGACTCGGTATGAAAAACATATGTAAACCGAGATATATGAACATTATATGAGACCCTCAAAACAGAAAATGACCTTATGATATATGTCACCAGTGTAGATCACATAGTCTGCATAATTCCAGACAAGAGGGATAGCGGCAAATATTTTTCTTATTTCTCCACAAATCATATGTTGTGGTGCACATTATCAATGAGGCGCTTCTAATGAGTAACCGCATGTGTTTTCCATGGAGAAATAAGAAAAATATCTGAGCTTTCTGGGTAAAAACACTGTGCCTTATCAGAGCTACCTGTCTAAATATTATGTTAGCATCCAGGACCCAGTTGTTCAAAACTAACGATGTCGTTAGTTAACGATGCGTTAAAATTTACATCGAGTGATATGTAAATATGCTGAAATTTTTGGCTGAAAAAAGCTACTCACATTTTTTCAGCAAAAAAGATCAGAATATTGTATATTGAATCTGCTAAAACAGTTAACGAAATGACCCTTAACGAGCTTGTTAAGCTAACGATACTTTGAACAACTGGGCCCAGCACAGACCCTGATTAGACTACATAGATGAGCACTTATATGGATCTTTGTTGGCCGTATATCATAAGGTAGAATTCTCTAAGAAGAGGCTTATATATAACTTGTACAAAGCAAGACTATATAAATACCTTTCAAAACTATACAATGAAATAATTATGTGCAACATACAGACCAATGCTGTGATCAGAAATTAGGCGAAATTGCGTAATGTATATTAAAAGCCAAAACGTGTTTGTTTCTATATATTTGGAATGACTGGTCACTTCATTCCACATACAACGAAACAATGTTATATCATAAGAAACTATGTACATTAAACATTACACTAACTAACTGACCCTTTTCTTGCATACTGTGAGGTTCAAATTGTCAAAAGTATACATTTAAGAAAAAATAGAAATTTTAATTGTGAAAAACATTGCTTTTCTAATGACATGTTTAAAGCAGAACAAGTTTACTATACTAAAAAGCTGAGATCAATATATCTATCTTAACAGTAACGCATAGCACGCTGGGTAAAAATTTCAGCAGACGACATTTCGAAATATGTTTGTTTTTCCCAGAAAATTCGATTCGACATTTCATGCAAATTTTCTTTGACATTTCATGCAAATTTTCTTTGTAGTCCATAAGAGCCAATTTGCACTGACTGAGTTGATCAAGTTGAGGTGTTAAAGGGCCGTCAACCCATTAGGGAATTTTGAGCCAGTCAGTTTACCTAACCACTTTTCCTGGGTAGGCTTAGTCCACTAAGCCATTAACCAGTGTTTGTGCTCATTCTTTTGCCAGAAACTGACAACTGCCCTACTTGAATTAGCGGAAGAGAAATGACCATAGAAAATATTGCATGATAAGTCTTAACGAAAAAATATGCCGGACCTGGAGGGATCGAATCCGCAACTTCCTGATCACCAGAAATTTTATTTTCGAGGAAAATTAAGAAAATTATCATCAGTTAGTTGTCTGCTGAACTTCCCCATAGTGTGCTAATTGTAAAAAATGACTCTCACAGTATGTAATCAAAAGTTCAGCTGATAAAATAACATGCTACATTACATTTGCATCCATCCAAGAGAAAACAGACCTTGAACCATTCCTGGGCAACCAGCATAGATCCCAGTCACCCTGCATGAATACGTAGTCCAATCAGGATCTATGTGGTACACTGGGAATCTTTATATATCCATATATCTTGTCGGCAGCCATTGTAGACTCTGATCATGATTAGACATGGATATATCTGTCAGATTAGAGTCTACACTGTTTGCACAAGACATAGGCCAGTTTCTATTTAGAGAAGTTCTTTGTTGAATCAGTCCTAACACAAAATAAGTGAGGTATCCAGACATACATATTTTTTAAGCTTCTCCATATACATGTACATGTAAACATGTAGTAAAATGGACCTATTCAACATTTATGACATTAACCTTTGACATGCTGAATAAACTAAGATGCCACGCCCACTTCTAATTTTCAGCCAATCAGATTACTCGATCCAGGATTTCGATATAAAATTCACATACTTAATGACAAACAGTGTAAACATTGGGTCTACTTTTGTGCGTGGACAGATACGAAATATAATAGTAGTCTAAGTCACTTTCTCTAAAATGAAGAATGACAGATAGAATCTGTCATCATGTCAAGCATGAGGAATAAAAGTGCATCCATGTGTTATGGTCAAGATATTCTGTGTATGTGTACAATATTTGCCCTTTGTTCTTTTATGTACTCTAATGATTAACATGCCATGTGTAAGAATGTCAGCGGATGGCATTGGTATATATTTCTTCGTGTTTTCCCAGAAAATATGGTTTGACATGTCATGCAAATTGACAAATTGTATGAAATGTCAAACCCTACTTTCTGTAAGTGATGCATTCAAAACATCCATAGCTCTAAACATGGTACGTTTTTTTTAACCAAAAGTTATGGACATTAAAATTCCTCCTCACCCCTACTTACACAATCCATAAACTTTTGATAATCATTAAAACAGGCCCAGTCGGGCAATTCTGATGAGTACCCATCAAACTAAGTTTTCATGCAGAAATAACTAAATATATATATTTTGGATACCTCCCTTACCTGGAGTATGAATTAACCCCAACTATAATCTAACAAGAAAATCAATGAAAAATATAATCTTTCTATATGGTAATTGTGCTAAAAATTCGAACACTTTATTCCATATACATCACGAAAACATACCTATATAATTTTGACCCCCTTAAACCCCACTTTTATATAGTAAAACTGGGGTTTACAGCGGTAAACATTATTTTTCTTATTTTTGCTCAAAACATAGATTGTGGGTACTCGTTAGAACCGCCTCGGCGAGGCAGTTCTAATGAGTACCCACAATCTATGTTTTGAGCAAAAATAAGAAAAAAATATCAATTGTTTGTCTGAAATTTTTCAGTGTTTGGAGGTGAGATTTTCTATATATTTGAATAGGCGTGTTTTCGTAATGATTTCTGGCCTAAATTTTGCTTTTTATGCAGTTATGGTTCCTTAGATACTTAGTGGAATAGCTAACAGTGTTAGTCTGCACTGTTTGCAGATGCCATTTTGTCAGACATTTTGGTGTATGAAATTTTAGGACATTTACCATACTACTTGTATATAGATAAAATTGTAACACATAAACATATAATATTTAACACTTCAAAATGCCCTATTGTTTCATTAATAAAACATGAGGTGTGAGTAAATATGTGAAACAGCAATAATTGCTAACTAGTCTAGATAAAGGGGGTACTGTATATAAACTAAATATCTGACATCTTATCTCCTTACCATACCTGTTCTCAAATTATATCAAGCTCATATGTGCCTAAAAACTGCTGGCTGAGTGGCAGACCAAAACGTAAACACGCCTATTCGAATATACTGAAAATTTTACAACCAAAAAAGGAAAATTTTCAGATAAAAAATTCTGATACTTTTCATATTTCTGCTATGTTTTTGAGCAGAAATAAGAAAAATAATGTATAGCCCTGTAACCCCAGTTTTACTATACAAAAGTGAGGTTTAAGGGGTTCAATATTATATAGGCCTGTTTTCGTGATGCAGAGCAGAACTGGTTTAGAAGTATTTTACAGCTTCTGATTTTTGTCTATACTGTTAGTACAGGTCTGTCTGCCTGAAAACTTATGATGGTATGGTATTCAAAAATATTTTTGTAATTTTAAACAAAAAATCATCTTGTAATGTCTTATTGAAATCACATAGCTCTAGACAAGGCACTTGTTGTTTTTTTCATCAAAAAAGTACTGATATTTTTGTTATTTCTCCACAAAAACGTATCTTGTGGATACTTATATTAGAAGTACCAAACTGAGAAATGTGTACGAACAGTACTGAGATTTTTTTCTTATTTCTCTGAGAACATATATTGTGGGTACTTATTAAAAGAGCCTCAATGAGGCACTTCTAATGAGTACCCACAACATATATCTTTGCAGAAAAACATCATGAAAACATGCCTATATTATGTTGACCCCCTTAAACCCCACTTTTATATAATAAAACTGGGGTTTACAGGGGTATACATTATTTTTCTTACTTCTGCTCAAAAACATAGATTGTGGGTACTTGTTAGAACCACCTCGGTGCTTAACGAGTACTCATAATTTATGTTTTGAGCAGAAATATGAACAATATCAGAAAATTTATCTGAAATTTTTCAATTTTTGGTGGTAAAATTTTCAGTATATTTGAATAGGTGAGTTTTTGTAATGTAAGTAAAACATCTAGATACCCTCTCTTATCTAGAGCTATTATTTGTTTCTTGTCAACTCATGTTATATCAATGGTTTGATCATATTTTTCTTTTTAATTTTTTTATGTGTAAAATGCAATTCCAGAAATGTTTACATATCCCGGCAAGTTCAAACTGCTTTCATATCTTGTAAAGCATAATTATTTTTTTTCTTTTATACAGTATAGTTAATATTCAATTTGCCTCCAAGTGTACATGTAGTTCTGCAATGTTTTGTTTCTACTGTACATGTATTTCTCCAATGCTCTGTTTCCAGTATGCATGTATTTCTGCAACCCTCTGAATAACTACATGTATATAGCACTTTTAGTTCCTTTCCACAGGCAGTTGAAGAAAAGTTGATCTCCTGAAAAATGCTTGGAAACTCAGTTATATAGCTCTTTGAACCAAAAAAAAAAAAAAAAAAAAACAGACTCAAGTAAGAAATTATACGGATTCAGAGGACTTGTTAAAAAGGAACATTTGCAATAATTCTAGAGATTAGGTTATTCCTCGGTTTCTATGTAGTTACATAATCCTTTACTTTTGCTTCTTTCTTTTCGGTACATGTACTTAATTTACAGTCATGAAGCTTCATGCTTTATCTCCCACCCACCCCAACTGCTTCCTATCATGGTTTCTAAAGAGAGTGAAATTAATAATTAATGTACACAATACATAAAGAAAAAAGACTTTCAACTGAATATGTATTTACAAAGCATGAATTTCTATAAACAAGATTGAAATATGCCAGGACAGAGCAAAATTGTGATTTGCCATTTGTGCGGAGAATAGTAAAGACTCAGAATATCCACTTAGCTCTAGATTAGAATAATGTTTTGATATTTTTCATAATTCTCAACTAAAAAAAACAAAAAAACAAACAAATTGTGGGTACCCATTAGAAGTGCCTCATTGAGGCACTTCTAATGGGTACCCACAATATGATTCTATTAAATGTTTTTGATGAGAACTAAGAAAACCTCATTATTACTGGTATGGAAAAAGTGCCTTGTTTATAGCTATGTAATCGCCAGTGAGATTTGAATTTTTTATGGGAATTGACTTCCAGATGGGGCAAATTCTGTGAGATTTTATCTCACAATGTGAGACATGGCATGTATGACACAAGCTTCAAAACATACAATTTGTCAAACTGAGATATCAAGACAAACTATAGCTCAAGATAATTAGATGTTTTTCTCTTCTTTCTTGATTTTCTTTTTCATTTTTCATTTAATAAGTACTGTAATTTGTCTGACATTGTTGGTACTTCTTCAGTAGATATATATACTATTCTTCCTGTTATTATGTACATAGATATATTTTCTCACATTCCAGAAAAAAGGTGCTATCCAGTTAATATTTTTCTTATTTCTCCAGCAAAACATATGTTGTGGTTGCTCATTAGAAGTGCCTCACGGAGGCACTTCTGTTGAGAACCACAACTTATGTTTTCAAGGAGAAATAAGAAAAATATCGATATGTTTTGGTTGCAAAAAGAAAAAGAAAAAAACACCTTATCTAGAGCTATGTGTTCAGCAAATACCAAACTACTCTAAGTATTCAGACAGCTCAACTCATTACTGTATCAAGCCTAAAATTCAACAAAGTCCCTTTAACTATCAGTTCTTGTGTCTAAAAAAAGCTGGATGAGTGGCACACAGTGTAGACCCTAATCAGATGCTGCATTCTGCATCATCTGATCTGGGTCTACACTGTTTGCAATTGCTCAGCTTGTCTGTCCAAATACTTAGAGAATATTTGGGTTAGAAAATACACGTATATTTTATATTTTTTCTATGATGTAGTTCACTTGTACATGTATGTCTGTTTTCAGCTATTTAGATCATTTTCTGAGATTCTTAATACATTACTATGATACATAGCACTTTTTCTGAATTTATTTATTTACAAATCTTTGTTTTCACTTTTATAGCACATTCAAACATAATCTATATAGCTGGAAATAGACCAAACCACACTTTAATAATAGCACAATCAATTAACAACTCACATTTCAGGTTTCTGTAATTTTTACCACTTTCTTAACAAGACATGTTTACTTAAAATTAACACTAATGAAATTTCATCAGCCAATAATCTGCCGATGTAAAATGAATTTTGATTGGATGGCCAGCAGCCAATACAAACTAATTAAACATAAGCAGCCTTACTGAACTAAACTGTTATTATGATTTAAACATAGCTTTAGATAAGGCAGTTTTTTTGTCGTTTTGTTTTTTTTTTTGTTCTTCAACCAAATGGTATAGATATTTTCTTTATTTCCACATGAAAATACATGTTGTGAGTACCTATTAGAAGTGCTTCACCAAGGCACTTCTACCCAGTACCCAAAACATGTTTTCACGGAGAAATAAGAAAAATATTTACCCGATACCCCTCTCATCTAGAGCTATGGACTGTTAACAAAAATAAACCCTTTCACCCCTGAGTTTCCAAAGTTGACTCTTGCATCTTTGAATCTGAACACATCCATTAATGCAAATAGGGAATTCAGCCAAAAATATCAAATAAAATGGCAAACAGTGTTGATCCAGATGAGACGGCTCGTCATGAGCCGTCTCATCTGGATCTACACTCTTTGCATAGGTATCCGCATTGGTCTGTAGGAATGAAAGGGTTAACAATGGAAACAGTATATTTGGCATGAACATAGTAGTTACCGAATATACCTCAAGTAATAGGACACCTTAACTTCTTACCATACTTGTCTCAAAAATTGAAAAAAAAGTCCATTCCACTACCTGTTACAGTGTTTAAAATATTGATGTATAAGTGGCAAACAGTTAAGATCCCGATCAGATGAAATATTCTGTGGCTTTGTGTTGAGGTTTTACGGCCCAGTCAACCCATTGGGTCATGTCGAGCGCGGTCAGTTTACCTAACCACACGTTTACTGGGCAGGCTTAGTCCTCTAAGCGGCTAACCAGTATTGTGCACATTCTTTCGCCAGAAACTGACAACTGCCCTTCTTGAATCAGCGGAAGGGAGAGAATGACTGTAGAAAATATTTCATGATCAATCTCCACGAAAGAATGTTGCCGACCTCGGCGGGGGTTGAACCCGCGACCACCTGGTCTCCAGTCGGACGGCGCATCCAACTGAGCCACCGCATCTGATCAGGATCTACACTGTTTATCCAGGTATGCTTGTTCCCATACTTAGGGTTATTATGGTATAATATGCTTATCTATTTCATGATCTGTACACCCCAGTCAAACTCTGCAAACATATTTGTGTCTTTTCTAAATCAAAACATATATTTGTTAGAAGCCAATATATTCTCTGTGATGACTGTTGTATTTTACTTCTCCCAGAAAGACCATTTTTTGGCTGGAATAAAACTATCTGCTGAAATTTATGTACAGTGATCCTTTACACTGAGAAAGAAAATTGTTAATGAATGTTACATGTATTTCTAAATATTAAGTCAAAGACACAAAAAAAAATTAGCAATTTTTGTTCTGTTTTACAAATCTCAGGACCAGCATGGCTGAATTTTGGAACAATTTTATTTTCTACCATGTATGATTATTTCTATGTACAGCTTTTTTTTTTTTTTTCTCGGTTATTTTTTGTTTTTTTTCCAAATGGCAGATTTGTTGGTGTGGTAAAAGGAACCTTGACAGCAAATGATGCCGAAATCAAGTTTGCAAAGTTTGTATGTGTGTGCAATATGACAGTTTAACTTTGCCATCCCTGTAAAATATCTCCATTAACCCTTAAAGCGCCAATCACAACTGCAGCAGACAACAATTTTTTTTATTTTTTATTTTTTTTTTTTATTTTTCAGCCTAAACAAGTCTTGACATTTCCTGTGAATCGTCTTCACATGAAATATCGAGGCTTGTTTTCTCTGAAAAAAAAAAAAGAAAAATTGAATGTAGTCTGCTACAAATTTTGCTTGGTGCTTTAAGGGTTAATAAATGCATTGTATAATGATTTATTTATCTGTTTTATTGTCAATCTATGCTTTTTACAGAAGAAGTTTTCTCTTTTGCTCATGACAATCTGTTGATTCAAACCATTTTTCTTCCAGTCTTGTCTGTTCTAACAACATCTTAATGCACTTTCAATTTTCTTCATATTACATTAACATCACGCCTGAACTCCAATTCAAGAATCCATAAACCTTTCGAAACTGTGTTAAGTTTTGATTTGTAATATCAGTAAAGAAAACATGCCCAATTTTATGTTAACAGGCATGAATTGTTTCTAAGCATTGCTTTCCCCGGTCTTTTAAGTTCAAATTGTACTCTCATATCTCTCTACTTTTTCAGTGTCCTGCATCTCGACCTCTTCAATCTTGATGATTTTCACCATCTGAGCTCTTGACTCCTCCCATGCACGTACCCGACGTAGTGGAAAGCCCAGTATTGCTGATGAAGTTAATAAACCGCCCACCACATAAAAAGTAATATCACCTGTGAGATCTTCTGTAATGATAAATACAACAAAATTAGTACTATCAGAGGTAATGTGAAGCTATAGACAAGAGAAGTAACCAGACATTTAGTTTTCCAATTTCTCTACAAAATCATATACAGTAAAATTCCTATATTACATTACGAAAACACGTCTATTCAAATATACAGAAAATTTCACCTCCAAAAACTGAAAATTTTCGGATAAAAAACTCTGATATTTTTCAAACTTCTGCTAGAAACATAGATTGTGGGGACTCATTAGAACTGCCTTGGCGAGGCAGTTCTAAAGAGTACCCACAATCTATGTTTTTGAGTAGAAAGAAGAAAAATAATGTATACCCCTGTAAACCCCAGTTTTACTACATAAAAGTGGGGTTTAACGGGGTCAAAATTATATAGGTTTGTTTGTTTTGAGGTCTTACAGCCCAGTCAATCCAATGGGGTCATGTCGAGTGCGGTCAGTTTACCTAACCACACGTTTACTGGGCAGGCTTAGTCCTCTAAGCGGTTAACCAGTATTGTGTACATTCTTTCGCCAGAAACTGACAACTGCCCTTCTTGAATCAGCGGAAGGGAGGAATGACCGTAGAAAATATTTCATGATCAGTCTCCATGAAAGAATGCTGCCTACCTCGGCAGGGGTTGAACCCCTGACCTCCTGGTCTCCAGCTGGAAGGCGCATCCAACTGAGCCACCAAGGCTGGCAAAAAGTTATATAGGTATGTTTTCGTGAAGACCACCTTGGGACTGCCTAAACGTGGCTTTATTTGTGGGCGGCCTTAAATATAGAATAATAAGAAACCATTTTGTACTGGTAAATTCAGCTCCTAATGATGGTTATCATGACAGTTCAAAGACCAGCTTCAGAAAACTTTTCACATGAAATATTTGTTAATCTACACCCATCATAGCTCTACATAATGCAAGTATCGATATTTTTCTTAATTCTCTATGAAAACATATGTTGTTGGTACACTTTTAAGTGCCTCACTGAGGCGCTTCTAAATAGTACCCAAAACATAATGTTTTTGTGGAGAAATGAGAAAATTATTTATCTGATACTTCCTCTTAGCTAGAGCTATGTCTAGGCTTACCACAGAATAAATTAGTTATAAACAGGAAATGCCCTGATCAAATTATTTGATGTTTAAGCCGATCTTAGCCCTTTTTCTCATTTTAGCATCCAATATTTACCTAATATGGGAGCTTTCATTATAGGAGCATCCAGAAACAAGAATATCGGTGAAACCGATGGATGCTCCCCGAACATGCAATAGTCGGAACAGGAAACATTATCCTAGATAAAGAGCGGTATACTGTGTATACTCACTGTACTTCAAAATGGAGTATCACAAAACCTGTTGGTGGACAGATAAGCTTGCCTGAAGGCACTGTCATACAAACATCAGCAACATAAAAGTTGGAATAAATGAAAGGAATAAATCTAGGCACTAGAGCAAAAACAAAGTTTTTCTAAAAATAGCCACAGTGACCTTGACCTTGAGCCCAGGACCCTGAATGTCAAACATGCTCAAGATATTATCATACCCAACATTTGTTTGAAGTTATATCAAAATCCATCAATAAATGTAGGCACTAGAGTGTTGACAAATTCTTTTCTAAAAATAGCCAGTGACCTTACACTGCAGCTTTAAACAAAGTAGCATGACTCTGTGACAAATCATCTAACCAGAAAGATTGAACAATATGCCCATCCCCTATTGCTGCTTAAGATTCCATTAAAATTTCGTTGAATTTCTGCCAGTATTTGCTAAGAATTTGCGTGGACACGAACAGTACCCTATATATTCATGCAGAACTCATCAAAGGGCAATAACTCTTGGAAAAATCATCGAACCAGAACACGCAGGTGAATGTCGAACATGCTCAAGATATTTAAAAGCTGCAGTGACCTTGACATTGAGCCCAGGACACTGGAAATTGAAATTGCTTGAGATGTTATCATACTCAACATTTTTGTGAAATTATATTAAAATCCATCAATAAATCTAGGCACTAGAGCAAAAACAAAGTTTTTCTAAAAATAGCCACAGTGACCTTGACCTTGAGCCCAGGACCCTGAATGTCAAACATGCTCAAGATATTATCATACCCAACATTTGTTTGAAGTTATATCAAAATCCATCAATAAATGTAGGCACTAGAGTGTTGACAAATTCTTTTCTAAAAATAGCCAGTGACCTTACACTGCAGCTTTAAACAAAGTAGCATGACTCTGTGACAAATCATCTAACCAGAAAGATTGAACAATATGCACATCCCCTATTGCTGCTTAAGATTCCATTAAAATTTCGTTGAATTTCTGCCAGTATTTGCTAAGAATTTGCGTGGACACGAACAGTACCCTATATATTCATGCAGAACTCATCAAAGGGCAATAACTCTTGGAAAAATCATCGAACCAGAACACGCAGGTGATATGCACATCCACCTTCCATACTTAATATTCCCATGAAGTTTCAATGAAATCCGACTAGTAGTTTCCGAGAATTCGCGTGGACACGAACAGTACCCTATATATTCATGCAGAACTCATCAAAGGGCAATAACTCTTGGAAAAATCATCGAACCAGAACACGCAGGTGATATGCGCATCCACCTTTGATACTTAATATTCCCATGAAGTTTCATTGAAATCCGACAAGCAGTTTCCGAGAATTTGCGTGGACAAGAGCGGGACGGACGCACGGACGCACGGACGCACGGACACACGGACGCACGGACGCACGGACGAAGCGGCGACTATATGCTCCCCCGAAATTCTTCGGGGAGCATAAAAAGAAACATATTTTTCTTATCATCACAAAAACATACTTATATAATTTTGACCCCCCTTAAACTTAAACCCCACTTTTATATAGTAAAACTGGGGTTTACAGGGATATACATTGTTTTCTTATTTTTGCTCAAAACCATAGATTGTAGGTACTTGTTAGAACCGCCTCGTTGAGGCGGTTCTAATGAGTACCCACAATCTATGTTTTGAGCAGAAATATGAAAAATATCAGAATTTTTTATCTGATAATTTTCATTTTTTGGTGGTGAAATTTTCGATTTATTTGAATAGGCATGTTTTCGTAATGTTGAGGACCACAACATATGTTTTTGTGCAGAAAATAAAAAAAACTTTTTTTTTATGGAAAAAGTAAATTATCCAGAGCTCTGCTATATATGTTTATCAACTGCTCTGCATATTGAAAGGGTCATGTTACAGCCTTTATCTTTCATGACTTGATACTTAGACACATATGTACACAAGACTTTCAAACTTGTATAAAAACATGTCAGGGACACATAGCTCTAGATAAATGATAGGGGACCTTAACCCTTGCCCTGCTGAACCCGGATACACCCTGCCTTTGCAAACAGTGTAGATCCAGATCAGTTGGCTTCTGAAGATGAAGCCAACTGATCTGGATCTGCACTGTTTGTCATTAAATATGTGAATTTCTATCATAAACTCGGATCAAGTAATCTGATTGGCTGGAAATTAGAAGTGGGTGTGGCATCTTTATTCAGCATGACAAGGGTTAACTTGAGGAGGAGAATTTGATAAGATTGACATAACTTTCTAAAGTCCTCAATGAAAGCATATCATGTTGTGGGCTCATTAGAATAATATCACTGAGGTGATTCTAATAATTATCTACATTGTTTTGTTTTTTTATATGATTTTTGATTTGGAAATTTATGGGCCTGTCAGCTATGTTTTGGTCATTTTGCACTCGGTAAATGAACTTACTCACTCTGCAGTTATCCAGTACTTTGCGCATATACTTGCACCAGTAACTGCCTGTTGCCTTTCTTGAATCAGTGAAAGGCTGGGAATGATCACAGAAATAATTTCATGATCAATCTCCATGTAAGTTACATGTATGTGGCACAGCTCACAGGAATTCATATTTATGACCCTTAGATCTGCTCTCAGTCTGCTTCTGACTGTGCTATGTAGCCCAGCTTATCCACATTCTAAAATTTATGTTTTTATGGCGAAATAAGAAACTGTTCCAAGAAGTAGCGTAATAACCCTAAAGATTGGGACAGACAGCGACATCTAATCAGGGTCTACTGTTTGCCATACATGCAGCAATATTTTAGACACATCAACAGGTGGTAGAATTGACTATTTCAAACTTTAGGACAAGTATGGTAGGTAGATAAAGTATCCCAATACTTAGAGAAAACACAGTATCACCAAATATTCCTCATTAACAAGTTTTCATCCACACGCATAGCTATTTCTCCACCAAAATTAGAATTTCCTTGCCGAGGCAGTTTTAATGAGGACCATAACATATGCTTTTTGTACAGAAATAAGAAAAAATCAGTACTTCTTTGGTTGAAAAAGCATCTTGTACAGAAAAGTGTGGTATTGTGTAAATATTTCTTAAAATGAAACTAGAAATGTGTCCACAGGACACGGATGCCCCCGCTGTGAGGTACCTGACTATAAAACTGCAAAATTCTACCTGGTACAAATGCCTTATCCTGAGTCTAACAGGATCATGTTCGTACACACATTCGTACGCACGTACCCACGTATGGATAACCGAAAAACTATATGCCCCCGGCATCATCCGATGCGGGGGCATAAAAATGAGAGCACTTCTAATGAATACCCACAACATATTATGCTTTCATAGAGAAATAAGAAAAGAGTTGATAATTTTTGGTTGAAAACTGAGGGCCTTATCTGGAGCTAGTAATTCTTATCTAGACCAGTACAATATCAGATTGCAATATGTACTTGAAGATGTCAAACTCTCAAACTGGTACATTAAGACTATATTTAACAGTACATTTCTGACAAGATCAAGGTTAAAATGAAAAGTCTTAAGGAAACTGATATTAAATTCAAATAAATACAAGAGATCAAATAAAGCTGAGTCAGAAATTAAAAGGTAATGGGGAAACACCAGACATATATAATTATGTGATAATGAAAATGAAGATCCTATCTGTATCAAGGCCCATCCAAGATCAGGGCTTCAAGAAAAAAAAAACAACAAAAAACACTAGACAAAACTACAAAATGTACATATAATCCCTTATATATGCAATGACCACATAAATGGTTATTTGTCTATATAATCTATTCATTTTAGTATGGATACAATACTTTTGGGGTCCACCTTTTGAATCACATTATATCTGAAAACAGTCGACTCTCGTTATCTCCACTCTGCTTATCTCGAATAATCACTTATCTCGAAGTAAAAATCTGGTCCCTGTTTTAATATGGTAATCTAACAATAGATAACAAAATATTGTGGAAAAGAGGAGAAATTGCTCCCGAGGAGCAATTTCTCCTCTTTTCCACAATATTTCCAATACATCTCTACCTTCAGGAGTCAAACTACATATTCATTTGTGAAATGTGTCTATTTATTTTTTCTTCAATTCTGCAAATCTGATATGTCGAGGTACGGATATCTTGGAAGTATTTCAGGGGGTCCCTTGGACTTCGAGATAACGAGAGTTGACTGTAGTGCTATAATGAACAATGTAAAAGGTTTTTTTTTTTGTTATAAAGCTCAGGTACCTGTGTACTTACGTGAAATATATGACCCTGCCAATACTGCTAAACCCTGGAACATAATGAGTAGACCGAAGGACCCCGGCAGATTTTCTTTGCCGTACAACTCGATCAAAAAGATTGACCTCAATGCAACGAAAGTAGCTGAAATATAAGAGAACAGCAAAGTATAACCCACTGCATATAAACCAGCATCTTTATTCCTTCATATAACATAATATATTCCTTCATATAGCATAATATATGGCAGAAATAGATATCTAGCAGGGGTCATCCTAGAGCTTTCACAGAGGGAGAAGTTTAGCAATATATTCAGGATTTCAGGGAGAAGTTTTGGTCCAAATTTTGGATTTCCCTATATACATTCTATACATTTTCACTTCTCCCTCAGCTGGACAGAGAGAAGTCGGCCAGCTTTGGGAGACTTTTTCTCCCAAATCGCCCTCTAGGATAACCCTTGATCTAGGGCTCCACATTATTATGCAGATTTTACATAACTTTTCAGTTTCAAAAGCAGTATTTCAATATGTTTACATACTTGACCTAATTACCGCACATACCCCTATCAAGGCAAAGTCAAGCAATTCCGTAGTCTCCAAATTGTAGCCAGTTTACTCATATCTACTTTTTTATAAAGGCATATGTTGAGGGTACCGATTTGAATTGCATCGACTTGTCGATGCAATTCAATTGAGTATCCACAACATATGCTTTTATAAAGAAAATTAGGGGGGAAAAAATGCAAAAATATCGCATAAGCATCATTTTATGAGTCCTTCATGATCTATTTCTTTTTTTTTTTTCTTTTTTTTGTTTGAAGTGTGCCCTTAGTACAATGTATATGTAGGTACATATTCCACCACAAGTCTTCTGAGTATTTTTGAAAACCCTAAGCTCACAGTGAGGTAATTAGGTCAAATACAATATATGGTAAAAATGCAAAGGTTTATATAACTCTAAAGAAGAGGTCAGGTATCAGGTTTAACCCTTAAATTGCCAAGAAAACCTGCATCTGAAAATGTCGTCTGTTTATGTCGTCTGCTGAATATTCTAGCAAACTTTTCAAAACTA
The DNA here is from genome assembly GCA_964016985.1 of Anodontia alba. Classification (NCBI taxonomy): domain Eukaryota; kingdom Metazoa; phylum Mollusca; class Bivalvia; order Lucinida; family Lucinidae; genus Anodontia; species Anodontia alba. The sequence continues at coordinate 41,114,438 of OZ024831.1, forward strand.
TTTTTGCATACAGCAAACAGTCTGGACCCTGAATAGACTGCTCCTAGAGGAGCAGTCTGAACTGGGTCCACACTGTTTGCAAAAATGACTTTTAAAATCACAAGCAGATGACAAAGCAGACGACAATTGTTGCGACTGGCAGTTTAAGGGTTAATAAATGCACTTGATCCAATTTTTGGACAAGTACTCTCGGACTTATCAATACTATTGATGGGTCCGAGAAGTACTGTAAGATGATAAAGTGTTCACAAAGGCCACATATTGCACCAGGCCAATCATCCATCATGATGTGCAAACATAATTACCTGTGCTTATAACATCACGAAAACACGCCTATATAGTTTTGACCCCCTTATACCCCACTTTTATATGGTAAAACTGGGGTTTACAGGGGTATACATTATTTTTCTTATTTCTGCTCAGAAACATAGATTATGGGTACTCGTTAGAACTGTCTCGTCGAGGCGGTTCTAACGAATAGCCACAATCTATGTTTTGAGCAGAAATATGAAAACTATCAGAAATTTTTATCTGAAAATTTTCATTTTTTTGGTGGGAAAATTTCCAGTATATTTGAATAGGCATGTTTTCGTAATGGAAACGAGAAAATAGCTGACTACAAAGCAATACAATGCACCCCATGTATTTGGACAAATTCATGGATGAAGAGGTCACACTCAGCCTTGAGCAGGTTGACCTTTTGGTCATTAGACTGGGAAAACGGGCTTAAGAAACAATATATGTTTAGTAGGCTTCTAAAGAAAGTCTTATTTAGATTTACCAGAGTTCAAAATAAGTAGTTGTTTCCTAACTTTTCTTCAACCAAGCTGCTGTTACCACTATGGAAGCTCATAGCAACAGATAAGGCGCTTTTTTCATCCGAAAAATGCTGATATCTTTCTTATTTCTCGACGAAAACATACGTTGTGGTACTCATTAGAAGCGCTTCGCCAAGGCGCTTCTAATGAGTACCCACAACATATGTTTTCATCGAGAAATAACAAAAATATTATGTGGATACCGCCTCTTATCTGTTGCTATGATTAGCTGAAGACAAGGGTTGGGATCTGGTAAAGCTAGCTTAATCTAGTTACTGACTGTTCCAAGGAGGTACTTTCCTTTGTTGTACTTTTTGTAAACTGTTATGTAATGTTTCTTTTTCTAATGTTTTTTTTTTTTTTATTATTAATTACGCAAGTTGATTGTATATTTATTTAACCCTTAAAGCGCCAAGAAAAACTGCATCTGAAAATGTCGTCTGTTTATGTCGTCTGCTGAATATTCTTGCAAACTTCTCAAAGCTATTTTTTTGTATACCGGCAAACAGTGTGGACCCAGATCAGACTGCTCCTAAAAGAGCAGTCTGATCTGGGTCCACACTGTTTGCAAAAGTGACTTTTAAAATCACAAGTAGACGACAAAGCAGACGACAATAGTTGTGACTGGTGCTTTAAGGGTTAAGTTTGGGTAACAGAGCTCCCACCTTTTTGGGAAAGAGTTGCCAACTCGATCTGCTTGCCATCTGTTCATTTTGTGGCTGCTTTATTGTCTGTCTTTCCTTTTGGTCTTTGGGGCTTGATATACTTTTCTTGTTTTTCCACAAAAACATATAATGTTGAAGGTACTCATTAGAAGTGCCTTACTGAGGCATACTTAATGACAAACTATATACCTTAATATCTATATATAATCCATAGCTCTTGATAAGGCGCTTTTTTTCGACCAAAAAGTATCTATAGTTTTCTTATTTCTCGACAAAAAATTATGTTGTGGGTACTCATTAGAAGCACCTCAGCGAGGCGCTTCTAATGAGTACCCACAACATATGTTTTCATTGAGAAATAAGAAAATTATTTACCTGATACCCACTCTTATCTAGACTTATGTTAAATCGGATGTTACCGAGATGCAAACAGTGCAGATCCAGATCAGTTGTTTTTGTAAAAGCCAACTGATCTGAGTCTACACTGTTTGCAAAAGAAGAACATTTCCGGCTTCAGCAGGACTAGGGTTAAACCTTTTTTTTTTGCACTGTTGTTTTTGCTATTTAACTAACCTGTAAAAAGCCCAAAAAAGGCTGCGTAGAATGACAGCCATCCATTATCGACATACATCGGGGAGATGAAAGACAACAGTCCCGCTATCAAAACACATACATTGTTGAGGTGCACCGAACTGGCCCATGGACGGTCAGCAAACCAAGCAAAAAGTAACCGTCCAATCATATTTGCAACACACAATATTGAGATCAAGAATGTGGAATTGTCTGGCGTGATACCCAGTCCTTCGGCTTTCTTGGGAAGCTGGATACAAACAAGGTAATATCCTGAAAAAAGAAAATAATGCCAAAAGTTAATATAGCTATAGTTACCATTTACCACTCTCTGGGCAAATCCAGCAGATGACAAATTGATGATATTTTTCTTATTTTTTTAAGAAAACACATTTTGACATTTCATGCAAATTGTCTCCACAGGAGACAATTTGCATGAAATGTAAAAATCTGTTTTCTGGGAAAAATAAGAAAAATATTTCTATGTCTGTTGCAAAAGTTTACCCAGAGTGCAAAGCATTAACTCATCTATGAACTAGAAGGGCATCCAGATTCATAGCACTAGATGACAATTAGTAACCAGATAATGTTTTTCTTAATTCTCCATGAAAACATATGTTGTGCATACTCATTTGAAGTACCTTGGTAAGGCACTTCTAATGAGTACCCACAATATGAATATATGTTTTTGTGGATAAGTAAGAAAAATATCTATACCTTTGTGGCTGAAAAAAAATATCTTATGGAGAGCTAAGCCGATATATCAATCCTTGTAGTTAATGCAAATTTGTACAAGATAACATTCGTAATTTTCAGAGACAATATAAGGCTTGACATTGCATGTAACTTGTTAAAATGTTCAGTAGACAAAAAAATCTTTCAAAATTCCATCTGCTGCAGTTGTGATCAGGGGATTGGCACTTATGATTTAACCCTTAAAGCACTAATTACTAATTATGACTACAGCAGACAATAAAAAAAAAAAAAAAAAAAAAAATATTTTATTTTCCAGAGATTCATTGAATAAGTTTTGTAAACTAGGCAGACAAAATAAATCTTTTAGAATGTCATCTTGTGATCAGGGAATGGGCACCCTTAAAGTGCTTATCACAAATACAGCAGAGGACACTCAAATTGAAATGTCTTTTTTTTTTCTTTTTATTTTGTTTTTCAGAGAAAATAAGGCTTGACATTTCATGTGAATTTATTCACATGAAATGTCAAGTCTTATTTTCTCTAAATAAATGTTAGCAATTTTAGAATGTTTTCTGCTACAAATTTGCTTATCAGTTTAAGGGTTAACTGTTTGCATGTAAAGAATTTGCTAACTCTGCAGAAATGTCACATTTCCTTCAATACTTTTCTGTTTTATAATACCTATATTTGCCTTCTTGGCCATAAAATGACCCTGGTATTAAATGTAGAGCACCATACTACCAGATATGACGGGTATTCACATAATATTGTTCTTATTTCTCCAAGATAACATATGATGTGGGTACTCATTAGAAGTGCCTCAGCGAGGCACTTCTAATGAGTTCCCACAACATATGTTTTTATGGAGAAATAAGAAAAATGTCAGTATTTTTGGGCTGAAAAAAAGTGCCTCATCTGGACTGTGGTCACTGATCTATACATATTGATCAGATTATTGTGGCTATATGCCAAGGCACTGAATAGGCAAGGTGTATGCAATAAGTATGTTTTATCGGTCATTCATATGCAGTTAGAACCTGTGAATTTATTGCCTTTTGACCAGGATAAGTGGTCACTACCCTGGGTCAGTACTATAATACACTGACCCATTTTAATCATGCCATGAGAAAAAGTCTCCGATCACGGACTTAATTTGATTAAACATGTAACTTCTGCTTCCTCCAACATGTGTAAGCAGACAGTATTCATCAAGCTACATGAATGCTTATAGTCTGATGTAACAGATTCAAACTACAGGTATGATTTCAATGAAGATGCTTCTAGCTGAATTGTGAATACTCCCAACATATATTTTCATGAAGCTATTAGAAAAAGATTATCCGGATACCACATATATCTATATGTATGATTTTAAACTGCTGCAATCATGTCATTAAGTATTACGTCTCTAGAAAAAAAGCATACCGTATTTTAACCAAAGAGTAATCAGATTTCATCACAAACACTTTTGTTATAATGAATGCCCTAATATTCAAACATTTTATTCCACTCCTTTTTTTGCCTAAAAGTTGCTTTTAATGCGGTTGTTTCTTTCAATAATCAGTGGAATCCCAAACAGTGTAAACCCTGATCAGACTGCTCCTGATGGAGCAGTCTGATCTGGGTGTACACAGTTTATATATGCCATTTCTTTTGAAACTTTGGTGTCCTTTAAAGTATGCATTTTTTGTGTGCTGATTTAATAAGTAGTACCTGAACAAGGTACTTTTAAAGAGTACAAAGAAGACACTTTTTCGAGGCCATCACTACTGATGGCACAAAAATGCATCAAAAAGAAATGATATATAATACTCACCTAAAATAACACAGAAATTTGCTATGACAAGAACAATGAAACTGGGTAGCTTCAACAACTTCAGGTCGAGGTATTTACAAGTCTTTCGTAACAATTTACAGTCTTTCTTCTCCTCCTCATATACAATTTCACCACTTGGAACCACACTTGTCATTACACTTCCCATTAATGGAAGAAGCATGTTTTTGCCACTCACAGAGCCCGTAAATTTTGAATTTAAACTATTACCACTTCCTGCTGGAGATACTGTGTTACTCAGAAATGTTGGGTCCAGTTTATCATCAGCACATTTCTTAGGTGAACTCACAGAGTTTAAATTTGCTGGACTAACACTAGGTTTAGATAAGTCTGTGTTTACAGGAATATTTATGCTTTTGCACCATGGATCGTCTGTAGGAAGTTGTTCATAACTTTTAGCTCTTAAGCTTGGACTGTCTAAACTTCCACATCCACTGTCCCTTTTAGGGGTTGGTGGAGTGGAGGCGGCTTTGCTAACAGCAACTTTTGGCACAGGCCTTGGTGAAGATTTAGGCTTATAGATGGGATCTACAACAACTTTTGGAACAATAAGAGAATTTTTAGATCTATTCAAACTACGAGAACTGAAGCCAAAAGTCTCTTTTAATCGATTTATGTACGAACTGGATTTATTCCGTAAATCTATCTTGTCTATTTTAATAAGCCTATTGTCTTTGGTTATAATACAGTTATCCAATGAGCCATTTGAGATCGTTCGCTGGCGCTCCTTTTCTGCGATTAGAGCTTTCATGATTGCACCACGTTGTATGACCCCTCTTTTCATTCCTTTTTGCTTTGCGTGTGTAAGGGGTCGAAAGAGAGCACCTCCAACTGCACAGTTCATCACCAGGCCACCAATAATTACTGTTGTGATCTTCCAGTCATTCTCGTCTAGCAGGTGCTTGTACAGTGGTGGGAAAATAAAAGTTCCTACTTGTGAGCCCATCAGGGCAACTCCTGTGGCTAATGCACGCTTGTTTTCAAACCACATTGCAATACAAGCAACTGACGGAAGATAAATAAGGCCAAGCCCAATACCTGCAAAGAAAACAGTGAATAGTTCTAGGTACATAACTCCAGATTAGAGAGGGGTATCCACATACATTACGAAAACAGGCCTATTCAAATATACTGAAAATTTTGCCACCAAACAATGAAAATTTTCAGTTAAAAAATCCTAATATTTTTCATACTTTTGCTCAAAACATAGACTGTGGAGACTCGTTAGAACTGCCTCGGCAAGGCAGTTCTAATGAGTACCCACAATCTATGTTTTCAGCAGAAATAAGAAAAATAATGTATACCCCTGTAAAACCCAGTTTTACTAGATAAAAGTGGGGTTTAAGGGGGTCAAAATTATATAGGCATGTTTTTGTGATGTTTTTCTTATTTCTCCCTGAAAACATATATTGTGGGTACTCATTAGAAATGCCTCACTGAGGCGCTTCTAATGAGTACCCTCAATATATATATTTCTGTAGAGAAATAAGAAAATTATCAATACTTTTTCGGTTGATAAAAAAAAGTGGGGGCCTTATCTGGACCTATGCAGATAGGCTACTCTTTTCCAAACAAAAATGTTGTAGTGTATATCCCTGTGGTCAAATGTCTGGACTTGATTTTGAAATAATTTGAAAGTAGTGGAAGAGACGACAAATTTTTCACGTTCATATGAGGCAGACATATATTTATGGTAGGTTTATTTTGACATCATAGTGATATTAGAAGTTCATCCACTTAGAGTATAAAAGAAAAACTGCCTGAAAGGAACACATTTTTTTTAACAGTACTTAATACTGCACTTTTCTTGGATGTTTTCTTTAACCCATTTATGTCAAGTGGACTCTTCTAGCACAACTTCTAGCCATAAAATCACAAAATTTTAACAGCAAACCGGAGTTTTAAACTAACTAAATCTAATAATTAAGTGAACTGGATATACCAAATAGCATAATACATTTTCATGCTTATAAGGGAGAAAACTTTTCTGATGTAAAGGAAGACAACTTTTGTGACTTCCTGTTTGCTTTCCTGTGCACCAAACCCCTTCTTAAATGGGTCTACTCTAAAAGGAAAGAATTTGCTCCCACGGGGAGCAATTCTTTCCTTTCAGTGTAGATCCTGTTTCAGAAAGAAACAAAATAATTTTGTCAGAGGTGCCTCCCCTGAAACAGTATCAATTCTCTTTGAATATGGAAAATCTTGTACAGGGTAATCATTACGAAAACATGCCTATTCAAATATACTGAAAATTTTAACACCAAAAAAATGAAAATTTTCAGATAAAAATTCTGATATTGTTCACATTTCTGCTAAAACATATATTGTGGGTACTCGTTAGAACCGCCTCAGAGAGAAGCGGTTCTAATGAGTACCCACAATCTATGTTTTGAGCAGAAATAAGAAAAATAATGTATACCCCTGTAAACCCCAGTTTTACTATATAAAAGTGGGGTTTAAGGGGGTCAACTTTATATAGGCATGGTTTCATGATGGATGAATTGACTTTTAAATAAGTATTATATTTGACATAATTACTATACATATACCCTTATAATTGCACAGTGAGGCAATTTCAGACTTTGATTAATTTTTATAAAAAAAGGATATGTTATGGGTATACATATTCATTACAAATCCCCACAAATACTCATAAAATATCCTTTTAAAATGAAATTTATAAAAATAAAATGAAATCATTAACTCCTTCCCCGCTAGTGGTGACTTACGTCATCTGCTGATAACCTTTACAAACAGTTTGAACCCAGATCAGGCCTGACAAAACATCACGAAAACATGCCTATATAATTTTGACCCCCTTAAACCCCACTTTTATATAGAAAAACTGGGGTTTACAGGGGTATACATTATTTTTTTATTTCTGCTCAAAAACATAGATTGAGGGTACTCGTTAGAACCGCCTCACCGAGGCAGTTCTAACGAGTACCAACAATCTATATTTTGAGCAGACATATGAAAAATATCAGAGTTTTTTTTTTTCTGAAAATTATCAGTTTTTGGAGGTGAAATTTTCATTGTATTTGAATAGGCATGTTTTTGTAATGCCAAACTGTTTGACACTGATGGTATTCCTGAAATATTTTTTTGAAAAATTTTTTCAAAAAAATCCACAGACGATAAAAAAGCATACAAGATTATCCAGCATGCAGCGTTAAATATTTACTTCATGAAGTCTTCTGCTAACACAGGCCTCAATAAGAGTGGGTATCAGGTTAATATTTTTCTTATTTCTCCATGAAAACATATGTTGTTGGTTCCCATTAGAAGCGCCTGGGTGAGGTGCTTCTAATGAGTACCACAACATGTGTTTTTGTGGAGAAATATGAAAAATATCAAAATTTTTTGATTGAAAAAAGCGTCTTAACTTGAGCTATGTACAGCTTATTTTTCCTTTACCTTGTTTGAGTTCCCTTATTGTGTGTTTTACCCTAAATGTCCTAAAATTTCAACACTTTATTCCATACATTTTGCGTCTCAATTCTTGTTGTTGTTTTTTCATGCAGTAGTTTCTTAAAATGCTTAGTAAAATGGCAAACATTGCAGACCCTGAGTCTGATCTGGGTCTGCACTGTTTGCTAATGCTATTTTATCAGAAACTTTGATGTAGGAAATTTTAGGACATTTACCGTACTTAACTGCATTTTTTTTTCTTGTAATTTTGGAAAACCTAAGTGCACAGTGTACGTGTAGTAATTTGGTTGAATATGGTAATTATACTTAGTCTTTCTTACCTGCAAGAAAGCTATAAGTGAACCTAAGTAACATAATATCTGGCATGTGAGTGCTGACTAGAAAAGAAACGCAAGCTATCACACTTCCTACGATCGTTATCTTTCTACAACCAAACTTTTTCATCAAGGCGCCGGCTAATGGACCTGCGAACAAAAATATAAAATGTCACAGATCTAGGTAAGAGTGGGTATCAGGTAAATTTTTTCTTATTTCTCAAATGAAACTATGTTGTGGTACTCATTAGAAGCGCCTCGCCAAAGCGCTCTAATGAGTACCCACAACATATTTTTCATAGAGAAATAAGAAAAGATGGGGTACAACATATTTTTCATAGAGAAATAAGAAAAGAGCTATGAATGTGATATGAAGAGACAAACATTTTCATAGCAGAAGAATTAACATGTTAACACTGATTTTAATGTTTAACAGAGGAGTTAAAGAGGAATATTTGATCATTCTAGGATAATCTTCTCAAATTCTCCATAAAAACATATGCTGTGGGTACTCATTAGAAATGCCTCAGTGATGCACTTCTAATAGGTATCCACAACATATGTTTTAATGTAGAAATAAGATAAATTTAAATTAACCAAAAATTATCACAAAATATTCCTACTTAAATCCACTGATTAAGTTGCTGTAAGATTCTTATATTTTGTGACTGTTATTTGTCAAAATTTAGGTCTACCAACATTCAGTTACTCTGTTTACAAAGTATGACAATGCATGTTCCATAAATGCTGGTAGGACCATTTTCTCTTGGGTTGGCTTGGGTTGGAGTGTAAACGCCCAGTCAACTTAAGGTCATATGAAGCCGGTCAGTTTACCTAACCACACTTTTCATGGGCAGGCTTAGTCCTCTTCGTGGTTAGCCAGTATGTGTGCGCATTCTGTCACCACAAACTGATAACTGGTCTTCTTGAATCAGTGTTTATAATTAACCCTTGTCCTGCTGAATAAATTAAGAAGCCACACCCTTTCTAATTTTCAGCCAATCAGATTACTTGATCAAGGTTGTTGATATAGATTCACATACTTAATGGCAAACAATGTAGATCCAGATCAGTTGGCTTCTTCTTGCAATGGCAGGGTATATCCGGGTTCAGCAGGACAAGGGTTGGTATATCTGGGTTCAGTAGGACAAGGGTTAAGTCATTACACTCTTACCTTCTTACCTTTACTTTTAAATTTAATACAACTAATAATTTTACCTGCTAGAAGACAGAAAGCCATTAGTAAAGTTCCCACCGATCCCGCAGCTGACACCGGAACTTCATAGTATTCGCTCAGTTCCTCTTGCATTACAGGGAAGGAAAATATCAATCCCTCTATGAACAGGTTGCAAAGGAATGAGCCCACCACCACCAGCCATCCCCAGCCCCCATCTGGGGCTTCCCCCGGTTTTCGGGGCTTGGGGAACTCCTCCTCTTCGAAATCCTCTTTCTCCTCAAAGAACTTTGCTTGTGTCATTGTTAGTTATCATTTAATCTGAAAGAGAGAGAAAACATCATTTTACAACACAGTCTACTCTCATTATCTCAAATTCCATTAGTGATCAGAGATATTAGTTCAGTATAGCAGTAGTTTGAGACAGGAGTTGAAATGTAAGGAATATATCGAGGGTTGAGCGCAAGACTATGGTAACTCAAACATATTTTTGAAACCCTTGTTTAGGGGCAACTTGGACCCCTTTGTAAACAATGCAAATTTAGGTGCCATTGCTCATATGAGCAATGGCACCTAAATTTTCATTGTTTACAGAAAGAAATGTTGTAATCTTCATAACACCTTCATGGTGAGGAGATTAGGTTTGGGGAAAAACAACCATCTGACTTACGCTAGTCTTGCGCTCAACCCTCGATATAGCAAACTTAACTTTTACAGTCTTTTATTTAGTTTGACTTAACCCATTTAGACTGAATAAATTTCCCTACACTATCTATTGGAAGATTCTAATTCCGATTTTAGGTAAGTCCGGCTATGTGAATTAGATATTTCTTGGAGAAAAATAGTTAAACTATTTGCAAACAGTGTAGACCATGATCAGATGCAGCATTATGTGGCATCTAATCTGGGTCTGCACTATTTGCCACTTACCTTTTTAGGGGTCTCCAGACTATCAGTTTGAGTTATATTATTGTTTGAGATAATGAACTTAAACAAACATGATTCCAGATATAATTTGTCTTTAGACCATTACAAGTCTATTCAGGTAACCCAAATTGGGTCTTTTCCTTCAAGAGATTCATTCTTAGCTCCAGGTGAAAGTGGGTATCAGGTTATTATTCTTTATTTCTCAATGAAAACATATATTGTAGGTACTCAATAGAAGTACCTCAAAGAGGTGCTTCTAATGAGTACCCATCACATACCGTATTCGACCTAATTACCGCACTGTGCGCTTAGGTTTTTCAAAAAACAAACAAAAAAACTAGGAAAAGCTTTGGTAAAATGTGTACCTACCTATACTAACGTTACACTTTAAAAAATCAACGAACGACTTTATGTTTTTTTTTTATCTTTGTGATTTTCTTTATAAAGGCATATGTTGTGAGTACCCATTTGAATTGCATCGACTTGTCGATGCAATTCAAATGAGTACCCACAACATATGCCTTTATAAAGAAGTAGACATAAAGTACACTGGCTGTAATCTGAAGACTATGGAATTGCTTGACTGTGCGCCTATAGGAGTATGTGCGGTAATTAGGTCGAATACGGTATGTTTTCATGGGGAAATAAGGAAGTATAGATACTTTAAGGTTGAGAAAAGTTCCATATCTGGAGCTATGGTTCATCAGAGCCAAATATCTGAAACTATGATTGATCGTGTTGGGGTTTAACAACATGTCAACCCTTGTAAGTCATTTTATGTCATCTCCCAGAGAAAGGGAGAAAAGAGAGATGAGATAGTAGAAGAGATGAAAGAGAGGGACAGAAAAGAAAGAGGAACAGGAAAGAAAGTGAAGAAACAGAACAAATAAAAACATTCCCCTCTACCCTTAGCTGCTACAAGGATAGCAGGCCTTGCCCAACTGTAAGCCAGTATCAGTTGGACGCCCTGGTGACATAAGATACATGACACCTTCGCACCATCTGAAATTATGATTCACTGCCCTAACTACTGGGATAATTTTCTCAATTCTCCACAAAAACATGTTGCGGGTACTTATTACAAGTGCCTCACTTTACAAGTGCCTCAGTGAGGCACTTCTAATGAGTACCCACAACATATATTTTTTATTGGGAAATAAGGGAAAAATTAATACATGTACTTTAAGGTTGAGAAAAGCTCTCAACTGGAGCTATGATTCAATTCATTAATGGTTTATCGGAATTCACGTTTCATTACCATAATTAGTATCCATATACAATGATAATATACTGATATTTTTTCTTGCATGGAAAACATTTTGTATCCAAACAATTTGCGTAAGTGATTGTTTGTTTCATGTGATGTGTAATATATATAACATGATACAAGTACTAAACATCATTTAGGGTTTAGCCTAATACAGAAGGTACTTGACTTTACTACTTGAATCAAAGTTCAAAAGCATTAACACTTTCCATGCTATGGGCAAATTCAGCAGACACTTTAAAAAATGAAAATATTTTTGTTATTTTTCCTAAATAATAGGCTCTGACTTCATGCAAATTGTCTCCATAGGACTCAATTTGCATGAAGTGCCAAATCCTATCTTCTAAAAAAGAATAAAAAAAAACAAAAGAACAAAATATTTCAAATTGACGTCAACTGAAATGTTTACCAAGCATGCAATATGTTAATTTGGTGGAGCAGTTTTGTTGGTTATGAGAAGCTAAGCCAAGTTTCTAAGAATGCACAAAAAAAAAAAAAAAACAATGCCAGATTAAGCTACATCAAAATTCCCACAATTATTTCACTAGAAATTGAACAAAATAAATATTACAAATTACAACAAAAATAAAGATATAAATCTATTTTTTTTTTTTTTTTTTTTTTTTGGTAATGGTGGTACAGTAATCATAATAAACTAAATAAAGTGTTAATTAACCCTTATTTGTTTGTGTTGAGGTTTTACGGCCCAGTCAACCCAATGGGGTCAAGTCGAGCATGGTCAGTTTACCTAACCACACGTTTACTGGGCAGGCTTAGTTCTCAAAGCGGTTAACCAGTATTGTGCACATTCTTTCACCAGAAAAAATTAACACTTAGCAAGCTGGGTAAAAAATTCAGCATATGAAATTTTGAAATATTTTTCTTGTTCTCCGCTGCAGAGACTAGGTTTTGATATTGCATGCAAATTGTCTCCTAGGGACTGATCCTAGGGAGACAATTTACATGAAATGTCAAAGCCTATTTTAGGAAAAATAAGAAAAGTATCATCAGTTTGTCGTCTGCTGAATTAGCCCAGAGGGTGATAAAGGTTAAAATGCTAGGTCAACTAGGTCTTAAACTGAAATTTTGAATCTTTTCTCTGAAAAATAAAACAATAATATCAGCTGTAGATGTGATTTAATGAACGCTTTTATGAGCTAAGCTATACATAAATACTTCTTTGCTGAATATGCTGTTTACTACACTTTGGTATCCTGTCACACCTGACACCCACACAAATTTCTTTCTTTTTTTTTCTTTCTTTTTTTTTTTTTTTGTCTATTTTTGCTATGTTTTTTTCATTTGTGACGTTAATTCATATTAATTCCACTGTATCATTGAGACAATACTGGTAAACATACTGTCAAGGTGAAACACATAAAATAAAACCTAACAACTGTTTTTAATCAACAGCAATCTATTACCATGGCTCATGTACTGTACTTAGCGCTTAGCTTGGTGGGTAAAAATTCAGCACCAGGCAGTTTGTTGTTTTTTTGGGGGGTTTTTCCCCAAAAAATTAGGCTTTGACATTCCATTGAAATTGTGTCTCTAAAGGAGTCCTAGAAGTCTATTTTCTTGGAAAAATAAGAACAAAATATTTCAAATTGTTGCATGCTGATTTTTTTTACCCAGTATACTGAGGGTTAAACCGGTCAACTCATTTTTTTTTCTTTTTTTTTTCAGTTTACAATTGTATTTTGTTTTTGTGACATTTCACATTCCAGAGGTACAAACAGGGAGAAATTGCTGTTATTTTGCAATTTATAGAGCAACTTTTTATGGCAGGAATATAATTCCCTGAGTATTCTAAATCTGAATGCAAGAACTCATAGGAAAGCATTTGTTGCCAGAGGGAGTAATTCTTTCCTTTGAGAGTAGCCCATAATAATAGAGGTTACAAATGTGTCCATGGCAGAAATATTCACTGGTGGGTGGGGGCCGGGGGTGTGCAAACAGCAGAGGCCCTGATGAGATGCAGCAGAATGGGGCATCTGATCAGTCCACACTATTTACCAAGCATCCAACTTTTTTTTGTTTTGTTTTGTTTTGTTTTTTACACACCAACAGGATTCTTCTTGTAAAATTGGTCTTTTAGTGCTGACTTGCTTAAAAAAAAAGACCTTTCGCCACTTCTCCAGCTGAAAAAAGAATGTCTTGTCCACAGAGTATACATATCCTTACTGACATTATATTGGAGTACTGATCTGTCTGTCCAAATATTTAGGGTGAGTATAGAAATATATACCATACTTATCACCCTTAAACCATTGAAACCATCCCCTTCAAAAACTCAAGTCTCACAGGATACAGATCGACCTATAACATTCAGGTGACTCTCTCTGCATTTCTTATTATATACTACAGTCGACTCTCGTTATCTCGAATTCCAAGGGACACACTGAAACACTTTGAGATATCGTACCTCGACATATCAGAGTTGAGAGAGTGAGTAAAACAATAAATTGAACAACAACATTTAACAAATGAATATGTAATTTGACTCCTGAAGTTAGAAATATATATATAAAATAACGTGGAAAAGAGGAGAAATTGCTCCTTAGGAGCAATTTCTCCTCTTTTCCACATTATTTTGTTACTTGTTGTCATAGTTTCATGGTAAAACAGGAACCAGATTTTCACTTCGAGATAAGTGGTAACTTGAAATAAGCGAGTTCGAGATAACATAATATACACTGTATCATAGTAAAATTGCAGCAGGTGACAGTCTATTTTTTATGTTTCAGATAAAACTAAAGCTTGACATGTCATGTGAATTACCTCCTAAGCAAATGATTCACATGAAGTGTCAGTCAAGCCTAAGTATTTTCTATAAAACAGCATTCCCATTTACCCTCTGCAGAGGGTTTTTTACCCTCAAAAGTTATCTTGTACCCTCAAAATTGAATAAAGTCTCTATGTGTCGCTATACATTGGGGGTACAAAAGTAAGAAAACAGAGCTAATTTACCCCCAGTTAAAAAATGCTGTGGGAACCCTGTAAAATACAAAAAAAAAACAAAAAAAAATCAAAATGTTATCTGCTTCTTATGAAATAGGCACTTTAACTATTAACCCTCAACTCATCACCAAAAAACCATGCCATTACGAAAACTCGCCTATTCAAATATATAGAAAATTTCACCTCCAAAAATTGAAAATTTTCAGATAAAAAATGCTGATATTTTTCATATTTCTGCTCAAAACATAGATTGTGGGTACTCGTTAGAACCACCTCGCTGAGGCGGTTCTAACAAGTACCAACAATCTATGTTTTTGAGCAGAAATAAGAAAAATAATGTATACCCCTGTAAACCCCAGTTTTACTATATAAAAGTGTGGTTTAAGGGGGTCAAAATTATATAGGTATGTTTTCGTGATGCTATATAATGTTGACCCACAATCTATGTTTGAGCAGGAATGCGAAAAAATTCAGAATTTTTTATCTGAAAATTTTCCTTTTTTGGTTGTAAAATTTTGAATATAATTTTGAATAGGCATGTTTGCGTAATGGACCTAAATAATCAAATCAAGGGTCAGTGACAACTGCAGTGGGCATGCCACCTTGATTTTTTTTTTTTTTTTTTCAAAGAAAATAAGTCTTGATATTTCAATATGTGAATCGTCTGCTTGGCAGACGATTTATGAAATGCCAAGTCTTATTTTCTCTGAAAAAAAAAAAAAAAAAAAAAAAAATAGAAAGTCGTCAGATACAAATTTTGTTCAAGCTTAAGGTTAAAGGGTTTTGCTCTGTGATTTCTTTACTAAATAATTGTGTCAATTTAAACCTATAAATCAGAAAAACACAATATTTAAGCCTAGTATCATAAGACACCAGAAAGTCAAGTTTATTAGCAACACGTGGCTGTTAAAAAAGTAGGAGTATGTGTATGTGCCAAATGGAAGGTTTATTTTGAATTTGTGATTGTTAGAACCACTTTGTCATAAATGATTGAGAGTAGCAGTGTTAAGTCTAAACCTTTATATTATGGTGGCTAATGGGAAAACTAGTTAAAGTGCAGGAAAAAGCAGTTTTCATTTTTAATGACAGATTCTATCTGTCATTCCTCATTGCCACACACTGTTTTAGAGAAAGTGACTTTGACTACTATTAAATTTCGTATTTATCCGCGCACAAAAGTAGACCAAAGTTTTACTGTGTGTATATTAGTACGCCATTGAAGAGCTATCCATAAAAAAGTAGTGCAACTTGTGCTTGATCTATGGTGAGTCACTGAGAAAACCCGTCTTAATACATGTGCGAACAACAAAGGCACAGATCCGCCTGCACATCTGTGCAGGCTGATCAGCACCTTTGTTGTTCGCTGTAGCTTATTTTTTTTCGACAAAGAAGCGTCTCACAAACTTAAATGGAGAACAGAATGATACCTGGAATTTATTAGTTTCTCATAGAATCTGTCATTTCAGGGCTATTCAGCCCTTTGATTCATTCTCTTCCCTGATAAGCTCTGGATAAAAGACTTTTTCAACCAAAATATTAAAGGTTTTTCTTATCTTGCCTCCAATCCTCAAACTTCTAATGAGTACCAGTACTCATAACATACATGTTGGGGTGAAATAAATATCATTTTCTGGATATTCCTCTTTAACCCTTGTTCTGCTGAACCCAGATATACACTGCCTTTGCAAACAGTGTAGATCCAGATCAGTTGGCTTCTGAAGAAGCCAACTGATCTGGATCTGCACTGTTTGTCATTAAGTATGTGAATTTCTATCAAAAACCTAGCTCAAGTAACCTAATTGGTGGAAAATTAGAAGTGGGCATGGCATCTTAATTTATTCAGCAGGAAAAGGGTTAATAGATAATAGCTGCATGAACTGTCCTTTGATATTTTCTGGAGAAAAATCATATTATATTTTAAAATGCCATCAGCCAATATTTTAAATATTCAGCATGTCACCAGCTAATGAATGCCATAACTGCATGGACAAAGTCAGGTATGCACTGGAGGTGAGCATGCACTCAGTGTTGCACCTCAATTCATAGGGAAGGGAGTGTGCATGTGTGTGTGTGTGTGGGGGGGGGGACACTAATGGTCTTTTCACACTGCTTATTGACAATCGCTAAAGAGGCATTATAGTTTACAGAACATAAAGTATCAGTAATATTTGTCGTTGCATTTGTCATCTAACATCACTGCCGCCTCTACACCCTGTCCAGACCACCCCCACCACTCCCCACCCCCACTGCCACGCATCCCAACCCCTCCCAGACATACACAATCGGGTATGATACACATCATGATCCCAAGGGTAACTGCACAAGCTGAACATAAATATAGTCCATTTGAAGGGTTTACTGTATGAATATTATATATCTGGACACCTCAGCCTTTTCCATATTTCTGTAACTTTCATCCCTGTTGATGTGTCTAAAACCATTATAATTACGAAAACATGCCTATTCAAATATACTGAAAATGATACCCCAAAACATGAAAATTTTCAGTAAATAATGCTGATATTTTTCAAATTTCTGCTCAAAATATAGATTGTGAGTACTCGTTAGAACCGCCTCGGCGAGGCGGTTCTAACAAGTACCCACAATCTATGTTTTTTTAGCAGAAAAGAAAACATATGTATACCCCTGTAAACCCCAGTTAGTGGGGTTTAAGGGGGTCAAAATAATATAGGTGTGAGCGAATGAAAACAGTGTAGGCTATCCTAATAATTAGGGTAAAAATGTTATTGTTTTTTTTAACAAAAGGACATTTTGACCTACATATTTTCTTCAGCTTCATTTACATCTACAGGCCGTCAATAATTATATAGAAACCTGAAATAAACGTACCTGCTACAGGCAGCAATAATCCTTAAATGTCCACTGTTCAGACATTTTAATCAACTGTCCACAAAGAAAAACTTCCTATATTATTGCTAAATGCTATACAAAATATAACCCGTATTCGATAAAACAGTTCAAAATTATTCCAAATCCGAAAAAATAAACAAAAACGGCGCAGTGTATAATAGGACTACTCTCTACACTAATCGTTGTATAAATAAGAAATTTATAAAATTCCACAGAACAGCTGAGCAGGCTTATGAACCCTGAACGAACTCGTAAACACGACGACCTTGCTCGCTTTTGACTGCGCGCCGCCAACGGAAAACCGACCTTATCGATTCCCGCAGATAACGAAGAGTACATCTACAGCGTAAGATAAGCATGGATCTCTGTTCGCGCACACAGTAGCGAATGTTGTGCTGAATCGGAACAGTCAGCAGCGAACGCCCTGACTAGGCTGCGCGAATGCGCAGGCTGGTCAGGATATTTGTTTATCGCATATATGGAATTAGCCAGGCTTTTCCTGACGCAGTCTATGTTGGTATAGTATTCTTTACACAGCTTGACCTAGAATACGCATTTACGCACTGCAGATATGAGCAGATGAAATACACAAGCAAGAAATACTATCTTTTGAATACGAAAGTTTATGTAATTGAAAGCCAGTCAAGACTGAAGTTTTAAAAAGAAATCCTGCCTGGGCTAAAACCTGATCTAGTTATCGACCATCTGAAATCAGGCGAAAAGGTTGTTTTTTTCTGTGCATATGCGGACTGCGAAGACCCAGATGAGCCTGGCATTCCCGCAGTCTGATCAGGGCGCCTTCGCTCTCTACATTTATAATCAGTATGAACCGCAGTCAAAAGCCCTGTTACGACTATGAGATGCGTAGGACGATCCGGCATATGCTGGAAGACATTTTTACATGTTTTTCGCGTGACATGGCCCAACTGTTAAGTTGTGTAATTTACCTTTCGCAAGAAGTTCTATTCCCTCGTATTCAGCATTTTTATATGCGTAAGTAATTCTAGTACGTTCGGCGCTACATATCAAAATGACAAAAGACTTAAAATTGCTGGAAAGTCGCGTACAAGTGCGTGGTCTGATCAAAGTGCGACGAAACTTCGTCAGCTAGAATTATAATACAGGCTGATAAGACAATATAATTATGTTTTTTATATTCATAATTTTCTTAATCACATCTCTGTATCCTATTATGTATTCTTTCTCTGCTGATCTCATCAGAAGTTTGATGACGTAAACTAATATATATAAATCTTATCAACAAAAGATAAAAAAAAAATCTGATATTTTTCATATTTCTGCTCAAAACATAGATTGTGGTAACTCGTTAGAACTGTCCCGACAAGGCAGTTCTAACGAGTACCCACAATCTGTTTTTGAGCAGAAGTAGAAAAATAATGTATACCCCTGTAAACCCCAGTTTTACCATATAAAAGTGGGGTTTAAGGAGGTCAAAATTATATAGGTATGTTTTCGTGATGTCTGACATATAAAGGTAGGCCTTGATTTATCTGCGAGGTCTGACCTGGCGTTCCTTTTCTGTAACATGACAAAGCATTGTTTTTTGCTACTGACAAGCTGCAGGATTCGATGACGTCAGTGAAAAACGGTTCTTACACGTGTTGTTTCCAAAGGCAACCTTTTAGATTTTCAGACTAGCCTGGCACCACGCTACGAGTTCTACTTTTTTTCTAATCAAACAAAAGTAAAATGCTTCTCCTTCTAATCAAACAAAGGTAAAATACTCCTTCTGATCTAACAAAGGCAAACTACTCCTCGACTGTTCTTCTACACATATTATCTCCCTTATCAGTCAGAAACCATCAGCCAAATCAGAGATCAGGACATTCCAAAAGATAGGGTTTTTGTAAGATATAAATCGTTTTTATGCTGTTTCATATATCAGTAGCCGGCCTCGGTGGCTCAGTTGGATGCGCCGTCCGACTGGAGACCAGGAGGTCGCGGGTTCAACCCCCGCCGAGGTCGGCAACATTCTTTTGTGGAGATTGATTACGGTCATTCTCTCCCTTCCGCTGATTCAAGAAGGGCAGTTGTCAGTTTCTGGCGAAAGAATGTGCACAATACTGGTTAACCGCTTAGAGGAAGCCTGCCCAGTAAACGTATGGTTAGGTAAACTGACCGCGCTCGACATGATCCCATAGGGTTGACTAGGCTGTAAAACCTCAACACAAACAAACATATATCAGTTAGACGGGAGCCAGTCTATAAAAACCCCTCGTTTAATTGCATTATAATTACCGAATTCGATCCAGTTACCGCACATTCCCTATAAGCGCACAGTCAAGCAGTCTTCAGAGCACAGCCAGTGTACTTTTTGTCTACGGCATACGTTGTGGACAAGTCGATGCAATTCAAATGAGTACCCACAACACGTTTTTATAAAGAAAATCAGGGAAAACAATCGCAGAAATATCATCAAATAAGTCCTTTGCTGATATTGTTTAGTACCCTTAGTAATTTTACCTGTGATCTTGAAAAACCTAAGCGCACAGTCCGGTAATTAGGTTGAATACAGTACCCATATTAACCCTAAATATGGGAACATCTTAACCCCTTACCACACTTATCCCAAACTTTTAACACTCACATTTTACTGCCTGTTGGTGTACCTTAAACCGTTGGATAAGCGGAAAACAGTGTAGACCTTGATCAGATGCCGCGCCTGGATCTACAGTCTACACTGTTTGCTCAGAACTGTGCTTCTTAAAGACCAGACTCCAAGGTTATAAAAAAATTTGTATGCTAAACTCACCTGCGCATGAAACTTTCTCTGTTAATAAATATGAAAATGCAAACAATAGTAGGCATTTTCAGACTTATTAGCACAGCAAAACTCAAGCTCAGCTAAGTTTAGCAAGGCAAACAAATGCGTATGTTAGTAATCTGAGATTTATTAGCAGGACACATTTCATGCTCAGCTCGCGAAAAATAGTATTATAATCTCCGGACCAAGCTTTATCTTTGACGGTGCTCTAAACAACAATCGTATCATTATAAATGCGGGAATATCTTTTCGAATCAAATCAGCGAGATAATTCTAAAAAAGAGTCACATCACACATTTTATTGCTTAGCATAACATGTCACTATATATATTCACGGTCTATATATTTTGGGCCGCACTATATATTTTGGGTTGTAAAAGATTATTCTTAACCATTAAAGTGCAAATCACAACTGCAGCAGACCAAATTTTGAATTTTTTTATTTTTTTGCTTGGCACATGATGTTAATCGTCAAACCTTATTTTCTTCGGAAAATAATTAACTTCTTCTGCTACAATTTTGCTTAATGTTTTATAATGGATGAAGGGTTTTTTCCCCTAAACGACTCCTTGAACATGTTAAAGCTGCAAAAATAAGAACGTCAATATCATAGCCCGCAAATAACCGTCGTATCAACGATTACTATAGGCGTAGCACCCATTACGTAAGTTACGCATATGCGTCATATGCGTAAGAATTTTTTTTTTTTTTTTGCAATAAAGAGATACCAGCTAACATGAATTATTTTGCTTTTTTACCATAAGGACTGCTCATAAAGAAAAGAATCAATCGCTTTGAAAATTGGGCTACTCTTAAAGGAAAGACTTTGCTCCCTCCGGGAGCAAAGTCTTTCCTTGAAGAATAGCTCCTATTTTCGGGAGCGATACTAGGGAGAATTTTTAGAAGATTATTCCTGGGTGTGCGTAACAATAATTCCGGTCTGACTACGCCACTGATTACCATTAACTAGAGCGTCGCCTTGAATTCCGGATTTCACGCTGACCGACTTTCCCTTTCATACAACGCAAATATAAATGATGACACTAAAGATGTACTTATACATATGTATTGGTTTCGCTGGTCAGCCGGTCCGCCAACAGTCTTCGCCGATCGAACGTTTGGGGTGTATTACAAGTACTAGCTTTCACAAAACGCTTGGTCTACGCACATTATGTGCTAAGCGTAAACCAAGCTTTCTTGGCAAAGCAAATACTTGGCTATAATATTGTTGAGCAGTCCATGGAAAATAACACTGTACTAGTTCATGACTTTTCATAAAAAGCTTTCGGAGCAATGGCAGCATTAAGATTGTCTACGCCCGTAGTCATATATGTACAGTCGACTCTCGTTATCTCGAATTCCAAGGGACTTTCTGAAATACTTCGAGATATCTGTACCTCGACATATCAGATTTTCAGAATTGAGGTCAAAAATAATTCGAACAACCACATTAAACAAATTTATATGTAATATGACTCTTGACGTTAGAGATATATCGAAAATATTTTGGAAAAGAGGAATTGCTCCTTAGGAGCAACTTCTCCTCTTTTCCACAATATTTTTTACTTGTTGTTAGATTTTCATGTTTAGGCAGGGACAAGATTTTCACTTCGAGATAAGCGGTTATTCGAGATAAGCGAGTTCGAGATAACGGGAGTCAATTGTATTTCTCTTTAGAAAGCGAAACAAAAAAATAAGATCAAGACAATATTGGCACGCTAATATTATGAAGCACTGGTAAGTGAT
The DNA here is from genome assembly GCA_964016985.1 of Anodontia alba. Taxonomy (NCBI): domain Eukaryota; kingdom Metazoa; phylum Mollusca; class Bivalvia; order Lucinida; family Lucinidae; genus Anodontia; species Anodontia alba. Next base: position 41,136,498 of record OZ024831.1, read on the forward strand.
TAGAGCTTCATAATCTTAGCATTTTAAATGTTGGATTTGTCATCACGAAAACATACCTATATAAATTTGACCCCTTTAAACCCCACTTTTAAATAGTAAAACTGGGTTTCACAGGGGTATACATTATTTTTCTTATTTCTGCTCAAAAACATAGATTGTGGGTACTCGTTAGAACCGCCTCGCCGAGGCGGTTCTAAAGAGTACCCACAATCTATGTTTTTGAACAGAAATATGAAAAATATCATAATTTTTTATCTTAAAATTTTCATTTTTTGGTGGTAAAATTTTCAGTATATTTGAATAGGCATGTTTTCGTAATGGATTTGTTTTAGTTTAGTGTCAAAAGCAAAGAGAATTATAAACATTACTATATTTAAACAGGATTCACATGAAATTAACAGTCTAACTTTCACGGAATAATAATAATAATAATAATAATAATAATAATAATAATAATAATAATAATCATGCAGTTGTGATAAGCACTTTATAGGTTAATGTATTATTACTGTTAAAAAGGAAAGTTGTGATAATGCCAAAAGGTGTTTTCTTCCAGAAAAATCGGGAAAATGATCTAGACATCCATCTGATCTGCTGAAAGCTGATTATATCATCTTTATCATTAATATCATTTTATACTAAAGCGCTAATTGCATTAGTTATATGTGTGTGTGCGTGCATGCGTGCATGCGTGCATGCGTGCGTGTATTCTTTAAAGTACCCGTCACTATAAAAGCATATATATAGTCCAGATTAAGATGGTACATTTGAGCCCAACCAAGCGAAAATGTGCATCCGGGTCATGTGCTTACCGCGAATATATATATATATATATATATATATATATATATATATATATATATATATATATATATATAGAAACATTGTGACTGATATTTTGGGGTTATCATTAAGCTAATTAAAGTATCGATGGCCGTGTTTCAAGACCTGGGTTGAAGACCTAATGCTCTACTGATTATGTCAGATATCTGTCCAAATACATATCAAGAAAATAACCGGATAGATTTGGAGTCCTCGTTATTTCAGCTCTCTTGTTTATCAGAAATTCCTGCATGCTAGAAATCAATTAAGGATATTAATTTGTAACTCAAGTCTAAAGGTCAGTTTTGATAAAACTAGATCTTCTATTGCAAATATCATTCACCTTGTTTGAAGCTTTTGTCATTTTGTTTTCTTATCACGATCAAACCGACGCGCAAAATACAATACGGGTTACACATAGCACTAGGTAAGGCGCTATTTTTCAATCCAAAAGTATTGATATTTTTCTTATTTCTCCACAAAAACATATGGTATGGGCACTCATTAGAAGCGCCTCGCCGAGGCGCTTCTAATGAGTACCCAGAACATATGTTTTCGTGGAGAAATAAGAAAAATATTTACCGGATACCCACCCTTATCTAGACCTATGCGGGTACATTCAATCAAGAAGAAAAAAATAGACAAAAAAAAAAAAAATGAAAAAACATACACCGTATGCGTGAACACAGAATGTTAAGCATACAATACTGTCGTTGAAATAAATCTGAAAAAATAACTATAATCTTAGCCTATTTTAAGAACCTAGAGTTCACTGAATAGATGTGGCAAACTTCCCATTTCTTGACACACTTCTTTTCTTCGTTATTCACTACCAAACCATTCATTTGCTTGTTTATAAAGTGCACAAAAACGGATAAACATGCACGGAAGAACTTCGATCTTTCTGCACAAACTCCTTAATGACCCAGCTAGCATTCTACGTAAATCTACATCGGGCCGTCATCGGCCCGTCAGCTACCCTGACGGGCCGATGACGGCCCGATATAGATTTACGTAGAATGCTGACTGGGGACAAAAGAAACGAACACTACATAAAACCAACGTCGGAAACAAACATTATCTTGGTAATTCACCCTTAAAGCGCCAACCAAAATTTGCAGCAGACGACAATCTATTTATTATTATTATTATTATTATTATTATTATTATTATATTCATAGGAAATAAGTCTAGCTTTTCGTGTGAATCGTCTGCCAAGCAGACGAGACGATTCACATGAAATGCCAAGGCTTTATTTGAAAAAAAAAAATCAAAATGTCGTCTGTTGCAGTTGTGATTGGTGCTTTACTGGTTAAGAAAAATCGAACAGTTTTTCTTCTTTGACTTGGCGTGACCAATGTTTATGACCAAGGCTAAAATAAGCACTTTACGACAGACATGATATATGCTAACGGACATGCCTGTAGCCGTTCTGCACTGCCCCGTCCGACTCGGGTAGCTTGGTCTCAATTTGAAAAGGGAGTCAAAACATTTAACAAATTGCGCTTTCATTCTGAGGTGACTTAATTCACTTTAATATAATCATTAGGATCTCAAAAAGAAATACCGAGGTCAGGATATCGAACAAATGTGTTGGTCTAGAGGATAGAAACTCATGGTTCATTTACGAGTCGAGCGATGGGCATCGAACGTTGTCCGCAACGTTAAGAAACAACTCTGTCAAACCAAGATCGGCAAACTCCGTAAACGCGTCCGGAAAAGTAAAGAACTAAACTAAGCAATAAAACTTAAGGCGGATTTCACTATCTGATAGCCAAACCAAGAAAGAGACTTTATTAATATTATTATTATTATTATTATTATTATATATGCTGCTGTTGTTGTTATCGTTGTTGTTTTCGTTATAGTTCATTCTATTATCTGGCAGGCTCGTTTATAATAACAAAAGAGTACAATGCACCTTCCAAAATGATTATGTCCGTATCTTGATTAAAGCAAACATAAATTCATTGGTGAGGAAACCTCCATTGTCTGGAAGCAATTAAGCAAATTTTCACTGTATCGACTTGAATACATTATTGTTTCTGCTTGAAATGAACGTCCTTATTCATTATGACAAGGATCTCGTTGACAGTGGGACAGAATTTCGTATAAGCGGCATATCGACATAATGTTTTCTTATTTCTCTATTAAAACACAAGTTGTGGGTACTCATGAGAAGCGCCTCGTCGAGGCGTTTCTCATGAGTACCCACAACATATGTTTTCATGGAGAAATAAGAAGTAATGTTGGTTGTTTTTATTTCGGCTGAAAAGTGCTTATCTGGAACAATGTCGGCGGTCAAGGACAGCTGTTGTTTTTTTGTTGTTTTTTTTGTTGTTGTTGTTTTTTTGTTTTGGACATACAAATATTTACATTTCCTCGCAGCGTTTTGTTCATTAAAACGTGTCCTGGGGTATTATTAAAATCGCCTCTGTTTTGCGAGACAATTCTAAAGGGCTCAGACGGCACATCTTCTGGAGATAGGGGCATATTCTCCTAAATAATACACATTTTTACCTAATATTCGGACACATTCACTATGCTTGGAATAAGTCTATTTTACCAACTACTGAGGGGTTTAAAAGCAGTTAGACGAGTGGCAAATACTGGAGCCGTGTTCTGCGGCGTCTGATCTGGGTCTACTATGTTTGCTCTGGCCTGTCTTAGTGTCTATCCCCTACTTAGGGTTATTGCGGTGCTCTAATTATCCACAGAAATAGTTTAGGTCACTAGCTACTAGGGTTCTACAAGGTGCTTCCACTCCAAGAATTCGGTTAAAGTACCAAAACAACTGAACAATCTGGGTTTGGTTATCAAGGGCATATCCGACCTATCGTAACATGTCATACAGCGTACTTACCCTTAGGTCGACCTTGTCCATTTTATTCATATCTGTCTATAGTTGTTGAATGAGAGGAAAACAGTGCAGATCTTGATCAGGCGGCGTTTATCTGGATTTTAATTGTTTGTGCGTTTGTCAGAATAATTTAGGTAAATACGGTTTGTCAAAAACTTTCAATGCTCAGATTTAGATTACGTCTTAATTGTTAAAAAATATAATTTCTAACGACTCAGTGTGTTCAGAACTTCAGATCATATTTTTCGTTTATATATGAGCCCGCGCATGACAAAACCCAACGAAGACTCAGGTCAGCCTTGGCATCCGCCTAGTCTGATCAGTCTTCGCTGTCCAAATGAAGAAAGCTTGGGTCCTTATAAAGCTTCACAATAAGCGCACAGCAAAGACTCTGATCAGGCTAATCAGAGTCTTTGCTGGGCGCACATGCCATTTTGTTGGTTTTGTCATGTGCTGACTCGTATGTCATCTTGAAATAGGCTTTAGGGGCTTTGACATCTCCTAGGGAGAGAGTTTGTTTGCATGAAATGACAAAAGCTATTTCCTGTGAGAAGTAAGGACAATACTTAATGAACAATACATTTACTGTCAATTTTATCGTTTGCTGAATTAGAACAGAGTGGTATTGAATGTCTTAAATGTACAATGAACAAACCGGTGAAGTGGGCGCTCTCTCTCTCTCTTTCTCTCTCTCTCTCTCTGTACCACATACACAGAAAAGAACTGGAGTCAATCAATCATTGTGTAAGAATTGGCTGAGATTAATAACACGACTGTGACTGAATATCTAAAGCTAGACAAGTTCTCATGGCTTGTGCCAACTAAAAGTAAGTCGGTTAATTGCTTAGGAAGGAATTTTCCTGAAGATCTTCTTCAGCTAACTGGTGAATGAGCATTTTGTGCACTAAATTCAAGGTATTGCATAGCGGATGCACTTTAGAGGTATAGATAGGCAACACTCTTAAACATTTGCTCACCAGGGAACAAGTGTGCAGCAAAAACAGATAGGAAGCCACAAAGTCCTTTGTAAAATATGTCAGAAAATCTGCCTAGTCACTTTAAAATTTCTAGATGAGGTGTGTGTGTGTGTGTGTGTGTGTGTGTGTGTGTGTGTGTGTGTGTGTGTGTGTGTGTGTGTGTGTTGGGGGGTGGAGGGGGAGGGTACTGATGACGTTTTCTCCAATAAACGTGTTAATGGAACGCATGTATAGCGCCTCAGCAAGGGGCTTCTAAAAATATAGCAACATATTATCACGGAGGACTAAGTAAAATCCATCTTTCCCAAGGCCATGCTAGAAATCAAGGGTCCTAAAGTCATGCTAGGAATCAAGGGTCCAGATTAAGATGGTACATTTGAGCCCAACCAAGCGAAAATGTGCATCCGGGTCATGTGCTTACCGCGAATCCCTGGAGGACATCGATACAGAATATATGAATAGAGAGCAGACCCCTTTGGTGGTACTTTGCGCATGCGCAGAATGGTCTGAATCTGTATTCTGCGCAAATTCGGCACTGTTTTCGTTTGACGCGGTCCATTTGTGGTTGTCGGGACAGGTTACTTGATTATTGTGTCAAAATATTTTCTTTAGATAGCCTTCAGCGTTACTACCCAGTAAATACACAACGTCACCACTACGTCGTTACAACGTCGCTGCAACGTCGTGACGTTGTGTGTTTATTTGGTAATCAGTACAATAGCATATAAAATAACAAAAACAAATCTACCAAATATCCCTATTTCATCCCAGACCCTGTAGACCAAAACAGTTTTTTTTTTTTTTTTTCAAACAAAGTAGATCCTGATGAGACAATACATCAGGAACTACACTGTTTGCCATACTTTTTTTCTGACCGATATTTTTTTTTTTTTTTTTGGAACAATAGTTCCAACCAGATTCAAAGATGGAAAAGTCAGATGGAAAAGCTACTTCTGAAACTCTGGGATGAAACGGTTAATAAAGATATAAAAGCACACTCATCGAAAATGAACTATTATGAGGTACCGTGACAAACTGTTCCTGTCATGCGTTTTATTCCTTCTCCATATCATAAAATCAATCAAAACACATGTATACCTTCATCGCATTATTGACCGGCGCGGGAATCGCGCCGGTTTCTTAATATACGTTTGGATTTTTATAATACATTAAAGAATCAAATTGTTGTTCTTTTTTACCTGTTACATTGAAAATTTATTAAACTTTAGTATACCCTTGTCCAATATCTCTAAGTAAACATGAACAAAATTCGCGCCGGTACTTAGACAAAAAATTGCGCCGGTACTTAGACATTTACGTCTAATATTTTGTCTTGTAGGTATATTAAACAAATAACTGCTTCGTTTCCGAATTAAGAGGCCCAAATCTTTGACTGCATGCCGTCTTTAACGTCAGCCTTGTTTCTGTCACTGCGTCTATCCTATGGATCTGGGTACTCTAATCGGAAAGAACATTTTCCCTTTGGGAGCAAATTATTTCCTTTTCGAACAGATCCGTGCTCATTAGAGGTTAGTGAACAAGACAAAACAAGAAGTCAAAAAATGTTTAATTGGAAGTTTTACGGCCCAGTCAACACGGTTATGGCCATATTGATCCGGCAGAAGTCACAAAAGTTTCTCCAGTAAGAAGAGCGGGAAGTCTAACAAGTGTATCCAGTCCACCCTGCTGTGGGAAATAAATCAGCCCTTTCAATAATGCCTAGTTTACATTTGGCCTGCGATGAGCTTACGGTGCCCGTAAGATGCCCGCATCTCCCTTCCCGTGCGGCCTCCGTACGACCCGACGGCCGTACGTTTATCGTACGGATTCACGGGCGCCGTAGCCTCTACGATTCTGTTTAACTCCGCAATAAGACAAATTCTAAAAGATCGCGCCCGTAACCTACACACACATCGCAGGTAGCATCGCACGATCCCCGCACTGGAACCGCACAGAGGCCGCGCGCTGATCGTGCGGACAACACAAGATTTTAGATGGTCGTTTGGGCCAAAAAACATCCTACGATGATTGTAGGCTCTTGGGATAATCGTACGGCCCCCACCCCATCGCGGCTTTCGCAAGGTTGCCACACGGTGCCCGTGCAGTGCTCATAAAATTGCACGGATATAAGGCAGTTATCTTGCGGCAATCCCACGGCGACATCCACATGACCATGCGGCCGCCTTGCGATGGGTCAACATTTTCCTTCCTGAAGCCTTTTTCTTCCCGCCTTTTATTTTAGGTGCCATCTCAACCGACAACACAAGCAGAAATGTGAAGTTTGTACCTTTGTACACGAATGCCCAAAACTACACGACGATCGCACAGTCACCGTACCATCTCCGCGCGGCTTCCGCACGGAGGTCGCACGAGTTCCGTAGGATGCCGAGATTGCACAATGACTGCACGATTTCCGTACGATCACCGCACGGTCTCCGTACGGCTTTCCCCGGTCTGTCGCCGAAAGCACATACAATAAACAGCACGTTGCCCATGAACAATGTAAACACATACGCCGTAGCCCGTAGCCACCTACGATACCTGAAAAATCGTACGGAAAATCGTAGACAAATAAATCGTGGTCCGGGGCAAATGTAATCCAGGCATTATGAATAGCCAGTGGATTGATATATTCAAATATATTCAAAACACGTACAGTGTACTCGCAATAACCCTAAGTTTTGGGACAAAAGTAGTTTTGGGTGTCTGACAAACATGCATGAGCAAACAGTGTAGACCCTGATCAGACGCCGCAGAAAGCGGCGTCTGATCAGGGTCTACATTGTTTATCACTCACTCAGAAGCTTTTTACACGACAGGCAATAAAATAGACTTGTTGAAATTTCAGGACAAATATGGTAAGGAGTTAAGGTATCTAAATGATTGGGGTTAATATGGTACTCAATGTGATTTTTTTTCTTGTACATGGACTCATAAGAGTTATTTGTTTACATTATTAGCTCGGTAAATAGCCATGAACTTTTGAACCTTCGTGACGTTGAAATCAGACTTAGCAGATGCTCACCTTGACATGGTACATGTATTGGGCTTTGGACATACATGAGCCTAACGTGGGAAAATGTATCTTCTATAAAACGTGTGCGCCCAACGAAGACTCGAATCAGCCTGAGGGACAGAAATCTGAGTAATCGATAATTTCGATTAATGAGCATTGAGTTTTGTCGTACATATGTATTTGACAGAGAAGTATGCACAAACAGCGTAGACAAAAGTCTGATTAGGGTCTTCACTGTTTGCCAGTCATCCATCAATTTTAACACTTAGCACGCTATGGGTAAATTCAGCAGACAACAAATTGGCAACATTTTATTATATTTCCCAGAAAATAGTATTCGACTTAATTCATGCAACTGTGTCAGTTCACATGAAATATCAAGACTTATTTTCTTTGAAACAAACATATTTCAAAATATCGTCTGAGGCGGTTATGATTGGCGCTTAAAGGGTTAACCTATTTATGGCCAGCGTTCCTCAAGAATAAACATGAAGAAAGCAAATCAGACGTGGCAGCAGATCAACAGGTAATAAACTGGACGTGTTTAAAGTTGAGAAAATATGGCAATGAGATAACGTGTCCGAATATGTAGGATAAATATGTTCATCTTCAATCTGGTCTTCCATTGCGTTTTAACGCATAGCACTCTAATCTGGTCTTCCATTGCGTTTTAACGCATAGCACTCTGGGTAAATTTCTCAACAGACGAAATACTGACATATTTACAGTCGACTCTCGTTATCTCGAATTCCAAGGGACTCTCTGAAATACTTCGAGATATCCATACCTCGACATATCAGATTTACAGAATTGAGGAAAAAAATAATTCGAACAACCACATTTGTCAAATATATGTATAATTGGACTCTTGAAGTTAGAGATATATTGAAAATATTGTGGAAAAGAGGAGAAATTGCTCCTTAGGAGCAATTTCTCCTCTTTCCACAATATTTTTTACCTGTTGTTAGATTTTCATGTTTAGGTAGGGACCAGATTTTCACTTCGAGATAAGCTAGTTCGAATAACGATAGTCAACTGTGTATTTTTTCTCCAGAAAACAGGATTTGACACTTCGTGCAAATTGTCTCCAGTGGAGAAAATGCAAGGTTTGACATTCCATGAAAATTGTCTCCAGTGGAGACAATTTAATGTCAAATTCTGTTTTCTGGGAAAAATAAGAAATCTGTCACCAATTTGTTGTCTGCTTAATTAGCCAAGAGAGTGGTATAGGTTACATCTTATGCTTGATGGTCGGGTGTGGCGAAGGTATCGTGTATCTTATGTCACTGGGGCAACCAATAGACTGGCTCCAGTCTCCAGTGACTAAATATTTTTCTCATAATCCTGTTTGATAATCCACTAAAATAAAACCAAAAAAAAACTATCATGACTATAAAGGCTGGTCACTAGATCTATCTCTTTTCTCACTTTCTCTGGGAGACGATACAAAATGACTCGCAATGGTTGACCTGTCGTTAAGCCCCAACTCAATCAAAAATCTTTATGATTTACACTCTGTAGTCTAATTCAGTAGACCAGAAATTTACAATATTCTTTTTATTTTCAAAGACAGGCTTTGACATTAAATGCATATTGTTGGAGAAAATTTTCATGAAATGTAAGAATTTGCAAGCTATGTCAAAGCCTTTAAAAACAAAAAAAAAAAAAAAAAAAAAAAAAAAGAAAGGAAAATGTTTAAAACGGTCGTCTGCTGAAATTCAATGCGATTCACATGATATGTCAAAAATATTTTCTCTGAAATGAAAAGAAGTTCGTCTGCTACAAATTGGAGGTCAGTGATTAATATAACATATGACGCATTTCTGTGTTCTGTTCATTTGCCCTGTTTGTGACTGAAAAATTGATCTGATCTAGATGGAGCCCATTACATGCTAACGTGCTGGGTAAAATTGTCAGCAGACGACATACTGAAATATTTTTCTTACTTTCCATGAAAACAGGTTTTGACATTTCATGCAAATTGTCTCATGAAATGTCAAGTCCTTTTTAAAGTATATACTCAAAAAAATATCATGGAATTTGTTATCTGCTGAATTAGCCCAGAGAGTGGTAAAGGTTATTATTACAAAGTATACCACGTTTCCACTTCATTTTCAACAGGAAACAGTTTTCTCTTCTGTACCGACTGTTTCCCTAGCAACTGTCATATTTCTGTACTGTTTTATTTAATACCCCTAGAATTGCCAGAGCAAAAGCTGTAGACCAAGACTATTTCTAAAGAAGTCTGAACAGGGTCTATATTGTTTACATGTACCACTCACATCACGAAAACATACCTATACACTCAAGAATATAACCCCAACTTCCAAGAAAATTTCTGAAAACTGACAATTTTCTGTATCTGTATTACCTAGTAATTGGTTCATGCAGTAAAATTCTTGGTGAAGACAAGTACATTTCAAATGTAAGAAGATCATTTATACCAACTGATAAAAATTATAACCAATGGTAAGTTTTTCATTCCAAATTAGAGAGATTTTGGTTTTAGAACTTTCTGTCTGGGCAGTATATACAATGTTTATGTTACATTTGAAGTGTTGGAGAGAGAAAGTGGAAACATTGTCAGCTATGCTATAGAGAGTTGTTTTGATAAAGATTAATAACAGGATAAGCCAAAGCAGCTGGTTGAACAAATTTTGTTCAAATCCATGGCGTTGTATGCCAGACTGTATATAGTTTTGACCCCCTTAAACCCCACTTTTATATAGTAAAACTGGGGTGTACAGGGGTATACATTATTTTTCTTATTTCTGCTCAAAACATAGATTGTGGGTACTCGTTAGAACCGCCTCGCGGAGGCGGTTCTAACGAGTACCCACAATCTATGTTTTGAGCAGAAATGTGTATAATATCAGAAATTTTTATCCGAAAATTTTCAGTATATTTGAATAGGCATGTTTTCGTAATGAGTCGGCACTTTTAGACACACTACCAGGCGGTCAAATCAAGCTTAAAGAGTAATTTGTAAGTAAGGTATATATACGCTGAAAAATACAGTTCATTATGCATGTCATTTGAAACTCCGGCCCCTACAGAGCCGGGGATAGCGGGAACATAGCGGGACTTAAGTGTCGTGATATAACCTCCGATGAGTCTTGACAGTGCCGTAGATGCATAGCTACAGATAAGAGGGGTATCCACATAATTTTTTTCTTATTTCTCAACGAAAACATATGTTGTGTGTACTCATTAGAAGCGCCTCGCCGAGGCGCTTCTAATGAGTACCCACAACATATGTTTTCATTGAGAAATAAGAAAGATATCAGCAGTTTTCGGATGAAAAAAGTGCTTTATCTGTTGCTATGTAGATGTGCCGGGATATTAGTTTCCCGCAAAAATGCTTTCCATACATACGGTCCAGCCAATTCAACCTCAAACTTCTAATAACCAGGGCCCAGATGTTCAAAGCGTCGTTAGCTTAACGAGCTCGATAAGGGTCATTTCGTTAGCTGTTTTAGCGGATTCAATATACAATATTCTGATATTTGTTGCTGAAAAAATGTGAGTAGCTTTTGCACTGCAAAAGCTACTCACATTTTTTCAGCAAAAAATTTCATCATATTTGCGTATCACTCGATGTAAATTTTAACGAATCGTAAACTAACGACATCGTACCCAGGCTCATTACTGTCGACATGGTCAATGATACTTTAGCTTTGAATTTCGCTGTATCGAGTAAACTAGAAATTTTACCATTAAGACGATAGAGGCTGATTTTAGCCACAGAGAGCAGACACTTCCTGGAAATAAAAACTGGCCCCGAGATGAAGGGGCTTTTTAATAGTAGGGACTTTACCATAAATTTGTCCACGCAGTAGAGGGAGTTTAGCAGGGCTTTAAATACTGAAAAGTTAAACACCTCCCCCCCACCCCTATTCCACGGTCCCATAGGGGCCGGGACTACAAATGACTGGTGCATTCATCATATCCCGTGAACACAGTCATCACGCAACTGAATCAACGCTGTGCGAAAAAAATTGTCGCTGAGCAAAAATTGGAATCGTGCTGGTTTCATCCAGCCTACAGCATTTTACAATAAACACGATTGCAAGTTTTAGGAAATTCGTGACTCAGACTGATGCTCCCTTTCTGAATCATCCCAATAATTGTCCATAGCTCAAAATGACAACTCAATATAAGGAGGGGTTATCAGGAAAATATCATTCATTTCTCCATGAAAACATATATTGTGGGTACCCATTCGAAGCGCTTTTGTGAGGCGCTTCGAATGAATACCCACAATATATCCGTGGCGAAATAAGAAAAATATCAACATTTTTAGTTAAAAGAAGACGTCTTATTTGGAGCTTAGCTGCTGTGAGACACATTGTTTAGTCCGGAAGTTTGTTCGTCTTCCCTCTTATAGAAAAATCTAAGATGTGGCTAGGAGTTGTGTTTGATGTTTCAAGTAGTTTCAAGATGACCCACGTTCGAAAAGTACTGCTATCCGTTATGCATTTTCATTTCAGTTACGGAAACCGCAAACCCGTCCAAAACGGGAATTCAATTAACAAAACACAGTCGACCTCCCTAGCACTGACCGGTAAACAAAATGCGGCATGCGTGCGTGCGCGAATATGCAAGTTTTATTTTGTATTAGTGGGGCTGTACAGATAGTATTTACCCTAAATCTCTCCGAACTTTAGTTCCCTACCAGTGACGTAACGAGAACGAACTATTTTTACGCACACCCAGGAAATTTCTTGAAAATATGCCAAGAATCGCTTCCAAAAGAGGGGCTACTCCAGAAGGAAAGAATTTGCTCCCAGAGAGAGCAGATACTTTCTTTTAAGGGCAGTCCATATGGTTAAGAAGCAAAATATTTCATGTTTAATATTGTCACTTTATTATAGAGATTTTTCTTACGCATGCCACACTTTAAGCATGTTACGCATATTTTTCTTAAGCATGTTACTGTTACGCTTATGCCTACCAAATTTCTGTCAGATCTGAAATTATTCCATTATTAATGACAGATTCTATCTGTCATTCTTCGTTGCCACGCACAGTTTTAGAGAAAGTGACTTTGACTACTATTTAATTTCGTTTTCATGCAAGTGCCATTGTAAACCATGCAGGAATCTATAATTTCACGTGCCATTGTAAACCATGCAGGAATCTATAATTTCAACTTTCTCCTGCAAAGTTTTAAACAATTGAGCAGGCACAGGAAAACAGTTCTTCAAATACACAGTCTCCTATTTGGGCTACAGACATAATTTGTTTGTTGTTGTTCTTGGGGTTTGTTTGGTTTTTTTTGTTGTTGTTGTTGTTGTTTTTTGCCTGGAACTTCCTCAAGGTCTCAACAGCAAAGGGTTTGGCGAGACAGCGCATATGCGCAGGCTCGCCTGAGCCTTTGCTAGTGGTCGCCCATGTGGTAAGTACCCTTTTCTCCTTTGCCTCGATCATCCTAAACATTCAGACACCTTGACCTTTTCATATTGTTCTTATCCTCAAATTTTAATTAAAGTTTGTTTTTCATCAGTCATAGGGATGTGTCTACCTGCTGATGTGTATAAAAACGTTGGATAAATCGCAATGAGGATAGATTCGACCAAGTAGCAATCTGTCTACGTGTCCGTTATAGTTGTAGCTATGGTTGAGGAGTTGGGTACAATACAAATTATGATCTAGCCATAGGACAGTTTCAGACATCACGAAAACATACCTATAATTTTAGCACACCCCCCCCCCCCCCCACCTCAAACCCCACTTGTATATAAACTCGGGTTTACAGGGGTATACATTATATTTCTTATTTCTTCTCAAAAACACAGGTTGTGGGTACTCGTTAGAACCACATCGGCGAGGCGGTTCTAACGAATACCCACAATGTATGTTTTGGGCAGAAATAGGACAATATCTTTTCTATCTGAAACCTTTCAGGTTTTGGTGGTGAAATTTTCAATATATTTGAATAGGCGTGTTTTTGTAATGCAACTGACATATACTGTCAAGTCCCACTTTCTGAAGAAAAAGAAATAAGAAAAAATAATCATTTGTTTCCCCACCAATTTTGTCTTCAGCGTACTGAGGGTTAAGATGGTGTCTGTTGTCCTATGGAATCAGAAGCATAGCCATCAGAGACCTAAATGAGTGACTTTTGCGGAGATGTACAATGCACCAGATGCCATCAATGTTCAGAGAAGTTCTGAAGATTCTGAGACCGTTTCATAAAAACGTACGGTGTAGGTACTCATTAGAAGAGCCTAGAATCTCCATAAAACCATGTGGTTACTCATTAGAAGCGCCTCATAGACCAAAAACATAATTTTATGGAGAAATAAAAAAAAACAAGAAGAACGCCTAATGGCATTATGGACGTTTTTTTTTTTTTTTTTTTTTTGTTTTTTTTTTAGTTTTTTTTTTGTTTTTTTTTAATATTAATCAAAGAAAGTGAGAGTTGTCTCATTTGCATGTGAAACATCTACTGGTCCTCCTCTTCATCCCTACCAAATATGAAAGCAATCCGTTGAAGAATAAAGGTAGCATATAACTTTGAAAAAGGGTTAACTTAGGACGACGCCCGACGCCCGCCCGTCCGGACATCGCTATTTTAAAGGACGGATTTATTTATTTTTTTTATTAAAAAAAAAAAAAAGAAAAAAAGTCCAAAAATTGAAGCAAACTTACAAATGTATCACCAAATACTCCTTTACTTGGACTGATTAACTGTTTAAACTAGAGCTATTAATTTCAGTGGCACCTAAGCATTCACTTTAACCAGCAGATCTGATGATCTTAATTGATCAGCTGATGGAATAAAATAAAAGTACAGAGATCGACAGATACAGGAAGGTGTGTATGTATCCCCAATACAGTTTGATCATGATTGGTTTCTATTTTTCATGCTTTAGAGATATACAGTCTAATCCCAATAGCTCGAACACCGATGGCTCGTTCACCATGGCTAATTCGAATTCGTTTTTGAGTCCCTACGAAATTCATATTTAAGGCAGCTTTCTTATTTCATTATGAAATTGTATGTTGTGTGTACTCATTAGAATCACCTCGGAGACATACAATTATCATGTAGAAGATCGTTAGATTTCCCAGAATTAGCGATATTTGCTTCCCGACCTGGCGCCATGATTAAACTTCATTGGCTCGAACTACCCATGGCTCGAACAATTTTCCACTGAAGTTCGACTGTACCGGAATACCTTAAGTATTGGGACAGACATCCCTGAGCAAACAGTGTGGACCCAGATCAGACGCCACTGAATGCGGCGACTGATAAGGGTCTACACTGTTAAAAAAATACAGCAAAAAAACAAAACGCACAGCAGTTAAACCTCACTATCCTCACAGATCCCTGGGTGGGGGCAGCACTGGCACATAGGAAAAACAGGTGTTACGAAGATCATTAATGTGAAATATGTTCTTCTTTTATCACAGGGGTTATTCTTGAAGGAAATGAGTAGCCCTCAATTACGAAGGGTTAGTATAGAGAATTTGCTATTATTTTTTTTCTGGATGTGTATAAAAAAAAAACTGTTCTGGCTATGCCACTGGGGATGGGTCTGTAGGGAGAGCAATGGTTTCAAAAGACTGAAGCAATAAAGGCTGATGATGGACTTTGAGAAAACCATGTAGTTTGAACGAAGTTCGCCCCTCCAAAAAAATAATATTAACCCTTAACTTGTCAATCACAAATGCAGCAGATGACAATCTGAACTACTTGTATTACTACTTTTCAGAGAAAACAAGACTTGACATTTCATGTGAATAGTCTGTATAACAAATTATTTCATGTAACGTCTAGCCATTTTCCCTGATATAACATAATACTAATTAAGACATTACTTTGCTTGTCAATTTGTTAAATGAGACACCTACTTTGCACAATATGACCATTGCATACAGCTCTTTGGCAGGCATTTGCAAAAACTGAAGAAGGTGTGAGACTTAGAGCAAAGAAAAAAACAAATTCCAAGACCGTTTTCTCGTGTCTTATTATATCTCAACTTGTACTTGTAGAGATATTACACAAACAAATAAGAAATGTATTTTTTTTTCTTTTATTTTTTATTACTTTTTATTTTATTTTTCTTTTTTTCTTTTTTGAGGGCGGTCAGGTATTTTTTCCGAGTTCACTTGACCAAAATGTTCTAGTTCAACTCTCGCCGCAATGCGCAAGACACCGTCTATTGCAGGGGCATACGTGTTCACTCCAACCTTATGAATAATTCATATCCTGCCTATTGCATTATGGGAAAAAGTTAAGTCAGCTCCTAAATCGACTGAAAACGAAAGAGAAATCTATTCAAAGCATTTCATGATCTAGCAAACTAGATCATTCTAAACGACTTCTGCTGATCCAGATCAAAGCAGTCCATCCACACCTACTCTAATATATGCAATCACTAGCCAAACAAAACCCATGTCGCCTTTTAGTACCTCGTATTAAGCAGCCGAAGGCAATTTTTGCTCCACATTTTTGGATTCAGACCGTGTCAGATCGACCTGAGATCAATTAACTTCTTATGATTATATTGAAACATACATATCATAACTAGAAAGAAAAATGGCTTACCTTATCATTTAAAGTTTTATTCCTCAAAATTTCATTTCATTTCACTTGAAATTCGCTGTTAAATCCGACCATTTTCTTCGCGTTAACCCACCTCTCTCAAATGTTTCTCGCCACAAACAGCTGATTCTCTCAGTGACCTTCGCACTTTTTGAGGGAGTGATCGCTTTTCAGCGATTTGATTGGATAAAATAGGGATGATGTCATTCGTATATTCATACATTAGCCTAGTTACGCTGCCGGGTTTCTTTCACAACGATTAGACAAAGAAATTCGAGAAAACATCGAAATTTCTGCAAAACTTCTGTATGACATTTCGTAGGCAGGTAACAGTCCAACAAAATTAGCATTTATAAGTTTAATGCGATGATGTTTAAAGAAAATTCATGGCGATAAACAACTGATTTTCTTCTTTTCCTAACCTATGTAGGTCGTCAAAATAGGTTAATTATCGATACTTTTGTGCATACATGCGTAACTCGCAGCGCAGGGGAAATAACTTCAATAGGTAATATATTTTTGCGGCAAAAGCTTCGGATTTAAATTATTAGGTCTGAAACTGTATTTTGATAGCGGTATGCAGCTGCGACGTTCGATCCCCGCACACGGTTGAATGATTCAAGCATGACTAATAAGACGGACGTGATTGAGAACATGTTTTGTGCTCTCTATCAAGTACGATGCGTGAGGGTTGGTTCGTGATCATCAATGGTCATTTTTATTTGCCCAGCATCCGCAGCTAAAGTTCGAAGTGCCAGATGCTACCGAATTCGCCGTAATTATTCGAAGATAAAGACGAACCGTGTTTACCCAGATCCGGACACGCCGAACGTGGCGTCTAATCAGGGTCAATACTGTTTGCCACTCATCCGTCAGATTCAGACACGTCAACAGGTGGTAGAATCTCTCAGAGTCGAATGGACGTTCAAATGATTAGGTCAAATATGATTATTGATTAGCAGTTTTAAGGTGTCCATATTTCAAGGGTACATACGGTTATATATATATAGACAAGAATTTTATTGTGTATTCGGGATTATATGGTAGCTTTAGCATTGGGCGTGTGGTGGGGAGGAGAAGGAAAACGGGGATTTTATATATTTTAACGTCCCATCAACAGGCTTCCAGTTATTTCGGTATTAATATTAATATGGGTTCTGGGGGTTTTTTTTGTTTTTGTTTTTTTTGTTGTTTTTTTTTTTTTTTTTTTTGTTGTTTTTTTTTTTTTGTTTTTTTTTTGTTTTTTTTTTTTTTTTGTTTTTTTGTTTTTTTGTTGTTTTTTTTTTTGTTTTTTGTTTGTTTTTTTTAAACTTCATGTGCTAGGTCGTAAAATGAGAAACTGAGTTATGATGTTGCTTGTCAGTTGCGTAGCCAAAACGGAAGTATGTCAACGCACACACAGGGAAACATTACAAAAAAACGCATATTCAAATATATGAGAAATTTCACCACCAAAAACTGAACGTTTTCAGATAAAAATTCTGACATTTTTCATATTTCTGCTCAGGAAAACATTTACTCGCAGAGTAGTCCCGCCCCCATCCCACCCAATGACAAAGGAGAAAAGTATATAACACGTTGGGTGTCTCTCTTTACTGCGAATGGTTTTCTTTAGAACACGCATCCCGGTAGGCACACAACGTTACAATGAAGTCGTATCAACGTCGATGCGACGTGATCACGTCGCATCGACGTTGATACGACGTCATTTTAACGTTGTGTGCCTGCTGGGATAATATGCGTAATGGGAATTGCGCCTATACCTCTCTAGATACGAAGGCATAACCTTTGCTACATTGTATAAGGTTGCATTTGCGCCAAACGTAGACTAGGATCAACATTACGAAAACACCCCTATTCAAATATGTTGAAAATTTTGCAACCAAAAAAGGAAAATGTTCAGATAAAAATTGTGATATTTTTCATATTCCTGCCCAAAACATAGATTGTATGTACTCGTTAGAACCGCCCCGCCGAGGCGGTTCTAACGAGTACAAACCATAGATTGTGTGTACTTGTTAGAACCGCCTCGCCGTTCTGACGAGTACCCACAATCTATGTTTTTTTTAGCAAAATAAGAAAAATAATGTATACACCTGTAAACCCGAGTTTTACTATATAAAAGAGGGGTTTAAGGGGGTCAAAATTATATAGGCGTGTTTTCGTGATGCTGTACGTCCACATAGTCTTATCTGTCTTCAAAGGAGACTGTGGGTAGCCAAGGATCCAAAACGTCCTCGTGCGGACAGAGAAGACTCTGATCAGACTGTGCGGATGCATAGGCTAATCATGTTTTGCTTGCCGCAAAGGTCATTTTATAGGAATTGCTGTGTCCCGGCTCAAATGTTTTTATTTATTTATGTTATCTCGACCAATAAATGTCTCCAGAGGCAAAAACATCCGATAGTCGGGAGTCAGAATGCTTCAAACCGACAAAAACATGAATCACATGACCTTTATTGTCAATATAGGTTATTCGCGGCATGTGAAATTGTGCCTTGGGCGCATCTGCGGGCAGCGAGGGACCAGATCAGCCTGCGCATTCGCACAGTGATCAGAACCTTCGCTGTCTACTGACAGAATCATTAGATACTGTAGAATATGACATGTAAAGCAACCCAGCTAGCATTCTACTTTAAATCTATGTCGGACCGTCCGATAGGATTTCTGGATTTCTGTCGGGCCGATTACGTTTCGATATCATCACGAAAACGTACCTATATAATTTTGACCCCCTTAAACCCCACTTTTATATAGTAAAACTGGGGATTACAG
The DNA here is from genome assembly GCA_964016985.1 of Anodontia alba. Taxonomy (NCBI): domain Eukaryota; kingdom Metazoa; phylum Mollusca; class Bivalvia; order Lucinida; family Lucinidae; genus Anodontia; species Anodontia alba. The sequence continues at coordinate 41,155,502 of OZ024831.1, forward strand.
GGGTATACATTATTTTTCTTATTTCTGTTTAAAAACATACTATGTTTTGAGCAGAAATATGAAAACACATCAGATTTTTTTTATCTGAAAACTTTCAGTTATTGCAGGTGAAATTTTCAATATAGTGAATAGGCGTGTTTTCGTAGATTTAAGTAGAATGCTAGCTGGATAAGCTCCTTTTCAGACCCTACGGCTTTGTGGGATTATCTGAGTATACTATTCGCATATGCCCTGAAAACCTGTTCGCATGTCGCGGCACTTGTGCATTCCAAACCCTGAACAGGGTCCCAGAGGGAGCAAATTATTTCCTTTAAGAGTAGAGCCTATTTTGGCGAGGCGGTTCTAGTTATAAGAAACTTCCCAGCTAGCATTCCTGATAAATCTACAGTGGGCCGTTATCGGCCCGTCAGCTACCCTGACGGGCCGATAACGGCCCGCTAAAGATTTATGTAGAATGCTTACTGGGTTCAGTATTAGTTATAAGAAACTTCAGTATTAGTTATATACAGTTTATACCCGAAGTATTTGGACAACTTAACTCCTATTATACCTGTTGATATGTCTGAAAAATTGCTTAATGAAAAAGTAAACAGTGTAGACCCAAATTAGACGCCGCTTGGCGACTGATCTGGGTCTTCACTGTCTGCTCAGGCCTATCCCAGCATTTAGAGAAAATACGTCAGTTGATGGAAATTATCACGAATACATGCCTATATAATGTTGACCCCCTTAAACCCCACTTTTATATAGTAAAACTGGGGTTTACAGAGGTATAGATTATTTTTCTTATTTCTACGAGTTCTAACGAGTACCCACAATCTATGTTTTTGAGCAGAAATATGCCAAAAAAAAAAATCAGAGTTTCTTATCTGAAAATGTTTGGAGTTGAAATTTTCTGTATATTTGTAGGCGTGTTTTCGTAATGGAATTTCAGCTGTGTAGAGGTGACTGACATAGTATATGTAGGACTACTCAAAAGTAGTGTTATGTTCAAATTCTATTGACTTTAAATGTTACTGGGCCAGATGTTGCCTTGACATCTGACAGAAAAATTCCGGAGTAAAAAAGTGGAAACACTGAGGCGCCATTCATCCCAACACAATGACTGGTAAACAACCGTGTTTACTCCATGTTATGGAATAAACAGACCCGAGCTAACAGTTTAGACCCACATAAGACGTAGTGGCACGTGGTATGTGATCAGGGTCTACACTGCCACTTTTAGAAACATCGGCTGATAGCAGAATGGATCTATTCATTTTTTTTTTTTTTAAAGGTAGGGCTGATTTGGGGATAAGGTGTCACAATATTTTGTATAAACACGGTAGCATTCTCATGGTCTTCTAGACTTGCTTGTTACCTTACATGCCAAAGGTCACAGAAGATATGGGCCTAATCAACTTCACTGTGACGTCTCAGAAGGGACCGATTGGTGCGGATTAGTACCTGTAGTACGAGAATTCCTGCATATGGCGAAAACGTGCCCAAATGCGCAGATTCAGACCATCATACGCATGCGCAAAGTATCATACGAGCCTTTGCTATCTAGATATACATTTTGTAGTATCCAATGATTCTACTGGCGGAGAGTGTGACTTCGCTGTCCGCATATGCCCGAAGAAATGTTTTCGCGGCCCATATGATTTACTTAACCCTTGCCTTGCTGTCTAAATTAAGACACCACGCCTACTTCTAATTTCTAGCCAATCAGATTACTTGATCCGGGTTATCGATAGAAATTCGCATCTTTAATGACAAAAAGTGCAGATCCAGATCAGTTGGCTTCTTCAGAAGCAAAATGATCTGGACCTACACTGTTTGCTAAGGCAGGGCATGTCGTGTTCTACAAGAGAAGGGTTAACACATCGAAAATATCACATGTAAATTAGCATCAATCTCAAGTAAGCATTTTGGACTCCATTTTGGGCTCTTTAGCATTTTAAAGGAATGGATATACTTTCAAGGGAGGTAATTGCATCAAAATTGTTTTTAATCCCTTCTGAAAAGGGGTCACCTCTAAAAGGAAATATTTTGTCTACTCTAAAAGGAAATATTTTGCACCAAAGAGGAGCAAATTCTTTCGACTGAGAGAAGACATCTTTTCAAAAGGGACTTGGTGCACAGGAAAGCAAACAGGAAGTCACAAAAGTTGCCCCCCAGCCGCCCCACGCCCCCGCCCCCCCCCCCCCCCCTCCACTCCACTTATGAAACATGGCGGAAAATCTACCACGTGTATCCAATCCCCTTAATCCGTATTATATACGTCTAGTCCCAGTAAAACTGTGGTTTACAGGGGTATACATTATTTTTCATATTTCAGCTCAAAATCATAGATTGCGGGTGCTCATTAGAACCGCCTTGGCGAGGCGGTTCTAACGAGTTCCCACAGTTTTTTTTTGGTGTATTTGAATAGGCGTGTTTTCGTAATAAGGCGTTTTGTGGGCAGCCAAGGATCAAAGGCTTCTTCATGTGAACAGTGAAAAGTGATTAGACTGCATGGGGGTGCAGGCTGATCTGAGTTTTCGATGGCGCACAAGTTATACCGTTATAAACCTAAGTCTTGGGACAGGTAGACATGAGCAATACAGACCCGTAAAACTGCGTCTGATCAGGGTCTACACTGTTTGCCATGCATTTAACAGTCGTTATACACATCGACAAGTCGTAAAGTCCACTTTCAGGAGAAATATGGAAAAAAAGTTATCCAGCAAACTCACAACCTAGCAACAACGTCGCTGCAATGTCGTGACGTTGCAGCGACGTTGTAACGACGTTGTGTGTTTGCTGGGTAATGATATGTCTCAATATTGAGTGTAAACATGATAATTTATGTTTTATATATGGGTTTTTAATATTAGCACTTTTTTTTTTTTTTTCTGAATTTGTCTGCGAATCCGTCGTCCTAGGAGAGATTTTGATAGAACGATCAATTCTTTTTTTTTCTGAAAAAAAAAAAAAAAATGCGAGACATTGTCGTTTGTTTTCAAGGCTCATTTCCGCGCATACAGAAAATGTTCGAAAGTTTATAATTTCTATGGTCTCGCCATATGAGCCTCAGTGTAAGTAAATGTACTTTCTGAAATATACACCCAACGAAGACCCCCTTAAACCCAACTTTTATATAGGAAAACTTGGGTTTACAGGGGTATACATTATTTTTCTTATTTCTGCTCAAAACATAGATTGTTGGTACTCGTTAGAACCGCCTCGTCAAAAGTTTCAGTATATTTGAATAGGCGTGTTTTCGTAATGACTTCCGCGTAGTCTGATCGGAGCTTTCTTTATCCGCATGAAGAACTTTTGCGTCATTGGCTATCCAAAATGCGCCCAGTGAGGATATTGACCAGACTGCGCGAATGACTTCCGCGTAGTCTGATCGGAGCTTTCTTTGTCCGCATGAAGAACTTTTGCGTCATTGGCTATCCAAAATGCGCCCAGTGAGGATATTGACCAGACTGCGCGAATGCGCAGACTGATCTGAATGTTTGCTGGGCACACACGTCCGAAGGTACGTTTCCTAACAGTATTGGCTAATACACATTAGGCCTCCATTACGAAAACATGCCTTTTCAAATATATAGAAAATTTCACTTCCAAAAACTGAAAATTTTCAGATCAAAAATCTCTGATATTTTTTCATATTTCTGCTCAAAACATAGATTGTGGGTACTCGTTAGAACCGCCTCACCGAGGCGGTTCTACGAGTACCCACAATCTATGTTTTTGAGCAGAAATAAGAAAAATAACGTATACCCACGCAAACCCCAGTTTTAGTATATAAAATGGGGTTTAAGGGGGTCAAAATCATATAGGCATGTTTTCGTGATGTCACCGCGTGACAAAAAAAGGCGTCCGAATACTTAAGAGTTGTTTCGGTATGCCCAGGAGATACCTTTTCGCGTTCACTGTCTACTAGTAAGTCATGGGCGCATCTCGCCTTGCCAATTTTTTAAATTTGATTTGTCTTGATTTAACACATGAGGTTTGTCTTATGAGGAATGGACACATTTCAGGAACGATAACTGGATTTTGCTCCCAGATACCTTTTTCAGAAGGGACGGTGTGCAGGGACCCAAACAGAAAGTTACAAAAATTGTCTCCCTAGTAAAGATGGTAGAAAATGTACCATATATATATCCAGTCACCTTAACCAGCTTTGGTGGCCAAGTTGGATGCGCGTCCGACTGGTGATCCGGAGGTTTCGAGTTCGACACGGCCAGGTCGGCAGCATTCTTTCGCGGAGATTTGATCATGAAATATTTTCTATGGACATTCTCTCCCTTCCGCTGATTCAAGAAAGGTAGTTGTCAGTTTCTTGTGAAAGAATGTGCACAATACTGGTTAACCGCTTAGAGGACTAAGCCTGCCCGGTAAAATTGTGGTAAGTAAGCTGATCGTGCTTGACATGACCCCATTGTGATGACTGTGCCGTAAAACCTCATCACAATGAAACAAACCTTAAACATATGTCAGAATCGAGGGTTTTGTTTCTTTATTCAGATACAGCGTGAGCAAATGCAGCTAATGATAGCTACATAGCTACAGATAAGAGGGGTATTCACATAATATTTTTCTTATTTCTCAATGAAAACATATGTTGTGGGTACTCATTAGAAGCGCCTCGCCGAGGCGCTTCTAATGAGTACCCACAACATGTGTTTTTGTTGAGAAATAAGAAAGATATAAGCATTTTTTTTGGATGAAAAAAGCGCCTTATCTGTTGCTATGATATGAGCGCCCAACGAAGGCTCAGATCACTCTGCACATACACCCCAGCAGGCACACAACATTAAAACAACGTTGATTCAACGTCAAGACGTTGAATTAACGTTGTTTCAACGTTGTTTGCCCGCTGGGACGTAGTATAGTTAATGTGTTTGCTGGATGTTCTATGGATAGGACAGGAAATTTGTAACCATAGTGTATTGATGTATTTCTTATTTCGCCACGAAAACATATGTAACGAGTATGAATGCTCATTACAAACGCCTCGCAGATGCGCTTCTATAATGTGCACACAAACATGTTTTCTCGGGGTTATCGTGGGGGAAAAAATCTCGATATTATCTTCAGCTATGTTAGCCATGGCATTTTCGCCATATAATATAGGAAATGAGGAAGAGTTTGGCTGTTAACCTTGTCATGCTGAATAAATTAAGATGCCACGCCCACTTCTAATTTCCAGCCAATCAGATTACTTGATCCGGGCTTTTGATAGAAATTCACATATTTTATGAAAAACAGTGCAGATCCAGATCAGTTGGCTTCTTCAGAAGCCAACTGATCTGGATCTACACTGTTTGCGAAGACATGTCGTATTTAGCAAGAGAAGGGTTAAACACATTACGACTGATTTATGCAGTATAAAATGTTGAAGTCTGTTATAAAATACAATTGTAACTGAAAACTAATTTCAAAACTGCAAAATTTTGGGAAAAAAAAAAAACATATCTGAAGAATAGGAAGGAATTATCAAATTTGTTCATAGAAGAGTTTAACTTACTGATCTACTTCCATGCCTGAAAAGCGATGGGGATTGGTGGATGCATTTCAAATGGACATCTAAACCACCGTATTTACCCTTAGTATTCGGACAGATCTGCCTCAGCAAACCGTATAGACCCTAATCAAACGCCGGCCTTGCACGGTGTGTGTCAGTCATGCACCAGTTTGTAGATATATCAAAAGAGGTCTGCTCTAAAAGGAAAGAATTTGCTCCCACGCTGGGAGCATTTTTTTTTCCTTTTAGGGTAGACATCTTTTCTTAAAAGAAGCAGAAATTGGAGCTGTTCAAATTTTGGGACATGGGATGGAGTTAAGACGTCCGCATCACATAAACTTCATCTTAATTTATTACCCCTTCCCCTACCCCATTACGAAAACACGCCTATTCAAATATATAGAAAATTTCACCTCCAAAAACTGAAAAATTTCAGATAAAAAAGTCTGATATTTTTCATATTTCTGCTCAAAACATAGATTGTGGGTACTCGTTAGAACCGCCTCCATGAGGCGGTTCTAATGTGTACGCACGATCTATGTTTTTTTAGCAAAAAAAAAAGAAAAATAATGTATACCCCTGTAATCCCCAGTTTTACTATATAAAAGTGGGGTTTAAGGGGTCAAAATTATATAGGCGTGTTTTCGTGATGCTATTCCACTTCGAGTCCCCCATTTTCCGGTATACAGTGGTGAATTCACAGGTTTGCCCGAACTCTGAATAAACGAAGCAGTTCATTGTCTCTTTTCATTTATTTTCAGTCTCAGGAGACAAAATAATAAGACTGAGTGATTTCCGTCTGCTTAAAAATATTCTTGCTAAAATCGTACAACCAACATTTTCAGGGCCTCACCATGCGGAAACTTGTCTTCGGGCATATGTTGTCAGCGAAAGACAAGATCGACCTCCACTGTCCACTAAAAGAATCATTGAACACTAGAGAATGTATGAATGGAGAGCAAAAGCTCGGATTATTTATTGCGCATGCACAGGTTGATCTAAATCTGCGCATTTTGCGCATGCCCGAAGGCATTATTTCGTTTGACTCGGCCCATTAGCATCAGACTTGTTAGTAAAACATATTCACGACATACGAGCATTTCCTACAAGATTGCTTGTGAGTCTAGCGAAGTCTCGGATCAGACTGCACATCCACACATGTAACGATTAATTTTCATCAGACGCAAATTACAGATTTGCCCTTAAAATACAAAGGTAAAAATCTTTTTGCAATGCTTATCTATACATTGCCTTCACTTCAATACGAAAACACGACCATTCAAATATAAAGAAAATTTCACCTCCAAAAACTGAAAATTTTCCGATAAAAAAACTCTGATATTTTTCATGTTTCTGCTCAAAACATTGATTGTGGGTACTCGTTAGAACCGCCTCGCTCGGGGAGGCGGTTCTAACGAGTACCCATAATCTATGTTTTCGATCCGAAATATGAAAAATAATGTCTACCCCTGTAAACCCCAGTTTTACTATATAGTGGGGTTTAAAGGGGTCAAAATTATACAGGCGTGTTTTCGTGATGTGAAAATTGGTTGTTAGCCAGTTCTGTGGCAGAGTCAGTTTGCAAAAAGGATTGCAAAAACGTGCCACATGTGAAAACACATTCCATGTAGTGGTCGTTTGCTGTGGACTTAAAAGTGCATTATTTCAAACTGAGGAATTATAAAGTGCGTTACGAAGACAGACTTTTTTGCACAAATGCGATCAATGAATACAACGCATTGCTGGAATACAGCACGCAACGCGTTATCCGTATTTACCCTAAGTATAAGTACACCCATTAATGCCTAATATACTAAGAGTACAAGATTTTGTAACATTTGCAGGCCACGTATTTTCTTTTGCATGTTTAGTTCAGAACGGAGCCGGATTATTCTCTTCTTGCAGACTTAAGGCCAGAAATTTTAGGAAACACACACACACACACACACACACACACACACACACACACACACACACACACACACCCACCATTACGAAAACACGCCTATTGAAATATACTGAAAATTTTACCACCAAAAAATGTAAATTTTCAGATAAAAAATTATGATGTTTTTCATATTTCTGCCGAAAACATAGATAATGGGTACCCGCTAGAACCGCCTCGACGAGGCGGTTCTAACGAGTACCCACAATCTACGTTTTTGAGCAGACATAAGAAAAAATAATGTATACCCCTGTAAACCCCAGTTTTACTATATATAAATGGGGTTTAAGGGGGTCAAAAGTATATAGGCATGTTTTCGTGACACACACACACACACACACACACACACACACACACACACACACACAAAAGCGCTCCCACCCACCCAATTCCAACACAAACCGCTACCGCAGCCACCATAATATCAAAAACTTGTGTAAGGAACTGAATGTACTGGCCGATTCGCTGTGTTGTACAAGGGAGACAACTTTTGTGCCTCTCTGTTTAGTCCTGCACATCGAACTCCTTCTAATATGGGGCTGCTAGACCCCTTTTCAGACAAACTATTTTGACTGAATAACCTCCCCTCTCCTGAAAGTATATCCATTCCCGTTAACAATTGCTGACAAATTTTAAGGCGTTTCACAACTTTAGCCTGTACATGCCATGAAACGTTGTGCCAGTTTAGCACTAATACGCCCAGTTATTTGCAAATGTCAACCGCGTTTGAAACAACTCAAAAACAGGCGGAAAGCAGGAAATGCCAAATATTTGTTTTACTAATTCTGTCGACATTTACGTAAAAATATTGATCTTAATATGAAACAAGTATTAGCTTTCACAAAAAAAGCTTGGTCAAAGCTTAGCACACAAATGTGTTCTATTTCTGAAAGCAAATACTTGTTGTAATAACGTTGAACAGTCCATATTTGGCGTAGAGAAATGTGATTTTTCCCTTCAACTATGTCAAATCACTCCGGTCGTGACATTTTTCTTTTCAATAAAATATTGAGCAACACTAGATCAATTTTCCACCAGATGTTATTTTTTTTCTTTGAAAGCCCTTTGACAATAACCTCAATATATATTTGTCAGCTATATTCAATTAATAGAAGACATCACATCACATATAGCGTCTACAACTGCAGCTTTACGTCTCTTTCATCACTACCTTAGGCATATGGAGACGATGGCGGGCTGACAATGAAAGACGCTGTGCAGTGAAATGCCCGGTGAAGTGTCCTAGTAATGGGCTGAATTCCGCCGCCAGCGGTATTCGAACTTAAGAAGCTCGTGACCCGTGACCCTAAGTCAGGAGCGCTAACCGCTCGGTTACGCGGACGCCCCTACATTTAACACTTAGCATGCTGTGTAAAAGTTTCAGTGGGTAATATTTTCAAGTATTTTCTTATTTGTTTTTCCAGAAAATAGGTTTAATATTTCATTCAAAGAGAAAATTAGTATGAAATGTCAGATCCTGTTTTCGGGAATAAAATAAAAAAAAAAAAATGTCGTCCATTTGAGGTTTGCTGAATTAGCCTAGAGAATGATAAAAGTTAAGGGGATAGTTTCTGCGAAACTTCTAGATTTATCTCTAAAAGCGCCAATCACAGCTACAACAGACGACACTTTGAAACTTTTCTTTTCATTTTTCAGAAAAAAATAAGGCTTAATATTTCATGTGAGTCATCAGTGGACGATTCACATGAAATACCATGTCTTACCTTCTCCGACAAATACAGTCGAACCTCGTTATCTCGAATTCCAAGGGACTCACTGACACACTTCGAGATATCCGTACCTCGACATATCAGAGTGAGAAATATATATATATATAATAATGTGGAAAAGAGGAGAAATTGCTCCTTCTCCTCTTTTCCATTTCTCCTCTTTTCCACATTATTTTGTTACCTGTTGTCATAGTTTCATGTTAAAACAGGCTGTAAATTAATGGGGATTTTTTGTTCTACAACCACATGAACGATTTAACTTGATATATTTAATTGCACAGAAAATATTCCTTTTTCATAATTTGGAACCTTTCTTGGTATATGACTATGTTTAAAGATTATCTCAAGGAAAAGGAAATTAAAATTAATGGGGATTTTTTGTTCTACAACCACATGAAAGATTTAATTTTATATATTTAATTGCACAGAAAATATTTCGTTTTGATATTTTTGAAGCTTTACTTGTATATGATCACATCAGAGGGACACTGGCAAACAGTGAAGACCCAGATCCGACGCCGCAAAACGCGGCGTCTGATCAGGGTCTACACTGTTTGTATTTAGAGCGGGAACTCCTCTCATAAATGAAAACACTAAACAATAAACCAGACATCCCTTACATTGGAAATGAGCTTGTCCAAAGAGTATAGGTAGAAGAGTCCACTCGGCATAAATGGGTTAAAGATATGTCAGGGAAATGGAAACTATATTTAATGGGGATGATAATGATGAGAGCAGAAGAATCCAGTTAAAGGCTCCACTATTCCTAAAATATGGACATTTTTTTTTATCCAAGAAAGGTTTAATAAATTGATATATAGTATTAATATGATCATAAAATGTTGCATCAGGAAGCCTGTAAAATTTCAGTTAGTCTCTCGTTTTTAAACTGGATCAAAAAAGAAATGATTTAACATTTATTCAGAGATACGATAAAAAAATCATTTCATTTCAAAAACGAGAGTACCTGAAATTTTACAGGCTGTGAGGCGCCACATTTTATGATTGTATCAATATCATATATCAATTTATTAAACCTTTCTTGGATAATGATTTGTCTATTTTTGAGGAATATGGAGCCTTTAATTGGACCTATATATAGTTGCTTACGGTGAGTACTCAAGGGAAGTAACTGACTGCTGTCTCCCAATAGAAATAGACATAATATTATGCATATGCGACCAACGTTAACTCTGAACTCTTGCATCAACACAGTCTGATTTGAATATGCACTGATCGCTAACGATGTATGGCTCTTTAACGGACAGATAGGCGTGGTACTTTTTCCGCCGTTTGTAAGAGTGACTTCCGATTTGCGTTCTAGCATACCAATCCCTTCAGAAAAGGGGTGTACTCTAACAGGGACAAATCTGATCAATTTAGGAGCAGATGGGTTCCTTTTAGACTACACCCATTTTCGTAAAACAGACAACATTTTTTTTCAGAATTCTTCTCTGATAGTATATCTCTTACACTTCAATATTCAGTCAAGAAACATCATAGATTGTGATCACACTGCGTGGCTGCGCAACCTGATCTTGGACTACGCAGGTCTTGTATGCAATAGGGTCGAATTATATTTAGAAGGGGTTCAATTATTTCGGAGCGTTTACACGCTGTGCACTGGAGTTTGGTGCTTGAGGCCACAGTTTACCCAGCAAACACACAACATCGAACTGACGTTAAAAACTGCGTTGTGTGTTTACTGGGTAAGGTGTACTCTCGTAGTATTTTGTATACCGCCCCCCACCCCCTTCCCCCGCCCCCCCCCCCCCCCCCCACACACACACAAACTCCCCAAACCCCAGTGGTTACAAAGGTCTATTTGGAGTGACAAATCTACTGGTTCTAGGCAGCCCCCTTTTAGGATCATTTTGTAGAAACGATTTTACACTTCGGAACACCAAGTAGAATGCTAAAGATCCCTCCACGAAAACCAAATTAACATTTTAAGGGGACTGGATACATTTTCAGGTCAGATAACTGTGTGAAAATGATAGACCTCCCTTCCAAAATGGAGTCTACTCTAAAAGTAAACAGTCTGCTCCCAAGGGGAGTACAATTTATTCTAAAAGTAGAGAATTTACTTCCAAGACTAAGCAAACAGTTTGCCACTCATTCCACAGTTTTTTTTTTTGTTTTTTTTTTTTGTCACATCAGCATGCACCGAATCGGGTCTGTTCTTATTTTAAGACAACTAATGTACTTTTCACTCGCGCTATAATCTGCCCTCTCGAATGCGCATGCGAAAAGGTGCATTCCGGGTAGCAGACAAGGTCAGCCTGTACATTCACGCATTACAACACCAGCTTTCGCGGTCGGCGCGCAAAATCATAGGATATATTAAAAAATTATATATAAATACATATATCCACGTAAATCGACGAAACTAATCGGACAGTGCAGCTAGTCTGGCCGGATCTTATCTGTTCGCATATTCCCCTATGGTCCTTTTTTTCGCATGACGTATTTTATTTCTGACGTACATTCCTGTATAATATTTGTTCGATGACAGTGTCGGATAATCTTAAGGTGGTAAGACGACAAAAAGGTCCTTATGCCATATTTGCTAACTTAGAAGGCCCAGACTGGTATGCGCGCAGGCATTTAGGGATTTCTCTTCCGTCGATATATTCTGCAGTATTCTATGATCCTGTAAGCGGACAACGAAAGCCCAGGTCAGGCTGCGCGCATGCGCGCAGCCTGACCTGGACTTTCGCTGTCCGCACGTGGCATATGTGCTCTTTCCTAATGATGCGTATCCCATAGTCATCATATTACAAGGTTTGCGGAGTGCATGTTCAGCAGATGGTGATCATCTTTTCTGTGTGGTGACAAGTAACGGTGGTGTCACATTTCTGTGCATTATATAGCAAAATCTTTGCTGTGCATCGCACTTAAATGTCTTTATTGAATTACATGTGAGTGTACTGTATTACATACAGCCCAATTCATCCTTCTGTTGGGATTGCAAGTTCATTAGGCTCGAGTTATTTTTCAGCTGATTTTGTTTGTTTTTATTCGGGTTAACATTGCTTCCAGCAATATTTTGAGTCCTATCACGACGGTGTTTGGATATGGCAGGGAGCCCAATGCTCACTGCTGCCCCAGACATTTGACATAATATTGTACCCCTCATAGAAACCGACCAGTTCTATTCCTTAGCTCTATTTTCTTAATGCTAAGTCCAAGAGAAAGAGTAGCTACTATACCCACAACCTCACGGTCAGAAAGCGAACACATTACGTACTGTGACACTTCGCCCGTACCGTTCAGCTGTATTTCCTTGCATAAAAAAATCAAAGGGCTGAATAGCCCTGAAATGACAGATTCTATGAGAAACTAATAAATTCCAGGTATCATTCTGTTCTCCATTTAAGTTTGTGAGACGCTTCTTCGTCGAAAAAAAAACGAGCTACAGCGAACAACAAAGGCGCTGATCAGCCTGCGCGTCCGCGCAGGCTGATCTGCGCCTTTGTTGTTCGCACATATATTAAGGCGGGTTTTCTCAGCGACTCTCGCCATAGATCAAGCACAAGTTGCACTACTTTTGTATGGACAGCTTTTCAATGGCGTACTAATATACACACATTGAAACATTGGGTCTACTTTTGTGCGCGGATGAATACGAAATTGAATAGTAGTCAAAGTCACTTTCTCTAAAACCGTGCGTGGCAACGAAGAGTGACAGATAGAATCTGTCATTAATCAGAATAAGGCAGAAACAGATTGTAAAAGGAATGACCCTTGAGTGCATTGGACATGCTCATAAAAAAGAAAATAGCTGAAGTATCAGGTTTTCTGTGTTATGTTAGTTAGTTTTGGCCAGTTAGGCATCATCAGTCATATAAATTGTCGAAAATCCCGGAATTGGTTTAGTGATAACAAAGGAGCAGAAAGTATCAACTACACTATAGTGAAGTACGCACTAACATCAGCTTAGTGAAGATGTATACTAATGGATTCTAAATGGTATGACCACTGAGAGCAATGAACACACTCACAAAACTGTAAGCAGCTGAAATGTCAAGTTTTTGAGTCCCTAGGAAATTATTCCTATACCTCAAGAAAACAAACATTTAGGGATATTTTAGGGAATTTTATCTTGGAAATGTGTTTTGTGTGTGTACTCGAGTACACTCAACAGACCATTATTCTAGAGAAGATTGAAAACAACATCACAAATTACCCGCATCTGCCTCCTGATCTGATACTTCGGTTAACCCTCAGTCGCTCGAACATATCTAAAACCAGTTTTCATGGTCCCAAAGATTTTCGAGCCATTAAAGTTTGACCGTCATAGGACATATAGGATAAGATTACAAGTGGCTTTACTGGCTGGCCTGTGATCATCTCATGGTGGCCATCATACTCTATCTCTTATACAATGACGTCTTACAGAAATGCCTAAGCAGCCAGTGGCGTAGCTAGAACGGAATTATTTTTACGCACACCCAGAAAAATCTTGAAACCTATGCCTATAATTGCTTTCAAAATAGGGGCTACTCTTAAAGGAAAGAATTTGCTCCAAGAGGGAGCAAAGTCTTTCCTTTAAGAGCAGCCCCTATGGTAAAGAAGCAAAATATTCTATGTTAATGCCAGTATATCATGAATATTTTTCTTACGCATGTTACGCTCATGCGTAATATGCGTACATGTAATGAGCGCTACGCCTATGGCAGCCGATCTAGATAAATCGAAATGTGAACAAGTTGATTTGATTCATAAGTGATATATCAATAAAGTGACAGATTGCTATCGTTGCATACCATGAGCAGACATTCTGATCAGGTTAATCTGGCCCTACACCGTTTATTCAAACACTTTTGTCTGAATATATTGGAATCAAAGCACTAACAGCACTGGTGGGTCGACTGTCTCTGAGTGCAGGCTTGGAAAGTGGTCCTGAACGGGGACTTAAGACTGTTTATTTCAACCCGATTCCTGTTATTTAAGCAAACAGTGCAGACCCTGATTAGACGCCGCGTTCTGCGGCGTCTGATCTTGATCTGCACTGTTTGCCAATGTCCCAAATGTCCCAGTCCAGGTTTTACACATAACCTTCTTCCAGCAGCACCCTGACGTCAGAGCGACAAACGCGGCCATAAGTAACCGTTAACTGGGTTTCATCTGAGGCGCAGTTTCATTACGTTAGTCATTAATTGCGAGCACAGCTTCGCGCGTCGCGAACATCTTCCCTTTTCTTCCAGGAAGTTGTCACCAGAAGTTGGCAGAACTGACTGGGGAGGACTGGTCTAGCTGATCTGAGTTCGCAATTCACAAAATTTGGGTCTCACTAATATGCGTCACGAAGTGACAAGAAACGAGTGTCAATAAGCGTCACGAACATATTTTGCTGATTATATTTATTATTGATTTACATATATTTTTTATTTACTGATATTCATTCTTTAATGATGTTGTGAAGGACTTTTGAGGAGACTACAGATAGGTCTATACTGTGCTCGCATTTATGCTAAGCCTATTTTCATTTTGATCACGTGGACAACTACCTTAAGGAAATTTTGGCGATTGTATACTATGGCATGATTGTAAACAATCTACCCAAATGATTACATTCAAAATATAACATGGCACAATATTCTGTACTAGATAATTAGGATCTTTAAGCGTAGAATGTGCACCGGGGCACTGCATGTTCTACAAGACTGCATGTGCGCCCAGTGAAGGCTCTGTGGCCAAGGATCCAAAGCGTCTTCAGGAGGACAGCGAAGACTGGTCTAGCTGATCTGGGTTCGCTGGGCGCACATGCAGTCTTGTAGGGAATGCTGTGGCCCGGCTCACATCATGTATGACAGATCCCAGCTCACACACTTCCTCATTAGAATATGCTTAATACTGATGGCTTTATTTTCCTTCTGAATTTAGAAAAAAGCCCTAAAACTTCAAGTAGATATCCTTGAAATAACATGTGATGTACTTTCACTTTCTAAAAGACGAATGAACTGGGCTGTATGTATGCTTTTAACACTTACATGACTTAGCAAGCTCTGGGCGGATTCAGCAGACGGCAAACCGATGATATTTTTAATATTTTCCCAGAAAAGACATTTCTTGCAAATGGTCTCCTAGACAATTTGCATGAAATATAAAATCCTATTTTCGGGGAAAAAATAAGAAAACTATTTCAAAATGTCTGCTGGAATTATTACCCAGCACGCTAAGTGTTAATTACATTGCACTTAAATAGAAATTTAACCAATACCGCGTTTACCCTACTTGTCCTAAAATGTGGACAAAATCCATTTGACAACATCATGATGTGTCAAGCTAATTTGTTAAAAGCAGTATGTGCGTATGTGTAAACTGTTTGCTCAGGCCACCCCGTCGATATAGGCTCAGTCGGATGCACGTCCTGCTGGTGATTAAGAGGTCGTGGGTTTGATCCCCGACGGGTTCGGCAACATTCTTTCGTGTTTGATCATGAACTATTTTCTACGGCCATTCTCTCCCTTCTGCTGATTCAAGAAGGCAGTTTGTCAGATTCTGGCGAAAGAATGTGCACAAGTACCGGTTAACTGCTTAGCTAGCATTCTTTATAAATCTATAGTGGGCCGTTATCGGCCCGTCAGCTACCCTGACGGGCCGATAACGGCCCGCTATAGATTTATAAAGAATGCTTACTGGGTAAGCATGCCCAGGGAAAGTGTGGTTATTTAGATAATTTGACCGGCTCAACAGGCCTAATACTGTTGAGTTGGCCGTTAAACTACAAATCAATCAACGCTTCTAGCTCAGGAATGTATGTCTGAATGTTGGAGATGGTACATTTATTTCATCACCGCGGCTAGAATAAAGTCTAATTAATCAAAACAGTTTAACACAAGAAAAGGCAAAAATAAATGTGCAGAACTTGGTTGCATTATGAATTATTACATAAACATCAACCACAGAAAACGTACCTTTAGCCATATCAGGATCAGCTTGGGAATTCGCACAGTCTGATCAGCAAATTCACTGTGTGCATTTTGGATAGCCAAGGCTGCAAAAAGTTGTTTCATGCGGACAACGAAGATTCTGATCAGACTGCGTGAATACACAGGCTGATCTGAATCTTCGCTGGACGCACATGTCCGAAGGTACGTACATCTTTTGATGTTGCTGCACACATGGTTATTTAAGAAAACGTGTTGATTTATAAATCTGTTAAACAGCTAGGTCAAGGTGAGATACTACTAAAACAATTTCTGCTGATTATTTCACCCACAGTGCTAGGCGTTAATATATCTAGATTAAGGTCACCGGTGATAAGCACCATTCATTCGACTTTCAGCCACCGAAGAGTCAACAACTAAGGAATAACCATGATTCCGTCTGTGTTGTTGAATGCATTGAAAGAATTCAACTTTGTTGGAGCTCCACTATGGAGATTATCCGACGAAAAGGATTTAGTTCGCGTTGAACTAACCTTTCATAAGAACCAACCGACTTCAAGATACGACAAGAAGAGGGCTGCCCACAGCTGCTAGAAGACCTCGCCAGCCCACAGCTGCTAGAAGACCGCCAACGACGACCAGATCGACGCCTGCAAGCCGACAGCCTACGCTGTAGAAGGAGACATCACCACCAGCCGTCCAGACACTGCAGACATCAACACCTTCCACCGTCAGACATCAACGCAAGCCACTCAGGCAGAGTTCACACCATCACCGATCATTATGCGACCAACACAACAACACCGCCTCCTTCTCAGATTCGCCGCCTACTAAAAAGCCAAGAACCAAGTCGCCGAAGTATAAGACAAGACAACCGAAACAGTACTTCCATGCCAATATGGAGAATTAATATCCTCTACACGAGAAGTACGACCTCAAGGACGTCTACGCGACCACCTACAAGGTCATCGTGAAAGCTACAAGACAGCCCAGAGAAGACGAAGAAATCAGCATTGATCTGGAAGATCAATGCTGATTTCTTCGTCTTCTCTGGGCTGTCTTCTTCGTCTACCACCGAGAGAACAAGCACTGGTTACTCATCGAAGGGTCTACAAGCAAGTTCTACGATGACCCATGGTATAACAACATCGAGATGCTGATAGGGGCAAACGGCGTACAACACAGCCTATTGGTACGACGTCCTGGAAGAATCTTGTCGAGACCCCTTAGGAGAAGGTGGAAGACCACCACTACTCCGGCTCGTGCCGCCAAGTTACCTTGGCATGACTTACTCCAAGTAGGTCAACTGGCGGCACGCGGACCTGGGTGTGGACACCCAACAGGTTCTAGGGTGCGGACACCCTCTCGGCTCCTGGGTGAGGACACCCTCTCTGATCCTGGGTGAGGACACCTTCTCGGCTTCTGGGTGAGGACACCCTCTCGGCTCCTGAGTGAGGACAACCACCTTGCATCCCTTCCGGCGTCCGATCGACCGACATGTGGCGAGTGAGTGTATCTTACTCTCGACTCTAGCTGTGTACCTAATACATTATGCAGTCGGAATTGACACGCATTAGGTACGAGATTAAAAGCTCAAACTTTTCGGCTGACAGTCAAAATTCTGCATCTTACAGGCTGGACAACTACTCACGCACGAGGTCTGGACATGCCCGCAGCGTGTCTGGACATGCACGCATCCCGTGTCTGGGCGAGGTGACCAAGTTATGAATTTTAACCCAATAGTCCAGTGAAACTAATCCGGATTTTACGGCGCTGCCTCTATGGGACTCAATTGCCTGCTAGCGTTAAACAATCTGAACAGTCAGTCAGTCAGTCAGTCAGTGATAAGATCACTGTATGGACACGGCCTATATAAACGCTCATGCAGATGCAAGGACTGCTGGAGCTGAATTACGAGGGCCATAAAAAGTACCAATTAGCAGTTTTTCTGTGCTCAGTCGAGACTTCTACACAGAAACACTCAATATTAGATAGCTCAAAATCGTTTCTGCGATGCGAAAATGTATTTTTTTTCGGTGTAAACCCAAAGTCCACTATGGTTATAACCCGTTCTGTCACGGCGATAAAAAAAAATCCATTAACGATTAAGGCATCATTTAATGATCTGTGATCTAGTCAGCTGTCTGTAAAACTATCGAACGTGATAAGTTCAGTTACGAAAGCAAGCCTATTCAAATATACTGAAAATTTTACCACCAAAAATGAAAATTTTCTGATAAAAAATCTGATATTTTTTCATATTTCTGCTCAGAACATAGATTGTGGGTATTCGTTAGAGCCGCCTCGACGAGACAATTCTAACGAGTACCCACAATTTATGTTTTTGAGCAGAAATAAGAAAAATAATGTATACACCTGTAAACCCGAGTTTTATTATATAAAAGTGGGGTTTAAGAGGGTCAAAATTATACATGTATAGGCATGTATTCGTGATGAGATTCAATTTCATCTGTTTTAATTGTAATGCTCTGGATAATGGACAGTGGAGAATGTGTTAATTTTCTAGTCGCCTAAATAGAACTCGATGCTGTTCAACCATAATAATCCTCCGATGTTGGACCAGGATCTTACAAATGAATGTTAAAAACGTTCCGAGCTGCAGGAAAACATTACAATTTAACCTTTACCACTCTCTGGGCATTTTCAGCAGACGACAGATTGATGATATTTTTCTTATTTTTCCCAGAAAACAGGATTTGACATTTCATACAAATTGTCTCCTTAGGAGACAATTTGCATGAAATGTCAAATCCTGTTTTCAGGGAAAAATAAGAAAAATATTTCAAAATGTCGTTTGCTGAAAATTTTACCCAGAGTGCTAAGCGTTAACGTATTCCAAATTAACTCTGTTTTAAGAACTATCTAACATGAGGTATTAATTCATTTAGACCGTAAACAGCAGTAAAACTTGCCATAAGAAAATATAAGAAGCTTCTTATATGCCACTTTATATTTTTACCGTTAGAACTCTAGGTAAATTCAGCAGACGACAAATTTTTATTCATTTTCCCCAGAAAATAGGCATTGCCATTTCATGCAAATTGTCTTTACAGTATTTGCATGAAACGACAAATAAATTGTGTCCTTAGGAGACAATTGCAGGAGACGCCAAGGTCTGTTTTCTTGGAAAATAAGAAAAAATATTTTAAATGTCGTCTGCTGATTATTTTTTACCCAGCATGAAATGCGTTGCAATATTTTGTGTACGGGTAGCACTGAAACTACAATAGTGCATGGTAAACTCTTGTTTTGCATTTGCATATATAACATGTAGAAGATTGTATGAAGCCGTTTGTGCAATTTCCTGTTGCTGCACGCATATACCAATTATACCAGTTAGCAATGTTTATCACACAGTGCACATGGTAATCAAGCATGCATCCCCAAGGTAACATAATTAAGTTGTATTTCAATAACAATTTGAATTCACTTTTAAATTAGCATTAAATATCCTATATCGTACGATAATGAATGGGCCGAGGCAATGTTTACCAAAGATTGCATGTGCGCCACACGAGGACTCTTCGCTATCCAACTGAAGAGGTTACCCACAGAGTGCCTTGCAAAGTCTCTGACCAGTATGCGCTAATGTGCAGGCTTAACTGCGTCTTCGCTGGGCGCCCATGCTATTTTGGTGGACATGCTGTGCTCCATCTGAAAGTTTGCAAAAAAAAAAAAAAAAAAAAAAAAAAAAAAATGCAGGCTCTCACTAATACGGTGTAGTATGAACCAGGAGTACATTACGAAAACACGCCTATTCAAATATATTGAGAATTTTACCACCAAAAAAATGAAAACTTTCAGATAAAAATTTCTGATATTTTTCATAATTCTGCTCAAAACATAGATTGCGGGTACTCGTTAGAACCGCCTCGACAAGGATATAAGGCATCTTCAGACGGACAGCGAAGACACTGATCAACCAGGCTGATCAGGCTGATCTGATCTGGTCTACGCAGGCTGATGTGAGTCTTCGCAGAGTTTTCGCAGATCACACATGCAACCATTACGAAAAAAAGCCTATTCAAATATACTGAAAATTTTTACCACCAAAATATGAAAAATTTCAGATATAAATTCTGATATTTTTCATATTTCTGCTGAAAACATAGATTGGAGGTACTCGTTAGAACCGCCTCGCCGAGGCTGAAAACATAGAACGAGTTCTAACGAGTACCCACAATCTATGTTTTTGAGCAGAAATAAGAAAAATAATGTATATCCCTGTAAACCCCAGTTTTACTATATAATAGTTGGATTTAACAGGGTCAACATTATATAGGCATGTTTTCAAGATGTATGTAGTCAATGTTGCGACCCGGCTCATTTAACCCTTGCTTTGCTGAATAAATTCAGATGCCACGCCTACTTCTAATTTCCAGCCAATCAGATTACTTGATCCAGTCTTTTTTTTTGTAGAAATTCAAATATTTAATAATTAACAGTGCAGATCCTGATCTGGATCTACACTGCTAAGACAGGGCGTGCCGTGTTCAGCAAGAGAAGGGTTAATATTTTTTGTAATATCTATAAGACTATGTTCTGAAAAGATGTATAGCAATTTTGTTCACGAGATTTATCCTTAACCACTCTCTGGGCAAATTCAGCGGCTGACAAATTGATGACATCTTTCTTATTTTTCCAAGAAAACAGGATTTGACATTTCATGCAAATTGTCTCCTTTGGCACTTTGCATGAACTGTCAAAACTTGTTTTCTGGGAACAATACGAAAAATATTTCAAAAATGTCGTCTGCTGGAAACTCTACCCAGAGTGCTAAGCGTTGAGGAAAAGCACATAATGATCTTCAAGGTCATCTAAAATCGAAGATTTCAGTGAACACCTGTTGCGAACGAAAATAAATACAACAAATTGCATTTGCACAACTGTCAAGGGCATATAGGTCGCGTCTCGTGAAATGGTAACTTCAAGGCATGTGTGGACAGCACCAATCGCCGTCTGAAAAGTTGTCAAGGCATATATCGACAGCAAAGGCGTTTACATCACGAAAACGTACCTATATAATTTTGACCCCATTAAACCCCATTTTTATATAGTAAAACTGGGGTTCACAGGGGTATACATTATTTTTCATATTTCTACCCAAAAACATAGATCGTGGGTACTCGTTATGACGAGGCGGTTCTAACGAGTGCCCACAGTATGTGTTTTGAGCAAAAATATGAAAAAAGTATCAGCATTTTTATCTGACAATTTTCCATTTTTGGTGGTGAAATTTTCAATATATTTGAATAGGCATGTTTTCGTAATGATAAGTAGCGGTATGTCAAAAGTTATCTTCAAAGCAGATGCCTACAGAGAAGGCCCTGATCAGCAGGGCTACATATAACTTTGTCATACAAGCTTATATGGACAGCGAAGGTGCTGATCAGATGCGCTGTTCAAGGCATATGTGAAAGCGAAACCAATAAGCATTCTTTATAAATCTATAGCGGTCCGTTATCGGCCCGTCAGCTACTCTGACGGGCCGATAACGGCCCGCTATAGATTTATAAAGAATGCTAGCTGGGAAGGCCCCGATCAGAAGCGCTATGTCAAACCAGAGGGCCGCCGGAATAGTTGCCATCTCCTAAGCCTACAGCGCTACATCTAGTGAGGATTTGACCTGGCAGGATTATCTGTGACCAGTACAGTGAAATTTATTTTAAGAGACTATATTAAGCAGTCACCTATATAAAAAAAAGCCATTATCTTTTCAGATCATATTGAAGGCAAATTAGTTAAAACTGATCTGTATTAAGCAAACTTCAGCCCTGTCTTAAGCAATCACTTTCTGTAATTTACAGGTACACCCGTAATTGCTTAAAACGGGTTTAGCTTTATATAATATTAAAGGGAAGGTGTCATATCAGGTTGTCACAGCAAATAACTCCACTTGAAATGTTTTGCAACATTTTCAAAGAGCGATAACTTAACACACAGGAAGTTGCCTCGCTTGCATTTGAAACCTTTCAAAAATGGGTGCTACTCTTTAAGGACAGAATTTGCTCCAACTAGGAGCAAATTATTTTCTTCTAGAGTAGCCCTCAATAAGACGGGAGACAAGTACAGTCGACTCCCGTTATCTCGAATTCCAAGGGACTCACTGAAATACTTCGAGATATCCGTACTTTGACATATCAGAGTTGAGAGAGTGAGGAAAACAATAAATTGAACAACCACATTTAACAAATCAATATGTAATTTGACTTCTGACGTTAGATATACAATGTATATATATAAAATAATGTGGAAAAGAGGAGCAATTTCTCCTCTTTTCCACATTATTTTGTTACCTGTTGTCATAGTTTCATGTTAAAACAGGGACCAGATTTTCACTTCGAGATAAGCGGTAATTCGAAATAAGCGAGTTCGAGATAACGAGTTTCGACTGTATTTCCATGTAAGAGCTATTTCTGTTGAAGGTGTATCCGCTTCCCTTAATTATTAATATATCCATGATTTGCTGAACAAGCAGTCTCATTTGGTTTTGTCAAGATTCAATATCATATGTTGGTCGCGCCAAGAGAGAAGGTGTCTTCGAGTCGAGAAGCATCCGTAAAGCCCGCTGTCAGAAAACAGAAATATTAAATCGTGTATGGTGTATCAACGAAGCAGAGCCCCTGATGAGAAAGTGCGCATGTGCAGCATGATTTGAATCCGCATTGCGCACGTGCCAGTATGTATAGCCTCTTTCTCGTCAGTTGTAGGTCACGTGAAAATAGGCCAATGCAGTCTTTAGGTATATACTGACTGACTTTAAAAACGCAACACCCACCCGATGTTTTAGTTTTGCAAGTACTTGAAAACTGCCTGCTCCTCCGACGTCGACGTCAAAATCAGAACTTGGTATTCCAACACGACAATGCTCGTCCACACCCTGCTCGACTCATCCAGGAGTTTCTTGCACAAAATGGCATCAATGTTTTGGACTGGCCAGCAGTTTTGCCTGATCTGAACCCAATTAAGCAGATATAGGATGAGCTCGGTCTTCGTGTGCGTGCGCGACAAAAATCCTCCTGAGAACGTGCAGGAACTTGGCCTAGCCCTACGAGAAGAGTGGCCGAATATCCCAAGATGGAATATTCGGCGTTTAACCGGATCAATGCGACGACATCTCGAAGCTGTACTGACAATAATGGTGGTCATACTCGTTATTGACTTTTGCGCAAGAATTTTCAGACCCCAGTGCTGTTTGAATGACGTTTTCAGCATGTTCCAGAAAACAAAAACAAAAACAAAAAAAAACTAGGCATATCAAATTTTGTAAAGCTGTTGCCAAATGAATAGTGTTTAATTTGATCTCAAATTACTTTTTTTCTATGATGCGTTGAACTCAGTGTTGCGTTTTTTAAATTCAGTTAGTATATTTCCTAGACAAAATCAGCATACGTCAATTTTCGTGATAGTTCACCTTTTTTCCTCAACAGTAGGATCTGATAAATTCAACAACCATACAATTTGCATGAAATATTAACCACATTTTCTGAAATTATGATAAGAACAATATTTCGAAATCTCTGCTGAGATATTTTACCCAATACAAACAAGTGTTGGAAAATTAATCCGTAAAGCGCTAAGGAAAATTGCAACAGACATTTTATTTTCTTTATTATCATTTTTCAGAGAAAAAAAAAGACTTGGCATTTCATTAGAAGCTTTTGCTCGGCAGAAGATTCACATAAAATGCATACAAGACGTGTTTTCTCTGAAAAACAAAAAAAAAAAAAAAAAAAAAAAAAAAAAAACACACAAAAAAAAAAACATCAGACAGACAGAAAGACACACAGAAAAAGAGGAAAAACACCAGAATTTCATCTGAGCTGCAGTAGTGAACAGCACTTTTAGGGTTAAAATCTTTAAATTAGACCTAAGACTCAAAAAAAAAAAAAAACAACAACAAAAAACAAAAAAAAAACTGTGACTTAAGGTTATCAAAACTAACAACATTATGCAAGAAAATAATCACTAGAAAAAATAACCTAAAAACCCAGTTATACATATGCAAGACTATTAAGATAACTGGAATAGTCGCATAGATAAAACGATGGCACGTTTCAATGTTCACCTCTGACAAAGACATTTTAGTAAATCACCCGCAGCACGCAAAACGTAACCTCCACGCATATACGAGCACCAACGACCTAGATCAGCATACATGTCCATAAAGCCTACAGTGTAACCAGGGCGTCACTTTCTTCAGCAGATTCTGCTATACTCATTCTTCATCCGATCGAACAAACTACACGGACTAAAATGCTGCTATTTAAAGTTTGCATATGCGTTAAGGCTTTTTTGCAAGACGTATAACAAATTATTTGTGCACTTTTCAAGGCTAAAACTGACTTCTTTTGAAAACCAGCAGTCCCAGCTGGCATCCGTTCACGTATACAAATGTCGATCAAAATGGGTCTCTCCTTGATAAATGTACCTTAAGACGTGGGACCCAGATAAGACTCAGCTCAGTCAGAGCGTCCGCGCAGATTGTTCAGGATGTTCACTGTCCGCATGAAGTGGACGAGGATTCCTGGACATCCACATAGTTCCCAGTGACTCATCAGACCATGCGTAGGTGCAAGTTGATCTGACTTATCGCCAGGCCACGTTGCATAAGGTACATTCTTCTCATATTGCAGCATAAATAATTACGTTGCATTTAGTTACTAACCATCCCCTTTCACGGAAAAAGGGCAACTACAAAATACTCCTACATAGTTATCCAAAGAATTCGGACACTTTAACTCCTTACAAGACTTGCCCTGCAATTTAAAGCATTACGAAAACACACCTATTTAAATCTATAGAAAATGTCACCTCCAGAAACTGAAAATTTTCACAAAAAAAAAAAAAAAAAAAAAAACCCTGATAATTTTCATGTTTCTGCTCAAAACATAGATTGTGGGTACTCGTTAGAACCGCCTCGGCGAGGCGGTTCTAACGAGTACCCACAATCTATGTGTTTGAGCAGAAATAAGAAAAATAATGTATACCCCTGTAAACCCCAATTTTATTATATAAAAGTGGGGTTTAAGGGAGTCAAAATTATATAGGCATGTTTTCGTAATGAGGTCAATTTTTACTGCATATTAATGCGTGTAAAAAATGCTGGATGAGTGGCAAACAATGTAGATCCAGATCAGACGCCGCGTTCTGCGGCGTCTGATCTGGGTCTACATTTGTTTTTTGCTCTGGTGTGTCTTTGCGAGTACTTAGGGTAAATACGTGTATTGTATCATAACCAAATTTTAACAATAAAGTCATGTAAGGTTGTTCCGACGCACTGAGTTCTAAGTTTACTGGCCCAGTCTACAAGATGGGGAATGACTGGAATGACGTACTTTGTTTATTGTTTGTTGCCAATTTAGAAACAATACTTTGAAATACAAAATTACATTTAAATTGTTAAAAATGTTTAACTCGTCAAAATGTCTAGTACAAGCACACTTATTGACACTCTTAGCGTAATTACGCTATATATTCGGACATAAACACTCCTTAATTATTCAAAAGATTGCACAAAATATTTGATAAGTTCTAAGAAAACAAATTAGCATTTGAAAGCAAAGTACACATTAAAGCAGACTGTTTTAATCTGTCATAATTACCTATGAAACGAACTTACTACATACCCACCTAATAAAGTCTATGCTTTATTAGGTATGTGGCCGACTGTGACACACACTTCCGATTTACTTCAAACTCGCTTGAAAGTTTGAGAAAGAAAATCATAAAGTGAGAGCACTTTTATTTTTAATCCTTGTCCTGCTGAACCCGGATATACCCTGATTTGCAAACAGTGTAGATCCAGATCAGTTGGCTTCTGAAGAAGCCAACTGATCTGGATCTGCACTGTTTGCCATTAAGTGTGTGAATTTATAGCAACAATCCGGAACAAGTAATCTGATTGGCTAAAATTAGAAGTGGGTGTGGCATCTTAATTTATTCAGCAGGACAAGGGTTAAACACAAAATACATATACATTATAAACGAGGATCACAAACCTTGTCAAATCTTCAAAAACTTAACCAGCTGGTACCCAACGTTGGGACAACGCCATGTGCCACATCAACGTCGATGACGTTGCATCGACGTTGAGGCGAGGTTGTTGTACACGTATGAGCCCATTGAGAAAGGTTTCTTTTGTTAGGTGCTTTTGTATGAGCGGCATTTAAATGAATCGAGAAGTGCAGCTGCAGACATCCATAATAACAGAAAGAGTTACTTCCCGATAGTTATAGCGACCGTGTCTGTCTTAGCAGAAGATATATTTCCATTCCAAAAAAATTGCAGATGATATGCAGAAAACCGTATTTTGAATTAGTTAAGTTACATTCAGGTGAGTACAAAATACAAAAATCAAGGTAACTCGAAACATAGGAAGTTTAAGTTAAAGTTTCCTTTCTTGGTAGGCCTATTCCTAGATGGACATCGAGGCATTCCTAGACTGGCTAAGTCTCGACTAAATATTTATTATTACAAAGCTGTTTGATAATCCTCTAAAAACCAAAAAAAAAAAAAAAAAAAAATATCATGACTATAAAGGTCACTAGTGACCAGCCTTTATAGTGATGATATTATTTTGGTATTGCTTTAGTGCATTATCAAAAAAGAAAAAAAATATATATGAGTGCAAACAATATAAACCCTGATCAGACACCGCGTTCTGTGATGTCTGATCTGGGTCTACAGTGTTTGCTCAGGCGAGACTGTCCAAATACTTTAGGTAAATTTATACAGTAGAGAATCCACTGTTAGAACTTTTAGGTTGTTCCGTCGCATTGAGTTATAGGTTTTATGACGTTAATTTGTCTATTGTTTATTGCCAGTTTAGAAACAATACATTGAAATATAAATTACGCTTAAATTGTAGTAAAAATGTTTGACTCTTCAAAATATCTATCTATCCTACATATTCATATACAGTAACTCTTTACCCAGCGGGCACGAGACGTTTATACAACGTCGCATGAACGTCGTTGCAACGCCGTAACGTTGCATCAACGTAGATGCGACGTCGTTTTTAAACGTTATTTGCCCGCTAGGTACTCCTTCCAAAATTTGAACAAGCTTATTTCATCACGAAAATACGCCTATATAACTGGACCCCCTTAAACCCCACTTTTATGTACTACAGTAAAACTGGGGTTTACAGGGGTATACATTATTTTTCTTATTTTTGCTCACCCGAGGCGGTTCTAACGAGAACCCGCGATCTATATTTTGAGCAGAAATATGAAAAATATCAGAGTTTTTATCAGAAAATTTACAGTTTTTGGAGGTGAAATTTTCTATATATATTGTAAATAGGCATGTTTTCGTAATGGTTGTTCTGACAAAAATGCAGGCTTTGAAAGCAACTTACACATTAAAAAAATGTGAAAAGAGCAGACTGTTAACCTTTGTAGCTAATTAAATACATGAACATACACAACTAATAAAGCCCATGATTAAATAGGTCAGTGACCCAATATAGCCACGCACCCATTTGTCATCACGGAAACATGCCTATATAATTTTGTCCCCCTCAAACCCCACTTTTATACAGTAAAACGGGGGTTTATAGGGGTATACATTATTTTTCTTATTTCTTCTCAAAAATGTAGATTGTGGATATTCGTTAGAACCGCCTCGGCGAGGCGGTTCTAACGAGTACCCACAATCGATGTTTTGAGCAGAAATAGGAAAAAATATCAGAATTTTTTATCTGAAAATTTTCATTTTTTAGTGGTAAAATTTTCAGTATATTTGAATAGGCTTATTTTCGTAATGTCTTCAAACTGCCTCTAAAGTTTGAAAACAACAACAACAACAACACAAACACACACGCAGATTTAGATTATCTTTATTTTAAAATACATTTTGATATACGTTTAGATCGTGAAAGAGGCCCACATACCGTGTCAGAACTACTAAAACGAAAGCCCTGTTATGAGCGGTATTTAATGCAGTTGCAGATATCGATAGTAAATAGAAAGAGTTACTATCCTATAGATTTAAACGACCGCGGCATAGCAGAAGATATTTTTGCATTCCCAAAGTGCGGATAATATACGGAAAATCCGCATTCTGATTTAGTTTAGATACATAAAGTTGAGTACAAAATACAAACATTAAGTTTTGAAACATAGGAGATACTGATTAAAAACGTTTTTAGACTTCCGTCTTAATCCCATTTGTTCAGTTTAATATTAGGTAGTTCCGGGTAGTTGTCTGGGTAAGGGTATACTTCATAACGATTTCCAAAGAACTGGGTGAATAAAACTTGATTTTTATTGGCTGATTCAGATTACTATTTTTCCTTGAAATATTAGACTATCGATATCTACACACCTTTAAACACAAAGTGTGTAAACACCTTACCCGGAACTGACTAAATCGGATGCACAAATTAGCGATCGATTGATGGTTGAAAACAAGCATTTTGTTTAAATTCTTGCAAGGAGCATTTTAGCAGATGTTGAATAGTATGATCCACCCAATAGTTGAACAAAAAATGTCTTAATTGACTGTCTACTCAAAGGATATCTAGGCGAATGTTATTTACGCATTTATAAAATTTATGTTAAGCGTAGGGTTGCTAGGGGAAATCGGATCGTATCGATCAATAAGGTTATAATTCCCATATTTATTTTCTGATATATGAAGAAGAATAAATGAGCGATACAACCATATCAATTTTTCCTTTTTAAATCTGATCACTGTCCTGTATTTGATGCCGATTTTTTCATTTATTCGGAACCAGCTAAAACCCGGAACTAGCCAAATAACTGTATTTATTTTTGCTCTAAAGATATGTTCTGTGTAATTGTACTTGTTATGTAATTGTAGTTGTAATGTACATGTACTATGTTTTATAAAATAAAGTATTGTTTAAAAAAAAATATACATGTAGGAGCTTGAAGTTAAAGTTTTCCTTTTCTTGGTAACCCTAACCCTGGACACGTGAGGTCACACAAATAGTTCCTTTGTCAGCTGCGTAGCTTCATTTCAGTATGACTGAGGACACTGTTTATCAGAACAGCACAGAATGATCTACAGACAACCCTCTTTATACCGACACTCGATAAAACGACAAAATTCGTTATTGTGACAATTTGACTGTCACGAAACCTTCGCATTAGAGGTAACAACTACTCACATATTATACAAGAATATTGTATTTAATACTTTAAAGAAACATATGTTTTATGATATGATTCTAACAAATACATTACGAAAACTCACCTATTCTAATATATAGAAAATTTCACGTCTAAAAATTGAAATTTTTCAGATGACAAACTCTGATATTTTTCATATTTCTGCTCAAAACGTAGGTTGTGGGTACTCGTTAGAACCGCCTCGATGAGGCGGTTCTAACGAGTACCCACAATCTATGTTTTCGAGCAGAAATAAGAAAAATAATGTATACCCTTGTAAACCCCAGTTTTACTATATAAAAATGGGGTTTAAGGGGGTCAAAATTATATAGGCGTGTTTTCTTGATGATTCAAAACATATATTCTATGAGGAAAAAAAAGAACAAAACCAAACCTTTCTTACATATCAATCTTCTCATTGAGTATTCTGTATAACAGCAAATTCATTTTAATGGCAACGTCTTTAGGAACAAATGCTGTCGTTGTAACGAGGGTTCACTGTATATATGTATGTAGGTCTTGAAAAAGATTTCCTCTGATTTTAGGAAAAAAGGTGAACCTAATCACACCCCTAAGAGTGCGTCTACTAGGGCCATAACAGAAATAAACTGACATGTGCATGGTTTGACAGCTGATACAACTTGTAGCATCGATCTCTTGATAAAATAGGATTAATTAAAAGGTAAGGAATGTGTAAAGAAGCACAGAAAAGAGTGTAGTGATTGCCTGATTTGGATGTTGTCATCAGTTATTCCAGTAAAGCAATGGAAAATTAACCCGTGTCCTGCTGACCCGGATATGTCCTGCTTTTAAAAACAGTTCTGAAGAAGCCAACTGATCTGGTTCTGCACTGTTTTTCACTCAGTATGTGAATTTATATCAACAATCAGGATCAAGTAATCTGATTGGCTGACAGTTAGAAGTGGGAGTGGCATCTTAATATATTCAGCATGACAAGGGTTACATGTAATTGTGGTCTGGGTCTGGTACGGCGCACTTCTTTCAAAATACGAGCCACAGCATGAGAACACGACCCTTATGCGACCAGATTAGCTTATGGGTACCCAGGTAGCATTCTGCTTATTAATCTATATTGGACCGTTCATGATCGGCTCGACAGGATTACTGTCGGCCTGATATCGGTCCGATATATAATTTAAACAGAATGCTAGCAAGATAAAGACTGCTATTGATTTTGTCCATATCTATACTGTTAAAATACCTAATTGTTTTATTTGTGACCAATTCTGGCATCAGAACTTATAAAAAAGACCCCAGAAGCAAACTTTAGGCAAAAAAAAAAAAGTGTATGCGTTTAGAGTAACTCTATCCGATAATTTTCCTGGTGAAACCTAGCATTTTTTTCATGTTTTTTTTTCATGTTTTTTTTAAAACAAACAACAACAAAAAAACAAACAAAAAAAAACAAAAAAAAAAAAAAAAACACACACACACACACACGAAAAAACATCAACCACAAAAAACAACAACAAAAAAACAACAACAAACAAACGTGTTACTGTGTAAAAAAGTTATGCTACCATATTAATAATGAATATTTAGATAAGTAGGACTGAGCAAACATTGTAGATCCCGATGAAACTGCTCCTGTGGGAGCACTTTGATAAGGGTCTATGCTGTTTGCCATCCTATCAGTACTATTTAGACACAATAAGGTGTAGTGAAACAGTCTTAATATTATGTCGATGTCTAAATATATTTGGTAATTATTGTATCATTTTACAGATTAGAAATGGAAAGAAAAAGAAAAAATAATCCCTACATATTTTTTTATCTAACATGTTACCCTAAAAACGCTTCTAATGCGTACCCACAACATGTTTTCGCTGAGAAATAAGAAAAAATATTTACCTGCTACTCACTCTTATCTAGTCCTATGCCACATACCGGTATTTTTAGTTTACCTTGTGTACTCTTTATCACGGAACTACCTTCGTAGAATCATAACCGTCCCGAATATTTTGTGTAATTAGCCAGTCTATGACCTTATGCATCAAGTTTGATCAGGGTCTGCTCGATTCGCCATTTGTACAAAAAGAACACAGACAAGAGTGCGCAAATCCATGAGATGATCAGTGTCTTTGTTGTTATCTTAAGGGCATTACGAAAACACGCCTATTCAAATATATTGAAAATTTTACAACCAAAAAAGGAAAAAATTCAGACAAAAATTCTGATATTTTTCATATTCCTGCTCAAAACATAGATTGTAGGTACACGTTAGAATCGCCTCGGTGAGGCGATTCTAACGAGTACTCACAATCTATGTTTTTGAGCAGAAGAAAAATAATGTATACCCCTGTAAACCCCAGTTTTACTATATAAAAGTGGGGTTGACTGGGGTCAAAATTAATTATATAGGCATGTTTTCGTGATGGGAATGCATACACATTAAGGTGAGGGTAGGTAACTGTGTCAAAATGGTTCTAAAAAGGGACCTATGGGGAACAAATCCATTCCTTTTAGAGTACACCCCTTTCTTGGCAGCAAACCATTTTCTTTTAGAGTAGGTCCATTTTCAGAAGGTTTCGGTGAGCAGAAAAAGCAAACAGGAAGTCACAACAGGAAGTCGTGAAAGTTGTTTCCCTTGTCAAAATGGGGGAAAAGGTACCAAATGTATCAAGTCTCTTGAAGGGCCCATTTTGGACGTTTGTTTCTAAAAAAAGTGTCCTTTAAAAAGCGATGTCTGGGCGGGCGTCAGGCGGGCTGGCGGGCGTCGGGCGTTGGGCGTCATCTGAGGTTTACATTTTGCAGATACACGACCTTTTAACATATGCGAGCCAGTGTAAACTCAAAACAACATCTACTCTGTTCACTTATAAAAACATCTTTAAAGTCTAAACTTTGTTTTGCAAGTAGAGTTAACTAAGATCATGCGCAGCCTGATCTGAGTTTACGTTGATTGCATATGCCTTAAGGTCTTTTTCCATTCGGGTTGGTTCATTATTTAAAATGTACAGGTGCACGTCATTATCTACAAGACTGTATGTGTGCCCAGTGTTGGCTTAGATCAGACTGCGCATCGGCACAAGTTGATGAGTCTTCGCAGTCGGCCTGAACACTTGGATCTTTAGCTATACACAGATGCGCATGCTGACCTGAGAATTCGCTGAACGCATGTACAATCTTGTAGCCGGCCCAAATGGTTTTCGGCGGTGACGTGATAATCATCATGTTTAACCCATTTTATGCCGAGTTGCCTCTTATACCTTAACTCTTTAGACAGGTCCATTTCCTATATAGGGGGTGGGGTGTCTGGCTACTTTTTATTATGCTAGTGTTTTGTAGAAAATTCTGCACTGAGTGTAAACAGTGTAGACCCAGATCAGACGCCGCGTTCTGCGGTGTCTGATCTGGGTCTGCACTGTTTGCCAATGTCCATTTTATAGGGACGCTAGGCATAAATGGGTAAATAATTAATGCAATACATGCCCACCGACACGTCATGAGCGTGATGTTATTGTGAAAAGCAGTTACTTAATCTTTAACATGAGCATTGGGCAAATCTAACAGATGACTAGTTGGTGATACTTTTTCAGACCACGGGGCTTGATATTTCATGGGCAGGGTCTCTTTCGAAGTCCAGTTACACGACTTTTCGAGTACTACCTTCTGAGAGAGAGAGAGAGAGAGAGAGAGAGAGAGAGAGAGAGAGAGAGAGAGAGAGGAGAAGAAGAACAGAAATGCAAAATGCCGGCTAAATTGTTTATCTAGGGTGCTCAAAATTTGGTAGTTTGCATACGCTTCGCCTGCATAGATTTTAGTACAGAAATGAGTTTATAAACTCGGAAGTGCACCCTTTAATACATTGCCCTATCAAATTATAGAGCGATTCATACAAGTATACTTATGTTGTCAATCTGCCATCCAGTTATAAAATAAATTCATTTTCTAAAGGGACAAGATAAAAACGCAATATTCAGCCTCGCGTGTGTAGGTGTAAATGTGTGGGTGGCTGGGGTGTAACGAGGGTAATTATGGTACGGGTTGTCGAGCCAGTATTTCGAAACCTACCCCATTCATACATGTATTCCTGGCCTTTGAAAAGACGGACACATTCATAGACTGGATCGTCCGAAATGTTGACGTATTCATATACTGCCATTTTGAATACCCATTTATTGCTGGTAGTTAGACAAATATCGCAGTCATTTCATTGAATACCAAGAGAACAAGCAGCCTCGAAAAATCTCTGATCGAAAAATATATGCATATAGTATCGGGATGTCAGAAAAGTAGGGCTTTCATACAGGAATCCAGAAAAATAGGGTCAGTCAGAAACGTCCTGTTGAAAAAAGGGGGCTAATCTAATACCTGGAAGCGCTGAAAAAGGGGGCCATTCGACACGCACATCCGTACTATGACATATATAGGAAGTTACCCTCCATTCCAGACAGTGAAGACCCAGATCAGACGTCGCAGAATGCAGCGTCCTTTCTGAGGAGTACAGTTTGCGAAAATCTATGCCTTACAGTGCTATACCTTATAGGATAAAAATGGTGCTCATACTGATCTAAACTATAATCCTAAATTAATCTACCTCTTAAGAAGACCGCGTCCAGAATGAATATTTTAACAAGCCTGTAATGTTGACCCCACAATGTGAAGAAAGCAATGGCATACAGGAGTATTATTATTTATTTTCAATTCTTTTTTTTTTTGCTGTTTTGTTTTGTTTTGACAAATCTGATTTCAGTTTGTTTTGTTATTTTAATCTTTTATACTCTAACGTGTTTCTTGATGTACGCATAGATCTTGATAAGGCGTTTTTTTTTCAACCAAAAGGTATCTATATTTTTCTTATTTCTCGACGAAAACATATGTTGTGGGTACTCACTAGAAGCGCCTCAACGAGGCGCTTTTAATGAGTACCCACAACATCAGTTTTCGTCGAAAAAAAAAAAACAAAACTATTTACCTAATACCAACTCTTATCTAGATCTGTGGACTACATGTACTTCCTCACAAAAAAAAAAAACAAAAAAAAAAACTTTACTCATTTTCTTTGTATATGTACATGTATTATAAAGCAAAAATGTCATGTCCTACATGGATCCTCATAAGAAGGCTGTTTAAACATTAAGAAAACACGCCTATTCAAATATATTGAAAATTTCACCACCAAAAACTGAAAGTTTTCAGATAAAAAAAAATTCATATTTCTGCGCAAAGCATATATTGTGGGTACTCGCTGAGGCGGTTCTCACAAGTACCCACAATCTATGTTTTTGAGCAGAAATAAGAAAAATAATGTATACCCCTATAAACCCTAGTTTTACTATAAAATAGTTGGTTAAGGGGGGGCAAAATTATATAGGTATGTTTTCGCGATGATAAACATTTTTCTTATTTCTCTACGAAAACGAATGCTATAAGCGCATCGCAGAGGCGTTTTTAATGGGTACACACAAAATACGTTTTCATGCAGAAATAAATAAAAAAAAATCGATTCATTAGGTAGTAGGGTTTTGCCCAAGGCTTCGAAAATGAGGGTCACAGGGACTCTCAGAAATGGAGATTATGAGTCCTGTTTTTTGGATAAGATTTAGAGGGTTTGTTGTTTTAAAGAAGTTAACTTTTGCACTGGTACTGAGAATTCTTTAACCCTTAAACTGCCAATCACAACAATTGTCGTCTGCTTTGTCAATTGCTTGTGATTTTAAAAGTCAATTTTGCAAACAGTGTGGTCAAGGAACAGTCTGATCAGGGTCCACACTGTCTGCCTGTATGCAAAAACAGGTTTGAAAGATTTGCAAGAATATTCAGCAGACGACATAAACAGACGACATTTTCAGATGCAGGTTTTCTTGGCTGTTTAAGGGTTAACACATTTAAGTACAAAGCCAGAAATACATTACGTTAATTCTCGAATGATCATATATATGCATCACTCAGGACCCTTGCTCCTAACTTTGCAGTGTCCAGAACATGTTTTTTGGGGTAAAAACTGCCAAAATGCAAATCAGGGAAAACCCTTGTTATGATAGTAAATGTAGGTTGTTAACGTACTGAAACACGAAACAGTATTACATGTATCTAGGTCAGTATATCCTCAAGTCACATCACCGATGTTAGAAACTGGTCGGCTGTGCTCGATTTAGCAAGATGTCCCGAAAATACTGTGACATATTCTCAAAGTGAATATGTTATTCAACAGATAAGAAGGACTGATAAGTAAGTCGGACAGTGTTCAAAGGGCAGTAAATATTTAGGAGCATGATTCATATAGGAATCAAAATGTTGAGATAAAAAAGTAAACTTATTTTCGTAAATATACCAAAATTTAAACTTTTGCTTTCCTCAGCTAATACCAAGAAGGACAGTTGTCAGTTTCTGGTGAAAGAATGTGCACAATACTGGTTAACCGCTTAGAGGACTAAGCCTGCCCAGTAAACGTGTGGTTAGGTAAACTGACCTCGCTCGACATGACCCCATTGGGTTGACTGGGTCGTAAAACCTCAACACAAACAAATATTATGCTTATCATCAAACTTTTTATCATTCTTGTTTGTTTATTTTTTTGTATGTTTTGTTAATTATTACTGATTAAATAATGTTTAAATTAACCAAGTGCACCAGTACTAGAATCTTGTTATAGCTATGTTTATTCTTTGAAAACGGATGTTAGCTCTTATCATTAAGGATAAAAATGTTACGTATCCGTAATACAAAACAGCGAAACTGGAATTTGTAGCGGACTTTGATTTATCAATTCGCATGTAACCTGTTTAGGGATAGGTTAAGCTCCTAGATTGTGTGTGTGCGTGCGCACGTGCATGTATCTAGATTTTATATTCGCCCTATATCATTACGAAAACACGCGAAATATTCAAATATATAGAAAATTTCACCTCCAAAAAACTGAAAATTTTCAGATAAAAACTCTGATATTTTTTCATATTTCTGCTCAAAACATAGATTGCGGGTACTCGTTAGAACCGCCTCGACGAGGCGGTTCTAACGAGTACCCCAGTCTATGTTTTTAGCAGAAATAAGAAAAATAATGTATACCCCTGTAAACCCCAGTTTTACTTTATAAAAAATAGATTGCGGCTACTCGTTAGAACCGCCTCGGCGAGGCGGTTCTAACGAGTACTCACAGTCTATGTTTTTAGCAGAAATAAGAAAAATAATGTATACCCCTGTAAACCCCAGTTTTACTATATAAAAATGGGGTTTAAGGGGGTCAGCATTATCTAGGCATGTTTTCGTGATGTATTCGACTAACGTGCCTTAAAAAAGCAGTCAGAAACCAAATCACCTAACCATACGGCTCCCGTAGGAGCAGCCGAATTAGAATCACATTGAAATTCAGTGCGCGCAAATGAGGCGTGGCATCAGTATAATTAAGAGGTTGTTATATGTCCCTTTCTGCATAATTTAACCAAAAATATTTTAGCAGATTAACCACATCCTGGTTTTGTTTAATTTTTCTGAGAAAATAAGACTTAGAATTTCATGCGAATCGCTAGGCAGACGATTCATATGAAAATGCCAAGATTTACATTTTCGGAAAATACAAAAATAAGTAATATATAAATAGATAGATAAAATGTCGTCTGGTACAATTAAGATTAGCGCCGTAAAATTCAAGACATATCGAAACGACGAAATCGTCATAATATAACTCTTGTCATGCTGATATACCCTTCCTTTGCAAACGCTGTACATCCAGATCAGTTCTGCACTGTTTGCCATTCAGCGAATTTATAGCAGCAATCTGACGGACTGAAAATTAGAAGTGGGCGTGGCATCTTAATTTATTCAGCATGACAAGGTTGAAAGGGCCCTAGCAATGAAGCGCTGTGCAATAAAGACCTGAATTTTGCCTCCAACGGGATTCGAATCAAGGACCTCGAGATCCAGTCAGAGGCGCTGTCCGCTTGACCACACACACGTTTCTGCCTGGCAGAAACAGTAGTCTCAACACTGATAAATGATATACAGTTGACTCTCGTTATCTCGACCTCGCTTATCTCGAAACACCGCTTATCTCGAAGTGAAAACCTGGTCCCTGCCTAAACATGAAAATCTAACAACAGGTAAAAAAATATTGGGGAAAAGAGGAGAAATTGCTCCTAAGCTAAGGAGCAATTTCTCTTCTTTTCCACAATATTTTCAATATATCTCTAACTTCAAGAATCCAATTATATATATATTTTTTAAATGTGGTTGTTCGAATTATTGCTTCCTCAATTCTGCAGATCTGATATGTCGAGGTACGGATATCTCGAAGTATTTCAGAGAGTCCTTGTAACGAGAGTCGACTGTATGTCTTTTTTGCCGCATTTACTCTAAGTATTCGAGCCCTGAATTCCTTTCCAGATTTGTCCTAAAACCTCAACAAGTATATTTCAGTACTTGCTGATATATCGAAAGCTACTGGACGATGTGGAATGACAAACTGTGTAGACCCTAATCAGATGCCGCGTTGTGCACTGTTGAATAAGGGTTGCTCAGGTATATCTGTCCGAATACTTGGGGAAAATACGGTACCATTTACCTTATCTTGCTGTGCGGCTCGCCAAATATATTTCAATCGTTAGAGCCGACTACAAAAAATAGGGGAACAAATCGTTTTGAACTACTAGACCTTGGACCAGCAATTGACCTCCCCCACCATCAGGGGGAATTTTGTACACTACGATTTTCTGAAACTACATTATATAAGAAACAAAATGACACAGGTTAGCCTTCTGGCGATGGGGGCGTTTGCGCCATGTTACCAACGTTACCCTCAAAACAATAAAGTTTAACATACTTTGGTGTAAATACATGTACTAAAGAATCCATATTCTTACTTACTAGCATACTATTTGCTACAAATGCGTGTGGCTTTATAGGTATCTTAATACGTTGAATTGTCAATGGCTTGTGGTATACCTGTTACATACGTTACTAAAAGTCATAAACCTCATGTATAAGTTTCCTGATACAACAGTTGGGACGACTATGACCAGTCAGTGACTAGAAATTTAATCTAATGCTGTTTTACAATAGATAAATACTATACGTCCTCCTTTGTACAAGAAATGGAAACTGACCAACTTGACTGAGCAAATGACATAAGGAACGATAGTTACTTTTAAACAGCCTAAACTTCTTTTCTGAAAAGTGTCGTTATTTTCAAACTTCTTAACATTTTATTTGCTGAGGTTGCATTTAGTACAATGTGTTAAACAATTATGATTGGCTAAATGCATTAAAGGATATAAATATATGCTTTATATACTTATTAATGTCACATATGTTAAATTTTGGTGATTCCATTACGAAAACACGTCTATTCAAATATATTGAAAATTTTACAACCAAAAGAATGAAAATTTTCAGATAAAAAATTGTAATATTTTTCCTGTTTCTGCTTAAAACATAGATTGTGGGTACTCGTTAGAACCGCCTCGACGAGGCGGGTCTAACGAGTACCCGCAATGTATGTTTTGAGCGGAAATAAGAAAAATAATATATACCCCTGTAAACCCCAGTTTCACTATATAAAAGTGGGGTTTAAGGGGGTCAAAATTATATAGGCATGTTTTCGTGATGTTTATCTACTTTGCACATAAAGATAAAGGGAAGTTATCTGAAAATTTCATTTTAATAACAAACATGGTAAATAATTCCTCCGATACCTTTAAAGTTTTGTGAATTAAGTGAAGGAAAACCCTCGCCAAACATTCGCTGGCGTATCCGATTGATAATTTTATCTTCAAAATAGTAAAAATGTACCCTTTAACAAATACACAAACATCCCCTCTTCATACATACTTGCATATTATGAACTCTTCACTGCTTACGTTGTATACAAAAAGCTGATATTCTAAAACACATCTAGACTTCCAGAAATATTGCTCACGTAATACTGTTATACTTTAAATGTCAGTTTTTGTTCAGAAAACTGTTTCCTATGGAGAGTGTTTGCAGGAGAAATCTCTGCAGTACAGCCCATTACATCAGGAAAACATGCCTATATAATTTTGACCCCCTTAAACCCCACTTTTATATAATAAAACTGAGGTTTACAGGGGTATACATTATTTTTCTTGGTTGTGCTCGAAAACATAGATTGTGGGAACTCGTTAGAACCGCCTCACCGATGCGGTTCTAACGAGTACCCACAATCTATGTTTTGAGCAGGAATATGAAAAATATCGGGGTTTTTATCTGATTTTTTTTTTTTTTTTAGTTTTTGGAGGTGAAATCTTCTATATATTTGAATAGGCGTGTTTTCGTAATGAGATACCAGAACACTGTTTCTTATAGACAGTGTTTGCAGTAGAAATCACTGCAGTACCGCCCATTAATGAAAATGATGTATACTTTCCTAATATCAACTCAAAAGCACGAATAAAGTGAAAACAAACATTCTGAAGTCACACATTATTTAAGGAGAACTATTTCATTATTTGAGTTTACATATAAATGCAGTGATAATAAAATCACACTGCTACACTGCAATTTTAAGTCATCTCTAAGATGCAGCCAAATAAACTGCATGCAAACTCTGGCATTTCTCTTTTGCCACAGTGTATAGAACTTTTTTTCTGCTGGCTAGAAGACAATTTGCTTCAATAAAATATTCTTTATTATGTAAAGAACAACACATACAGGTCAGTCATACATAATATAATTTGATGATATACGCATTAAATAAATGTTTGCTATTATTTATCATCTATGTAGGGAGAAGAAAGCCATTATATAAATGCAGATATGAAATTATACAAAAGCCTTGTTATAAATTTTATTACTGATATAAGTAATGAGAATAACACACAATAACATTAATCAAAATGTATACTTGATGGTCAAAATGGTGATAGTATCAAATAACTGATATGAATGGTTGTGTCTCTGAACCTTTTATAAATTGGTTGTGTCAGGGTTCAAATTTAACTTTTTTGACAGCTTGCTAAAATTAGCAAGTGACATTGTTTTTAACTTGCTAAACCTTTCAGCCAACTTGCTTTTTCACATTTATAAACACTGTTAAATGTGGCTTTAAACCTTAGCACTCTGGGTAAAAATTTCAGCAGACATTCTAGAATATTTTTCTTATTTTTCCTAGAAAACAGGTTTTGACATTACATGCAAATTGTCTCCTATTGAGACAATTTGCATGTAATGTCAAAACCTGTTTTCTGGGAAAAATAAGAAAAATATCATCATTGCTTTTTGGAAAAGAAATTGCAAAACTTCAGCAACAATGCCTCAGGTTCTGCCAATTAAAGAGAATCTTTGCAACTTGCTAGAATTAGCAAGTGATGGAAATTGTAGCTTGCTTTTTGAGGAAATTAACCAGCATTTAGCAAGTTAGCAAGTGCTAAAATTGATCCCTGTGTGTCTTTGAGCCTTATGTGCCTTACGGCAGAGTCTTAATTAGATTTAGCTGCCAAAATAAACTATAATGAGATATAAAAGACGTTCTACTGTCCCTACCCCTGATATACCATTTATTACTAGTTTATTCTGATGCCAAGATACGATAAGGTATTTTATTCACACCTTTTATTTCCATTGCAATGACTTAGTATATGAAGATGGCCAATGATTCTGTTAAGAGGAGTTATTTACTACCAATATAAAATGCCATTACCGGACATTATCATTTTCCTAACATGT
The DNA here is from genome assembly GCA_964016985.1 of Anodontia alba. Classification (NCBI taxonomy): domain Eukaryota; kingdom Metazoa; phylum Mollusca; class Bivalvia; order Lucinida; family Lucinidae; genus Anodontia; species Anodontia alba. Next base: position 41,196,376 of record OZ024831.1, read on the forward strand.
CTGGTAACGTATGTAACACAACTCTAACTGCTACTCTTAATCAGACTCCTTGCATATCCCCACTTAGACAGTTACAACTTTTATTGTGCGTCTAAAGGCAGAACCTACCAAAATAAGACAAACCAATGAATTTTCGTTACTGTTATTAAAGTCCCATGTTCTTTTAGATCATTTTCCTTCTGTCCAGTCACTTTCCAGGCCTCAAAGTTACATCACGAAAACATACCTATATAATTTTGGCCCCCTTAAACCCCAGTTTTACTATATAAAAGTGGGGTTTAGAACCATATATATAGTTTATATAGTAAAACTGGGGTTTACAGGGGTACACATTATTTTACTTATTTCTGTTCAAAAACATAGATTGTGGGTACTCGTTAGAACCGCCTCGTCGAGGCGGTTCTAACGAGCACCCACAATCTATGCTTTGAGCAGAAATGTGAAAAATATCAGAATTTGTATCTGAAAACTTTCAGTTTTTGGTGGTGATATTTTCAATATATTTGAATAGGCATGTTTTCGTAATGATATTTGAGACAAACTTTGGTGCTTAGAATACAACTTCTGCTGCTCAGAATACATATTCTGACACTAGGAATAGCTTTTCTGGGTCTTTTCAAAGTGTTAATGTCAAAGTCATATGTAATATTTGATGCTGACTATTGCTAAGTATATCTAACAATACTGATCTTTTTTGTTCATTAGTTTTAGCTAAGTACAGGTAGTTTATGTTATAAAAGAAAAATGTACAAATATATGCATGGAACGAATGAAAATCAAGTTAATCGCTTAAGGTGCTGAAGTCGCTGTATTAAACCAATATATACTTAATTTCATTGTGTTATGTATGGTTCTAAATTTGCCTAATGTTACGCACTTATCTTTACGGATTATTATTTTCTGTGTATTTAAGAGATAAAGCACATTCTACGGCATCTGATCTGCGTCTGCACTGTTTGCCTGTTACCCTTTTAGTCAACTGATTATGTGCCATGTTTTTAAATAGATTTGAAGAACATAAACAAAAATCATAAACAAAAATTAGTGTAGCAAACTATAATTTGGATCTTCGTAATATACCAATGAAATTTTTTGGCTGATATGCATTGGTAAGCTAGATTGCAGATCAATTAATTATCTACGTAACACACCTGATGATGTAACAGAATAAATAAGGTGAAAGTGTCATTTTCATCCCTTTATTTGAAAACGTATTATTCTTAAACTGGGTATTTATTCAAGAGATACAAGATTAGGCAAAGACCTTACAGAGACAAATATTCCATAAAATTAAGACATTAAGGTGTTACATAAGTTACCATTGATTAATTATTCAGCAAATCCATGTGTGGGTCTGACATATAATTCATCTGCAGATATTTGATTTAGGCATAAAGAAAGTATAAGCATTTGCCATACATTGAAAAGTTCAGGACTGTATTCAGTATTTTATGCCAAGGTGGCCTTGATGAAGATAGCAACATTACTGTTATATGTATCAGTATTGAATGTATATAAGTGACAAAGAATAGCGGCATAAAATCTGCAATTTTGGAAATGCTTACAAAAACGTCTAAATGATACAAAACAGACACACTAAATACTGATGCAGAATACCATGCAGAAGACCAACAAAACCCACAGTAGGTAGTTATTTAAGGTGTTATCGTTACTATGGGTGGAAAATGTATCAGAGACAGGTTTTAATGCGCCTTTGTATCTCAAATTACTAACATGTAATGGTACAATAAGAATTCACATTATTTGTACAACGTCTAGGCTGGATTTGATGTAATATTATGTGAAAATGATTGTTTTTTCAATATTACATTTCACAGTGGGGTAACATTGCTTAATACGCAATAACTGACAAAGTACAAAAGCTATATAGATACATGTAATACATGCAGCTTTGGAAAGAAGGGTATTTAAATACCTTATCACCAATTACATATTTGAAGTCAATAGGGCAATGTATAATCCGTGAAAATGAGCTATATGATCTAAAATACTCATTTTTAAAGGGTGTAGTAGAAATTGTAATATGCGTAACACCATTAAGGCCAAACAGACCTTTCAGAGATCACATTTTGTAGCCGATCTGTAACTTCATATATTTAGTTGAAAGATATAATTACTTTTGCTCCAATTCTCATAGGTTTTATAGGTTCCTACATATGGTATTATACGTTTTGTAAGGGGTAACGAATGTAACAGGCTGTTACTTGGTAATGCCCCCATCGCCAGAAGGCTAACATGCTGCAAAATACTTGCAAGATAATAGGCTTTATGAAAAACGTGGTCTACTAAATCTCCCCTTTGGAGAAGGTAAACCATAGTTGGCCAGCGGCCTATACAGCATGAGTCCCAAAATTTTTCTGTTACCGTATATACGCTACATATTCGGACGCTGAATTCTAATCCAATACTTGTCCTAAAATTTAAACAAGTCCATTTTACAACCTGCTTGTGTGTTGAAACTAATGCTGGGTAAGATCAAACATCGCAGACCCTGATTAGACGCCGCATATGGCGGCGTCTGATCTGGGTCTACGCTGTTGGCTCAGTACTGTCTGTCCGAATACTTAGGATAAATACAGTATAGGACACTATTTATGATGAATACGGTACACTGCGTACTGTACCGTACTTAACCTGTTTTCTGAAGCACTCCAAAACTCTACTTAAGTCTGCCGATGTCGAACAGTTTTATCATGGTATAATTAAACTCTGTCAGTGTCATTACCGTATTATGAGACAACGGGCCTTATGCCATTATGCCAGAAACGAAAACTTAGATGAGCATACGCCGTCCATAGTATTTTCAGGGTCTTTTGTGTTCACAAAATATATTTTCCAGTACCCAGAGAATCTGTATGGGTTGGTACGGGGGTGGGGGAGGAGTTTGGGGACAATGAAAGGCACAGTCTGATCTTGAATCGTTGTCTGTATATGCTATAAATTCCTTTTTCTCATATGACGTCTGATGATAAACTGCACTGCTTGCATTAAACCGTAAGAATTTTAGCAAAAGAGGTACCGAATTTACCTTAAGTATTCGGACAGTCTAACTCCCTACCGTACTTGTGCTATAGAAGTCCATTGATTTGATTCAAAATTGCTGGGTAGGTGGCTAACAATATAGACCACAATTAGACGCCATGTTCTTATAAGACAAACATGGTAAAGAAGACTCCCATTAAAATAGACATTTGCACAGCCATCCACTGGACATAAATAGGCTAACCCATTTATGCCTAGCGTCCCATAAAAGGGACATTGGCAAACAGTGAGGATCCAGATCAGACGCCGCAGAATGTGGCATCTGATCAGGGTCTACACTGTTTGCGTTAAATACATGAATTTGTATAAAATCTGGTAATAAATAAAACCAACTGGACACCCCTTATATAGGTAATGAGCCTGTCCAAAGAGTTGAGGTAGAAGTCCGCTCCCCCGGGGCAGGTGGGGGTTGGGCTGGCACTTACTATAAAAACGGTAGGGGTGTGCTGTCAGAAGCCCGGGTCCCCTATCCTCTCCAGACACGATTGAGACCCCTTTCCAAACATAAGACGAATGCTTACTCAATTGTAGACAAATAATATAACCATATGCTCATTTGCTCAGTCAGTTAACTTAACAAGGATTTACTTGCATTTTATCAAAACTAGGATTTACCTGCATTTTATCAATAAGTAAAACAAGAATCACACAAGTAGTATAGGGCGGCCCCCAAAGCGCCGCCCTATACTACTCTCACAATATCAAGTTTAACTCGGGTATATACAATGTATTACGTTTTACCAAAGTACAATTGTTATACAGTTCTTCGACAATAATCAGGGGTGCCTAATGGTGCTATAAAATGTAATTGAGGGATTGGATGCAGCACATTTATGCAGACCAGACTTCATTTATCTCTGGCACTCCATATCATTAACAAAAATCTATTCATGATATTCCTATTCATTGGGGTGGTTAGGTGAGGCAAAGGTATTGTGTATCTTGCGTCACCAGGGCGTCCAAATGATATTGGCTTACAGCTGGGCAAGGCTCGCTGTCCTTGCAGCAGGTTGGGGTAGAGGGGGCATGTTTTATTTCTTCAGTGTCTTCACTTTCATTCATTTTCTTCTTTCTACCCTGTCCCTCTCTTTCATCTCCTCTACTATCTCTTCTAACTCTCTTCTCCCATACTCTGGGAGACGACACAAAATGACCATCAAGGGTTGAAGTGTCGTTAAACCCCAACACAATCAATCAATCAATCAATCAATCAATCAATCAATCAATCAATCAATCAATCAATCAATATATTCATTAAGATAGTTTACCAGCCCTTTTCCAGACAGACATGAGCCCCTTTCCAGACAGGTATACTTGAATCTCTTCCCAGATTTTTTTTACAGTGAAACACCCCCACCCCTTGTTCCAGACAGACCCGGAAAATAAGACCCCTATTGTCGACACATTCCTACCCATGCTTATATAGTGAGTTCACCCAGGGGACCGCTCGGCATAAGCCCCGTTTATATGCATTAAGTTTACCCCTAGGGGTAAATTTACCCCTATGGGTAAATATTTGCCCCACCTTGTTAAATACCCCTATGGGTAAATGATTGCGTTTATATGTGATTTAGGAAGTAGGGGCAAATGATACTTTTCTTTTTATTTAAAAGCTTATCTATAATAGCAGCATTGTTTCTTTCACCTGAGAATATTTAGCAGATGACAAACTGATGTTATTTTTCTTATTTTTCCAGAGATCTTGATTTGACATTTCATGCAAATTGTCTACATTGATGACAATCTGCATAAGATATCAAATCCTGTATCCTGACAAAAATAACAAAAATATTTCAAAATGTCGTCTGGTGTCCATTTTACCCAGGTGCTTAGCGTTAATCTGCATTATCAAGCTTCAGATACAAGAAGTAGGGAAAGAAAGTTTTTGGTGAAAAAAAAGTATTATTTGGTGGTCAGTAATACAATGTTCCCGATTTTGCTACTGTATTCCAAAATGTTTAGCTAATATTCCACAGGAGCAAGACAGTATAGCCCCACCAAAGTTTGGGCAGGATCTATAATATTCTGCTGTAAACAAAGCAATTATGCCACCATACTGACATGTATTGATGGGCGGACAGGGGAGGGGGGTGAGGGGGAGGGGTGGTTTCAGTGAGGCGAAGGTGTCCTGTAGCTTTTGTCACAGTATAGACCCTGATTATGACCAGATGTGTAAGCAGATGGTACTTATTTTGTTTCCACGCATCAGCTATGTGACCCAGACATGAAACAAGCATTAATTAATGGAACTAACTGGTAATAATCAAGAAAAGTGATAATAATATACATAAAAATTAATTATTTGACATCCCTTTTTATAATTCAGGTTAGACAGTATGAAAATGTTGAATGTTGGCATAGGACCTGAAACTGGGAATACCAGGGAACTCAATTCTGGTGACATAGATCTGCACAGTCTGGTCAGGGTATTTCCTATTTGCCGATGGGGTTCTACATATAAAGATAAACTAATTGTTCATCGGTAATGACTGTCCATGATCATTGCAAACCCCTTTGCTAGTATTTAGTTTGGTTGCAGATGGCTATACTCAAGTGATTGTCACATATTAAACTGTTGAAATGTCATGTGTGTGAGTACCTTAGACCGTAATCAGACTGTGCGGAGATTGTTGAACAGACAAACAATCTGATCTGGTACCATTTTTATATCCCCTGGTAATTTTTGTTTAGTCATCAACCTTTACCACTCTGGTTCTCTGGGCGAAATTAACAGATGCCAAATTGGTAGTATTTCTGTGTGTTTTTTTTTGTTTTGTTTTTTTTTTTTCCTCAGAAAATAAAGGGATGGCACCATTTTCTTGAAATGTCAAAGCCTATTTTCTCGGAATAATACGGAAATATTTCAAGTTGTTGTCTGCTAATAATTTTACCCTCAGCCGTAAGCGTTAAGAAATGGGAACGATAAGCGTTAAGAAATGAGAATTAATTTTAGTCATCAAATTGGTTAAAAATACTGCGAAAACTTTCTTGATGATATTAACTATTTAATTATAGATCAGCACAAAAGTGTGCTACTTGATCAGCACCATACTAACTATAAATCATATTTGCCTTGAATCAGTATCCTAACTGCTACTAGCATAATAGTATTCTTGTCAAATAACTCACTTCTGACCACAACTTGCAAACATAAATTTGTGACTGAGAAGGTACAAGTATATTTGCAGACATTAAGTAAATAAACAAATAAAATGTATGCAAAATAAACATTGTATACATGTATTTTGAGGCATTCCAAACATATTTACAAAATTTACCCCTATGGGTAAATTAAACATTGCGTTTACATGACGAAATATACCCCTAGGGTTAAAATACCCCTAGGGGCAAATATATTTGCCCCTACCCTTGAGCTGGGGCAATTTACCCACGTGGGTAAATTTTGTCCCTAGGGGCAAATGCGTTCACATGACAAGTTTACCCCTAGGGGTATATTTGCCCCTAGGGGTAAATTTGCCCCTAGGGGCAAACTTATGCATATAAACGGGGCAATAAATGGGTTAAAATTGTAGTTATATGTATACCATGCTGTGTCTTAAAGGACTGTAAAATCTGCTCGTGTGGTCACTTGGAGGTAATTGTGGTCGGGTGTGCGAGCCAGTACTTCGAAACCTACCCCATTCATATACCTGGCCTTTGAAAAAAACGGACCCATTCATATACTTGATCATCCAAAATGTTGACCTATTCATATACTGCCCTTTGATTTTTTGTACCCCTTTATTGCTGGTAAATCGTTAGACAAATATCGCAGCCAGTTCATTGAAAAACGAGAGAACAAGCAGCCAGCAAAAATATATGCATATACCAGGATGTCAGAAAAGTGGCGCCTTTCACATAGGAATCCAGAAAAATCGGGTCATTCATAAACTTTTTGTTGAAAAAAGGGGGGCAGTCATATACCTGGCAGCGCTGAAAAAAGGGGGCCGTTCGGCACGCACATCTGTACTATGCCATATATAGGAAGTTACCCTCCTCCCCCCCCCCCCCCCCCCCATCTCCCCCTCTCCACCTCTCCCCCGAGAAAATCTGCTGCTGCAGAACGCGGCGTCCTGTCTGGGTCTTCACTGTTTACCTAGGCATGTCTGACCGAATACTTAGGGTATATACGTTTAACAAGACTCCAATTACATTGATCTATATTGAGCAGTCATCCACCGGGCACTATACAATTTGTATATTATGTAGTGTTTAGGGGCTGTAAAACCTACTGTTGCTGCTAGACATACCGTAGATACCCTAAATTCTTACGTGTCTGAGCAAACAGTGTACACCCAGATCAGACGCCGCAGAACGCGGCGTCTGATCAGGGTCTACACTGTTTGTCACTCATTCAGCAGTTTTTGGTCACATCAGTTGACTTCTTCGAATTTTAGGACAATTATGGTGGAGACTTAGGGTATCTTAAAATACGTTAAGCAGCTAAGAATATATTATAGAAAGCTTCTCACATTCTGAAATATTACAGCAAAGAAAAAAAAGAAGAAGTTGGCCGCGCCAAGTTAAAGTATGTCATGTATTTGAATCATACGCTATATTTAAGGCTCGGACCAGCACGGGTGGCAGATATTATCCTTGTGCACAGACTACTCATTCTAAGTACATTGTATTATAAATGATTAGCGAAGACCTGGAACAGAATGCAAAGACGTGCAGGTCTCGTTTGCATTTGCCTAATCAGCTGTATTTTACAGACGACAGTTTGAAATATTTTTCTTAAGTTTTTCCATTAAATAGGCTTTGGTAGTTCAAGTACATCGATGCCTGAGCCTTTGGTTGGGGAGAGGGGTTTGGTGGGATATAATGCCGTCTGTTGAATTAGCGCAGAGGGTTGTAAAGACGACTGAATGGACCTGTACGACGATAATAGTCTGCAGCAGAGAAACTGCAGACGACAAATCTTAATATTCTTCCCCTTTTCCAGAAAATATGACGACATTTTAGTAGATAATTCGCATGAAAGTTCAAAGCCCTAGGTGTTTTTTTTTTTTTTTTTAGGAAACAGAAGAAAAAACAAACAAATTCTGTACGTCGTCTGCTGGAATTTTCTACAAGCATTGTGAAAAAAATCATGTTATAAATAGATTTTTGGTTTGTGCTATGACGTAATGTACTGCACTTTTTTAAGCACAGATCTGCACTTATGCACGTACACACATTCGAGCCGTAACGTCAGATAACCTAGCTTCATACATGAGCGCCCAGCGAAGACTCAGATCAGCCTGCGCAAACGCGCAGGCGGATCAGAGTCTTCGCTGGGCGCATTTGAGATAGCCAAGGATGCAAAGGTTCTGCAAACGGACAACGAAGACCCTGATCGGACTGCGCCGATGCACAGGCTGATCCGAGTCTTCGATAGACGCACATGTCAGAGGGTACGTTTTCTCACGTTGAGGCATATAATAATGAAGTAGGTCAAATATAAGATGGAGGTCTATCAACCTATAAACAGAAACACATTACCGTACTTCACCTACTCGTACGGGTAGACACTAGACAGCCCTGAGCAAAGCGTATAGACCTAGATCAGATGCCGCAGAACCTGACATCTGCTAAGAATTAACACTGTTTCTTAGGCCCATAATGGTCAAAAGGTAGAATGCTACCTGAGTAACCTTATGGCAAGAGCAGAATCAAATATCGTATTATCCCCATGTACTGGGACAAAAAGGACTGCGCAAATAGTGTAGACCCTGATCAGAGCTGCGGAACTCGCCCAGCAAACACACAGCGCCGATACAACGTCGCTGCAACGTCGTGACGCAGCGACGTTGTAACAACGTTGTTGTGACGTTGTGTTTACTGGGTGGTATCTGATCAAGGTAAACACTGTCACGTACAAATGCAGAACAGTTTGATCAGGGTCGTCACGCGACGTCTGATTAGGGTCATCACTGTTTGCCACTCATAAAGCAGGTTAGGCACATCGATAGGTAGTAACGTGGACTTTTCAACTTTAAGGATAGGTATGGTAAGGAATTATACTTACTGACCTTTCGACATCTCTCGGAAAGACGTTTTTTGTTTAGCGTTTTATTTTAAATGAAAATATTTTGTTCTGATTGTCCATATCTTATCAGAAACCATTTGTCTTTTCTGTTTCTGTATTCTGTTCTCAAATATTTACAGTAAAATTAAATTTTTACGGCCAAGAATTCGTCTGACCTATGCAATTTCTATAGTAAAGTGATTTTTGGGATTTTTTTGTCTAAAAGAAAATATTGTTTATTTTTCTTCGCTTAATTTTAATTATTGATGTTTCACAACAACATTGTGAAAATTTCAGAAAAATGAACAAGCGGAACTGGTTCAAAATCTGCCTCAAAGTTACCTACCCTACAGATTTCTGCACAATTTGCATTCATTTTTTTACAATGGGAAAAAGTGAAAATATTTGATTTTTTAAAAACCATTGAATACAATGATAAAACTTCTTGTGCATAGGTAGTTACGACAAATGGTTTTGCATTAAATCGTGACACAAGTTTGCAAATTTACTTCTGTGTAAAGCGCCAAGCAAAAAACGACTTTCTGAAAGATCATCAAGAGAACATACATATATAATTTTGACCCCTTTAAACCCCACTTAAATATAGTAAAACTGGGGTTTACAGGGGTATACATTATTCTTCTTGTTTCTGCTCAAAACATAGATTGTGGGTACTCGTTAGAACCTAACGAGTACCCACAATCTATATTTTGAGCAGAAATTTGAAAAATATCGGATTTTTTTTTGTCTGAAATTTTCATTTTTTGGTGATAAAATTTTCAGTATATTTGAATAGGCATGTTTTCGTAATGTGTTGAAAGCACAGTAGGTTGTATACGGTGTATGTTTTTTAGAATATAAAGTAAAGCTAAGAAAAAAAGAGTTGTATAAAAGAGGAAGAATCGGAATAGTTATCATTACGAAAACACGCCTATTCAAATATATAGAAAATTTCACCTCCAAAAACTGAGAATTTTCAGATAAAAAAACTCTGACATTTTTCATACTTCCGATCAAAAACATAGATTGTAGGTACTCGTTAGAACCGCCTCGCCGAGGCGGTTCTAACGAGTCCCACAATCTATGTTTTAGAGCAGAAATAAGAAAAATAATGTATACCCCTGTAAACCCCAGTTTTACTATGTAAAAGTGGGGTTTAAGGGGGTCAAAGTTATATAGGCATGTTTTCGTGATGGAATAACATCAAGAGTACCTCATATCCGCTACTTGATTGTACATGTACATGTATACTGGGAAGTACTGAGGCTAAGTAAGCATTTTGTTTCGGTTTCGGGTTCAGCTTCATTCACTCGTAAATATGTCGCCCCTGGTTGCGGTTGGAAAGAAAAATGTATAGAAAAAATAGGATAGTCAGAAAAAATAGTAGACAGAAAGGAAGAAAATTAGGACAGTTTCCATGGCAAGAGCAGACCAATATACCATATTTGCCCCAAATGTTGGTACAAAAAGGCTGAGCACACCGTGTAGACCCACAGCCGTTGGCTGTTGAAGGGGTAGGTCAGTTTAACTTGGACCTTGGTACCAACGTTCTCATTACGAAAACACGCCTATTCAAATACATAGAAAATTTCACCTCCAGAAACTGAAAATTTTCGTATAAAAAAACTCTGATATTTTTCATATTTCTGCTCAAAACATAGATTGTGTATACTCGTTAGAACCGCCTCGGCGAGGCGGTTCTAACGAGTACCCACAATCTATGTTTTCGAGCAAAAATAAGAAAAATAATGTATACTGCTGTAAACCCCAATTTTACTGTATGAAAGTGGTGTTTAAGGGGGTCAAAATTATATAGGCATGTTTTCGTGATGGTTGTAAAAACAAACACCCTTAAATCATATATGACTGAGCCTAATTATACACCAATTCATATCCACAAGATGTAAATGTGATAACCCTTTCCGGTGAGCAAAGTGACATGCACTGAATGCAGTGGTGTACGAGTTGTACTTCCCGGTATAACGAGGTGGTGTTTTACGTTCTTTTCAACACTATTTTAGTCATATAGAGACGACAGAAGAATGATAATGAAAGGCGCTGTGTAATAACGCGTACAGTCAAGTGCTGAATTCTGCCTTCAGCGGAATTCGAACCCGGGACCTCATGACCCGATGTCGGGAGCGCTAAGCAGGGTCTCGTGACCCGAGTCGGGAGAGCTTACCACTCCGCCACCCGGACGCTTCGCAATTCCCGGTAAATCATGAAACCTACCTTAATAATTTGTATTGTCACTATATCCAGTTATATTCCAGGAAACATCAATAACATTATAAATGAGGAAGGTACTTAATTATTTTGTGTGTGCGTTGCTTGTTTTTTTTTGTTTTTTTTTTTTTTAATTATCCCTTAGCTTGCCCTGGGCAATTCAGGAGACGGCAAATTGACCATATTTTTTCTTTTTTTTTTTTTTTTCCAGAAATAGAATCTGACAGTTCATGGGGAGACTTTTCATGGAATGTCAAATCCTATTTCCTTGGAAAAACAAACAAAAATGTAGCACAGTCATCTGCTGAATTTTTTAGCCAGCATGCTAAGCGCTAATATTATAATACATTCAATTTGACACTGTACTAAAAAAAATATCCTACAGGTATTATTCGTTACCAAAATCACGTAACGGGTCCTACTATGCGTAATACTGCACGGGATTGATAATCGCATAACTCACTGTATTTTTCAGCGTTTTATATGTTTAGGGCATTTTTTTTTTGTAATATGTACCCCCATGTTTCCCCCATATACATAGTGAAAATAGGGGCAAGTAGGAGTGTACGTAACTATACAGATTTTTAGAGTTTTATAATTTCCATTTGTTTATTAATTCTGACATAAATCGTCTTAACCTAGTACAATGTAAGCATTCTTCATTAATCTATAGCGGGCCGTTATCGGCCCATCAGGGTAGCTGATGGGCCGATAACGGCCCGCTGTAGATTTATAAAGAATGCTAGCTGGAAATATGCTAAATAGTCAAACACATACGCATTTACCATATTATATCGTGCAATGGCTGACTCAGTTTTCGACAAAAAATGTATAGAATACTACTTGTAAAATTAAAACACACTGCCCAAAATAAAACACAGACAACCCTCTCACCGCACCTAACACCAGGCCTGCCCACAGAATATCAAATGGTCGGTCACTAATACAAACAGTGCAGATCTAGATCAGACGCCGAATAATACGGTGATTGAGAAGACCATGATTTTTTTAAACAAGAAAGAAAGAAAAGGGGTAATAATGACACTAGGATTGACAATATATTTGCTGTAATTGGATTAGAAATCATACGTAAAACGCGACCGGTAGTCTGAAATACGATGTTGGAAAAATATGTCTTCTCAATCACCACCTATCCTTTGACTCGCCACCGTTCTCATTCTGCACCATCCGTCAATAAAATGCCTAGTTGCTTTGCAATGGCAAAAGAACGCGATATATTTTCTTTTGGAATACACAGTAATATGTGTCCGAATTTTTAGGGTAAATACGGGTTCTGTACTGTTGCTTGCAAAGACAAATAATCTGATATCATCGTCTATGTATACGAAAACACGCCTATTCAAATAAATTATAAATTTCACCACCAAAAACTGAAAGTTTTCAGATAAAATGTTTTATATTTGTCATATGTCTGCTCAAAACACACACAATCTATATTTTTGGAGTAGAAATAAGAAAAATAATGTATAGCTCTGTAAACCCCAGTTTTACTATATAAAAGTGAGGTTTAAGGGAGTCAGTATTATATAGGTATCATTTCGTGATGTTATTTTATGCGTTCCTTTTTATTGTTCCCTGCCTTATCGAAGAAAAACGATCGGATTTCCATGATTCGTATTTCGTGGTGCGTGTTTCCGAGTTTGTAGTAGATACCTTGTGAGCGCAACTCATCCTTCAGCTTTAGTCCGATCCTTATCATTACGAAAACACGCCTATTCAAAAATATTGAAAATTTTACAATCAAAAAGGAAAATTTCAGATAAAAAAATCTGATATTTTTCATACTCCTGCTCAAAATATAGATTGTGGGTACTCGTTAGAACAGCCTCAGCGAGGCGGTTCTAACGAGTACCCACAATCTATGTTTTCTGAGCAAAATAAGAAATAAAATCATGTATATCCCTGTAAACCCCAGATTTACTGTATAAAAGTTGGGTTTAAGCGGGTAAAAATATATACAGGCATGCATTCGTGGTGTGAAACTATACAGGTGTTTTGAGTAATGGTCCAAAGAGATGCATGTGCTTTTTATAGAACACAAAAATATTTTTTCTCGCTTTTTTTTTCTTCACAATTTTAACCTAGAATTTTTGGTGCTCGAATATGAAAGTGTATAGGTATAAGGTACCTTGTGAGTGCAACTGCTACAGTTATAAACCAATGCTTCTGAAACTTTACAGGTGTTTCACCTATGGTCTGAGGATATGCATGTTCTTTTTACAGAAACCTGACATTATTTTTTCCCACTTTTTATTTACATATTTAACTTAGACGTTTTTCGTGCTTCAATACTATGGAAGTGCACAGGGGTATGTACCTTGTGAGCGCAACTCCTTCTCAAGTTTTGGGCCGATCCTTCTGAAATTTTACATGTGTTTTAATCCTTGTCTGAAGATCTGCATGCATTTTTTCCCCAATCCTCAAATTATTTTTGGCTACTTTCTTCCACGTTGTTAACTTGAGTCATTTTTTTCCTCAATAATGTAGAGGGTGGGTGTTATGTGTGCGCAACTCCTCTTACATGCTTTATCCGATCTTTTTCTACGTGGTCTGAAGATTTGCATGTAGTTTGGACATTATTAGATTTTTTTTTCACATTATCAATAAGATACATTGTTGACCTGGTCATTTTTAGAGATGTTTAAAAGGCGGTAGTTATAAATTCATCGATTAGCTTGTTTATTTTGCTCTGAAATGCTATCAAAGTGTATCGATAGTACGTACCCAGTAAGCATTCTACATAAATCTACAGCGGGCCGCTATCGGCCCGTCAGCTACCCTGACGGGCCGATAACGGCCCGCTGTAGATTTATGTAGAATGCTAGCTGGGTACCTAGTGGACCAGACTATTTTTGGAGGATTTTAAAGGGCTAGGGACATACAGTCTTTGAATTTGCTTGTTTGCAACTGTTTTAGCATATTTACCATACATATTGGACACAGTAACTCCTAGCTCCTTTCCATACTTTTTTCTGAAATTTGGACGACTCCATTTCACTGTACCTGTTGATTCGTCTAAAAATTGATTGAAGATCCTGATCAGGCGCCGTCGATCTGGGTCTGTAAATTTTGCTTAGGCATGTATGGTTAAATATTTAGGGTAAATACGGTATCTATGATATAGCCATATTACAGTATCTGCTATTGATGGTTGCTACATTGTACCACAGCTCGGTCTGAGGACGAAAATCGTTACATTCATTACGAAAACACGCCTATTCAAATATATTGAAAATTTTACAACCAAAAACGGGAAAATTTCCAGATAAAAAATTCTGATATTTTTCATATTTCTGCTCAAAACATAGATTGTGGGTACTCGTTAGAACCGCCTCGACGAGGCCTCTAACGAGTACCCACAATCTATGTTTTGAGCTTCTGCAGAAATAAGAAAAATAATGTATACCCCTGTAAACCCTAGTTTTACTATATAAAAGTGGGGTTTCAGGGGGTCAAAATTATATAGTCGTGTTTTCGTGATGGTACCATTCCACTACTTTATGAGCCGCGCCGTTAGAAAACATTTCTGATACATGTATGTGTGTCCAGCGAAGATTCACATCAGCTTGCGCATTCGCACAGTCTGATCAGAATCTTCCTTTGGCGCAGTTTGAATAGCCACATTAGGGATGTAGTTGGGTAAGGCAAAGGTGTCGTGTATCTTGCGTCATCAGGGCGTCCAACTGATATTGGCTTACAGCTGGGCAAGGCCTGCTGTCCTTGCAGCAGGTATGGGTAGACGGGTAATGTTTTTATTTCTTCTGTGCCTTCACTGTCATTCATTTTCCTCTTTCTCCCCGTCCCTCTTTTTCATCTCCTCTACTATCTCTTCTATCTCTCTTCTCTCTTTCTCTGGGAGACGATACAAAATGATCCACAATGGGTTGATGTGTCTTTAAACCCTAACACAGTCAGTTGAATAGCCACAGACGCGCATGCGGTTTGGGTGATCTGAGGGTATGTTTTCTCACGTCACGGCTCTTACACTACTGCTGCTACTACCACTAATACTACGCCTGCTATTACTACAGTCGAACCTCTATAGCTCGAACAACGATGGCCCTTTTACCATGGACGATTCGAACTCGTTTTTCGTCCCTACGAAATTCTTCCGATAGCTCCAGAAAACAAATATTTCAGGAAATTTTCTACTTTTTGTCATGAAAATGTATGTTGTATGTACTCATTAGAATCGCCTCGTCGAGGCGATTCTAATGAGTACACACAACATACCATTATTTTATAGAAGATCGAAAAAACTTCCCAAAATTATCCCCATTTACTTCCTAACCTGCCACCATGATTAACCCTCGATGGCTCGAACTACCTATGTCTCGAACAAGTTTCCACGGTCCCAAAGATGTTCGAGCCATTGAAGTTCGACTGTATTACTATTTTTACCACTGCTGCTATTACTACTGCTACTACTACTACAACTACTACTACCACTACTTTTACCAGTGCGACTATTACTGCTACTGCTTCTACTACTACTTTTTTACACTGCAGCTACTACTTTTACTTCTACTGATACCACTACATGTAATAATAACAGCACCAATTTATACAGTAATAATAATTAATTTATTGGTAAATATATAAGTCAACTATATATATTTCTAGATGTTTAATATTGCAGTAAGGTGTAAAGTTAAACTTAAAAACTTTTTAATTGTACAGACTTCTCGAGGTCTAATAAGGGCCTTCGAGGTCTAATAAGGGCGAAGGGAAAAAAGCCCTGTTCTGAATGTGCAGATATGCTCTCATCTGGATAACCGCGGTTCGCATATAACATAATGAAATCGGGCAAACAACGTTGAAGTAACGTCGTTTCTGCGACGTTAAATTAACGTTGACCCGACATTGCTTCAACGTTATAGGCGGTGAATCAATGTTGAAACGATGTTGTTTACAGCTTGTGTGCATTTTGGAATGCCATAATGACCCTTTTTTACAGTCCTGGCTTAGTAAATTGTTTCGGCATAATTCGGTGATGGTCATTGACATATTAAACGGTCATTTAACTTGGGTTGATCCGTTGTGAAAATAGATAAATTAACATTGAAAATAGAACATTTATTATACAATTTATATTTCTAACGAGTAATGAAACGGATAACAGTGAATTTTATTGAACTACGGGGAGTTAGGAGGAACGTTCAGTAATTATGTTTAGTGTTACAGAACACAAATCATATACAGTCGACTCTCGTTATCTCGAAATCCAAAGGACTCTGAAATACTTCGAGATATCCGTACTTCGACATATCAGATTTGCAGAATTGGGTAAAAGGTAAATGGAACAACCAGATTTCACAAATGAATATGTAATTTGACTTTTGAATGTAGAAACATTTTAAAAATATTGTGGAAAAGATGAGAAATTAGGAGCAATTTCTCCTCTTTTCCATGATATTTTGTTACATGTTGTTAGTTTTCCTTATTGAGAACAGGGACTAGATTTTCACTTCGAGATAAGCAGTTATTAGAGATAAGCGAAGTCGAGATAACGAGAGTCAACTGTACGTCGCATTTATAATAAATCAAAGCACTGACAGTACTGATGCGTCGACTGTCTCTAAAGGTAGGCTGGGAAAACGGTCCTGAAAGGGGACTTAAAGCTTTCCTTTAACCCTCAGCTTCCTGTAATTTGAGAAAACAGTGCAGCACCTGATCAGACGCCGCATTCTGCGGCGTCTGATCAGGGTCTGCACTGTATGCAATATTCCAAACGTCCCAGTCCAAGTTTTACAGATACTCCTCTATCAAGAGCACTCTGACGTCAAAGCGACAAGAATAGCGCGGCTATAAATAACCGTTACCCGGCTTTCGTCTGATGCGAGGTTTGATTACATTGGTCAATGATAATCACGTGGGCATCTACCTAAAAGGAAATTTGGCGTTTGTATACCATGGCTCAATTGTAGACAATCGACCCAAAACGATGTCTCCAGGGTATATGCGAACAGTTAAGCTCCATATCAATCAGCGATATGAGATCATTTGACGGTTGAACAAGGGGATTACATTACAAGGGCAGATTGAAATAATGAGGCATAAAATAACATTTGGGTTTTAAGATAAATTGATTCGCTCAAAAGAGTTTGCCGCCAATTTTCAAAGAGAAGCAGTTTTGATCGGAGTCTTCACAGGGAACTCTGTGGTTAGCCACGTCACGAAAACATGCCTATATAATTTTGACCCCCTTAAACCCCATTTTTATATAGTAAACTGGAGTTTACGGGGGTATACATTATTTTTCTTTTTTCTGCTCTAAACACAGATTGTGGGTACTCGATAGAACCGTCTTGATGTGGTATGCGTTAGAACCGTCTCGTCGAGGTGGTTCTAACGAGTAGCCACAACCGATGTTTTGAGCAGAAATATGAAACTATCAGAAATTTTTATATGAATTTTTTTTTGATCGTAAAATTCAGTATATTTGAATAGGTATGTTTTCGTAATGAAGGATCCAAAGAGTCTTTAGTTGGACAGTGAAGACTGAGCGGATCTGCCATTTCGCTGGGCGCACATGTAATTTTGTAGAAAATGCTGTGTCCCGGCTCCAATTAAATGCCTTACCGAGCCATGCTCTTGAATCTGCGGTATAGCTGTATGCTTTTACAGAAAGCATTCGCTTTTTATAAATACAGCTATAAAGTGGACTAGGTGTTTGGTGACAGCTGGGCCATCAAGAGTACATGGACAGTTCATGAAAGCGACGCTGTGCAAACGAGCGCGCGCATAACACATTTAGCGCAGCCTCAACACATATTGGATGTCTGGTACTGAAGTCGGGCACGTCGAGTATGATATAATGGTCTGAAATTTTATCTAGGAGTTCAAACCAAAGGCCTTCCGCTTGTAAGCTGGTCCCATGTGTGTTTGTGTTTGGTCGATCAGGTCTGTAATCATTGATAATATTGAATAACAGCCAACATTGTCATTTAAATTTAAATATTAAATTCAAATATGAAGCATGTACGTTCTATTATTGACTTTATTATCTAGTCACTGCTACCTTTCATTTTAAGTATTTAGATGTTTGTAAGGACCGTTGCGTTTATATATTATCTGGTAAATAAGATAACCATAATAGACCTAATGGGGGCATATAGGCCTTAGTAAACAGTGTAGACGCAGATCAGACGCCACAAAACGCATCAAATAACCAGCATTTTTAACGCATCAACCCGTACAAAAATGGATGATTTAAACTTTTAAAACAAATATCGGAAGATGTGTCAATATTTATAGTAAATATGGTAGTCTTCTGTTTGTAGAGTTATCAACCTTTGAGTTATCTAGAGTCTGACTTAATATATCGGCTTCCGGTTTGGAGAACCTACCGTAGGATCTTCTACGAAAGGCTTAGCGGCTGAAACAAGTTATACCCTAGAGTGTATTGTTCGTCTGATTTTTTTGGGTGGTTTTCGGGGTGAGGGTGGAAAGGGCGGGGGGGGGGGGGGGGGGGAGTGGGTTTACGGCCCTTGCAAGAACTTGGCTTTCCCAATGTGACCCGAGCGGGGCTCGAACCACAGCGGTGAGAAACCTGATGGATTGAGAGTCAGCTCTCTTACCCACCAGACTACGGGGGCCCGCCATATTGTTCGTCTGTCATTACTGACAATGACCAATCCTAATCAAATGCGTGAATGGTTATTGATTTTTGTGTTCTAAGATGGCTGATGAGACCAATCTTAGCTCTTAAACTGCCTGTTGCAGATAGAACAAGAGAGATCTGAGGAAGAAAGCTCTGTTGGTGATGCCTTATCTCTGGCTTGCCACTGAGCACTTTTCTGCTCAGCTTCACTCTTTTTGCTTCGTACTCACCAGCACCTCTTCTTATGAGGCCTCGCCACTTTGCACGATACTGCGCAATCTGTTCCCACGACTCTATTGGTATGTTGAAGTCTTTGAGGGAGGCTTTGCTGGTGACCTTGTATCGCTCCTTCTGACCACCATGGGGGCGTTATCCAACGTATAGTTCTCCTTAGAGGATTTTCTTTGTCAAAGGTTCGTCAGGCATTCTGGTAACATGGCATGTCCATCTTAATTGTGCCAATATCAGAAGAGTGTGTACACTCAGCATCCCTGTCCTTTGCAGGACGCCTGTGCCTGGAATCCTGTCTTGCCACTTGATGTTTAGTGGAAGTGGTTCAGTATTTTGGCTCCCTAGAGTGTAGCCACCAGCGCATGAACTTTACGACATGTGGTACGATATAAGCGTAGCTTAATCTGATACACTACTTATTGAATGCCCCTCTTATAAGACCTGGATACCATAGATTATAGATAAGAGTTTTCCGACATATGTCTTACCGGGGACATTAATTCTTCGTGTCGTTGCTCCCATAAAATCAGGTAAAGCGCTATGAAAAACATGAATGCTTAGCCTGTGACCGTTTTCTATATACCGTATCTATTTGTAATACTCATAACTCGCTGACTTAACATATTCGTCCTGACTGAGTTAAGGTCCCCAGTTATATAGTTTGAATAGGATAATATGGCCGGAAATGAATAAGGCTGTGTATAACATAGGACAATTAAGTGCTTAGCATGCTAAGTAAACATTTCACATCACGAAAACACGCCTATATAATTTTGACCCTATTAAACCCCACTTTTGTATATAAAAACTGGGTTTAGAGGGGTATACATTAGTTTTCTTATTTCTGCTCAAAAACAGAGATTGTGGGTACTCGTTAGAACCGCCTCAGCGAGGCGGTTCTAACGAGTACCTACAATCTATGTTTTGAGCAGAAATATGAAAAATATCAGAATTTTTTTTTTGAAAATTTTCATTTTTTGGTGGTAAAATTTTCAGTATATTTGAATAGGCATGTTTTCATAATGGGCAGATGATATTTTGATTGTTTTCGAGAAAATAGGCTTTAGCATTTCATGTAAATTGTCTCCAGAGGATTTTCCCAAGAAAATGGGCTTTGACATTTCATGTAGGTTTCCCCTAGAAAATAGACGGATATTTCATGCGAACCGTCTACTAGGAGATAGTTTTCATGAAATATCAACGTTTCTTTTCTGGGAAAGAAATAATTAGTAAAAATAGTGTCATTAATTTGTCGTCGGGTGAATATGCCCAGAGAGTGATAAAGATTAAAGTGTCACGTAAGGACTTTCTTCACTGAATACAACAAGAAACAGCCTTCCTTTCCTTTAAACGGAAGTGAGAATTTCCGTATATACTTACTGTAACTGTTCGGACACGCCTTGTCATATTTGTCCAATAATTTGTACAAGTCAGTTTGTCTACTTTTTTTTATATGTGTCGTGAAACTGCTGGATGAGTGGCAAACAGTGTAGAACCTAATCGGACGCCACGTTCTGTGCCGTCTGATCTGGATTCACACTTCGCTCAAGCCTGTCTGTGCCTATACTTAAGGCCATTACATTAAGCATTGCAAACGTGCAATCTACTTAGATCCCATAATACACGTGCATGTAATTGCATCCGGCAGTGCCAAAGACTTGACCCGAGTATGCCAGGACCAGATTGCGCACGCATCTGCGTAGTGTTATTTGAGCAGACGCTGTTTACGCATGCCTTAACCTTAAACTGCCAGTAACAACAATTGTCGTCTGCTTTGTCTTCTGCTTGTGATTTTTGAAGTCAGTTTTGCAAACAGTGTGGACCCAGATCAGACTGCTCCTCTAGGAGCAGTCTGATCAGGGTCCACACTGTTTGCCTGTATGCAAAAATAGGTTTGAAAAGTTTGCAAGAATATTCAGCAGACGACATAAACAGACGACATTTTCAGATGCAGGTTTTCTTGGCATTTTAAGGGTTAAGAAGATTTGTATTACCTCTGACTGTTAACGCCACAGGCGCTCTTCGCGTATAGACTCATTTTAGAAACTTTTAATAAGGTGAAAGAAGGCTTAAAGGGGTACTGACCTGGGTGACACAGATTATTATCAATTTAGCCGGGGCGCAGCGTTTCCAATAACATCGTACATCACGAAAACAGACCTGTATAATGTTGACCCCCTTAAACCCCACTTTTTATATAGTAAAACTGGGATTTACAGGGGTATACATTATTTTTCTTAGTTCTGCTCAAAACATAGATTGTGGGTACTCGTTAGAACCGCCTCGCCTCGGTGAAGCGGTTCTAACGAGTATACACAATCTATGTTTGGCGAGGCGGTTCTTACGAGTACCCCCAATCTATGTTATGAGCAAAAATATGAAGAATATCAGAATTGTCATCTGAAATTATGATTTTCATTTTTTGGTGGTAAAATTTTCAATATATTTGAATAGGCTTGTTTTCGTAATGATGTGCGCCCAGCAAAGACTCAGATCAGTCTGCACAATCTGATCAGAGTGTTTGCAGGGTACTCTTTGTGTAGCCAAGGATCCAAAGCACCTTCAGGCGGGCAGAAGAGACTCTGATCAGTCGCATGCTGATCTGAACTTAAGTTGGGCATTTATGCAGTCTTGTACAAAATGCTGTGCCCCGGCTCATTAGAAACTTTTAATAATAATAAGGTGAAACTAAGCTTAAAGGGGTACTGACCGAGGCGACGGATTATAATGAACATTTATAGAGTAACTAGCCTTAAATTGATTCTTGCGCACCAAGAAGGCACCGTTTCTCATAAAAGAAACGGTTTGATTTTTTTCTTCTCATTACGAAAACACGCCTATTTAAATATACTGAAAATTTTACCACCAAAAAATAAAAATTTTCAGATGAAAGATTCTGATATTTTTCGTATTTCTGCTCAAAACATAAATTGTGGGTACTCGTTTGAACCGCCTCGATGAGGCGGTTCTAACGAGTACCCACAATCTATGTTTTAGAGCAGAAATAAGAAAATAATGTATACCCCTGTAAACCCAGTTTTATTATATAAAAGTGGGGTTTGAGGGGGTCAACATTATATAGGCATGTTTTCGTGATGTACGCCACAAAAAGTTTGGATTAGGAAAAACAAATGTAAAGTACATGTAGGAGAGGGGCCGATTTATCGAATGTAAAATTCAACGATTTTTGCTGCACACTGAGTTACAATGTATATATTTGAAAAAAAAAAAAAAAAAAAAAAAAAAACTTCGGATTTACACACACATATATGAAAATATATATTATCACCCGCAGACTTTTTTTTTATATGTCGGCGCCTGTCTACCTCTACAACTTATAGTTTATGATTATTTGTTAGCATTACGAAAACACGCCTATACAACTATATTGAAAATTTTACCACCAAAAAAATGAAAATTTTCAGATAAAAAATTCTGATATTTTTATATTTCTGCACAAAACATAGATTGCGGGTACTCGTTAGAACCGCCTCGATGAGGCGGTTCTAACGAGTACACACAATCTATGTTTTGAGCAGAAATAAGAAAAATAATGTATACCCCTGTAAACCCCAGTTTTACTGTATAAAAGTGGGGTTTAAGGGGGTCAAAATTATATAGGTATGTTTTCGTAATGGGTCAATCAATCGATTAACATTTAGCGAGAACTTAAATTTGTTTCAAAGCGATATAATATTGCGTTGTTTTTTCTTGTTCAATACATTAAAATTGAATTTTCATCAAGTTATTTTTAATACATGGCTCAAGGGAAAATGAGTATATTCAGTTGGCAAGATGATTTCATAGATACGTTACTTTATTTCAGGTGATTATTTTTGCCCTCTTTCGCAGAGGCGGACAGAAACTTGCCTCTCTAGTATTCGAAAGCCTTTCAAATAAGGACGCTACCTTTTACGCTTAGCACTCTGGCTAAATATCTCAGCAGACGATGTTTTTTCCAGAAAACAGGTTTTGACGTTCCATGCAAATTGTCTCCATTGGAGACAATTTGCTTGGAATGTCAAATTCTATTTTATGGAAAAAATAAGAAAAATGCCATCACTTTGTCGTTTGCTGAATTAGCCCAGAGAATGGTAAAGTTTAAGGAAATGATACTTCTAGAAGAAGAAAATTCTACCCTTAAAGAATAGCCGTACTGAAAAGAAAAACATTTCCATTTCAGAGTTATTTCCCTTTGAGTTATATCCATTTACCTTAATTATGAATGAGTTGATATATAGGAAATGAACATAATAATTGAGCCGTACCAAGAGAAAGTAGTCCTTATCAATATGCGAACCACGACAGCTCCGATCAGACTGCGCATTCGCAGAATCTAATCAGGACCTTTGTCCGTTGATGTATAGTACAAAATGGTTCTCATCACGAAAACATACCTATATAATTTTGACCCCCACACTAAACCCCACTTTTATATAGTAAAACTGGGGTTTACAGGGGTATACATTATTTTTCTTATTTCTGCACAAAAACATAGACTGTGGGTACTCGTTAGAACCGCCTCGCCGAGGTAGTTCTAACGAGTACCCACAGTCTATGTTTTGAGCAGAAATATGAAAAATATCAGTTTTTTTTTTTATCGTGTTTTCGTAATGTTTCCGTTGATGTATAGTACAAAACGGTTCCGTAAGCGATTTATTCCCATTACGTCTATTCCCATTTTGTCTACTATTTTGACAACTTTTCCCATTTCGTCTATTCATACATTCCCATTTCTACTGTGGGTATTTTGACACCTATGCAGCCTACTCAAGATTACAGTGGTGTATAAACCCATATTATATATATTGTACGGAAACATGACAGGCAGGCAAAGCACTCATTGTATACCCAGATCAGACTTAAAGAATATCTGGTTCTACCTTTTTGGTGTACTTGTTTTCCTTATTATCCATCCTCATTCAATTTGTATGGAAACATGGCAATCAGTCAAATCAACCAGTGTAGACTCAGATCCTAATCATTAATCGGTATTTTAATGATCAAAGTTAATCATATAAATTATATCAGAACAGTTTGGGTCCAGATCTTGGTCATTATATAGAAAAATAAAAAGTAGACGAAATGGGAATTACCCTCAGAAATGGAGTAGACGAAATGGGAATAAAAAACAGTAGATGAAATGGAAATAGACGAAATGGGAAGTTACATGTACCCTATAAGCGGACACCAAAGGCCCTGACGGACCGCTTGCATTTGTGACCCTTTTCGTGTGGTTCACGTTTTCAAAATAAAACCCGCAATCGTCAGTTTTCCCAAATGGGTGGTATGATTTTTGAAATCACGTACGCGCGAACAAGCATGTTCACCACATGCGAAAGAAAGACACCATCGTGGTCAATACCATTTTTATCATATTGTTTGCATATGTCTTTAACAGGACTGAAATAAACTTACGATTTGGGACTTATTCTCCCAATCTACGGGAGGGGGACATGTTGATTTTGATGCGAATCCCGTTGGCGTCGACGTTGGCATGACACTTTCTTGTCTGCACAATATCTTATGAACCAAAGGTTAGATTCGGATATATAACTGGGACATAAGAAAAAGCTGATTATGTTTGGTGATCGTGACGTAATTTATGATGTCACGGCAGTAGAAAAACTAAAAATTCACGGTTGGGGGACATCTATTTTCTCTGAAAACACTGTTACTAGTTTTGTTCTTACTTTTCTTACACTGACCTTTCATGCAAATTTTCTCGGCCTATGGAGGCAATTTGCATGGAATGTCAAAGTGAGTTTTCTCGGCAAATATCGGAAATATTAACAAATTTCGTCTGCGGAATTTGTTTCAAACACGCTAAGCGTTAAACATACAATCAGCTTTGGCGTTACATGCAGATGATCTCCTAAGGAGACACTTTGCATGAAATGTCAAAGTCTATTTTCTGAAAACAAAACAAAAAAAAAAAAAACTATTTCAAATTGTCGACTGCTGATTTTTACTAGGATGCTATCTGTTTAAAAGGGTCTTGTAACTACCGTAAACATCCGATATAAGAAAGAGTGCAGGATGACTCACATGCACTATTATATTCAGTTCAAGTGTACTGTATAACAAACAGTTGCATTCGTGCGCCCACACCCAGTCCTGTTTGAACTCCATAAAATATTTATCTGCAGAAACAATTGCGAGGCAACGTCAAGAGACGTATACTTCCGAACTTGTGCGCCCAGGGAAAGTTCAGATCAGACTGCGCATTCGCGCAATCTGATCTGAACTTTCCCTGGGCGAATTTTGGGATGCCAAGTTTTGTTCATGCGGACAATGAAGACTGATTAGACTGGGCGGACGCGCAGGCTGATTTGAGTCTTCATTTGGCGCTCATTTCTGAAGGTACGTTTTCTCAAATTACGGATTAATTAATTTATCATGTGCTGCTAAAATTGCATCAATAGGTAGCGGTA
Organism: Anodontia alba; assembly: GCA_964016985.1. Classification (NCBI taxonomy): domain Eukaryota; kingdom Metazoa; phylum Mollusca; class Bivalvia; order Lucinida; family Lucinidae; genus Anodontia; species Anodontia alba. The sequence goes on from OZ024831.1 coordinate 41,221,964, forward strand.
TTTGATTTTCTCAGCTGGCTAATTTGCAATATATCAAGTACTGACTATCCATATCAAACATTAACCCATTTAATCCGAATGGACTCTTCTACCGCGTTTTCGACAGTTCCGCCTTCAACTGCAGGTGTGTCTGGTTTACTTTTTTTGAACAAAATATCATTTATTAAATGCAAATAATGTAGATCCTGATCAGATGCCATGTTCTCTGGCGTCTGATCAGGATCTACACTGTTTGCCAATGGTTTAAATCAACACCCTCATTTTCAGTGATGGTTCAGTATGATAAGAGGCTGTGGGAAGGGTTCAGAATTGTGAGGTTTTAAACCAGCCTGTCTGTTGCTTTGTTTTATCTGCTTCTAACATTTTTTCTACTGCATAAATCTGTCTTAATGAGTCTTTCTCATTTCCCATATTATATGGTAAAAATTCTTTGGCTTACATAGCTCTAGATAACAGGAGTATCAGGATACTTATTGTTCTCACGTCTTCCCCAAAACATATGTTATGGTACTCATTAGAGGCGTACTCATTAGAAGCCCCTGAAGAAGCATATGTTTTGGATATTTGTTAGAATCACCTCACGAAGTCAATCTTCTTTGTAACAGCTTCGATAGAACGACAAAGTTCGTAATAATGGTAAACTTTGCTCAAGAGGAGACAGTTAATCAGACTATATATACAAGAATATTGTATTTAAGAAGCATATGTTTTGGATATTCGTTAGAATCACCTCACTGAATCTATCTTCGTTATACCGACACTCGATACAACGACAAATTTCTTTATTATGGTAATTAGACTGGCACGAAACTTTCTGAAGAAGCCAACTGAACTGGATCTGCACTGTTCGTCATTCAGTATGTGAATTTTTATCAACAACTTAGATAAAGTAATCTAACTGGCTGAAAAGAAGAAGTAGGCGTGGCATCTTTATTTATTCAGCATGGCAATGGTTAAGAGAGATAACCGTTCGCGTGCACCTCATGTTGAAATTGTAAGTTGCACAGAAAAAGCCATGCTTCTCATGTGCACCCTTGCAATCTGACCAAGATCTTTCATTTTACGGAATCAAGTAATGTTGTTTGCAAGAAGAAGTGAAGACCTGGAGCGGATTGTACAGATGCACTGGCTGATCAGGGCATTTATTTATATGTTAGTAACATTTGCCTTTTTGCCACGACTTGTTTATTTTTAGCCCATTTATGCCTAGCGTCCCACAAAATTAACATTGACAAGCAGTGAAGACCCTGATTAGACGCCACAGAACGCGGCGTCTGATCAGGGTCTACACTGTTTGCATTTAAGAAAAGAACTTTTATGAAATATGGTAATAATAAAAGCTAACCAGACACCCCTTCTGTTAGAAATGGACCAGTCCAAAGATAAGGTAGTAGAGTCCATATTGCATAAATGGGTTAAAAGTCACTGATGGTAAATTTAAATACTAGCAGATTCTGAAAAAAAAAAATAAATAAATAAAGAACCCACTCGACGTTTCACGAAAATCGACTCCTAATCTATGAGATGTCAGTTCCTATTTTCTTTGAACAATAAACCTCCCCGTATTTGTATGTTAATCCCTAAACCGCCAATCACACAGCAGCAGAAGTCATTCTTTGTTTTTCAAATTTTATTCTGAGAAAATAAGGCTAGACATTTCATGTGATTCGTTTGTCAAGCAGACGATTCACATTAAATTTCAAGCCTTATTTATTCTGAAAATAAATTAAATATAATAAAGTGTCCTTTGCTTCCATTTTGCATGTAGCTTTAAGGGTTAACGTTTATCATGCTGAGTAAAAGATTGATTTGCAATTTTATTTTTCTTATTTTTCCCAGAAAACAGGGTTTGACATTTCATGCAAATTGGCTACCATGAAATCTCAAATCCTGTGAAAAACAACAACAACAAAAAAAAAAAAAAAAAAAAAAAAAAAAAAAAAAACAACAACAAAAAAACATTAATTTGTCGTCTGCTGAATAAGCCCAGATAATGGTAAAGTTATATGACACACAGCTGGTAGATAATTCGACAAGTAGAGCGAAACGCAATCAATTTTCACCGCATGATAGGTTGATGGCGTTTCATCACTGGTTAACTTGATACAACCCAAATGGATTCAATTTGCTATTTGAAAGTTTTTTGTTGGAGATTTCTATCAAAACATAATTCATCAGTCTACAATAGTAATGATTACATCATTCCATTTCTCGTACGTATAAGCCACTGTACCTGTTCTACTGTAGAGTTCATTGCTCTATATTTTAAGGTAAACGTGTCAGTTATTTTTTTACAGGGGTATAGATTAATTTTCTCATTTCTGCTCAAAACATAAATTGTGGATACTCGTTAGAACCGCCTCGCCGAGGCGGTTCTAACGAGTACCCACAATCTATGTTCTGAGCAGAAACATGAAAATTATCAGAATTTTTTGTCTGAAAATTTTCATTTTGTGGTGGTAAAATTTTCAGTATATTTGAATAGGCATGGTTTCGTAATGTATCACCCAAATCGTATTTCCGCGGTCGTGTCAATAGCAGCAACACGACGCCTCATATAGCCACTGTTCCTACTGTTTATGTCCACACCACTCAGTTCATTGCTCTATATTCTAAGGTAAACGTGTCAGTTATTTTTTTGACTACTGTGCATGATACGACTGACGGTCAATCGAAACAGAACTGGACATACCAGTACTGCAGCCTTAATCAGGACCGTTATAAATATATCTTCATATTACTATGCGGGTCATCGTCTTGGGCAAATATACCATGCCAGGCTTAGAATGGATTGTGGAGCACCGCAACAGCATCGCTTTTTATGTGTTGTAGACAATCCATTGTGTAGTGGCTCAGTTGATGACACAAGATATTGTCTGTTGGTATGTAATCGGTTTCGTATCCTCACAGTTGAACTAATGGACGCTGTTTCCTAAATATGCCAACCTACCCTACAACCAGAACTTTATAATAACACAAACCTTACACTATCTTAGCCCTGACTTTATTGTAAAATGAAAACGGTTCAGCTGACCTATTCGAATTCACACAGATACTAATTGTATAGTTTTTGGTCGTACACAAACGTCAAAAGGTAGTTGTCCACGTGTTCATCATTGACCAAAGTAATCAAACCGCGCGGTAGATGAAATCTAGGTAACGGTTATTTATACATGTAGCCGCGCTTTTCTTGTCGCTGTGACATCAGAGTGCTGTTGATAGAGGTTTCTCTGTAAAAGCAGGACTGGGACATTTGGGACATTGGCAAACAGTGCAGATCCCGATCAGACGCCGCAAAACGCGGCGTCTGATCAGGGTCTGCACTGTTTGCTTAAATTACAGGAAGTTACAGGTCATATGGGACAGGCTGAAGAGTCACCGTTCAGGATCATTTCCCCAGCCTACACTCAGTACTCTCAGTACTTTGATTCTTGCTACTTTTGTAGATTTCTTGTTTATTAAAGTTTGCCGATGCTGTACAAATATCAAGAGTCACCCATAACTTACGCATGCCGGAAACTCGTAACAATAAAGGCATATGTAGCAGATGAGAAACAGACCTAACGAAATGCATTTTGTCAGTCTACAAACACACGCACGCATGCTAATGAAATAAAAAGACCGACATTAGATAAAGTTAACAACAATATCTGTTTGACATCTACATAGAGTAATGAACCACAGACGTCCTGATCTTAACGGAGAAAAACAAAAGCAAAAAAATAAAAATAAAAAAAAAACAAAAAATAGGAACGTTTTGTTTTTCTTCAATGCGTGAAAACATAGATCATAGTATTGTTTTTCTTCAATGCGTGAAAACATAGATCATAGTATTGTTTTTCTTCAATGCGTGAAAACATAGATCATAGTATTGTTTTTCTTCAATGCGTGAAAACATAGATCGTAGTATTGGTGATAGAAGCAATGCGCTTCATTACATATTACAAGCACTGGTCAACTTGTTTCTCAGACCCTAGTGTCAGCATCGCAAGATCTGCTGTCAATACAGTACCAACATTGTCCCAGTCAGCATTCTACGTAAATCTATATCGGGCCGTCATCGGCCCGTCAGGGTAGCTGACGGGCCGATGACGGCCCGATATAGATTTACGTAGAATGCTAGCTGGGGTCAAGCGTGTGACGGGTGCTGTCTTCAGCAGAGTAATATAAACGATTTAAAATTATACAAACTGTTCTTTCCATTTGCGCTGAATATAAAGAAAGAAAACTAATAATCACTGATGTCCAGTTCAGACAATCTGGAATATCGTGCAATATATCGGAAGCGTGATACTTCTTGTGAGAATCACTCTCCATGTCACATTGAAAGACCATTGTAATATAAATGAAGCTCTGATGAAAGCGATTTTATGCCATACACACCCTTTGACATGTTTGTAACTGTACAAATATCTAGCCATTACGAAAACACGCCTATTCAAATACATTGAGAATTTCACCAGCAAAAACTGAATTTTTTCAGATAGAAATTCTGATTTTTTTCATATTTCTGCTAAAAGCATAGATTGTGGGTACGCGTTAGAACCGCCTCGCTGAGGCGGTTCTAACAGGTACCCACAATCATGTTTTTGAGCAGAAATAAGAAAAAATAATTTATACCCCTGTAAACCTCAGTTTTACTATATAAAATTGGGGTTTAAGGTGGTCAAAATTTTAATGGCATGTTTTCGTGATGTTATGCCATACACACCCTTTGACATGTTTGCAACTCTACAAATATCTACCTATTACTCTACTAGAGCGATGAACGTTCTGTACATGAACTCGTTTTACACAGTTGAAGAGTAGGAAATTGAGATGTGACGTGTGAAATGTGTTAACTGACTAGGGTACCAGTTCGATGATGCTTTGCTGCAGTTTTCTTGTTGCTGAGTGCAAACAGATGACTGTGTTGTCTCATATATAGACACAATAAATAAACTGATCAACAAATAAATAAAGTACATTGTAGTAGTAAATGCACCCGATAAGATTTCTAGCAGATGATTACAGAGATTCCTTTTGACTGTCGGTCGTATCTAATCTCTGTAGTCGGTCGTAACACTACCGATTTTTTTTTTTTCATTTTAACTAAAAGCACTTTAAATTAGAAGAAATGCTGGTAATATGTTCGGTTTAGCAGAGGGTTAGCGTTTCATATCAAACCATGCCAAGTAGAATCTCTCGGAAAATATCGCTACCTATTGTTAAAACATTCCTTGACCGCTTAGGTCCGTACACGACAACGAAATGTGGATTGTGATGAGTGCAAACACATCCCCTGTTCATATAATATGAACATTATGTCGTTTTTGTAACCCGCCATACGACAGTGGCGGGGTATTATGGTATCACATTGGACGTCAGTGCGTCCGGCTATCGTGCGGCCGTCCGTATTTTCGTTTCCAGGCGGTAAATTGACTAAATGTCAGTGGATTTTAACCACACTTGGACTGCGCATTGATATTATCGAGATATGTTTGGGACTGCTAATAGGCAAATGTCGCCAATTTTTGACAGAGTTACCGGCCCGCTAAATCTCCGTATTTTAGTTTCCGGACGATAACTTGCGTAAATATCAACGGATTTTTACCAAACTTGATATTTGCATTTGTAATGTGGAGATCTCGTTCGGGATTGATAGTGAGCAAATTTCGTCAGTTTTTGACAGAGAGACGTGTCCGCGGTACTATTGTTTTACGTTTTTATTGTTTAAACGCTGACTTGACACACCTCAACACGAAATCACGCCTATATAATTTTAACCCCGTTAAACCCCACTTTTATATTGTAAAACTTTGGTTTACAGGGGTATATAATAGTTTTCTTATTTTGCTAAAAAGCATAGATTGTGGGTACTCGTTAGAACCGTCTCGCCGAGGCGGTTCTAAAGAGTACCCACAATCTATGATTTGAGCAGAAATATAAAAAAGAATATCAGATTTTCTTTTACCTGAAAATTTTCCTTTGGTTGTAAAATTTTCAATATATTTGAATAGGCGTGTTTTCATGATGAATATATGCATCAAAATCACAGTTTCCTTATGAAACACATCCCTTTTCCGAACGCACCCTCATGTACGAAGATGCCTCTGTTACTTAAATCGATTTGCCACTTGCTTGGTTATCATAATTTGGCAGTCAGTTAAAATGATATACTTTACCTTACAGAGTGATACTTGTTTATACTTGTATAGAAATTCGCAGACAGCGAAAGTCTTATCCTACCCACCCCACACCGCACTCTATCCTCCACTACGTGTTCGCGCCATCGTACATGCATATCAGGTCTTCGCTGTCTGCTTACAGATCAGGGCCCAGTTGTTCAAAACTAACGATGTTGTTAGTTAACGTAGCTTTAAAATTTTGATCATTAAACATGGCATATATGCTAATATTTTTGCTAAAGAAACGTTAGTACATGTACTCACATTTTTTTTTTCAGTAAAAATACCTGCGTTTGATATTGTACTTACAAATGTTCTAGACACGCTAACATTTTGACCACTTACGAGCTCGTTCAGCTAACGAAGTTTTGAACACTTCGGACCAGAAATGCCGTATTTATCCTAAGTAATCTGACGGATAGGTCTGAGCCTGAGAACGTGTTGACTGATCCGACTCTACACCGTTTGTCAATCATCCATCAGCTCTTGGTAAAATGGGCCTGGTCAAACTTTGATACAGGCATGAATAGATGTAACGACAAAATATATTTATATGAATTGCAAATGCCCCCAAGTCTGTGCCAGCCGGTCATATTCTTCTCTGGCTAGCGTAGTCTAGGGGAAAATCCAGAGATGGTTCGTGGGGGAGCGGATCCTTCTAACCCATTTTGACTCAAAAAATCATTTTCATTGGATCTTTTGGATAAATCTGATAAATATTTAAATATTGTGTTTACCCTAAATATTCGCACACCTTACCTCATCACGTAAACATGCCTATATAATTTTGACCCCCGTAAACGCCACTTTTATAGTTAAATTTGGGTTTACAGGGTATACATTATTTTTCGTATTTCTGCTCAAAATATAGATCGTTGGTACTCGTTAGAACCGCCTCGTCGAGGCGGTTCTAACGAGTACCCACAATCTATGTTTTGAACAGAAATATAAAGAATATCAAAATTTTTTATCTGGATTTTTTTTTTATTTTTTGATGGTAAGATTTTCAGTATATTTGAATAGGCATGTTTTCGTAATGTTTACCATGTACTTCACCTCAAATCTTGACAAATCTATTTTACTATAATGTACATGTCCATGTGCCTAAAACTGCCGAACGAATGGCAAACAGTGTAGACCCTGATCAGACGTAGTGCTCTGTGGCGTCGGATCAGGGCCAACACTGTTTGCTGAGGTCTGCATAATTAAGGTTACAATGGTATTTTGTTCAAATCAACCCCTGAGATATTTTGAATCCTAGCTTAAGATTCACTCAAGTACATGTAAGAATAAAGTATTGATGAACTGCGGCGAAATTAAACACATTTATGTCTAGCGCCCCATAAAATAGAACATTGGCAAACAGTGAAGACCGGGATCAGAGGCCACAGAACGCGGCGTCAGATTCCGTTCTACACTGTTTGCATTTATATACATGAATTTCTATTATAATAATAAAAGCTGCAGCCACAGCTTTTAACTAGTAATGGAATTTTCCAAATAATGAGGTAGAAGAATCCTCTAGGCATTTATGGGATACAAGTAATATAGTGGCAGATAGGAGAGGGAAAGATCGTGTGCAGGAAGATTTTGGTCTTCATTGTCCTTTTCACTCAGTACCAGGCATTACGAAAACATGCCTATTCAAATATATAGAAAATTTCATCTCCAAAAACCGAAAATATTCAGGTAAAAAACTCTGATATTTTTCATATTTCTGCTCAAAACATAGATTGCGTCGCAGAGGCGGTTCTAACGGGTACCCACAATCGATGTTTTTGAGCAGAAATAAGAAAAAATGATTTATACCCCTGTAAACCTCAGTTTTACTATATAAAATTGGGGTTTAAGGTGGTCAAAATTTTAATGGCATGTTTTCGTGATGGTATGCCATACACACCCTTTGACATGTTTGCAACTCTACAAATATCTACCTATTACTCTACTAGAGCGATGAACGTTCTGTACATGAACTCGTTTTACACAGTTGAAGAGTAGGAAATTGACATGTGACGTGTGAAATGTGTTAACTGACTAGGGTACCAGTTCGATGATGCTTTGCTGCAGTTTTCTTGTTGCTGAGTGCAAACAGATGACTGTGCTATCTCGTATATAGACACTTTAAATAAACTGATCAAAAAATAAATAAAGTACATTTGTAGTAGTAAATGCACCCGATAAGATTTCTAGCAGATGATTACAGAGATTCCTTTTGACTGTCGGTCGTATCTAATCTCTGTAGTCGGTCGTAACACTACCGATTTTTTTTTTTTTTTTTTTTTTTTTTTTTTTCTTTTTTTTTTCATTTTAACTAAAAGTACTTTAAATTAGAAGAAATGCTGGCAATATGTTCGGTTTAGCAGAGGGTTAGCGTTTCATATCAAACCATGCCAAGTAGAATCTCTCGGAAAATATCGCTACCTATTGTTAAAACATTCCTTGACCTCTTAGGTCCGTACACGACAACGAAATGTAGATTGTGATGAGTGCAAACACATCCCCTGTTCATACAATATGAACATTATGTCGTATTGGTAACCCGCCATACGACAGTGGCGGGGTATTATTGTATCACGTTGGACGTCCGTGCGTCCGGCTATTGTGCGGCCGTCCGTATTTTCGTTTCCAGGCGGTAACTTGACTAAATGTCAGTGGATTTTAACCACACTTGGACTGCGCATTGATATTATCGAGATATGTTTGGGACTGCTAATAGGCAAATGTCGCCAATTTTTGACAGAGTTACCGGCCCGCCAAATCTCCGTATTTTAGTTTCCGGACAATAACTTGAGTAAATATCAACGGATTTTTTTTACCAAACTTGATATTTGCATTTGTAATGTTCGGGATTGATAGTGAGCAAATTTCGTCAGTTTTTGACAGAGAGACGTGTCCGCCACGACAGTGGCGGGGTACTATTGTTTTAAGTTTTATTGTTTAAACGCCGACTTGACACACCTCAACACGAAAACACGCCTGTATAATTTTAACCCCGTTAAACCCCACTTTTATATTGTAAAACTTTGGTTTACAGGGGTATATATTAGTTTTCTTATTTTGCTAAAAAGCATAGATTTTGGGTACTCGTTAGAACCGTCTCACCGAGGTGGTTCTAAAGAGTACCCACAATCTGTGATTTGAGCAGAAATATAAAAAAAGAATATCAGATTTTCTTTTACCTGAAAATTTTCCTTTGCTTGTAAAATTTTCAATATATTTGAATAGGCGTGTTTTCATGATGAATATATGCATCAAAATCACAGTTTCCTCATGAAACACATCCCTTCTCCGAACGCACCCTCATGTACGAAGATGCCTCTGTTACTTAAATCGATTTGCCACTTGCTTGGTCATCATAATTTGGCAGTCAGTTAAAATGATATACTTTACCTTACAGAGTGATACTTGTTTATACTTGTATAGAAATTGTCTTATCCTACTCACCCCACACCGCACTCTATCCTCCACTACATGTTCGCGCCATCGTACATGCATATCAGGTCTTCGCTGTCCGTTTACAGATCAGGGCCCAGTTGTTCAAAACTAACGATGTTGTTAGTTAACGTATCTTTAAAATTTTGATCATTAAACATGGCATTTATGCTAATATTTTTGCTGAAGAAACGTTAGTACATGTACTCACATTTTTTCAGTAAAAATACCTGCGTTTGATATTGTACTTACAAATGTACTAGACACGCTAACATTTTGACCACTTACGAGCTCGTTCAGCTAACGAAGTTTTGAACGCTTCGGACCAGAAATGCCGTATTTATCCTAAGTAATCTGACGGATAGGTCTGAGCCTGAGAACGTGTTGACTGATCCGACTCTACACCGTTTGTCAATCATCCATCAGCTCTTGGTAAAATGGGCCTGGTCAAACTTTGATACAGGCATGAATAGATGTAACGACAAAATATATTTATATGAATTGCAAATGCCCCCAAGTCTGTGCCTACCGGTCATATTCTTCTCTGGCTGGCGTAGTCTAGGGGAAAATCCAGAGATGGTTCGTGGGGGAGCGGATCCTTCTAACCCATTTTGACTCAAAAAATCATTTTCATTGGATCTTTTGGATAAATCTGATAAATATTTAAATATTGTGTTTACCCTAAATATTCGCACACCTTACCTCATCACGTAAACATGCCTATATAATTTTGACCCCCGTAAACGCCACTTTTATAGTAAAATTTGGGTTTACAGGGTATACATTATTTTTCTTATTTCTGCTCAAAATATAGATCGTTGGTACTCGTTAGAACCGCCTCGTCGAGGCGGTTCTAACAGTACCCACAATCTATGTTTTGAACAGAAATATAAAGAATACCAAAATTTTTTATCTGGATTGTTTTATTTTTTGATGGTAAGATTTTCAGTATATTTGAATAGGCATGTTTTCGTAATGTTTACCATGTACTTCGCCTCAAATCTTGACAAATCCATTTTACTATAATGTACATGTCCATGTGCCTAAAACTGCCGAACGAATGGCAAACAGTGTAGACCCTGATCAGACGCAGTGCTCTGTGACGTCGGATCAGGACCTAAACTGTTTGCTGAGGTCTGCATAATTAAGGTTAATATGGTATTTTGATCTAATCGAACCCCTTAGATATTTTGAATCCTCGATTTATTTTGCCCAAGTACATGTAAGAATGGAGTATTGACAAACAACGGCGAAATAAAACACATTTATGCCTAGCGCCCCATAAAAACAGTGCAGACCCGGATCAGAGGCCTCAGAACGCGGCGTCAAATTCCGTTCTACACTGTTTGCATTATATACAGGAATTTCTGTTATAATAATAAAAACACCAGGCACCCCATTTAACTGGTAATGGAACTGTCCAAATAACGAGGTAGAAGAATCCACTAGACGTTAATGGGTACATGTGGTATATTGGCAGATAGGAGAGGGAAAGATCGTGTGCAGGAAGATTTTGGTCTTCATTGTCCTTTTCACTCAGTACCAGGCATTACGAAAACACGCCTATTCAAATATATAGAAAATTTCATCTCCAAAAACCGAAAATTTTCAGGTAAAAAACTCTGATATTTTTCATATTTCTGCTCAAAACATAGATTGTGGGTACACGTTAGAACCGCCTCGGCGAGGCGGTTCTAACGAGTACCCACAATCTATGTTTTTGAGCAGAAATAAGAAAAATAATGTATACCCCTGTAAACCCCAGTTTTACTATATAAAAGTGGGGTTTAAGGGAGTCAAAATTATATAGGCATGTTTTCGTAATGTATCACCCTAATCGTATTTCCGCGGTCGTGTCAATAGCAGCAACACGACGCCTCATATAGCCACTGTTCCTACTGTTTATGTCCACATCACTCAGCTGCTGCCATTGATATTAATACAGTCGCCGGTATTTCACAGTATTATATGCCAGTATATCTCTAAATATGTGACAGAAATTCCGAAAATAGATTGTTTATAAACGATATTACTGACCTTTTGACGGAATGTACGTCAACGAAAGCTAAAGACAGTTTGACGGCTGTTCGCAATTTTAAACAACAAAATAAACTGTTAGAAAAATTGTTCCGGCTCCAGGGCGTTTGAATATCGTACATTCATTGTCCGACATATTGCCGTTCGTACTACATATTGGCATTCTAGCTTACTTCTGGTAAAACCTTACTTTTTATTGTCTGAAATACTTTAATCTCAACCCCCGATGGCTCGTTTATCGTTGCTGATTCGAACTCGTTTTTGAGTCCCTGGCAAATTCTTGGATAATCTTGAAAACAAATGTTTCCAAAAAAAAAAAAAAAAGGAAAATTTTATTATTCTATCGGGCAAAGTATGTTCTGTGTACTTGTTAGAATTGCCTCATCGATGTGATTCTAATGAGTGCATTCAACATACGATATAAATTAAACCCATTTGCCCCCTGACCTTTGGCTACAATTAACCCTCGATTACTCGAACTACCCTAGATTGAACAATTCAGTTGCGCCCAAATGTTCGAACCAATGAAGCTCGACTGTATTTTCAAATGAAAAGTAGATACATGAAGACCCATTCAACTTTGAATAAGCTGCTACTGATAATTTAACATCACTGTATGATAGAAGATAATGTTTGGAGAGATAGTTTGCTAACTAGGCTACGTAGCCTTATTATGTTAACGGACTAGTGGCTTTGACTGTAAAAAAAAAACACTTTAAAAGTTCTGTAGCAGCTTCATGTATTCTCGTAGCTTACCTGAGCGCGAAGTATGCACCAATGTCTTTTTTATTTTGAAAGTTTAGTTGACCTGCTTTAACAGATTTTGTCTGGTCCGTATGACTTTGTGTTCTGCACATTGTGCGAGTTGCTTCATATGATTTGGCACTCCCTTTATCAGTATCCATAGTAATTTTATATGTTTATATTCATTCTTCACATATAGCACATGATTCTGCCTGTAGCCTGGCAGAGGACATAGTCTCTGCTGCTTTTGAAGTCCTGTTCCTGGAGTGTGGTACTCTCTAGGCCATCATAAAGATACCACAAACCCTGTATAAGTACACTTCAGTTGAAGTGGCCACCTTTTCCATGTCACTGCCAATAGTGAGTACCTGGAATAAGGCGAATGTTTGAGCTAATAACAGTTGACAGAAGCCTTTAATCACTCAGTGATTATAGGCTCCTGCAGTTGAACAATATGCATATTTTTAAAGAAAGGTCAGTGTATCAATTATGGCATTTTCATAGGAATTGCTGTGCAGTGCTTTAAGCACAAGTCATATGAATGTAATACTTTAATATGATGTGTGAACGGTTGATTTTATTGAAGCTAATTCTTAAAATACCTTGGAATGCATCCGTTGATTCCAAGTTAAGTTTTTTCCCACTTGTCAGTGTTGTGCCACTAGTTATTGTTGTGCCACTAATGACCGATGTGCCACTAGTCCATGATGTGCTACTTTTTACTATGACAGTCATTGATGTGCCAGAGAGAAATCTGTCTATAGAACAATCATAAGTACTATAAATCCATCCAAGGTCTCTATACCATTTATATCATCATATCTAGATATTAAGACAATTTATTCATCTGAGTTATGATAATAGTCTCAATAAATCTGTCCCTAAGAATAGCATGACTTTTTTTTCATTTTTTTTAGCGAAGACACATTATTCTTTTCACCAGTGACCAAAAGCCATTTATTTTTTTTCTCACTTATCTAAAGCTGGATTATTTTTTCCAGTATTAGTAAACCCGTAATGTAATATTTTTTAAAGAAAAAAAAAAAAAAAAAAAAAAAAAAAAACAGCCGCCATGACCGCCATCTTTAAAACCCATCTTGAACTTCTTCTCCTGAACGGAAAGGCCAGCTTACTCGAAACTTGGTAGGAAGTATCGGGTTGACTTGTAGATAAAAAAAAAAATAATAATAAAAAAATAAATAAATAAATAAATAACTAAAATCGTTCCGTTTGGAAATCTAAGATGACCGTCATGGCCGCCATCCTGAAAATATCTTTTGAGTTCTCCAGTACCGATCGGAAATCCAAGATGGCCTCCGTGGCCGCAAATTTGAACAGTTATTTTAAAATTCTTCTGAACCAAAAAAAAAAAAAGCCAATTGACTCGAAACTTGGTAGGAAGTAACGGGTTGACTTGTAGATAAAAAAAAAAAAAAAAAAAAAATCGTTCCGTTCAGAAAACCAAAGATGGCCGTTATGACCACCATCTTGAAAATCTCTTTTGAGCTTCTCCTGTACGGAAACTCGAAACTTGGTAGCATGTATCAGAGCGACTTGTAGATTAAAAATAGCTTAAAATCGTGTTGATCAGAATTCCATGAAAGCTGCTACAGCCGCCATGTTGAAATTCTATTTTTAACATCTCCTGAATCTAAAGGCCAATTGATATTATACAAAATAGCTAAAATCATTCTGATCGAAAATCCAAGATGGCCACCATGGCCGCTGTCTTGAAAATCTATTTTGAACTTTTCTTTTATGGAAGGAATAGTCAACTGACTTGAAATATGGTAGAAAGTATCTGAGTGACTTGTAGGTAAATATTTAAAATCATTTCGATAAGAAATCCAAAATGGCCGCCACGGCCCCATCTTAAAAATCTATTTTGAACGTCTTCATCTGAATCGAGATGCCAATCATGTCTCCCACCTAATTTTATTGCCTGCACAATATCTTATGAACCATTTGTTGGATTCTTACCAAATTTGCATGGATATATGATTAGGATATAATTAAGAACTGATTAGAGTTTACTGACCTTGATCTAATTTTCAATGTCACAGCAGCAGAAAAATTGAAAATGCGGTGGCGGAATCTGTTTTCTCTGCTCTTATTGACTTGAAACTTGCATGCTAGGAAGTATCTGGGTGTCTTGTAGATCTAATATAGCTACAATCGTTCCGATCAGGGATCCAAGATGTCCGCTACGGTCGCCCTTATTTAAACATCTATTTCGAAGTTCTTCTGCTCAGCCGAAAGGCCAATTGACTCGAAACCGCATTGGAATTATCGAGGTAACATGCAGATCATAAATAGCTAAATTACTTCAGATCGGAAATCCAAGATGGCCGCAATAGTCGCTATCTTGAAAATTTATTTTGAAAATTCTTCTCCTGAACCGAAAGGCCCATTGACTCGAAATTTGGTAGAACGCATCGTGGCCACATTTATTGCTTTTATCGTTCCGAGATGGTTGCTTTGGCAACCATCTCGAAATATATTTTTACCTTGTTCTTCTGTTCGGAAAGGCCAACTGACTCGAAACTTGGTAGGATGTAGGAGGACCAGTGGGACATGGAGTTCAATCCCTCAAAGTACCAATTGGTACGGGTGACATCTTCCAAGAAACCAATAAATACAAAATACAAATTACATGGTCAGGTCTTGGAGGTTGTCACTAGTGCAAATTACTTGGGGTGATATCTTCAGTGGCCTATCCTGAAACACCCATATAGATCGTTTAACTGGAAATGCAAATCGATCAGAAAATCGTCTAAAGAAACATCACTACTAAAAATCCGAAGGTGAGAAAAACAGCTTACAAAGCACTAGTGCCTCCGCGCCTCTATTTGGGACCATACGAGGGTCCTGCAAAAAGTTTTGTCACTGGGTTCGGATTACTTCAGTGCTACGTTTTATCAAACGTATTTTTATTACAACCTTCAAAATATTCCCACTTTACTGAAACACATTTTTTGTAACCTTTTTACCCAGTCGCGAAAAGCAGATAAATAGTCTTCTTTTGGTATCTGTTGGAGGCACTGACATGTAAAAGGTGGACTCTTGACTATCCTTTGCTTGGTCGTTTCTTATTGTAAAACTCTTTCACTTTCTTCAGTACAGAATTCTTGTAGAATCGGTCAGTGACTGTATGACCAGATGGCACTTGAATGACTGGCCCACTTGAATTAAAGAAAATTGCGTACAACATCTTTTTCGAACTTATGGTTCTCTTTCTTTGTGGCTCAAACATGTGCACCCAGGTTTCATCACCTGTTAGCAAGTTAACATTACCCGACTATTACAGCCTTTGTATGTTTTCAAAAGTTCCCGGGCACATTTAAGGCGTGTCTTTTGCTCCTCAGTGAGCAAATGAGGTACCCACCTAGCGCAAACCTTTCTCAGGTCCAAACGCTTTTTCAGAATTGTTTGCACACTGCCTTCTGATATGCCAGTACAACTAGCTATATATTTGACAGACAATCGCGCATCCTGTTCGACCACAATCTTTACAGCAACGATGTTAGCCTTGGTAACAGGTTTTAGGCCTTCCAGGACGGGTGTCATCTTCAACAGAAAATTTCCCAGCTTTAAAAGCTTTAACCTACCTAAACGCTGTGCGCATTGAAATGGTCTGAGGTCCATATATACCACACATTTCATTAAATATCTGCTTTGAATCTATATTAAGCCTAATGCGGCATTTAATATAGCTACGAATTTCAGTCTTCTGGTCCATGTTCCAATGTAACAAGGAAATTGGTCAGTGTATATGACTGCATCTATTTCAGTTTGAAATAACTTGGTCAGTTGGAAAGCAGTTTGCACGAAATAAACGGGTATCGTTAGCTATTCAACACACCATTCAAGTGCAGTGAATCATTTTAAAATATACATGGGATAAAACCAAGGAAGCCTATTAGTGACAGAAACTTTTGCACGACCTCGTAAGTAAAACACTGAAATAAAACGGAATAATTTTATGTGTCCGGTCTAAAACCCCATCGTATTTATTTTTGTATGTTTACACCGGAACAACGACAGCTAAAGACTCACTTTCTTAAAATGATCAAAATAATATTTATCAGAATTTTCTAAAGAACTGGTGTAGATTCAACCAGCACGTTCAGCAGACATTACAGGAATGAATTTCAGGTTTGAAAGAACCACCGGATGACGTTTTTGGTACTTTCGGTAAGAACCTTGCGACGTGATTGGCTGAAATTTACCAAAATTGAAATTGAAAACGGTAAGTATTCCAACGGAATAACAAACTACCGTACAATAAAGTTAAAAACAGTAACGTCTTACTAAAAATAGAATCCAATGTGAAGGCAAGCCCAACACCCCACCAACTATCAATAAACTTAACATACATGGCCTATAGATTTGGTAACTTACAGGGGCCCCATGCATAATCGCCTGTTCAGAGGCCATGCAGGAGGCCCTCATAAATTGACATGTAGCCCCAGATTCATAACACGTGTACGTGCGCGTCACACTGCGATAAAGTTTGTTTTTTATTTATTTATTTATTTATTTTTTAAATTCCCACATCTCAACAGTCATGTAAAAGAAAGCATTAATATTTGGAGCAGGTGTACATAGGAGAGTAGTCTGCGATTCTATAAGAATGGACCCGGAGTTAAAGCCTCGGGATGGGACTAGAGGTCAGAAACTGGGACACTTCTGTAAAGTGCTCTTATGCTGCGGTTAAGTTTTTAAATGCTTATATCTCGATAGTCAGTCGTCAAAAAAACATTCATATTTAAAACATGTGTATGTACATGCCATCCTCATTCGGCTGCATGGTCACCTATGTTTTATAAATAAACTAAAAGGCTCTTCAGGTGCAAGGTCCACCTTTGTTGTTGCCATGATAATTTTACATAGTGCTATGCCCAGTCGTGTTACATTTGCATAGCTGTTTTCATTGACCGGTCGGTTTTCCTATCAGTTTGATTTTGACACGTTGCAGGCATTAATTGCAAGAATCATACATTGAACATATTATAATACATTTCAAACAGCATGAATCATCTCCAGATTTAAAAAAATACAGTACAGTCCCCGTGTGTTCTTGATTTTGCACGCTCGCGTGTTGTTTTAATTTTTTTTTTTTTTTTCACGAGGAGTTTCTCGGCATTATATACCTGATAAAAATACAATACAGCCCACACAGGTCTTTTCTTTTGTACGCTCGCGCTTTTTAGTGTTTCCACGTGAAATGGTTTGGCTTTATATACTTCTCAGATTAATGTCTAATTTATTCTCGTTTCGTAAAAAAAAATAATAAACCTTAATAAAGCATACATTAAAGAATCACATTGTGCTTTTTTACCCGTAGCATTGAAAATTTATTAAACTTTAGTATACCCTTGTCCCGTATCTCTAAGTAAACATGAACAAAATTTGCGCCGGTACTTAGACGTTTACGTCTAAATCTTTCGTCTTATTAGTTCGCTGTAACATGTTTACGGAGATAGCCGATTTAGAGAGCCGTTAGTAGAACGGAAAAGTACGAGTATTTGCGTATCTGAAAAGCTGAAAAAAAAGTCAACCAGTTTTGATGTTTGAAATCGTATTGTGCCTCAAAACTTTTAATAACTTTCGGGATTAGACCAATTTTCACACATGCATAAGTAAGGTTTGTCTTTTACCATTACCACTCTCTGGAAATATTCAACAGATGACAAACTGATGATATTTTCCTTATCTTTTTTCCCCAGAAAATAGGCATTGTCAAAGCAGGAGGAACTAAGCAAAATGTTTCAAAGTGTCGTCTGCTGAAATTTTTACCCCGAGTATCAAATATTTTGTTGGATGTTTGGACTACATTGTATATGCCTGTCATCTCGAAGATGAGTAGTTCACAACCATAGATAAGAAGATAATTTTAGTGATAGTTTTTGTCATTTTTGTTGCACAGCATATCTTGTGGGTACTCATTAAAACTAAGTTTAGATAGGCTAACCATATCTCTAGATAAGAGTGGAATAAGGTGGGGTGGTAGCGTATTAATATTTTTTCTTATTCCTCCGTGACAACATATGTTGTGAGTACTCATTAGAAGTGCGCTTCTACTGAGTACCACAACATATATTTTCATGGAGAAATAAGGAAAACTATCCGTACTTTTTGATTGAAAAGAGTATCTTATCTGGAGCTGTGGTTATAATAACTACTGAAAGTTTTGAATAAATGCTTATGAAACCTATTGACTAAAGAAGACTTTTCTGATGCCCAGGCTTCCAGTACCTGCAGCGCTTTGATTAGATATCAGGCTGCGATGACAAGAGCTATTTATATTTAACCTCGCCTTTACCTTAGTAGGCTACATTTAGTAATAGCAGGCTAAATTTGACAAACATCAGGATTTGTGACTACCAATGAGAGCCAGATTAAGCCAATCAGAGAAGGCCTTTCAGAGCAGTCAAATAAACAATGACATTGCAAAACACGATATTCTGCAATGTAATTAGCCTCAACGTTCTAATCCATCACGAAAACACGCCTATATAATTTTGACCCCCTTAAACCCTATTTTTATACAGTAAAACTGGGGTTTACAGTGGTATACAGTATTTTTCTTATTTCTGCTCAAAACATAGATTGTGGGTACTCGTTAGAACCGCCTCGGCTTCTGCACAAAACATAGATTGTGGGTACCCACAATCTATGTTTTGAGCAGAAATATGAAAAAATATCAGAGTTTTTATCTGAAAATTTTCAGTTTTTTGGGGTGAAATTTTCTATATATTTGAATAGGCATTTTTTCGTAATGTGTACTTGGGATCCCTTCATGTGTATACTTTGGTAAGCAGGGATACAGTGTATCTTAGATCAAACTGCTCCTTGCACAGTATACACTCTATTCAGACGCGTCTATATGAATAATTGGAGCATTTACATGTACGTTACACAATGTGGGTCGAACGTAAGGCAGCTCGCACTTTATCTTTGCAAAAGAATCAGTGCCATCTCATTACATGCGAAACTTTGGCACACTCATCACGAAAACACGCCTATATAATTTGACCCCCTTAAACCCCACTTTTATAAAGTAAAACTGAGGTTAACAGGGGTATACATTATTTTTTATTTTCTGCTCAAAAACATAGATTATGGGTACTCGTTAGAACCGCCTCGTCGAGCCGGTTCTAACGAGTACCCACAATCTATGTTTTGAGCAGAAATATGACAAATATCAGAATTTTTTTATCGGAAAATTTTCATTTTTTGGTGGTAAAATTTTCACTATATTTGAATAAGCGTGTTTTCGTAATGGACGGCTAAATCATCAGATGGGTAAAGGTCAGACATGTTTGGGGAAGTGCGTGTTTCGTCTATGGGGTAATTCATCAAAGGAAAATAAGATATGTGTTTCTTTTTTTCGGTTTTAACAGAACCTAATGTTTGTTGATGCATGCTGTTTCATTTTAGCTTTCTCCTTTGGAGAAAGTTTAAAAGATCAAGTCTTATTTTTTTATGAGAAATAAAACAATCATTGCTTTAAAGCTAGATAATTATTACTGAAATAACATATTAGCCAAAATTGGTCAGGTGATTGAAATCATAAGTGATATTGTAGGTAATGCATCTTTGCAAGTTGAAGTGCATTATCGTTTTGTTTTTTTTTGTTTGTTTTTTTTTGTTTAACATCTTTTACTCCTTATAGCATATCTACTACTACGTTCTTCAAACAAAGCAACATTTTATGGAAGTATAATAGCTTATTATACGTTGTTCTAACAATAGTTGTTTATCAGTAAGCAGCTTCTTAGTGACATCACATTAAAAGCAATATTATACGAAAGACTACGAAAGACCGGTAGTGACATTTCAACTACATTAATTCAAGGTTTCAACTTCACGAATTCACGATTTCAGCTTCACGAATTCACGATTTCAACTTCATGAATTCACGATTTCAACTTCACGAATTCAACTTCACGAATTCACGAATTCAACTTCATGAATTCACGAATTCAACTTCAGGAATTCCACTTCACGAATTCAACTTCACGAATTCACGAAGTTGAATTCGTGAATTCATGAAGTTGAATTCGTGAATTCGTGAAGTTGAATTCGTGAAGTGGAATTCGTGAAGTTGAATTCGTGAATTCGTGAAGTTGAATTCGTGAATTCGTGAAGTTGAATTCGTGAAGTTGAATTCGTGAATTCGTGAAGTTGAATTCGTGAAGTTGAAATCGTGAATTCGTGAAGTTGAATTTGTGATGTCGTGAAGCTGAAACCGTGAATTCGTGAAATTGAAACCTTGAATTAATGTAGTTGAAATGACACTACCGGTCTTTCGTGAAGCTGAAATCGTGAATTCGTGAAATTGAAACCTTGAATTAATGTAGTTGAAATGACACTACCGGTCTTTCGTTCACGAATTCAACTTCACGAATTCACGATTTCAACTTTACGAATTCACGAATTCAACTTCACGAATTCAACTTCACGAATTTACGAATTCAACTTCACGAATTCACGAATTCAACTTCACGAATTCCACTTCACGAATTCAACTTCACGAATTCACGAATTCAACTTCATGAATTCACGAATTCAACTTCATGAATTCACGAATTCAACTTCACGAATTCAACTTCACGAATTCACGAATTCAACTTCACGAATTCAACTTCAGGAATTCAACAGTTGAATTCGTGAAGTTGAATTCGTGAATTCTTGAAGCTGAATGCGTGAATTCGTGAAGTTGAATTCGTGAAGTGGAATTCATGAAGTTGAATTCGTGAATTCATGAAGTTGAATTCGTGAATTCGTGAAGTTGAATTCGTGAAGTGGAATTCGTGAAGTTGAATTCGTGAATTCATGAAGCTGAATTCGTGAATTCGTGAAGTTGAATTCGTGAATTCGTGAAGTTGAATTCGTGAAGTTGAATTCGTGAAGTTGAAATCGTGAATTCGTGAAGTTGAAATCGTGAATTCGTGAAGCTGAAATCGTGAATTCGTGAAGTTGAAACCTTGAATTAATGTAGTTGAAATGTCACTACCGGTCTTTCGTAATATTACCTGACGAGTACTTAACTTCTCATATAACCCACTTTAAATACTTTCGTCGACTTCCAGTCATACAAAGTATAACATTAGACGTCGAAGTACTTGAACAGAATGTTACTGAGTTAAGAAAGGCTGGGATCAGATAAAATGATCACTTAACCCATTGTAGTCGCAGGACCCTTAAAAGGTATTTGGCAAACAGTGCAGACCCAGATCAGACGCCGCAGAATGCGGCGTCTGATCAGGATCTCCACTGTTTGCAAATAGTTCAACCACTTTTCTCTCAGAAAATCTAAATCACATAGCCTGACATACCTAAAATCGAAATTAGAACCTTACAATATAAAGTGTGGGAGAGTTCATTCAGTCTACAATGGGTTAAGTTGAGTTGATGCGCTTTCAGAGGAGGCAAAAATGTTTTTTCCTCCTGTCTGAAAAAGTGTCTATAACGAAATAAGTTTTTCCCCATGGGAGCGAACTCTTTCCTTTTAGAGTAGACCCCTTTTCAGAAGGGATTGATACACACGAAAGCAAACAGGAAGTGACAAAAGTTGTCTCACATGAACAAAATGGCAGAATTTTACCAAGGGTATCAAGTCCTCTTAACCCTTGTCCTGCTAAATAAATTAAGATGCCACGCCCATGTCTAATTTTCAGCCAATCAGATTACTTGATCCAGATTGTTGGTATAAATTCACATACTTAATGGGAAACAGTGCAGATCCACTGCAGATCAGTTGGCTTCTTCAGAAGCGAACTGATCTGGATCTACACTGTTTTCAAAAGCAGAACATATCCTGGTTCAGCAGGACCAGGGTTAATTATATTTTGCATGGTATGACATACACGAAAATCACAACTTTTTTTTCCAAATATTTAATATTGAACACCCGCACTTAGGTGCAGTACAGTACAGTATCTTGCTAATCAAAACTGATTGTCAGTTTCCATTTCGTAAGTTTATTACTTCTTGGACAAAAAGTTTGGCTAATTTGCACTGTTTGTGGAGAAAATGAAAAAAAATATCAGCAGGAATGATAATGAAAAAAATGTGGTAGTGATGTTTAAGTCAATGTAACATTAAACCTTGATTAGACTGTTGATGCGCACGATAGTCCGATACTTCGCATTTAGCATATGCTCAAAGGCATCTTTTCACTTCATGTGGCCAACAAAACTGCTTAGCATGCCCGGTAAAAATTTAAACCGACGAAATTTGAAAGTATTTTTCTTATTTTTCCAGGAAAATAGGTTTTGGCATTTTCTGCAGATTATCTCCTTATTTTCTAGAAAAGACTGGGAAAAATATCATCAATTTGTTGTTTGCTGAATTAACCCAGGGTGTAGTTAAGGTTAAGGTAGCATTCTCTAGTAGTGCATGCGACCTTTTTACGCAGTAGCATCTGTGAAAACCACGTGTAATGGCCTTAGCGCATGCGTCAACAGCAAAACCATGACCGACCAACTCTTCCGACAATCTGGTAAGAGCCTATGCCGTCCATTAATAAATTAAAATACCCGGTCTATTTCCGAAGAGCAAAGACCCTTATCAGTCTGTGTGGCCTGGTCCTTTGCTGTTCGAAAATACATGTACAATAAGACCACTTTGAGGGCATCTTCTCATATTAGCAAATACAATTACATCTCCTTTTGCTGGTAATTATACAGTGCGATTTTTTATTTTTTTTTTATTTTAATTGATAGTCTCAAAAGACATTTTATCGACAGTATCACGCCACCGACCGCATTTCAGTTAGTCGCACCACTTTTGTTATTTTTACAATAGCAGAAGCATTTGCGACTTAAAATTGTGAAGCCCTGTATTTGAGTCGTAACTTAAGAAAACGTACCTTGCAAAATATGCGCCTAACGAAGAATCGAATATGGCAGGACCTGTGCGCAGTCTGATTAGAGTCATCGTTTTCCGCATGAAGAAACTTTGTATTCCTGGTTATCTTAAATGCGCAGAGCAAAGATTAAGATCAGACTGCGCGAATGCGCAGTCTGATCTTAATCTCTGCTGGGCGCAAATGTCCGAAGGTACGTTTTATAACTTTACTACATATTTTATTTCCTTTTAGTTTTGACTTGGAAGGATTCGCTCATAATTTACTTCGTCTTGGCCAGATTTTTGAGTGAACGAAGAAGCCGCGAAGTGAACTGTCTGAGCCGCAGCGTCGAAAAAGGTACCGTCGAACACATGCGCCCAGCGAAGATCAGATCAGCCTGCGCATTCGCCCAGTCTGATCAGAATCTGCACTGGGCGCATTTTGTATAGCCAAGGATGCATTCATATAATGCGGACAACGAAACTGCGGTCAGACTGCATGAATGCGCAGGCTGATCTGACTCTTCATTAGCATCACGAAACCACGCCTATATAATTTTGACTCCCTTGAACCCCACTTTTATGTAGTAAAACTGGGGTTTATAGGGGTATACATTATTTTTCTTATTTTGTTAAAAAAACATAGATTAAACATATTTTATTCAGAATTTCAGTTTGTGTACAGATATACATGTAACAATGAATCCAATACAAACATTTAGGATCAGAACGGAAGCTTAAATCTTATTTAGTTCTTCTCCTACTTTTTTTTTAGTTTAAACATATTAAATTAATTAGAACCGAGGCGGTTCTAACGAGTACCCACAATCTATGTTTTGATTAGAAATGTGAAAAATTTCAGAATGTATTATCTGAAAATTTTCCCTTTTTTGGTTGTAAAATTTTCAATATATTTGAATAGGCGTGTTTTCGTAATGGCGCACATGTGAGAAGGTACGTTTTCTCATGTTCGGGCCCGTATTGTGTAAACCGGTTACTATTTCGAGCTTAGCATAACTTAAGGGCAATGGACATATTTTTAGGGAAGCAGCTCTGTCAAAAGTGCTCTTGTCGCACTCCTGAAACTATGCGTCAACTCTAAACGGAAAGAATTTGTTCCCAGTGAGACGTGATTTATTGTGCAATAAAGCAAACAGGGTGTCATTTAAGTTGTCTCTCTTGTAGAACATTTCAGACAATTTACCAAGTATATCTAGCTCCTTTAAAAGTGGAAGTAAAACACCAGGCGCACAATCAGGAACCATACCAATCTGTACAATCAAGCAGGCTGGTACATGTAAGACATATCGTGTTCGTGTTCAGACCCAGCGGTGTCTCAAGAATCTACCTGTATCTTAGCACAAACTGATATGTGCATTGCGTCCAGCACCATTTTGGCTTCCGTCACGAAAACATACCTGTATAATTTTGACCCCTTTAAACCCCACTTTTATATAGTAAAACTGGGGTTTACATGGGTAAACATTATTTTTCATATTTCTGCTCAAAAACATAGATAGTGGGTACTCGTTAGAACCGCCTCTTCGAAAAACATAGATTGTGGGTACTCGTTAGAACCGCCTCTTCGAGGCGGTTCTAACGAGTACCCACAATCTATGTTTTGAGCAGATATATGAAAAATATCAGATTTTTTATCGGAAAAATTTCCTTGTGGTTGTAAAATTTTCAATGTATTTGAATAGGCGTGTTTTCGTAATGACGCGAATATATTCCTCTGCGAACTGCCATGACAAATGTGGAAAGCCGGGCAACACCTGAGACGCAAAGTGAGAAAAAGTTTATTATAGTTCATCTGCCGGGTGTGAGTTGTCCTTGCTATGGCAACAATATAGGTTAAACTTCACAAGCGGATCCTGTGAAACTAAAAAGAAACCCAAGCTCCTAAGCTGAGTTTATGAAATTTGGCCTGATACAAGGAAATAAAGAAATAATACTTATCCATTTCGCTTTCTATTAAACCGTGTGTGATCGTGTGGTTGCACATTTTATCTGGTTCTTTCTAGAATTTCTCAGCGACAAAACGAAAAGTGGACTCTCATCCATAGGGACTAAAATGCATTGAATCACTATCTGTATGAAGTGTGTTCCAAAAGAATTGTTTATTGTGTCGTTGCTCGATCATCCACGTGGAACTTAAAATAAATAAAAAAAATAATTGTATAGCGCTACCCAATATCTACACAATGGTGTGTTCGTGTGCCCATAAATTTAAAAAGATAGATATTGAATACACAAGTCGTTGACTTCTGTAGTAAAAATGGCAGGTAAAATTGTTGGCAAGAAGGAGAAAATACGGGCCTACATAAAAAGACTCGCTTTAAGATGGGTTGAAATTGCTGAAACTTCTGTTGTTTACGGATCTACTACTTAAGACACGGTCCGTACATGAAAAAAAATTGATGCCGGGCTAGAGTCGATCGAAAATGCACCCAAACCAGGAAGGCCAAAGTCTGCATCTTGTGACGAAATAGTATCAAAAAACAGTATCAAAAGTAAAAAAAAAAAAAAAAAAAATAAATAAATAAATAAATAAAAAGTTGAAAGGGAAGCTAGGTATGCAGTACGTGATATAGTACGAATGGTTAGCATCTCGCTATCAAGAATATATGTTGTTCGTCTGTCATTACTGACAATGACCAATCCTAATCAACTGTGTGATGTGTTATTATTTGTGTGTTCTAAGATGGCTGATGAGACCAACCTTAGCTCTAAACTGCCTGTTGCAGATAGAACAAGAGAGGCCTGAGGAAGAAAGCTCTGTTGGTGATGCCTTAGCTCTGCTCGGCTTCGCTGATTCTTTTTGCTTCGTATTCACCAGCTCCCCTTTTTATGAGGCCTCGCCACTTTATACGATCTTGTGCAATCTGTTCCCATGACTCTGTTGGTATGTTGAAGTCTTTAAGGGAGGCTTTGAGGGTGTCCTTGTATCGCTTCTTCTGACCACCATGGGAGCGTTTTCCTACTTGAAGTTCTCCATAGAGGATTTTCTTTGGCAAGCGTTCATCAGGCATTCTGGTAACATGGCCTGTCCATCTTAACTGTGCCAATTTCAGATGAGTATGTATACCCTGCATCCCTGTTTTTTCAGGACTTCTGTGTCTGGAATCCTGTCTTGCCACTTGATCTTTAGAAGTTTTCTAAGACAGCTTGTATGGAAGAGGTTTAGTCTTTTGGCATGCCGTTGATAAACTATCCATGTTTCGCATGCGTATAATAGTGTTGGCAGCACTACCGATCTATATACTTTCGGCTTTGTGTCAAGTCTGATTCCACTTCGGTCCCAAATACTTCCACGTAGCCGGCCAAATGCTGCACTAGCTTTGGCAATTCTAGCATTGCCTTCATCATCAATGTGCACAACTCTAGACAAAGTGCTTCCAAGGTAGGTGAACTTGTCTACCACTTGCAGTCGTTGACCTTTCACTGTGATGGTAGGCTCCTTGTAAGGATTTCCAGGTGCTGGCTGATATACTACCTCAGTCATTTTGATGCTGATTGCAAGATCATAACTGTCACATGAATCAGATACTTGATCCACACCTTTTTGCATTTTCTCTTCTGTTGGAGCACCCTTTGCCATGTCATCAGCAAAGAGGAACTCTTCTAGCACCTCTGTCTGCACCTTAGATTTAGCTTGCAACCTTCTTAGGTTGAAAAGTTTTCCATCAAGGCGATACCTAATAGGTATACCACTGTCCTGGAAAGCATCTGTAAGCATGGCAGAAAATATCATGCTGAACAGTGTTGAAGCTAGTACACAACTCCATTTGCCACAGGAAACGGATCAGAAAACTCGCCATCATTTTGGACCCTTGCAAGCATACCATCATGGAACTGCCGCACCATTGCTATGAATTTGGCAGGACAACCAAACTTTGCCATAATTTTCCAAAGTCCCTCACGACTGAATGTGTCAAATGCTTTGGTAAGGTCGACAAAGGCCATGTAGAGGTCCCCATTCTGTTCCTGGCATTTTTCTTGAAGCTGTCGTGCTGTGAAGATCATGACTATTGTTCCTCTGTTTTTCCTGAAGCCACACTGGCTTTCTGGTAGAAGCCCTGACTGTTCCAGGTGTTCATTCAATCTGTTCAGTAGTACCCTAGCAAGAATCTTCCCAGCAATGGACAATAAAGAGATGCCTCGATGATTATCACAGACTTGAGGATTCCCTTTTCTTTTGAATAGGTGGATAATTGTTGCATCCTTTAATTCTTGAAGGATGACTTCTTTTCGCCACATAATGTGAAATAACTGTCAGTTTCTCTGCAACTGGAGGACCTCCTGCTTTGTAGATCTCTGCAGGTATTGCATCTGATCCTGGAGCCTTGCCAGATGACAGGAGTTTTATTGCGTTCACTGTTTCAGAGACGGTTGGGAGCCCATCAAGTAGCGGATTACATTCCATCTGTGGTAGTCTGTTGATAGGTTCATCATTGATAAATGATGGCAGATTAAGGACACCATCAAAGTGTTCAGCCCATCTTTTCAAGACAGCTTCTTTGTCAGTCAGAAGACTAGTTCCATCTGCACTAAGGAGTAGGGTGGTTCCTGAGCTCTGGGGACCATATACTGTCTTGAGTGCATCAAAGAACTTTTTCATGTCCTTTCTGTCTGCAAAGGACTGGATTTCATCAGCCTTTTTTCTCAGCCAGAAGTCTTGCATGTCTCTGAGCCTTGTCTGAACTGTCTTGCATATGTTTGAATAGGCAGTCTTGCTAGATACTGAGCTGGTATTTCTGAGGTAAGCCTTGTGTTTTTGGTGTTTCTCTTCAAGGAATCCCTGAATGTCTTTATCATTCTCATCAAACCAATCTTGGTGTTTGCGAGATACTGGTCCTAGGGAATCCATTGCTGAAGAGTGAACGGTGTCTCTGAAGACTGTCCAGCTCTCATGTACATCTTCTGAACTGTGTTATAGTGCATCTAAACGGCTGCAGAGATTGTTGTCGAATGCTTGCCTCTTGCTGTCTTGTTTCAGCTTGGAGACATCTAATTTCTTTGGCACCTTCTTGCCTTGTGGTGGTCGTACATACTGAATGCGCAGATTGAGTTTGCTGGCAACAAGCCTGTGCTATGTCCAACAGTCTGCACCACCCATATTTTTAATCACTCTGACATCGTGTCTGTCCATCCTTCGCACTATGACATAGTCAATGAGATGTCAGTGTTAGGAGCGAGGGTGCATCCATGTTGTCTTTCTGCGAGTTGGTAGACGGAAGACTGTGTTGGTGATCAGTAATTCATGCTCTGCACACTTCCTTAAAAGGAGGAGTCCATTGCTGTTGTACTTCCCTACACCTTCAGATACACATCTCCTCCCAAACCCTAAGTCAGTTTGAGCTGAAACTTGGTGGGAGGCATCGGAGTGGCATGGAGATTCAGAATTGCTTTAATCTTTCTATTCCGCTATCCAAGATTGCTGCCATGGCGGCCATATTGAAATTTGCTAAAATCGTTCTGTCCCGATATCAAAGATTGCCGCCACGGCATTGGGGCGACATGGAAATTCTGACTTGCTAAAATCGTTACGTTCCGATATCCAGGATCCATCTTCAAATTCTTCAAACTATATCTCCTCTCATACCGTAAGTCAGTTTGAGATAAAATTTAGTGGGAAGCATCATCGGAGCGACATGGAGATTCAGAACAGGTAAAATCGTTCCGTTCCAATATCAAAACTGGCTGCCATATCGGCCATCTTGAAAATATTCAAACGACATCTGCTCCCGAACGCTAAGTCTGATTAAGCCGAAACTTGGTTGGAGGCATTGGGGAGACATAGAGATTCAGAATTGCTAAAATCCTCCCGTTCCGATAATCAAGATCGCCGTCTCGGATCGCCTTCAAAACCATAAGTTGGATTGAGCCGAAAATGTATTGGAGGCATCGGAGCAACATGAGATTGAGAATTGCTAAAATCGTTTTGCTCCGATATCCACGGCAGCCATCTAAAAATCTTCAAACCACATCTACTCCCAAATGGTAAGTCGGATTTAGCCAAAACTTGGTGAGAGGCATCTGGGCGATATGAAGATTCAAAATTGCTAAACTCATTTTGTTACGATATTCAAGACGGCAAGATGGCGGCCACGGTGGCCATCTAGAAAATCTTCAATTGTTATCTGCCCCCGAACGTAAGTCGGAGCTGAAACTGGGTAGAAGACAACGAGGCAACATTGAGATTTAGAACTGCTAAAGGCAATCTGATTTAATAGCTAACATGCCACCACTGCACAATGTAACATATCATGATCAGTCTAATCCAGGTGAGCGATTTCTAGTCCACTTGGGCCTCTGTTGGTACTTGTAATGTCTGACTCGGAATCGAATGGTCTAAGTTCGAGTTCTGCGACAGATGCTGAAAAAAGGACCTTAAATTTTTTACCAAGGCCTCCACTGTTTACGTTAAACATAGGAACCTGTATTTCTTAAGAAAAAAAGAGATTAAATAAACTACAAACCCCTTAAATCAGAAATGAATCTGGCCTGTCTATAACGACGAATATTTTATTTCTACAAACGGGTTAAGCTATTGGGTCATAGGGTCACGGCTAACGAAAAAGAATGCCGGACACATCCCTGACAATTGCATATACAACAGGCATAGTCATTCATTTCGAATATAATAATAGTGAGAGTGCCAAAGTAATGAAAACGCTGTTCATCCATTTATGGATGGACTTAGCCAAGGTGACAAGGTGACAAGCAATGTCATTTGCTCATATTTAGACCAAGCCCAGTCAAGGGGTTGGAACCAGGGCCTGCTTTGTGTACATTGTCCGGAAAGTACTTTTCACTAACGGTAGCTTATAAATAGCTGTTAACTTGGTCGAATTAATTATGAATCACTTTTAATATTTATTATTATTTATTCGTAAGACTAAAATAGGCAAAACAAAACTGAAAGTTAATTGCTGATGGCCGTTTGTTTTTCTGTGTCCTTATCACGCATCGACTTCATGAAAGTACATGAACTGATCATCTAGTATTACTATATAGCGGAAACTACAAAGACGACAAACAAGCTATTTTTCATATTTCATTTATAAAGGCTTGGTCGAATACCGTACTTACCTTGATATTCAGGTACAACATTACGAAAACACGCCTATTCAAATATACTGAATATTTTACCAGCAAAAACTGAAAATTTTCAGATAAATATTCTGATATTTGTCATATTTCTGCTGAAAACATACATTGTGGGTACTCGTTAGAACCGCCTCGCCGAGGCGGTTCTGAGTACCCACAATCTATATGTTTGAGCAGAAATAAGAAAACATTATGTATACCCCTGTAAAACCCAAGTTTACTATATAAAAGTAGGGTTTAAGGGGGTCAAAATTATACAGGCATGTTTTCGCGATGATAAATCCATACCGCACTTGTAAAATTTGAACAAAAGTCCATTTCACCCTTTTGACGTGTCGGATGGTCACTGTACGCATTTTTTTCTTGGATAGCCAACGGTACAAATGATCTTCATGCGGACAGGGAAGACTAATCAGACAGCGTGGATGCGCATGCTGATTTGTGTCTTCATTTGGCGCACATGTGAGAGGGTACTCTTTCTCAGACAAATCCCCATTGCAGTCGTATCTATTGCTATTCTCAATATTATGCAAATACCCTTATATCCTCAGGGATATACTCTAGGAGAAAACCACCGGTGAATTTCATTTCACTGAAGGGAAATGCAATGGATATACTTTCAGGGGAAGCATTTCCTTTCGGAAAAGGGGTCTAATCTAAAATGGAGCTAAAAATTTGCTCTGGGCGCAAATCCTTTTTTTTTAGTAGCCTCGATTTCGGAAAGTATCCAAGTACGTGTACTGTTGAATTATATTCCTATCTACAAAAGGTCCCTGCATTTGAAAAATGCTGGCAACCTCTACAAATTTATCTATGTCTATCAGTTATTACTGTTTACCATTCTGCTGTAGATGTTTGAGTGGTATCCCTATTAGAAACAATGACATATCCACATCCAAAGAAGGAATAGTCAGAAACTCAAGGGTAAAATGGTTAATGCAACAACTTGAGCTTTTCAAGGATATAGTTCTGACATATATCCAAGTACCATACAGAAGGTAATACCAGCTTTGGCAATCCTGGCATTGACGTCATTGTCAGTGTGAACACTCCTCGACACTGACACCCTGCTTTCAAGGTTAGTGACTATCCACTACACGCAAGCTCTCACCTCCCACTGAAATCGTATAGTCAAGGTATGGCTTTCATGGCAGATCACCTAAGTCGTTTTTACACCACCAACTTCGACGAAGATGAGGCATACGTGGGAGTCGTTCGTCTGTCCGTTTGTCTCTTTTTTTTTTCTTCTTCTCAGCAAAATATCTCAATAACTATTTGAGGTAGGGCCTTAAAACTTGATGTGCTTATTGCCGCTGAGGAGTTTTTGCTCACCTTACGCAAAGGCTGGAGGTTAGCTATTGTGATCATTCATCGTCCATCGTTGTCGTCGCCCGTTTGTCCGTCCGTCCGCCCAAATTTTCTTTAAATGACATCTCCTAAACCACCGAGCCAATCGTAACCAAATTTCATAGATTGATCCTTGGGTAATACTGACTGAAAATTGTTCAAAGATTTGGAAATCCATGCAGTATTCTGGTTGCCATGGCAACCTAAAGACGAAAACAAAAACTTAAAAATCTTCTTGTCAGAAACCACTGGACCATTTCAATATAATCAAACAGATATGTTCCTTAAGTGACCCACTATCAAGACATTACGAAAACACGCCTATTCAAATACACTGAAAATTTTACCACCAAAAAATGGCAACTTTTCGGATAGAAAATTCTGATATTTTTCATATTTCTGCTCAAAACATAGATTGTGGGTACTCATTAGAACCGTCTCGCCGCACATAGATTGTGGTACTCATTAGAACCGCCTCGCCGAGTACCCACAATCTATGTTTTGAACAGAAATAAGAAAAATAATGTATACCTCTGTAAACCCCAGTTTTACTATATAAAAGTGGGGTTTAAAAGGGTCAAAATTATATAGGTATGTTTTCTTGATGAGTGTTCCAGCCATCGTGATTTGTTAAAAACATGGCCGCCAGGGGGACGGGGCATGTTTTCCCTATACTTTTAAAGGTCTTCTTGTCAGAAACCACTCGACCAATTTCAATATAATGTGACTAAAAAGTTCCTTTGGTGACCTTCTATCAAGATTGTTCAAGCCATCGTGATTCCGTCAAGAAACGGCCGCCAGTGGGTGGGGCATATTTTCCATATATATCTACTAGTAAAGGACCCGCGCAAGCGCGGGTATAACATTAAATTTTAATCCATCAGACAAGACAGATTTAAACCTGAAAAAAAGAAATTTCAGATGTTTATTTATTTTTATTTTATTCGGGTTTAATGTCGTATTCAACAATGTTTCAGTCATATTGCGACGGTGTCTGGATGTGACAGGGAGCCCAATGCTCACTTCTAAATTGCTGACTCACTGTAATATCACGCCCTGACACATGACATGACATTCCACCCGGTCACATAACCACATCAGGCCGAACAGCTCCGTTTTCTCGATGCTGAGCGCAAACAAAAGAGCAACTATAGATATCCCATGCTGTTTTGGCGTAATGTTTTGTAAATATTATTGTTAACTGCTGGGGACAAGCATATAGTTGGGGGCAGAGTGTTTTACAAGCATACATTTCTAATTGTACTGATGACGAGGACGTAGTAGTTGTTACAAACATATGAAACACGAATCAAGCTTACCCTCATCTTGAGTTGAATGGATTTTTATTTTCGGTTAGGGAATTCTATAAGACTTTCTCTCTCTCCTCCACCCACCCCCCCCCCCCCCCCCCCCCCCCACGACCTACGCACTTCTGAAAAGAGGTCTACACAAAAAAGAAAGAATTTGCTTCAATGTTGATCAAATTTTATTCTTCTTAGATCAGACCCATTTCAGAATTGACTAGTTGTTTTGAAAAGCGAAACAGATGTTTTCTCCCTTGTACAAAATCGCGGATAATCTATCCAGTCTATCATGTTCCCTTAAATTCAGTCAGAGCGTTTTCCTATGTCATGCGCAATATAATGCTAATCTGCTTGTTCTTTTTACAACTCGGCTTCGGCTTGCAATTCTCTGAGATTGCACAAGCTAAAATCAAAGCGAAATCTGTTAAGCAGTCTATTCTTACAGTCTCGAAAACGGCAGAAAGCATTATTATGCTGGCCGGCGTATTGCTAGAACATAGCCCTGCCAAGTTTCACTCCATCGGCAACAAAAGACGATCAGAGGGACTCCACGACCATCTAGACAATTGCGAAAAGTTACAAAACAAACTTGTAACTTTACCTTGCAATATGATGTTACGTGTTTTACTACAGTGCTTTGCTTGAAACGCAGTATGAAAATAAACCTCCGAACATATGCACCTAGCAAAGCAACCTGTGCATTCGTGCAGTCTGACCAGAATCTTCGCTGTCCGATTAAAGAAACATTGGATCCGTGGCAACCCATCATAAACCCCAGCGAATTGATCAGACTGCGCGGTTGTGCTGGCTGATCTGAGTCTGCGTTGGGAGCAAATTATACGAAGGCACATTGTCCCACGTTAAAGCTAATATTTTATACTATTAATGCGATACCATATTAAGCTTATTACATTTTACCGCAAAAGTTGTTTACCGGAATGTGATATCCGGGATTAACCCTAGTCCTGCTGAACCCGGATATACCCTGCCTTTGCAAACAGTGTAGATCCAGATCAGTTGGCTTCTGAAGAGGCCAACTGATCTGGATCTGCACTGTTTGCCATTAAGGATGTGAATTTATATCAACAATCTGGATCAAGTAATCTGATTGGCTGAAAATTAGAAGTGGGCATGGCATCTAAATTTATTCAGCCTGACAAGGGTTAAATGCTTAATCCAATTAGATTGTGTACATCTCCGTTACGGAATGTCTATGATAATGAAAATTCGGAAACCTATACTTATGTCACTTCCTGAAGTAAATACGATTCTTACGTAAGATTTCGCAGCTGTTTGGTGTTTTGAGAAATCTGATACATTAATATGTACTTTGTGATTAATTATGAGTAGGCAAACATTAATAAACATCAAGAAGTGCCACAACCACAGAGCGCAGCCTAGATTGGCTCAAATTACTAACAATTGCAAATTCTTTCTTGCCAAACATAGCTGAGCATGAAAATTTTTCTGCTAATAAATGTGAAAATGCCAACTATTGTTGGCATTTTCATATTTATTAGCAGAGAAAATTTCATGCTCAGCTGCGTTAAGCATGAAAAAAGTTTTATAACGTCGGGGCCAGATCAGCCTACGCATTCGCTCAGACTACGCATTCGCGTAGTGTCTTCAATTATGTCTTCTGACTCTTATCTTTTCTTTCAAACTATCTACTAATCCATTGTATGCCTTAGTGCAAAAGACCCAGCGGTTGCTACAGTAAAACAGTGAATTTCACCCTATTGGTTGTCTGCATGAAGATACTTAGACCGGCTCCATTAAATTTCGTTTCTGCATTTGTCTTTTTATGTCATCCTTCAGAAACTTCCTGTAGTCCTCACTGTCGCTTTATTCCTTCACTCTGGGTACTTCCACGCCGAGAACGCTTTGTCCACCGTGGGAAAGTTCGATTTGCAGTTGTGGTTATACTAGACTGGTTTAAAGTTTATTATTTTAATGGGACCTTTCGCGCATGTTACATCTAAGGAACATAAGATTTGATTTGAAGTTTAATGGTCAATCAACACTGTATCATACTTGTCCCAAATTTTGAAAAGGTACATTCAACAACCCCTTGATGTGTCTAAAATATTGATGCATGTGTCGCAAACAGTGTAGACCCTGATCAGACGCCGCGATCCGCGGCGTCTGATCTGGGTCTACACTGTTTGCAAAGGCATGGTCTGTCCCAATCATTGATTTAGGGTCAGCTCTACACCTTACTCGACAACGAAGGCTCTGATTAGACGCCTATGGAGCAGCATGGGCGCGTGCTTTCTGGCGATGCAGTTCAAATTAGGACGGACTGTAACCGAATGATACGATGTTTACATCAACAACAAGTTTCAGCATTGTTCGTATTTTTT
Source organism: Anodontia alba (assembly GCA_964016985.1). Taxonomy (NCBI): domain Eukaryota; kingdom Metazoa; phylum Mollusca; class Bivalvia; order Lucinida; family Lucinidae; genus Anodontia; species Anodontia alba. The sequence goes on from OZ024831.1 coordinate 41,257,328, forward strand.
TTCCAAATCCTACATCTGATACTTGTTTTTCTGTTTATGCCCTATTTACTAACATGAAGTCAGCTGTTTTATTCAAAGCTAACTGTTGACACTAGATACCTATTATGTACAGTAGAAGGGGATGCAAACTTTAACCCACTCGTGTGGCAATAAGCCATTAAATGAAATGTGGTGCTATAACCTACATATGCCTAGTTGATTCTTCTACCTCTCTCTTTGGACTGGTTCATGTCAAATGTAAGGGGTGTCTGGTTATTTATTTATTTATTTTTTTTTTTTTTTGTTATTGCCATGTTTTAATGAAATAGTTAACGTTCATGCAAATAGTAAAGATCTTGATCAAATGGGACGCTAGACATAAGTATGTTGAATTCAATTTACATGTTCAGTACATGTAGAATGATTATGTCGGAAAGCGCATTATCAGAGTGAATAGGTATACATGTACATGCACTCGTATGTGTGTCAAATGTCAAACGTACGTCACAGATCTGTATTCTGAACTTTGGCATATATATAATACATAAATAAAATGTCTGGGTTATACCTCCTGCCTGCATTGAATTTTAAAATAAACCGCAACATTTTTTCGCAGCCAAAACATCATTCACTAAAATAAGACAGAACTGAAAGGCTTGGATTTTTTGATCGGTTGAAAATATCTAGATAGTAGGGGTATATGTGCATTTGAAAGTGGGGTTTGGGAATGGGGCTGAAGGTGTGGGGGGTGGGGGGGGTGAGAATAAACATTGTCATATACAGTCGACTCTCGTTATCTCGAAATCCAAGGGACTCTATGAAACACTTCGAGATATCCGTACTTCGACATATCAGTTTTGCGGAACTGAGGAAAACAATTAATCGTACAACCACCATTAACAGAATGAATCTTTAATTTGACTCCCAAGTTAGAGGTATATTGAAAATATTGTGGAAAAGAGGAGAAATTGCTCCTAAGGAGCAATTTCTCCTCTTTTCCACAATATTGTTTTGCCTGTTTGTAGATCTCTGTTAAAACAGGGACCAGATTTTCACTTCAAGAAAAGTGGCTATTCGAGATAAGCGAGTTCGAGATAACGAGAGTCGATTGTATATGAACTATACTACAAAAAATAACAAGAGGAAACATTCTCAAGGAAGGCAACTGTCAAATTGTTTCAAACTCTGTCAAACGTGTGTTTGTCGCCCTTCTAAAAAGGGTTTTGTTTTAAAAAGAAAGAATATGTTCCCCATGGGAGCAAATGCTTTTAGATCTCTTTTCAGAAGGGAGTAAACAGAAATGAATGTAACAAAACTTACAAATGTTGTTTCCCATGTAAGAAATCACGGAAAACCTATGAATTGTATCCAGCCCTCTTAAATTTTCCACGCCCTCTTTATCTGAATGATTAGTATGTGGAAGGCAGAGTCGCGCCTATCAGACAAAAGAAAAATAATGTATACCCATGTAAACTCCAGTTTTACTATATGAAAGTGGGGTTTAAGGGGGTCAAAATTATATAGGTATGTTTTCGCGATATATGTTATATTAGGTGGGGGGCGGGCAATAGTGGTAATCTAGACGGAACCATCGCTGGCTACGCTAATGGTCTGCGCCCGGTTGTTCAAAGCGTCGTTAGCTTAACGAGCTCGTTAAGGGTCATTTCGTGAACTGTTTTAGTAGATTCAATATACAATATTCTGATATTTTTACTGAAAAAATGTGAGTAGCTGCAGTGCAAAAGCTACTCACATTTTTTCAGCAAAAAAATTCAGCATAGTTGTGTATCACTCGATTTAAATTTTAACAAATCGTTAACTAACGACATCGTTAGCTTTGAACAACTGGGCCCTGAGTTTTTTTCTGTTTACGCATGCGAGATGATAGCCTAGCTACCAGGCCAATATATAAGTATGTTTGTCACTTTTTGTTTACTTATGTATTTTTTTTTTCATTTACATTCTACTTTTTGATCCAGTGTTTAGCTAGTCTATGGGTGAACTGTCTCTGAAATATATTAGAAATCCAGACCATATTATCTATAGACTAGCCACAGAGCTGAATAAGCCAAAAAATATATATATATTTCTAAGCCTTGGGCAAGGCTAGCGAGATGGTATCGTATTTACGCTGAGTATTCAGACATCTCCATAGCATAATTGTCCTAAAATTTGAACTAGTTAATTTGACTACATGTTGAAATGTCTAAAACTTGCTGATTGAGTGGCAAACAGTGTAGAACTTGATCAGATGCCACATTCGAAGATCCGGTCTACACTATTTGCTCATGGCTTGCTGTCCGAATAAAAGGTCACGTGTAAATACGGCGCTTTACCACGTGTTTCTAAGTTTGTGTAAGTTTAAAGACGTACATTAAAATCATTTGGGTATAATAGTTGTCTTCGGACCTGATGCTTAAAGCGAAGGTTCAGATAATCCTGCGCACATTCTGATCAGTACTTTCGTATCCGCTTGTAGAATCCAGTAGAATAATCAGGCAGCAAAGAGCGCGACACTGTGATGTTGCTAAGAATGACCTGCATGGGCTACATTCAGAAGTGCTAAGTGATAGCGAATGATTTGCCATAAATTACTGTACTTAATGACGAGTGCCAACAGAAATAGGGATACAGGGCAAAATACTCACGAGTAGCTTGGGCCTCGGGGTGGGGGTGGGGGCGGGTTAATTTCCTATATATGGCATTGTACGGATATGCGTGCCGAATGGCCCCTTATTCAGCACTGTAAGGTATATGATTAGCCCCCTATTTTTCAACAAAAAATACATGACTGACCCGATTCTTTTGTTGACATTTCCCAGAAAGTAGGACATGACAGTTCACTGGAGACAATTTGCATGAAATGTCAAACTTGGTTAAAAAAATCAAAATTCCGTCTGTTGATCTTTTTACCCAGAGTGCTAAGCGTAAAAACCCGCAGCATGTTGGGTTCAGTGACATGGCGCTAACCGGCGTCACCTGTCTTACTTATTTTCCATAATCTTTAACATCGCAAGCTGCTTATTCGCCATGTTGGCAACATACTGTCGTTCATTTACTCATATTAACGGTTAGCATGCTTGGTAAAAAGTTCAGCAGACGACATTTTGAAATATGTTTCTCATTGTCCCTGGAAATAGGCTTTGACGTTTCATGCAAATTGTCTCCATGGGCATTGACATTTCAAATGTCAAGGCCTATTTTCCGGGTAAAATAAGACATTTGTCACAAATTTGTCGTCTACTGAATCTGCCCAGAGAGTTTTAAAGGCGAAAGTCTCGATCTGGCAAATAAATACGTTAATTGCAACAGGTGAGGTCAGAAATAGTCGATATTGAACTTGTGGGTTCTGGAGTGACAAATGCATGGTTCAACAGCCATTCTTCTCACCTTCCAGCGCCTACCCCGGGTTGTGTTCAGATATTAAGAGCGTCCGAGCACGTTTTTCACAAATTGTTTTGTATTTTTGAACAGTTGTTTTAAACTGTCTAAGAGAGTAACTATTATTCTTTTTGTGACTTGACATTATACGTATAAACAGTTATCAGTTTAATGTAGGATCGAATATATAATATCATAGTTCTAATACAAACAAGTGCACATAAAATTATTCGCATAAGCCACCAGTTTGATTGCGCTAAAAGGCAGCTCTCGGCTACTGCATCGAAAACTGTTACCGAAAGCTTTTCACACAATCGCGAAGATTAACAGTGTTCTGTTATACTAAATTCATCCAAGGAATTTTGCGATACCGGTAAAGACTGGACAGTAAAGCGCAGTACATGTAGCTCAGTGATGAGTGCACTGGCTAGAACTTGAGGTGCCGGGATCGATCTAAGCTGTAGTCAAGGGAATTATGGTGTCCGAACACGCAGTCCTTCGTGTCATTTGCAGGCATGGCATGAAAACAGTGCGCTGTCCTTCGAATCGTGACGTTAACAGGATGTCACCTTTTTTTTTTTTTTTTTTTTGCAATAAGTTATAAGGAAACATTCTGACCCCATGGTCTCTTTACAAGAAAATTTAACATATCAACCCTTATTCTGAATACTAGTCGAAACATAGCAAGCATATGAAACACGTTGGGGGCTTCATGCCTCCGACAAGCGAATGTCCTCCTGCTCACCACCATTTTTGTTTAAGCCAGGATACTTACAAGTACATATACCTAATCATAAAAATTTCGAGGAAATAAGAGGCTATGTCTCCAGAGATAATAATTGAAATAGAAAGTGTGTACTATAATTTGGTATTATTCCATATGAAATACAAACTGATCCCGCATTGACCCCTACTATGGATAGTTACACTTGCTATTGTCTTTCTGGTTTCAGTGAAGCAAGTTTCCATTCAAACTAGCAAACCCTAATTTAAGCAAGTGGAGGATGATTTTCCATAAAGATACACTGAAAATAAAAGGCCTATTACAAAATTGGAATTTTGCAAAAACAAAAAACAGTGGCCACTCATGGACATCTGGATAGGTTCAGTCATTCCAAATCCCACTCTAGTTTGAGACAAGTTACATTCCAAACTAAGCCGTTAAAGGGAATAAAACATAGAGTCTCTAGAATTGAATTGAAAAAAAAAAAAAAAAATAAAAAATAAAAAAGAAACTAACACATAAGAATTGTACTGTAGCAAAGACATATTGGTCCCTCAAGGGCCCCTACGTTTAACTACCAAGCATACATTGTTGTTTTAAACAGAGTACATGCACAGTCCAAACTGATTAGCATGTACATTTTAATGAAATCAGATAAGGAGCCTCCAGAAAAAAAAAATGAAAGTATATATAAAACTTCGGTATTTGTCACAAGGAAGACATATTGCCCCTTCATGAGCCCCATACTAGGTAAAGTAGCCCTACTTTCTCTCGTTCTAGTTTGAGTCAGGATACACACTAAACTAATAAGCTTGGTCATTTCAAATAATTAGAGACTTAGTCTCCAGAAATACTAATTGAATATGACACCTATGAAATTGGAATTTTACCATAATTACGACAGATCGGCTCCTCATGGGACCCTTGCAAGGGAATGTTACACTACCGTATTTACCATATGTATTCGAACAGCAGGCCTGAGCAAACAGTTTAGACCCAGATGAGACGCCGCAGAACGCGGCGTCTCATCTGGGTCTACACTGTTTGCCACTCATCCAGCAATTTTTAGACACAACATCGGGTAGTGAATTATACTGGTTTAAATGTTAGAATATATATGGTAAGGAGTTGAGGTGTCCGAATACTTAGGGTAAATACGGTATCTTACTTCGTTCTTGTTTGAGTCCGGATGCCTTTCCATTTAATAAGCATAATCATTTCAAAGAATAAGTGGCAGAGCCTCCAGAAATAATAATTGAAACAAAAAAAAAAAAAAAAAAAAAAAATCTGACTGCACTAGAAATGACCCCAAAGGGCCTCTGCCATATTATATTACCTTTCATTGACCCCTTACTAGGTAAAATTTACCCTTCTTTCCACCGCTCTGATTTGAATCAGATTGTGTTTTGCATGTTTAAACCACGCAAAGTCATCAGTATGATATTTACTTTGTTACAGTTAAGTTATTTGTGACCTAAGACAATTCGCTTGAAATTTTAAGGCAGAAAGAAGTGGGTGGAGTAATGTGATATCAAATAGCAAAATACGCAAGAGTAAAAAAAAGTTAAATTCAATATTTTAGGCCTTTGAGCTCATTCAGGGGTTCTAAGACATAAAACACAAACAGCAATGTTGTTGTCATGTAAAATACTCTGTACTAATGATATGCTTTAAAATGTCAGTTCGTGATCATCAAACATGCAAAAAAATCAAATTTTGTATTTTCCGATTTTATCCTACTTTTGATATGCTATATTTGAATGTTTACCTTGCACGAAAATGCAAAAAGCATTTGTGTTGCAATTTGTTTTGGGTTCCCACACAGTTTGACTGGACTGCGTCAAGATTCACGGCATAAATAGAGTACAAAATAACATTTCGACCATAATCTCTTATATACCACGCTTTTCCAAAAGTTTAACCCATTTATTCCGAGTTGACTTTTCCACCTGAACTCTTTAGACCAGTCCATTACCACTTTAAGGGGTATCTGGTCAGTTTTTATTATTGCCGTGTTTTATAGGAATGCATGTAATCAATGCAAACAGTGTAGTCCCTGATCAGACGCGTTCTGCGGCGTCTGATCTGGGTCTACACTGTTTGCCAATGTTCCATTTATGGGACTCCAGGCACAAATGGGTTAAAGTTAAACAAGTCCATTTAACTACCTGTTAATGAGTCTACAATGCTCCTGGATGAGTGGCAAACAGGAAGACCCTGATCAGACCCCACATTATGAGGAGTCTGATCTGGGTCTACACTGCTTACTAAGGCGTGTCTGTCAGTATACTTTGGGTCATTACAGTATTTTCATAATCTGATGGATTTGGAAATGGATTATAAACAAAGCTGGTATTCAACCATAGTGGGAGAGAGGAAAAGGAGGGGTAATCCAGCCGTCTCTTAGGCTGATTAATCAAAAGTCCTGCATGAGATTTGAAAAGATACGTTCATAATAAGTAATGGATATTAAAATTAAAATACTAACTCATTTGTGCCTAGCATCCCATTAAAAGGGACATTGACAAACATGGCGTCTATATTGGGTGGGCAATGTGCGCAGTAAATGAAAAAAAAAAAAAAAAAAAAAAGAAAAAAAAAAAAAAAAAAAGAAACAATGATGATAAAAAAAAAAAAAAAAAAAATAAAAAAAAATAAAAATAAACAGACATCCCTTATATTGGAAGTGGACTTGTTCAAAACGCTGAGATAGAAGACTCCACCCGGCATAAATGGGTAAATGTAGGCTGTGGTATCGTGGGATCGTGTTTATTTTTTACAACTGCTGTATGAGAAGGTTGCTGTTATTATCATCATAACTAGGTAATTTTATGGCATGTATGCTTGTAACTGATATCATTTTTATGGAGTTTTACGGCCCAGTCAACACTGCTGGTGTTACGTCAATTAATTAGGTCATTACAAAAACATGCCTATTCAAATGTATAGAAAATTTCACCTTCAAAACCGAAGATTTTCAGATAAAAAAAACTGATATTTTTCATATTTCTGCTCAAAACTAGATTGTGGGTACTCGTTAAAACCGCCTCAGCGAGGCGGTTCTAACAAGGACCCACAATCTATGTTTTTGAGCAGAAATCTGAAAAATAATGTATACCCCTGTAAACCCCAGTTTTACTATATCAAAGTGGGGTTTGGGGGAGTCAGTATTATATAGGCATGTTCTCGTAAAGTCAGTTACAAAATGTGACCTGCTCATACCTTTTCCTGAGCAGGCTTAAATCTGTACGCGCTTTACCAGAACATGTATACATCCTTTCGTCAGTAACTGACACTCGTCCTCCCTGAATCAGCGGAAGAGGGAGAATGGCCGTAGAAAAATATATCGTTATATGTCTCCATGACAGTTATATGGCCCGGATTGAACTCGAACTTACGACCACTGGATCTGAAATTAGACGTGCGACAGTACAGACTGCGCTGTGGAACTCGATTGACAGTATCACTCTACGGCCATCTGCTTTGTGCTTGCTGGAAATCGGAATAATGTTTTGGCACCACTGCGCAAAGCCTAATACAGCAAGAAACTGTTGACTGCACACTAAAACCGGAGTAATGAGTTTGTCAGCTCGGGGCGGGAGTGTGTGTGTATGGAGGGGGAGGGGGTGGGGGTGGGAAGAGTCATTGTGGAGGGTCGCGTGCTGTATAAATAGGACAATTTAGCAAAATTGTTTTGATGTCCCACTATCTTAAGGGGAATAGATTCTTGAAGATTGTGTCGCTGTTGTGCTAACGGCGAACCATTTTATACACGGAAAGTTGCCTCCATTTTACTCTGAAATGAAGGAACTTGCTCCAGGGGGAAGCAAATTATTTCCTTTAAGAGTAGTCCCCATTGACAATGGAATTTTAATGTTTCCATCTGAGAGTTATTTCCCTCGTGTAATCATTCCCCTCCAGGCGATACAAAATGTGCACGCATAGACCAAACTGCCCATAGGCGAAGTCTTTAAATGTAGTTACATGCGCAATGAGTTGGTGCACCGGCACAGATTATATCTTTCATTTAAGAGGCTTACTCTTTAAATTGTAGCAGAAGACAGTCTGTTTGTATATTTGCATTTTCTTATTTATTTATTTTTACGGATTATAAAGCTTGGCATTTTATGTAGATCGTCTGAGCAGACCGTTCTCATGAAATGTCAAGATTTAATTGCTCAGAAATATACGAAAAGTATCGTCTGCTGCAGTTATGATTTATACTTTCAACATTTTATATCGCTTTATGGGCGAATTCCGCGGATGACAAATCGATGATATGTTTCTTATTTTTTCTCAGAAAATGGTGTCCTTGGAAGACAATTTGTATGGAATGTCAAAGCCTATTTTCCTGGAAAATGCAGCAATAATAATAATAATAATAATAATAATAATAATAATATAGTCTGCTGCAGTTGTGATTGGCGCGGTCATATGGACTCCACTTAGCAAAATGTCTTGGTTTGTTCTGTTCACATGGGATCTATTATTATATACTGCACTTTTGCAAGCCACTTCAAGCAAACGACGTATTCGCTACGTGTGCGGATAGGAAAATCTAGGTCAGTCTGTACATCCGTGTAGTCTGAAAAAGGTCTTCGTCGTTAGTATTTTTCTACAAAATCTAATGGTTCTGTAAGCAAAAAGCGATGGCTCTGATCAGTCTGTGCATCCACGCAGGCTGATCTGGGCTTTGGCTGTCTGCTTATGCATCGAAGACATGCAATAGTTTGGTGCGGAAAAAATAGATTTTCTTTACAATGTAATGTGACTAATATACGCTGACATTGACCGAATTATATAAATGTGAATTATCAGCCTCTTTAACGCTTAGCACTCTGGGTAAAATTTGCAGCAGACGACATTTTAAAATATTTTTCTTATTTTTCCCAGAAAACAGTATTTGACATTTCATGCAAGTTGTCTCCCAAGGAGACAATTTGCATGAAATGTCAGATCCTGTTTTCTGGGAAAAATAAGAAAAATATCATCAATTTGTCGTCTGCTGAAAATGCCCAGAGAGTGGTAAAGGTTAACCAATATTCTACATAAGTCGAACAGCACGCTCAGAAAAACGTGTGTAACGTTCACTGCCTTGGTTCCCTGTCTGAATGTGTATCGATACAGTACTAAGCGGGGTATGACGTTTATACAACGTCGCATGAAAATCGATGCAACGTCTTGACGTTGCATTGACGTGAATGTTTTGTTGTATAAATGTCTTGACGTTACATCAAGGTAAATGTAACGTGAAAACGTCATGACGTATCGACGTCAACGTGTCGTTGTGTAACTGTCATGACGTTGCATAAACGTTAACGTCATGGTTTCAACAGGTCATGTGCCCACTGGTTTCAACTGGTCATGTGCCCACTGGGTACATGTACTGTTACTTTCTTGTTCTTTTGGGACTTTTGAGTTCTATCATTATATGTGAGAGTAGGATTTCGCTCAAAATTTCTGAGGGGTTTGGTGTGAGTGAGGGCACTGGGGAGTAAAGGATGTTGCCTTTTTTTTTTCATTATTCCTCATAAGGGTTAAACAACAGATGGATTGCATGAAATGGTGGGACTTATTTTCATATATACTGAGTTGGAGATTTACGGTCTAGTCAATACTGTTGAGGTCTTATCGAGCCGATAAGTTGACCTTTTGTACTCTTTATGGACATGTTTTGTCCTGTATTCGGATTACTCACACTTTTGTGTACGGGGCTTAGTCCTGTAACCGGTTTCCTCACTCTTTTCATGGACAGGCTAAGTCCTGTAACCATATAACCAATACGTTAGACTAGCTCCTAGACCTTGATGTCATGTTTTATCACTCCAAGCTTATTCAAATTTATGTACGATACTATGCAGCCATTCTTTCATTACGAAAACATACCTATATAATTTTGACCCCACTTAAACCCCTCTTTTGTATAGTAAAATTGGGGTTTACAGGGATATACATTATTTTTCTTATTTTTACTCAAAAACATAGATTGTAGGTACTCGTTAGAACCGCCTCGGCTAGGCGGGCCGAGGCGGTTCTAAAGAGTACCCACAATCTATGTTTTGAGCAGAAATATAAAAAAAAAATATCAGAACTTTTTTCTCTGAAAACTTTCAGTTTTTGGTGGTGAAATTTTCAATATACTTGAATAGGTGTGTTTTCGTAATGTGATATTTGGTCTCTCCTAGGTACATGTAAGTTGCTGCTATCAAAGAAATGAGGAAAAGCAGCAGGCAGCAGGCAATTCATTAAATGAATTAATACTGAAATAAAATTGATATCCGACTGGTAGCTAGGCTACCAATACTTGTGCACATACTTTCGCCAGTAACTAACAACTTCCCTCCTTGAATTAGCGGAATGGCGAGTATGACCGTAGAAACGATATCATGATTAATCTGCTCGAATTCAAACTTGCGACCCCGGGGTTTGAACGCAGCCCCACAAAAGAGCCCGACATTTATATAGGTATGCTGAATATAACATATGAAGTAATATTCTCACGCCTGCCGCAGTCCCGGGCCGCTCTACCACTTAGCTATAAACTATAGCTTCATTTAAACATACAGTCGACTCTCGTTATCTCGAATTCCAAGGGACTGTCTGAAATACTTCGAGATATCCGTAGTTCGACATATCAGGTTTGCAGAATTGAGGAAAAAATAATTTGATTAACCACATTTAACAAACTGATAGGTAATTGGATTTTTGAAGTTAGAGATATATTGAAAATATTGTGGAAAAGAGGAGAAATTGCTCCTTAGGAGCAATTTCTCCTCTTTTCTACAATATTTTCCATCGGTTGTTAGGTTTTCATGTATAGGCAGGGACCAGATTTTCACTTCGAGATAAGCGGTTATTCGAGATAAGCGAGGTCGAGATAACGAGAGTCAACTGTATTTTATTATCATTATTAAGTACAACATATGAATGTGATAAACAAATTAACATTGGGATCAGAGCAACCAACTTGTAGGACAAGACAGTACAAGTGTCCCTTACAGTACAAGTGTCCTTGGTACTAAACCTCTGCCAAATTGCATTTTGTCCCCAAAGTTCCCGGACATGGACAGTCAGACATGAGTTGGTTCACAGGATAAGCTACAAGATTGCATGTGCGCACAGCGAAGACTCGAGCGTGCAGGCTGATCATTGTTTTTGCTGTCCGCCAGAAGACGCTTGGATACTTGGCTACCCATAATGTTCAACAAAAATTCTGTTCACAGTGCGCGGGTGCGCAGGGTGATCAAAGTTCGCTAGACACACATGCAGTCTGGTTTGAACTGCTGTATCCCGGCTTAAAACTGGAACTCTGGAAAGTACGAGCACAGGGCTTAGGATACGTTTGGCTCCAGCTGAAACAGACGGAGAGGAAAGTCTGACCCATGGCTCGACCGAGAATCGAACCCTGGCTGCCGCATAACAATCGAGAACTATACCACGTTGCTATAAACGGCAGGCATCAGAATGTCATCTGACCTTAAATTTAGATTAAGCTTTAAAGATGTAAAATCCAATTTTTTATTTTGTGTTCTTTGCTTAATTTTTAATGATATTTTGATAGCCTAGCTCCACATTGTTCTGTTTTATTATTATTTTATTAATGTTGTTTTCTTCTAAACAGTATTCATCTCTCTCTCTCTCTCTCTCTCTCTCTCTCTCTCTCTCTCTCTCTCTCTCTCTCTTGACCCCAAGTCCCCTTAAGTCGTAAGATCACTATAAGCTGACCACATCCCTTTGAAAAGAAAAGAGGTGATGTGAAAACCGCCTGGAAGCAAACTTATTTCCTATGGTGAAATCGTATACTATATTGAGCTCCTTAGTATAAACGAGTAAAAGTAACTTTGTTTGAGTCGCAGAATACTGATCAGTGATTTTTCATTCGTCCCGAATTTATTATTTGCCGCTTCCAGCTTTATGATGCCGTTATTCATATGGATTTTTTGGCTGATCCTTCACAAACTGATTCACATTAGAAGTGTATTTATCAATTTATCAGAGACAAAACGTCTGAGAGCCAAGAATCACTCCCCCCCCCCCCCCCCCCACCCTCTACCCAACAAAAAAAAAAAAAAAAAAAAAGCACTGAGAGTGCTGATGGGGGCGGTGACCTGAAATTTTATAGGCCTCTAGAACTGATTAGAATTTACGCTAAAATTGAAGTTTTTTCGGCACCCGATAGCCCCTTTTCGGTCCTTTTCGATGGAAAATATTATTTTCGGTGTTTAGTAGGACCGCGGCTCGCGTTACGCTTTTACCCAACGCTGTAGATTAGATGTATTTCAACTTTAGTATTCATATTCCTCCGCCGGTATTGTACTAAGTATGATTAAAATCGTTTTTATTCATAAGTTCAAAATTTTCTTTGGTTGTGTTTATTTATTCGCTATTTATAAGCGTCAGAATATTTAAGGATGCAGAATTTAACGTTAGCAGGGTTAGTAGGGAAATATTTGTTAAGTAGTTATGAGGTTGGTAGTAACAGGAAAACGGATTGTCGAAATGTAGTATGTTAGGTCTGGTGGCAGTTTTGCAACCACCTTCGAGAACGAGGAGGGCTGGTTTCTATGACGACGGCGAAAAACGAACAGAAGGTAGAGTTTGATTCGAAGTAAAGTAGAATAAATATTGTTCAAGGAATTACCGATTGACTACACTAAAGGTGGAATGTTCGACTAGCAGTACACCAATCGCATACATCGTATTTTCGGTTAAGGCATTTTATTTGGTTGCTTGTAAGAAAAACAAAACCAAGAAAAAAGAGTTTTGCCATGGTTTCGACACACTGAATACGCATTTACAAATGTGCGAGGATACAGTTTCTTTTTTATTCCGTGAATTGTTTCAGTTTTAACTCTTTCAACTCCAAATAGAATTTTAAATAGGGATTAAATGTCAACATTCTTATTTCAGAAATTCTGTTTTTGAAAGTAACAGATGACTGCAAATTTAATACTCTTTAAGCGGGAATTAGACTAAAAAAAACTACAACAAATACATATAATAGTTCAGTGACACATGACAGCAGTATTAGACATATGAGCAGTACCTTCTGACATACATGTATGCCCCAAGCGAAGATCAGGCCCAGTTGCTCAAAACTAACGATATCGTTAGTTAACGTATCGTTAAAACTTTGATCATTAAATACGGCATATACAATGTGTGCTAATATTTGTGCTGAAAAAATGTGAGTAGCTTTTGCATTAACGAGCTCTTTAAGCTAACGATGCTTTGAAGAACTGGGCCTGATAAGCATGCGCATTCGCATAGTCTGATCAGATTCTTAACTGAGCGTATTCTAGAATGCCAAGGATTCAAAGTTTCTTCATGTGGAAAACGAAGACTCCGATCAGACTGCGCGGATGCGCAGGCTGATCTGAGTCTTCGTTAGGCGCACGTGTCAAAAGGTAAGGTACATTTTCTCACTTTGCGGATACGTTATCTCGTCTTTTAAGGTCTTTATGTCTAACAATAACAATCACATAGGAGGAGGTCACATAAAACAAGTCATGTGGTATAGTGAGGGGTGGGCAACGCCATATCAAGGATAGGCCCAAGACATACCACTAATGATAGCAAAGACTGTTGATATAGCCATACCGGCTCGGTCGCGGCCCGGTATAATGACCGCGTACCACGTCGGACATCAGGGCGGGAATGTCAGTTGCGCTACTGGAGCCAAAGTTCATAGGAGAGAGAGAGCATTACAACTGCTATATGAAATGTTAGGATTTTGAGATAGCAGGCATGCTGGAGGAATAATGCGCGTCACGAAAACATGCCTATATAATTTTGACCCACCTTAAACCCCAATTTTATATAGTAAAACTGGGGTTTTCAGGGGTATACATTATTTTTCTTATTTCTGCTCAAAACAAAACTTTTCAGTGTATTTGAATAGGCGTGTTTTCGTAATGGATATGCGTTGGAAAATCCTGGAGGCCTATCAACTAACGGATGTCACAGGGTATACTACAGTGGAAAAGAGGACAAACATAAGCACGGAGTGGATTTTCTAGAGCATAAGGATATCACAGAAACCGTCATAGGATCTCGTCCAATTTCAAGCAGCCGTAGACAGTGCGGCGGAGAGAAAGCCTTTCCAACATCATTATTCATATATATGAACCAACATCTATTCATGGCGACAGTTATATTGAGGAGTTATATTGTGACCAAAACCCAGAGAAGCTTGTGGAGAAGGTCCTGGATCTTCCTGCAATCCAGAGTCTAGTGACAGACGGGTTCAAATGCCTTGACTGTTCAACCTACAACAACATTGTGCTGGCCAGCACCACAAGCCATCCAGAAGGTCGACGTGACACAGCCAAGATGGGGCCCACCACAATCAGACTGACCACGTCTTTATGAAGGAGCGGTTGTGTTGATATATTAGAATAGCCAGACCTCGGTCATTCCCAGGTGTACTTGATCCATCGCACGACAAAACCTACAATAAAACCTGCGTGACCAGCAAAAACTCAGATCAGTCCGTACATCCACCAAGTATGGCAAATTGTTCTCACTTATTCATCTTTGGATAGCCCGGAGGCTGTAGATGGCACATGTGATCATCGAAGACTCTGATCAGACTGCGCAATTCGCAGGCTGATCTGAGTCTTCGCTGGTCGCACAAGTCTTGTAGTAGATTTTGTCTCGCGTTAGCTCATATGTTGAAAGCGATCATTGCATGGCGATGATAACTTTCCAGGCATGCCGAAAAAAAAGTCGAAGAAACCTGTCCAACCAAGAATCAGATTTGACCACACGAAGCTGAATGATCCAGCAGTGATGAGTGCTTTCTATGCAATAACAGGTTCTAGATTTGCACCTCGCACCATGCTGGCAGACGAAGATGCTGAATTTGACATCCTGTAGTCACTCATTTAACAAGCAGCTGAACTTCTCGGCAAACAGTGTCGGAATGAGAAGCCCTGGGTTACCCTTGAGGTCCTTTATCTTTGTGAACAATGACGAGACCTGAAGAGAAAGAGAGGTGACCTTGAAGAAGCAAGAGAGTAGACAGAGATTAAAAAAAAAAAGATCAAGACAAAATAAAAATCGCGAAAGAGACCTTCAAGCATGTCTCAAAAAGAATAACAGTAAGAAAGCGTACCAACTACTCAAGCACTTGACATTAGACAAACAACATAAATCTAGCCATACAAGACAATTCTGTAAAGTGTTTCGCAGAGGAACACGAAATAAGCATGAGGATAGTATACTAGTCAAACTATTAAGCCGGGTAGACCAAACCAGAAATCTATGCAAACAATGTAGATCCAGATTAGACGACTCGTAACGAGCCGTCTGATCAGGACCTACTCTGTTTGCCATTCTGTTTTCGACTTCAGACTGAACCCCCTATGTGCATCAGTGGACATGTCCAAATTCAAGGATGTAAGGATTTACATCAGAAACTCAGGGTTGAAAGGAACTTGAACAAGTATGAGACTGATGGGGATCCAACGGTACTTGACTGCCCATACATACAGGAAGATGAGACTCACTCGATTTTACAAAAGGTGAAGCAGCAGCCAAAGCACCGAAGATGGGGAAATCGGCTGGAGTAGACAACATACCAGTAGACTAGTCCAATCAGAAGCAGAAACCATGATAGAAGTCCTTACCTCAATCTGCATTAATAAACTCTGGAAGACAGTGAATGGTCACTTTTATCGACATGTTTTCTTGTTGTCAAACTGTCAAAGAAAGAAAACGTGCAACTGTGCCAAAAGTACAGAACCATCAGCCTTATAAACAAGCATAGTACTCAGGGTTATGCTGAAGATCGTCAGTAGTATTGGTGCCACCCAAAACTACTATCGTCTTAGATTCCAGCCACAAACTGAGGAGATCAATGCAGAGGCGCTAGCAGGGTTAATGGCGGGAAGGGGCACCACTGTGCAGATATTCAATTTACGGATACTCTTTGAGAACTGCCTGCAACATCATCAGAACATGAACCGTGTCTTCATACATATTACCATGGCGTTTGACAGGGTATGGCATGAAGCCTTAAGGGCACATATTATAAAGTACAATCTTGCAAGTCCGTGATCGAGACGTACATGTATATGGCAATGCAGACTGCAATGTACTGCTGTATTTGTCATAAATATTCTGACACCTCAACTCCTTACCGTATTTGTTATAAAACTTGAACAAGTACAAATTACTACCCGAAGATGTCTAAAAATTGTTGGATGAGAGGAAGAAAGTGTAGACTCTGATAAGACGCGTTATGTGGCGTCTCATCAGAGTCTACACTGTTTGACCGGGCCTGTTTGTCCGAACACATACAATAAATACGGTATAATATAATATGTGTGGGATAATGGTTCAGAACTACAAACGGAGTGCGAAAAGGGTGGTCTCCTCTAATCACAAGCCCTCTTAAATATCTTCCGAGGGTGGGGGAGGGCGTGTGTGTGTGTGTGTGTGGGGGGGGGGGGGGGCGTGAGGTGAAGGGGGTGGAGGTCGGGTGATGGGGAATCATGAGTAAGGCACCGGAATACCATAAAATCATCGGAGGACGGCTTATTACCAGTTCCCGCCCTGTTGACAACATGGTCATGAATTCAGAAGAGGAGGAAAATGCTGATGTTCTTATAAAACACCAACTGATACAAAACGGAGATTGGACCTGACAAAACGAAAATGATGACAGCAAATCCCGTTAATGAGAATGATGAGTGCTCTCTAATTTGCAGTCATATGACAGGTTAACAACAATCTCAACATAGATTGTGGGTATAATCCAATCGCCTCGCCGAGGCGGTTCTAACGAGTACCCACAATCTATGTTTCTGAGCAGAAATAAGAAAAAATAATATATACCCCTGTAAACCCAAGTTTCACTATATAAAAATGGGGTTTAAGGGGGTCAAACTTATATAGACCTGTTTTCGTGATGGTTAGCAGAACACTTGCGACTTTTCTCGGATACTAAAGGAGAGATTGTCTGTAATTAGGACATTTCGATTTATCATCTTTGTCTTCTGTATATGGGTCACACTGGCTTCTTTCACGTGCTTGACACTATTTATTTGAGTAAGGATTCGATAAATATACGACACAAGAGCTCACTAAATTGTCAGATATTCTTTCAGGATTATTTACGTGATAGTGGGTAGTTCTTTATTTTGTTTGCATCTGATTCGCAGAGTATAATGAGAGGAAATAAAAACTTTGCACTTGATGTCAAAATTGCCTGAAGAAAACAAAAACGTGCATTTTCATTCTATTAATGAAGTGCGATACCTTCTATTATGCTGAAATCTTTAGTTCACAGATTTGACGTGATTAGCAAGCGCTCACTTGTAAACGTTAACGATTTGATACTGGTGCTCAAGTTTTCACTTATTTTCGTATCTCTGTTCGTGGAGCATTACAAGGCAATACCTTCTGTGATAACCCATTAGCATCGATAACATCTTTACATCCGTTTAGTGAAAATATTTCCGAACCCTCTCGATATCTGATGCAGCGTTCGATAATGCATAAATTTGCGTTCGCGGACATTCACAATTGTAGCAAACTTTCCGGATCATTACGAAAACACGCCTATCCAAATATATAGAAAATTTCATCTCCAAAAACTGAAAATTTTCAGATAAAAAAATTCCGATATTTTTCATATTTCTGCTCAAAACATAGATTGTGGTACTCGTTAGAACCGCCTTGCCGAGGCGGTTCTAACGAGTACCCACAATCTATGTTTTGAGCAGAAATAAGAAAAATAATGTATACCCCTGTAAACCCCAGTTTTACTATATAAAAGTGGGATTTAAGGGGGTCAAAATTATATAGGTATGTTTTCGTGATGTCCAAAGCAGTATTAGTTAAACAAGCTCGTTAATGATAGACTCGTTAACTGTTGTAGGTAACTGTTGTAGGTAAGGTATTTTCACATTGGACTGCTTGCTGCAAAAAAAATGTGAATAGATTTTGCAATGGTGCAAGAATTACTCATAGTTTTGTTTTCAGCAAAAATATCAATGTAGTTGCCATATTTCAAGATAGAAATTTTAATGCCACGTTAGCTAACAATTTTGTTAAGTTTTGAACAGCTGAGCCCAGTTTATTTGTAACAATTTTCAGTGAACGGTAGCTGGTGTCCGCGAACTATACACTGAACTGTCATTTGGCGCGACCAAAATGAAGGCCTATGCGAATTTGGTTTTATGTATGTTTTTGGGTCGATTGTTTACAATCGATCCATAGTATACAAACGCCAAAATTCCTTATGGTAGTTGTCCACATGATTATCATTGACCAATGTCATAAAACCGCGCGTTAGACGAAATACAGATAACGTTTTTTATAGCCGCGCTACTCTTGTCCCTGTGACATCTGAGTGCTGCTGATAGTGGGTTATCTGTAAAGCCTACACTTGGACATTTGGGACATAGATAAACAGTGCAGACCCAGATTAGACCCCGTAAAACTCGACGTTATATCAGGGTCTGCACGATTTGCTAAAGTTGCAGGAAGTCATGGTTGAAGATACAGTCTTAAGTCATTTTCACAGCCTACATTCAGAGACAACCGACCCACCACTGCTGTAAGTACATTTTTTTTATAACAAATAAATATGAAAATGTACGTTGATATATTTAATCGACCCTATACAAAACTGATATAAATTGATAATATGAATTTAATAGGTGCTACCTATATCCGTGCGTCCAAATTATCATCACATGCTTCATAGGTGGGTTGGCCAGATCTAAATGAATTTGATTTCAGACCACGCTTGACTTTTAATCCACTGCATGAATTGCGATATAACGTCCAAGTCAACAATATTTCAGTAGTTCAGAGACATTGCCTCCAAATTTGTAGTACTTTTACCCGACCCGATCATATGAATTCGGGTCCTGCTTAGTTACTAGCAGCTGTGCCATGGAGGTTTTAGGCAGCCCATCTATTTCGCGGACCCCGATGGGCGGGGGCTATGCTTTCCGAATACCGAAAAACTAGTGTATGCCGATGACAGGTACAACGACAATATATACTGAACCGAAAAAGAAACGCAACTTTTTAACCCAAAATGTTTTCATGCAAACACAAGGTTGACAGAAAATTTATTTTCATACTTTTCAAACTTTATTATGCAGAAAACATTTGGGCGATATCTATATAACTAATCGCTCCAACTGGCAATTCGTTGTTTTCAATATTTTCCCGTGCAGTACATTAAATGTATACAGTAACCACGTCATATTGGCATATTGTGTTACCTGGAGTTAGGGTTTCAAAAGTCCGGTAAAATGTTTCTACGGAACATGGTACGTTTGACGCAAGATCAACGTAACGCAGTTGTCCAAATGCTGCTACGCTGGACGTCTCAGGCTGTCATCGCCAGGAACTTCCAAGTGAGTAAATCGACTATAACTCGTTTGTACCAACGTCTACGACAGACGGGAATGACAAATGACAGGCCCAGAAGTGGACGTCCGCGCGTCACGACACGTCGACAGGACCGATACATGTGTCTATCCTATCTTCGTAATCGGTTCCGTACAGCCGTAGAAACGGCTCAGGTGACACCAGGAACGCACAACAACCGAATAAGTGCAGATACTGTCAGGAATCGCCTTCGAGAGTTTGGCTTACGTCCTCGTCGTCCGTACGTTGGTATGCCATTAACACCACGACGACGTCAGGTTAGAATGGCGTGGCTCACACAACACAGGCCAAACCTGTTTTCCCTTCGTCAGTAGCGTAACGTTATGTTTTCTGATGAATCCAGGTACTTGTTGTACAGAGCTGACGGCCGTCAACGTGTGTAAAGGCGTAACGGAGTGCGTTATCGCGACAATTGCTTGGTTGAACGTGATCGGTTTGGAGGTGGTGCGTTAATGGTGTGGGCTGGCATATCTTATGGTCATCGAACGCCCCTGGTATTCATCGATGGTCCTTTGACGGCTCAGCGTTACGTTGACGTCATTTTACGACCGGTGGTTGTGCCAGTTGTACGCCAGCACAACGTTACATTTCAACAGGATAACGCTCGGGCGCATATAGCAAGGCTCAGCATGGCGTTTCTTCATCAAAACAACGTCAACGTGATGCACTGGCCTCCGTATAGTCCGGATCTCTCTCCTATAGAGCATCTGTGGGACGTCTTGGAAAGGCGTGTTCGTAACCGCCCCCAGCCGCCATCAACGCTTCAAACACTACGTCTCGCGCTCATGCAGTAGTGGAATGCAATTCCCCAAACAGAGATCAATCGTTTAATCCTGTCCATGACCAGGCGTGTGCGTGCGGAACTCAGTGCTAATGGAGGGGATACTCGCTATTAACTGCTTGTGTTTTTGAAGTTGTGAAATGACTATCTTTCTGACAAAACGGACTTCTGTGCCACACAGCCTCGATGAAAATTAAACTCTCTATGGTGGTTACATTCAGGAATGATTACGCAATTGTGTCGTTAAATCGATTTTCTGCAACACTGAATATTTCTGCAAATATTCACATTTAAATTTGGAGTTGTGTTTCTTTTTCGGCTCAGTATACTATCGTTCGCTTACCCGTGTCGAAGTTTTTTTCTAAGATTATCACGTGAAAAGAGCGTATATCCTATGAGTTATCTAAAAATCTACATCAAAATGCACAAAAGGAATCATGCTTAGCTTGTAAGTAGCCGGAGAATGGATAGAAATAAAATTCGAAGTGGAGACAAAATTCAAAATGGCGGCGATTGCAAATTTTATAGGCTGACGTCATAGTCTCGTGATTCAACCCCTTGCAATTGGAATACTTGGCGTTATTGGCTGTTGGATGCTATTATCGGCACGGCCGCCGTGTCAGTAGTCTCTGCCAAATCACGGAACGCTTATTGTTTTTCAGGATAAGCACCGAACCACCCAAGCGTTTGTTGGACCATTACATTTTTGGTCACACAAATCACTGGTCACATAGGTAGTCTATAGTAGTGCGTCTGCACGCCGAACCGCTCCGCGGTTCGAGGAACTGCTTAGCAGTTCCCGTTGGACGCACTTATGATTTAGTAATCTAACATCAAGTCTTATCAAAACTCTCTACACGAGACGGGTTTAGAATAAATCCCAGCAGGCACAGGACGTTAATACAACGTCGCTTCATGACGTCATGACGTTGTATCGACGTTAAGCCGACGTTGTATAAACGTCCTGTGCCCGCGGGGAATAAAAGAGTTTGCTAAAACCTCTTATGAGTGTTCTTCTTTACAGATGTTGTACAGATGTCAGAAAAATGCAAAGGTGTATAACCGGTGAAGAAAAATTTGTCCTTGACACATTGTGTTTGTTTACTTTTTACTGGACCGAGCAGAACGGAAAGGTGTCTTTGGACATATGCGGATTGTGAAGGCGCATGCGCGCACCATTGCCAGGACTAAGCGTTTCAAATAACATTGGATAGCGTAGATTGCATAGCAAACGTTCTTAGGATGCGCAGTTGCGTGAGGGTCTTAATTAGCCGTTTGCAAATAAACAAAACTGCCTTTTCTCATGTTAGGACGCCAGTAATTATGTAAAACATTTCAGCAGATGACATTGAGAAATAGTTTTTTCTTATTTTTCCGGGAAAATAGAACATACATTTCATGCATTTCTGTGAAAAATAAGAAAAAAATATCACAAGTGTGTTGCCTGCTGAATTAGCCCAGAGAGTGGTAAAGTTTAACTGATCCCCTTAAATGTGCAATGTCATCTTAAGTAACGCTCATACAATGTACGCACAAATCATCCTGCTCATTGTGGAGTCGAATCAAGCCGTTTGCTGTAACATCACGAAAATTTTAACTTGCCTATATAATTTTGAACCCCTTTAATTCCACTTTTATGTAGTAAAACTGGGGTTTACAGGGGTATACATTATTTTTCTTATTTCTGCACAAAATATAGATTGTGGATACTCTTTAGAACCGCCTCGACGAGGCGGTTCTAACGAGTACCCACAATTTATGTTTTGAGAAGACATTTGAAAAATATCCAAAAATTTTATCTAAAAGTTTTTTTATTTTTTGGTGGTAATATTTTCGGTATATTTGAAAAGGCATTTCTTCGTAATGAGCTCACAGTGTTCGGATACGAAGAGTCTGTTATATCCTGATTTGACTCCACGGGTTGTACAGGCTAATCTAGTTTTTCGATGGTGACATAAGAGATGATCTGACTCACCCCGATCAAATTTACTTACATGTTTAGTATGCTTGGTTACGAGATTCAACAAATTACATTTTCGAACGATTTTTTTCCCTATGAAACCAGGATTTTACATGCGGAGCGTTTCTTTTATTGGAGACAACTTTCGTGAAAAGTATTTGAAAAGCATATCAAGTTCCCCGCATGTAGAAGTTCCCACATGACGCGAACGTTCAAGGCTGAAGTTCGACAACCGATGAATAATCATCTTTATTTTTACATTTGTTTACATGTATCATATGTAAAATATCTCAATCGGTAATAAACAAAAACAGATAAGTAAGCAATTATAAGTGTAGAAATAAATATTAGATAACGATATTCTATATCTTCAACTGAATGTACTCATTATTTGTAATGTTATATTTTAATATGGTTGTGACCTCAAGAAATCAAATACACTAATGAGCTGGGGCACATCGTTTGCTATCAGATTGCATGTCCCATTACGAAAACATGCCTATTCAAATATACTGAAAATTTTACAACCAAAAAAATGAAAATTTTCAGATAAAAAATCCTGATATTTTTTATACTTCTGCTCAAAACATAGATTGTGGGTACTCGTTAGAACCGCCTCGTCGAGGCGGTTCTAACGAGTACCCACAATTTATGTTTTGAGCAGAAATAAGAAAAATGATGCATACCCCTGTAAACCCCAGTTTTACCATATAAAAGTGGGGTTTAAGGGGGTCAAAATTTTATAGGCATGTTTTCGTGATGCGGCCAGCAAAGATTCAGAACAGTCTGTGCATTTGCAGTCTTTGCGGTCCGCCTGAAGACACTTTGGATCCTTGCATATGCATTGTGTGTCCTGCGAAGACTGTCCGGCTACGGCTGCTTGCCCCGGATAAGTTGAAAAATATAAAATTCAAATTTTATATATAAAAATAGCAATAACTGTTATATAAACAAATTTTATGCACATATTTTATGAGATAGAGAAATAATATTCTTGTCTTTGAACATCACGAAAACATGTCTATATAATTTTGACCCCCTTTAACCCCACTTTTATATTGTAAAACTGGGGTTTACACTGGTATACATTATATTTCTTATTTCTGCTAAAAATATATATATTGTGGGTACTCGTTAGAACCGTCTCGCCAAGGCGGTTCGAACGAGTACCCACAGTCTACGTTTTGAGCAGATATATGAAAAATATCAGTTTTTATCTGAAAGTTTTCATCTTTTGGTGGTGAAATTTTCAATATATTTGAATAGGCGTGTTTTCGTAATGCACTTAGTACAGGGACAGACAGATCTGAGCAAACAGTGCAGGCCCAGAGCAGACGCCGCATAGAGCAGTTTTAGATACTTTAACAGATACTTAAATGGACTATATTTAATTTTAGGGCAAGTATAGTCAGGCATTTACAATAAGAAAATAGACGAGTAATGTATACACATGTTCCTGTTGGTAGTGGTTCTTAAATCTGATTTCGGTTTGTTCTGTTGTTTCTGACAATCGTTTCACTACGAAAACATGCCTATTCAAATATACTGAAAATTTTACCAGCAAAAAATGAAAATTATCAGATAAAAAATTCTGATAGTTTCGTATTTCTGCTCAGAAACATAGATTGTGTGTACTCGTTAGAACCTCCTCGGTGAGGCGGTTCTAAAGAATATCCACAATCTATGTTTCAGCAGAAATATAAAAAAATAATGTATACCCCTGTAAACCCCAGTTTTACTATATAAAACTGGGGTTTAAGGGGGTCAAAATTCATAACCATGTTTTCATGATGTATTTTTACGGAAAAAAATATGCCTTAACCCTTGCCTTGCTGAATACATTAAGATGCCACGCCCAATTCTAATTTCCAGCCAATCAGATTACCTGATCCGGGTTTTTGATAGAAATTCGCATATTTAATGACAAACAGTGCAGATCCAGATCAGTTGGCTTCTTCAGAAGCCAACTGATCTGGATCTACACTGCTTGCTTAGATAGTGCATGTCATGTTCAGCAAGAGAAGGAATTTACAAAGCAGTCAAATGTTCTTCCTTTTAATGTAAATGTACTGACTTACATAGCACCTTATAAGAGACGTACAGATAAATCTTTTTTTTCTTGTTTCTCCACGAAAATATATGTTCTGGATTCGCATTAGAAGCGCCGCCGCTAGGTACTTCTAATGAGTGTCCTCAACATATGGTTTTTGGTAGAGAAATAAGAAAAAATGTGAGCAGGTTATGTTTGAATTAGTGTCTTACCCAGGGCGAAGGCTTAGAAGTATACATTTCACATAGACGTTTTAACATAATGAGGTGTCCCAATTTTTAGGGTAAAATAAGATATCTTAATGATATAACAATGATGTAAGCGGGATTTTTCACCACCAACATGATACATCTGGAGGGCACGAAAGCATGCAAGTAAGAAAATACCAGAAGTTTAACTGTATTACTATAGAGTCCAGCTTTATACAGGGAACGGAAGCATATTAATAAAATGTCCGCTAGCTAATTACATGTAATTGATTTGAAACAATTCAGTACTGCCGAACTGACATCAACAGTACTCAGTATTATACTATTATTGACTATTGAGTCACTGAGTATATGATATCCACTGGAGAAATACCAATATTGACCGAGGCGATGACGATAGCCAAGATCAATATTCCCAGCTAGCATTCTTTATAAATCTACAGCGGGCCGTTATCGGCCCGTCAGGGTAGCTGACGGGCCGATAACGGCCCACTGTAGATTTATAAAGAATGCTTACTGGGATTGGTATTCTCCAGCGGATATCACACCATATTCGCTGACTGAGTAGTGAACAATTGTTTAAATATATAACCAGTGAACTGACTGATAAAGAATTTCATATTTCATGATTATAATTAATCCAAAAAAGAATAAACGTTTTTCACGGGATGTTCTAATTTTAGGTACACATAATAAATGGGAAAACCCCCGAGCCGGTGAACATCAGAAATATTCTTTCAGCTGTAAACAACTCTCAGTCAATGAAAGACAGTCTATTTATAGGTTATATATAATAATATTAATACGTTATTAGGGAATTACTGGGAACAAAGTGGTAACAGCGTGTTCTGTATACCAAAATAATCATCATCATATATATAGTGTAACATTATATTTGCTAAGTACATACTAATGGTTATGACTACTTCAATCTAAATATCTCTATTTTATTAGGCAAAACAAATTAAATTTGATTTTTCCCACCATAAGTATCTCGACGTTTAACATAATATTTGTCTGTATGAGGCGGGCCACATGAAAATGTGACTTCGAGGGATATGTTGTCAGGGAGGGTCCAGCTAAAACTGTGCGTCCGTGCGACCATTGCTCTCCACTTATACAGAATCTTTCAATTCTAGATACTATCATTGAATATAGTTATTTCTCGTTATCTTAAATTCACTTATCTCGAATAACGGCTTAGCTCGAAGTGAAAATCTGGTCCCTACTTTCAACATGGAACTCTAAAAACAGGTAACAAAATATTCTGGAAAAGAGGAGAAATTGCTCCTAAGGAGCAATTTCTCCTCTTTTCCACAATATTTTCAATATATCTCTAACTTTAGGAGTCAAATTTCATGATTCATTTGTAAAATGTGGTTGTTCCTTTTATTTGTTTTTCTCATTTCTGCAAACCTGATATGTCGAGGTACGGATATCTCGAAATATTTCAGAGAGTCCCCTGGACTTCGCGATAACCATTACGAAAACATGCCTATTCAAATATTATATTGAAAATTTTATCACCGAAAATGAAAAATTTTAGATAAAAATTTCAGATATTTTTCATATTTCTGCTCACAACATAGATTGTGGGTACTCGTTAGAACCGCCTCGCCGAGGTGGTTCTAATGAGTATCCACAATCTGTGTTTTTGAGAAGAAATAAGAAAAATAATGTATACCCGTGTAAACCCCATTTTTACTATATGAGAGTGGGGTTTAAGGGGGTCAAAATTATATAGGAATGTTTTCGAAATCGAGAGTCTACTGTGTAATGTGCAACTAATGTCCTTATCAGAATGTGTGGCTTTGATGAATGATCGAGATCTTGACTGTCCACACATGTCCCGAAGACACATTTTCTCGTGCTCAGATATACAAGTAGGATGTTGTGTAGTGTCCGTTTAAAAGCATTTTCTTGACGGTTCGTCTGACATGTCTGACCGTAACTGCCACAACTTGTTGTTTTGTGCGTTTATAGATTATAAGTCCCTTCGTTCCTCCGAAGAATCTGCCACAAGTCGAGCAGAATAGAGCTGAAAATCATTTCGAAAACACGTCTATTCAAGTACATAGAAAATTTCATCTCCAAAAACAGAAAATTTTCAGTTAAAAAAGTCTGATATTTTTCATATTTCTCCTAAAACATAGATTGTGGGTACTCGTTAGAACTGCCTCGGCGAGGCGGCTCTAACGAGTACCCACAATTTATGTTTTTGAGCAGAAATAAGATAAATAATGTATACCCCTGTAAGCCCCAGTTTTACTATATAAAAGTGGGGTTTAAGGGGGTCAAAATTATATAGGCATGTTTTCGTGATGAATAACTGAAATGGGGATTCTGTTGCAGCTCTTGGTTTGCATTTCTCTCATTCTAACTGAAGTGGATTTTTTTCAGTCTACAAAGACAAAATGCACCCTTTCGATGAGGCCATGACGTGTAGAATTCTGTTGAAGAAATTTTTCAAGAAAACGTTTGGAACAGGGTTCAGTACGCTCCTTTGGCATTCTCGTTACATAGGCAGTCCATCTTTACTGCACCTGCTTCAGAAGGGCATACATGCTTGATATTTCTGCCCTCTTGTGGACTTCCGTAAAAGGGATTCTGGAGTGAAATTTGTCCGTCAGTAGTTCCTTCAGATAGCTTTAATAAAAGTGATTTACCCTATGGGCAAATCTTTTTTCTGGACTGTCCATGGGTCTCATCCATATAGGAGAGTCAGTAATACCACTATTTTGTTTGTATTCAAATTACTGACCTATCTCTCACGTGTTTCGCATAGTCTATCAATTGCTACACATACCTTGACAAATCTGACATCGATATATGCAGCTTTGACGTCGGGCTTCCAAAGTAAGTAAATTTATAAGATACTTGCTTTTTTCATCTTTCAGTGAAATTGTCAGTTCAGCGTATGGCTTTCAAGGCACCGACTGTTAAATCCGCTTTCAGCCCATCCGAGCCTTCTACTATGTGGGCTATTGTTATGGCTTTTTGTTCGTTGTTCGTCAGTCAACCCTTTCCAAATGGTATTTCCTCATAAACTTTGGCGAATTTCCATGAAATTTTGCATGGATCATCCGGCCGGTCGTAACGGAAAATTATGTTTTAAGCAGTCGGTGCAAACAGTTTGCCAGCCGACTTATAATTGGAAAATGATCCACTGACTTCTTCTACTGATGAGCATATACATGTTATGAAACTTAACAGGATTGTTCCTTGGCAGTGTCTTGACCAAAGTTACGTTTCTATTGCAGTCGCTTTTATGATTTGGTTGCCATGGCAACCTAATCTTGTCATTTTCCTCCAATGGAAAAGTGTTAGCAACTACCCGCTGTCACATTACAAAAACACGCCTATTCAAATATATAGAAAATTTCACCTCCAAAAACCGAAAATTTTCAGATAAAAAACTCATTAATTTTCATATTTCTGCTCAAAACATGGCTTGTGGATACCGGTTAGAACCGCCTCGACGAGGCGGTTCTAACGAGTACCCACATTCTATGTTTTTGAGCAGAAATAAGAAAATTAATGTATACACCTGTAAACCCAAGTTTTACTATAAAAAAATAGAGTTTAAGAGGTCAAAATTATATAGGCATGTTTTCGTGATGAAATTGTATTTCTTTGTCTCCAATATCCTGGTTTCATGGCAATAGTCGTTTCCCGTAGAACTGTATCGGGAAAATTGTTACATAATCAGTGACACACGTTGAAATATTGGTACAAATGTTTTGTGCAAGTAGCACCAGTGGTTTGGATGTTATGACAACATAGTTTCCCATAGACGCAACAATCTGAATATAAAATATTCATTCGTACATTTCTTTAAAGTAGCGTGGTAGCAAATAGTCATGCTGAACGTGAACGGGGGCGGGGGCGGGGGGGGGGGGGGTGATGAGGGGAGGGGTTGCTGGCAAACAACTTTGTTCCACTCCACCGGTCAAAGGGAAAGAATCGGAGAGAAATGGGACCAGGAATTAGGGCATGTCCTTACTTAATGCATTTAGAAGTTCTAAATTTATATAGAAATTCTAAATAATGTATTCTATCGCTATTAATAAGTTATTTATAGTTTTCTTTACGTGGCCATTTTATTGTTTATAAGATTTTCCTTTTTTTTTTTTTTTTTTTTTTTTTTTTTTTGCGTCAATCGTTTTGTTTTTTGGTCGTGTCCTGCATTTTTGTCATATTCTTGATAAATAGAAAGGTTAATTCGGGGCTATGCATGAGAATATTTGAGATAGTACATGATATCGAAATATATACTCGTAACTGCATAAACAGCCCGTTTAATTCTGCCGTATGTTAGTGTTTTCACCGGTTCTTAGGAGTACGATTCCCGTTTACAGGTTACGGGCTCAAACGTGATCATAAGATTTATTAGGACAGACAGGACAGAAACCCTTTTACGAAGTTTTCTAAACTTAAACACTTGTACTATTTAGAGACACCGTTTACAAAGAATAACGATCTAAAGAAAGTCGTACAGTCATCGGTATTTTCCTCGGTGTTTACGTCTGTGGAAACATCTTAAATCAAACATGTGTAACATATTTCAAAACACCCTTCCGTTTACTCTGCATCAGTTACCGTTGGTAAAGACATTTCTTGTTATTACTTGTGTAAATAAGCAATAACTAGAGCAGATTAAAATGGTTCTCGCGATAAAAATAGGCCTTATTACATGAAAACAGGTAGATCCCAACAAACCTGCCCATCAACAAACCCTGATATAGTTCTTAGAAAATACAGTACCAAAGTTTTTTTTTTCAAGATGTACGTTATGATTGATATACATGCCTTAGCTAGTGATAAATACATTTAAGTCAGAGCAATTTATGACATGTAATGCAAGAAAAGGACTCTTTATGCCCATATAACAGATCAGCCTGCGCACCTGTGCAGTCAAATGAGGGCTTCTTGGCTCATCGGTACATGTATATTCTTTCGTATCTAGTACTCGTTTCTTTAAGGGGACTGGATACTCTTTCAATGGAGGTAACTACACATATCTCTATTTGCCTCTTCTGGAAAGGGGTGACCTCTGAAAGGAAAAAGAATTTGCTTCCAAAGGGAGTGAATTTGCTCCCAAAGGGAGCAAAGTCTTTCCTTTTAGTAAAGATCCTTTGGTAACAAATTCTTTCGTTTTAGAGTGTATGTTTTTTGTTTGTTCGTTTTTTATTATTATTATTATTATTTTTTTTTTCTTTCAGAAAGGGCTGGGTGTGCAAGAAGACAAACAGAAAGTCACAAAATTTTTCTCCTTGTACAAATGATGGTGAATTTAGTCCCCTTTACTGAGCAACGAAGGCTGCGATCGGACTAAGAGAATGCGCAGGGTTGATCTAGGCCTTCCATCACGAAAACATACCTATATAATTTTGGCCCCCTTAAACCCCACTTTTATATAGTAAAACTGGGGTTTACAGGGGTATACATTATTTTTATTATTTCTGCTTAAAACATAGATTGTGGGTACTCGTTAGAACCGCCTCTCAAATCTATTTTTTGAGCAGAAATATGAAAAATAGAGTATTTTTATATACCGGCACAGTGGCTCAGTGGTAGAGCGTCCGCTTTGTGACCGGGAGGTTGTGGGTTCGATCCCCGGCCGGGTCATACCAAAGACTTTAAAAATGGTACTAGCTGCTTCAGACTTCATGGAGCTAAATTATACATTATGCGGTACAACATTTTATCCTTTTCATATAATTTTCGATGTTTATTTTATTTATTCATTTATTTTATTTATTTATTTAAATAAAACATTTTGCATATACAAAGAAAAACTTACCTTAGTATATATATATATTCCGATGCAAATATTATACGATCCGATTTAGCTGACCAAACGATATTTACGATATGTATACAGACATACATGAATAAACGCAGAAATTGGCGCATTCATGCAGAACTGTTATCTTCACCTGCTAAGGTGGTTGACTAAAATTTATTTCCCGTGAAAACTATTTATCATTTTTTTATTAATCGCCAGTAGTATGCTGTGTGGTGAAATTATTTCTGAATCTCTTTAAAATGTGTAGCATATCACTGTACCTTTTTCTTTTCCTCTCCATGACACTCTGTTAGCTTTGTCGAGGCAACGGGGGGATAAAATGTGCATCTCGCCAGCGCGACGTCGCATTCTTGTCTGATGGTTGTAGAATGTTGTTCTCATTTGAAGATGTGACTTGAGGGGTAGGATAGGGGAAGGGAGAACTTTTTAACTAGCGTTTTAAACTCCTTATTTCATAGTTCGATAGTACACTGTGGGTCAGCTATTTTTTCGTGGCGAGAAATTCCCGCGTCTGATTTCCGTTTTTTTTTAATATTATTGTCGCGGAGCTTCTCGCATGCGAAAAACGTTAGTTAGTTACTGGTACTTTTAAAAGAACCCAATATGTTTGTACATGTAATTGTTGTAAACAGAAATGAACATCAATTTTTAGTATTATAAACATGTATGTCACACAGGCAAATGGATCATTAGTGATTGATTTTAATCTTACGTTTGTCAGTTTACCACATATACTTATGTAACAAATGTTCTGTCTGTACATGTATTTAATTGAGATTGTCAGTTGAATAATAAAAAAAAAAAAAAAAAAAAAAAAAAAAATGGTACTAGCTGCTCTTTCGCTTGGCGCTCAGCATTAAGAAAGTAGAGCTAGAACTGGTCAGCTCAGTGTCAGTATAATGTGACTGGGTGGAATATCATGTCAAAGTGTGTGGGGCGTGATATTTCAGTGAGGCAGCACTCTAAAAGTGAGCATTGAGCTCTCTGCCACATCCAGACACCGTCGCGATATGACTGAAAAAGGTTGAAAGCGACGTTAAGCCCAAATCAAACAAACAACAAGAGTATTTTTATCTGAAAATTTTCAGTTTTTAGAGGTGAAATTTTCCGTATATTTGAATAGGCATGCTTTTGTAAAGTTTGCCTGAATATGACATAAAGGCTTTTTTCTTGTTTAGCGCATCATTTGCGTTTAGCAGCGTTATCTGATGAAATCTTACATCATTTCAGCGTCATTGATGATCCACGGTGTCTTGCCATTTAACCAAATGAGTTTAATGGCAAAAGCATGGTTCGATGGATCGGATGTTGCGTCATTTCTCCTTAACGAGCTATGTGGCAAGTATGCCTATAGAAATTACATGCATTTAGGCATTACCACATATAAGACAGTACACACTTACAGATGTTCGTTCGTGCGTGCGTACGTATGTATATATACATACATGCAAGCATACACACATATACAAACATACATGCATATATACATACATACATACATACGTACATTTATGTACCCAAGAAAATCTAGAAATATCTGTCTAGTATATAAATAGGGGCTAGTCTTAAAGGGAAAAAAATGCTCCATTTGGGAGTAAATTCTTTACTTTAAGAGTGGCCCCCATGACTAAAGGGGAACGTAATTTGTGTTGGGTGATCTCCACGTGGTGATCCCTCTTATTGCTACTACCCAGCGGGCACATGACGTTATTACAACGTCGCTGCAACGTCGATGCAACGTCATGACGTTGCATCGACGTTGAGCCGACGTTGTATAAACGTCATGTGCCTGCTTGGTATATTTCCTTACGCACATACGTTACGCGCTATCTCTATGTTATATAAAAGAACGATGAAGACCGTAAATTACTGCTTCAGCAAAGCTGTGTTTTCAGAGAGATCTGGGTAAACACGGTACCAATAATGCGGCACCAGCAATAGTCTACAATGAATGGCTCATCAAAACGTGCAACACGCCCTATGTGTCGCACCACTAGAAAATAGCATTCGCAGTATATGTGACTAGAAAATGCCAACATCGCCTTTGCGTCTGCGCAACCATTGTAGATCTCATCAATACGCCGTATTTTTACAAAATATTGTGACACCTTATCTGCTTAACATACTTATCCTAACAGATGATCAACATCAACTGTTTATGTGTCTAAAACTGTTGGATGTAGGGCAAAAGGTGTAGATCCCGATCAGACGCCACGTTCTGCGGTGCCTGACTTGGTCAACACTGTCTGCTTGGGCTTGTCAGTCCCAATACTTAGAGTATATACGGTATTCTACAATTTCAAATGATTGTCTAAGAGGCAAGCGAATGCCCTGGTCAGACTGAGAGAATGCGCATGCTGATTAGGGCCTTCTTTGGCCGCAAATATACTAAGGAAGTTCATTTTCTCAGGCAGTGGCTCATATACGAACAGTAAAGACAAGCACGCTTGCCAAAGCCACAATCAAAGCACTGACAGCACTGTGGATGGATTGTCTCTCAGTGTAGGCTTGGAAAATGGTCCTGAACGGGGGCTTAAGTCTGTTTCATTTAACCGTTACTGTAACTTAAGCAAACAGTGCAGATCCTGATCAGACGCCGCGTTCTGCGGCGTCTGATCTGGATCTGCACTGTTTCTCAAAGTCCCTTCCAGGTTTTACAGATAACCCTATTTACACGGCACTGTGTCATCACAGCGACAAGACTAGAGTGGCTATAAATAACCGTTACCTGGATTTCGTACAACTGCGCGATCTGATTTCATTGGTCAATAATAATCTCGTGGACATCAACCCTAAGGAAATATTGATGTGTGTAGCCTATGGCTCGCTTGTAAGCAGCCAAATATATGGACCTCAAGGGTAGAAAAGGGTTCTTAAGTCATAAGGAACACATGTATTCTAATGCCAATACGTTTCTGCCCTGTGGAACTGAACCAATAAATATCGAAGATCCTGGACAGATAATAGAGCGGAAACTCAGTTTAGGGTCACTCGTCTAGCAGTACAGTGAACCCTCGTTAGAACGACAGCATTTGTTCCCAAAGATGTTGACATTTAAAATGAATTTGCTGTTGTAAAAGAATCTTAATGGACATAATGATATGTAAAAGAAAGTCCTTGTTTTATTCTTATTTCCCCATAGAAAATATATTTTGGATATTTTGGATATTTGTTAGAATCGCCTCAGAGAGGCGATTCTAACAAATATTCAAATATTCAAATCATATATTGCTTGAATTTTTTAATGCAATATTCTTGCATAATATCTCAGCGATGGTTTCGTGACATTCAAATTGTACATTTAACGAATTATAACGAATTTTGTCGTTGTATCGAGTGGTTGACTGTATTTAAATGGACTGTCAGAGTTTAAGATCAGTATGGTAGGGAGATGTCCTAATATATTTGTAAATACAGTATAACAAAGTTCCTGGTGGGACATAAGTATGCCACAAAGACATGTCTACGTTTCTTTTTTCTTTGATCATTTCTCATTGCGCGCCGTGGCTTTCTTGCACTGTTCTTTTGTCGGTAAAACCATGTTCTCGCGGTACGATATTTTTGCTGTATCAAGATTACATGTACATAGCTGCAAGATTGCCAATAGCGACGGCCGCGATGGGCTTACAGGTCGGTGAAAACTAGTCATTTTCTCGTTAATAAATACAATCGAAAATACAGCGATGCAGGCGTATGGGGTGACAGAGTATATACAAGGATGGGCAGGCTGATCCGGAGGTTTTATGTTTTTGTTTTTTTTTTGTTTTTGTTTTTTTTTTATTTATTTGCCAAAACCATAAGGCCCGTCTTCAAGTGATGCGATTCCCAAGTGCCGTCAAAATTCTTAACACTTTACTTGTTATTTGTAAAAGTTATCGAACAGCTGATGTGTAGATTATATTTTGTTATGCTGCTTGTAACCTTGAGGTTTGGTGAAAATAAGCATGCGTTTGACGTCATAAGACCTGTTTTCTATTTGTTTAATTAAACATACCTCCAGTTTAATAGTTTTTTTTTGACTTCCTCAGAACGGATGATTATTTAGCGTACTGGAGCGTGAATGTGATAACATCTGTCTGTATGAATAGATATGTCACTTTTCCGAACTTGTTTTTGTTTGCGTTTTTTAAGGATTGAAATTAACCACAAACTGGCTCACCGTAGAAAAAAAATTCCTGTGATCAAATAAGCCGGGCCACAGCATTTCCTACAAGATCGCATCCGCGCAGTCTGATCAAAGTCTATGAAGGGCACACTGTTAGTGGCCATGGTCTAAAGCGTCTCCAGGCGGACAGCGAAGACTCTGATCAGACAGCGCGGAAGCGCAGGCTGATCTATCGTCGCTGGTTGCAACGCGCGGAGCGCAAAGGCAGTCTTGAAGAAAACGCTGTGTCGACAGTGAGTAAACAATTCAGAAGACGACATTTTTTTTTTTTTTTTCTTCTTATTTTCCCCAGAAAATAAACGTTGATATTTCGTACAAATTGTCTCCCAATTTGCATGAAAGGTCAAATCCTATTTTCTGGGGAAAATGAAAAGAACATATAATCAATGATCGTCGGATGAATTAGCCCAGGAAGAGTTAATGGTAGACTGGCATCTAATAGATTTTGAAACAGCATAAAGCAATCACATCACGAAAACATGCCTATATAATTTTGACCCTCTTAAACCCCACTTTTATATAGTAAAACTGGGGTTTACATGGATATAAATTATTTTTCTTATTTCTGCTCAAAAACATAGATTGTGGGTATTCGTTAGAACCGCCTCGTCGAGGCGGTTCTAACGAGTACCCACAATCTAATTTTTGAGCAGAAATATGAAAAATATTAGATTTTTTTATCTTAAAATTTTCA
Source organism: Anodontia alba (assembly GCA_964016985.1). NCBI lineage: Eukaryota > Metazoa > Mollusca > Bivalvia > Lucinida > Lucinidae > Anodontia > Anodontia alba. Next base: position 41,292,494 of record OZ024831.1, read on the forward strand.
TTTTTTGGAGGCCAAATTTTCAGTATATTTGGATAGGCATGTTTTCGTAATGTATTTTACAAAAATAAAAGAAAGAAAAAAAAAGTCTTTTGGAATGTCTTTCTGATTTATCTGGTATGAGCTTCTGACAGGTAAGGAGGTCTGTAGACTGGCTCCAGTCGTTTTTGTTTTATATCTATTCTCTCTTTCTCTACATTATTTTTTTTATCATGATCCTCTTTAATCCAACTTCAAGTTACCTATGGCTGAACCTTTCTTTCTAGCCAAGGGACTGAAGTAAACAAAAATTCTACAAGCTATACAAGTGTTGTGTCCCCTCAAAGAAAAAAAAAAAAAAAAAAAAAAAAAGAAGAAAAAGAAAGAAAAGAAAAATAAAGAAAGGGTCTGGGGCCAGACTAGGAGGTCTGATGTGTAGAAAATAGTCAAGGAGGAGTGTTTTACCTTTATACGATTAGAAAATTAAAATCTCATAGCCCTAGGGGGGTTGGGGGGGGCGGGGGGGGGGGGCGGGGGTGTCAGGTAGACTGGCTCCAGTTTCTAGTGACAAAATAATTTTTCTTATAATCTGTTTAATAATCCACTAAAATAAAACCAAAGTAATATCATGACTATAGAGGCTGGGCACTAGATAGTGACCAGCCATTATAGTCATGATATTTTTTTGGTTTTATCTTAATGGATTATCAAACAGGATTATGAGAAAAATATTTAGTCACTGGAGACTGGAGCCAGTCTGGGGGAGAGGGGGGGGGGGGGGGGGACGGAGGGGTGCGGGTTGGGCAGGCTATGGTAATGGTTCAACTTCAATGATATGCATTGCAATTATTTACCCTAACAAGTATTTGCTTTCAAAAAAAAAAAAAAAAAAAAGCTTAATCTACGAATGTGTGCAGAGCGCAGACCCAGTTTTTTGTGAATGCTAGTACTTATTTATTGGAGCAGCAAGGGAAAAAGCATTGGACCAGTCCGTATCCTTTCATAAAGCGCTTCCGGAGCGATGGCAAACATTAAGATTGTCTACGCCCGTGGGCGTAGACAGACCTTGCGTCTCATATGATTTTCACTGTTTATTGGTTTAGTTCCGCAAGACTGCGCATGATAACACGAATGTTCGATCTGGCATAAGGGCCCTTTTCTTCACCTTGCAGGCCAAATAATCAAACCATTTATGCCTAGTGGACATTTCGACCCCCTGCCCTCTCTCTCTCTCTCTCTCTCTCTTTGGACAGGTTCATTTCCCATTCAAGGAGTATCTGGCTTGTTTTTTCAGCATTATCATTTATTAAAGAAATCCCCGTACTTAATGCAAACAGTGTAGACCCTGATCAGACGCCGCGTTCTGCGGCGTCTGATCTGGGTCTACACTGTTTGCGAATGTCCCTTTTATGGGACTAAAGGCATAAATGGGTTAATTTTGTGGCTAGAATGCGTTGATATACAGGCTTTACCGTTCGCATATGAGCCAGGAATTAAGGTGTCACAATATTTAAGGTAAATGCGGTATATTAAAGATATCTTATAGCGGCTGTGCAGGCTTTTCACATATGCACCGGACCATTTTCTCATGGCGTGGCACACAGGGTTTAATTATGAGCCATCTCGTCAGGATCTACATTGTTTGCATATATAGTCTGAACGGCTGAAAGGGTTAAGGGAAATTGATACACTTTAAAGGGAGGGAACTCTTTCAAGATCGTATTGTCTCTTCTGGAAAAGATATTCTCTGTAAGGAAAGAATTTGTTTCCATTGGATGTATTTTATTTTATTTTATTTTTTTCATTTTGGAGTGGATCGTGTAATCCTTGTGGCCAATTCAAACAGCCATTACAAAAACACGCCTATTCAAATAAATTGAAAATTTCACCTCCAAGAACTGAAAATTTTCAGATAAAAAAAAATCTAATATTTTTTTATATTTCTGCTCAAAACATAGATTGTGGTTACTCGTTAGAACCGACTCTGCGAGGCGGTTCTAACGAGCACACAATGTATGTTTATGAGCAGAAATACAAAAATAAATGTATACCCATGTAAACCCCAGTTTTTCATACAAAAGTGGGGTCTAAAAGGGTCAAAATTATATAGGCCTGTTTTCGTGATGACAAGCCCATATCTGGCCGTGACCATCATAGTTTTGGTACTACTGAACAAGTTTACACTGACTGTATCCTAGGCGGTTCTTTTAGCGTTACGTGTACATGTGCTGTACTATGTTGTAGACCAACACTGAACGGGACACTGGACTGGCTACTCTTGCGGTATTGTAAACTGGATTATTTTTCTTGGGACCGTTGAAAAGGATTATTGACGCCAGCGTCACGTGCACATGTGCTTTATAATGTAGGACACTGAACGGGATAGTCAACGAGTTATAGTTCCTGGTTACCTTTGCTGATTTTTTTTTTTTTTTGTAAATTAGATTATATCTATTGGGACCATTGAAAGGGATAAGTAACGCTAGCTATTTTGTGATACACGCCCTCATCGTATATAGTGGATAAAAATGTGTTTGGTATGACACAGTAAGCAGTTTTCGGTTAATGAACATGCGGAAGTTTTTGTTGCTCTTCCAGTTTGATTGTACAAAAATGTCTGACATGGGAGAAATGAGGCGCAGTTTGAGAAAAGTTCCCTTCCAGCACGTGCACCCAATGCAAGTTTAATTCAGCATGCGCGTACGCTCAGTTTAATCACACTGTCGAAAGAATGTGCCCTTTGCGTTTAAGTCTACACTGTTTTTACGGGCATGTATCTTTGAATAGTAAAGATCTCAACTATTTTCTCTAGTAAGTTTGTTCAATATTTAAGATAAATATGTTTCTGTGACAACTGAAACTATTGAAGAGAAAATGCATCGGATTGGCATGTCAAGCGTAAAAGTGCATTCGAAACAAATGCGGACAGCGAAGGCCTAGACCAAGCATTCGTTGTACTCCTATTCCCTGAAGACGGTATTTTATTTCGTGCAGCCCATACATAGCTCTTGATAAGGCGCTTTTTTTCATTCAAAAAGTATCTATATTTTTCTTATTTCTCGACAAAAACATACGTTGTGGGTACTCATTAGAAGCGCCTCACCGAGGCGCTTCTAATGAGTACCCACAAAAAAAAACATACGTTGTGGGTACTCATTAGAAGCGCCTCACCGAGGCGCTTCTAATGAGTACCCACAACGTATGTTTTCGTCGAGAAATAAGAAAAATATTTACCTGATACCCTCTCTTATCAAGACGTATGCGGCAAACATACAAAAGTACACTCATTGTTCATAATTATGCTGTGCACTTTAAACTGACAGTAATTAACATGTTGCACTTGCTTCAACTTTACGCTTTCTGTGCATATTCAGCAGACGTCGAAATGTTTTTTTTTTTCTTCTTGTTCTTTCTTTTTTTATTGTTGTTTATTTTTGTTCAGAAAATAGGCTTTGACATTTCATGCAAATTGCCTTTTAAGGAAATCTGAAAGGCTATATTCTGGGAATAAAATAAAACAAAATGTCTGCAGATCCAAAAGAATTTTCCCTGAAAATAGGCTTTGACATTTCATGTAAATTGCCTCCTAAGGAGACAATTTACATTAAATGTCAAAGCCTATACATTTCATGTAAAATAGTCTCCGAAGGAGACACTTTACATTAAATGTCCATGTCTATCTTCTGGGAAAAAATAAGAAAGAAAAAAATGTCGACTGCAGGAAATTTTACCCAGCATTCTACACGCTAACATGACATTAATGAAGGATTTACATAATTAGAACAACAATATTTTCGAGACAACGCCCAGTGACTAGGAGTGTAATTGGTGTTGATTGAGGAATCATGTCTCCATCTTAATCCTTTTTTGTCGGAGTGCCAGACGAATCTCTACCACACGGAACATGAAAGAGCTTGATCGTTATCTTTTTCTGCTTTGATTTTTTTCGGATTAGAAAGGTTCCAGAACGTTCATCTTTTCTCTGAATGTGTTATTATTCATTATTAGTGGTATTAGTGTAACGTAATAAAACACTATAATATGTAACGTCGAGTGAATCCCGGATCATCGGATCACACTATAGTCTCATTCAGACCCAGCGAACAGATGACGTTATATAAACGGCATGTGCCCACTTGGAGAGACATTGTTTACACAAACTACATGTATAGGTGCTGTAGCTACATTTAAAGCATATATTTTTTTCTATATTTGTTTCTGTATTATTATACTAATCAACTATTTACGAGTAATTGAATAACGTCACTATTCATGTATGACGTCATCAGCATTTTTGGCTTAAACAAAATAGCGTGAAACAATATTACATCGTTGAAATGCCATCCAAAATATTTTTTTTGGGATTTTCTGAATGTCGACAGGAAAGTTTGAAGAAATAAAGGTAAATTCAAAATATTATGTTTTTCCTTTGTTTATAAGTGATAATTTATTATTGAGATCCATATACTTTTTTAGCACAAGATCCACAAAAACGATGAATTATACTTTAGACGCTTTCTTCGGCTTTAATCCGGAGATCTGCAAACATCTGCGAGATGTGATACCGAGCGTCAGATCTTTCTGTGTTTATGATATGTACATTGTAGAGGTCCTCCCAGGATCGTACCTGTTCCCTTGTTCCCTGCATTTTGCCTTGTTCCCTAAAATAAAAATCTTGATTTTGTATGTTCCCTGCTCCCCAAAATTACATTTGTTCCCGTGTTCCCCTCATATTTAGACGTGTTCCCCTGGTCTCCTGAAATAAATGACATTATTCCCTGTATGCCTACCCCATAACCCCTGGGAGGGCCACATTGTAAGTTAAAGAATATTATTTTGCGAAAAGTATGGAGACACCCGGGAAAAGCCGCTATCATAGAGCACGGTCTTCTCAAGCCACCGGATAGGTGAGACTGCACTGCAAGTCGGCAAGGACGGGAAACACCTGCATCAGCAACATCTCTATCATTGTCCTCGCTTATGGGCGTAGACGATCTTAGAGTTTGCCATTGCTATGGAAGCGCTTTACGAAAGGTCATAGACTGGTCATATGCTATTTCCATGGACTGCGTAATGATATTATAACCAATTATTAGTGTAGACGAAGCCTTTTGTGAAAGCTAATACTTGTATCTTCATATATACGTCAGGCGAGCCTTCCGAAGCCTCATGGGCAACTATGAAAAAATATAACGAACGACTGTACAATAAAGCCTCTGCAAACCCATTACGAAAACATGCCTATTCAAATATACTGAACATTTTTATCACAAAAAAAAAAAAAAAAAAAAAATTTTTCAGACAAAAATTCTTATATTCTTCATATTTCTGCTCAAAACATAGATTGTGGGTACTCGTTAGAACCGCCTCGGCGAGGCGGTTCTAACGAGTACCACAATCTATATTTTTGAGCAGAAATAAGAAAAATAATGTATACCCCTGTAAACCCCAGTTTTACTATATAAAAGTGGGGGGTCAAAATTATATAGGTATGTTTTCGTGATGCTCTGCATCTTGAACAGTTATAAATTCATTGGTAAAATAAATGATAACCAGAATAGTAAAATAAATTGTATGGTTTCGCTGGGGATTGAACCCAGGACCGCGAGCGTGATAACCACTACACTACGAAACCGATATAAAGCCTGATTTGTTTATCTTGTCTCATTTTGACAACGCGCACAAACTGCTAAGATAGAAATCCTGTCAGGTCCGTTTTGATTTAAGCAGAATGCTGTCAGGCAAGTAGAGACCTTTCATGTGAGAATGTGGTGTTTTTGCCCGAAGATTTCGATCAGCCTTCACATTTGTGTAGGCTGACCATGGCCTAAGCTGACCCTCAAAAGTAGAGTTTAATATATTTACAAGTCCATTCTTATATTTGTTGATGTGTGTAAGAAAAAACAACAACAACAAAACACGCTGTCTGAATAGCAAACACTGTAGACCCAGATTAGACGTCGCGTTCCGCGGCTTCTGATCAGGGTCTACGCAGTTTATGCCGGCCTATCTGTCTTAATAATTAGACTTATTACAGTATCAACGGATAAAAAACATAAACCCTGGTCAGACAGTACGGATATGCATGCTAATCTGGTCTTTCGTGGATCAAATATTATATCCCATAATTCCTTTATACATGTCACCGTCCCAGCGGGCACATGACATTTATACAACGTAGGCTCAACGTCGATGCATCAAGGTCATGTGTCCTCTGGGATATATATATATAAACCTGAGGAAAGCATGCTCGTTCATTACGAAAACATACCTATATAATTTTGACCCCCTTAAACCCCACTTTTATATAGTAAAACTGGGGATTACAGGGGTATACATTATGTTTCTTATTTCTGCTCAAAACATAGATTGTGGGTACTCGTTAGAACCGCCTCGTCGAGGCGGTTCTAACGAGTACCCACAATCTATGTTTTGTGCAGAAATATGAAAAATATCAGAATTTTTTATCTGAAAATTTTCATTTTTTTTTGTGGTAAAATTTTCAATATAGTTGAATAGGCGTGTTTTCGTAATGTTTCAAAATAAAAGGCCGTCGCCAAAGTAAGGTACCCTAGCAAACAGATCTGGACCAGCCTCTGAATGTATTAAATGTATATTTTAATCAATTAATTATTGTTCTGATGTGTGCCAAACAGCCTGTATCATACCAATTGATGCAAAATTTGGCATAATAATAGGCCATAGGGTTTTGGCCCAGACTTTATACGAGAGTATATACTGAACGTTACAAGGATTCACGGGACAAAACCGAGGGATTCAGGATGGCAAATATTTTACGGTATTAACGGGGCCAATATTTTACGGTATCTACCAGTTGATGAGACTTCAAACACAGTGATACCTCTTCTGTTTGATACTTAGAGCACATCTAGAACCTGCAGATGTTGGAGCTAGATTTGCAGATAGAAGTTCTGGTTATCCGTTCAAACTAAGCAACTTTTGAAAAAGTCGATAATTAACTACATGGTGAAGCAAGCAACTAGAACAAAGCTACTCAAAAAGAGGTTTTATTGACTGCCAACACTTAAAAATTGAAAACAAACAGTTAATTAATAAAAATGTCATGAAAAGGATGTTTTAACAGTAGCCCTGTTACAGGTCCTCGGCCAGTTGTATTGACCTTTGGATAGCTATATGGGCAGCACAGCAATCCTCAGGCCAATATGACTGCCCTAGGACCTGTAACATGGCCAATATGAAAACATCAATTTATATATACTTATACAAGTTTTGCGACTTTACGTTGTAAAAAAATGCAAACCAAGCAAAAATAATAAATAAATATGGTTTCGCTGGGGATTGAACCCAGGACCTCTCGCGTGTGAAGCGAGCGTGATAACCACTACACTACGAAACCGATACATATGCATTTGTCATCTTTGATTTTGACAATAAACTCGAGCCGACTGGAGACGTTTGGTTTGCCATTGCGTTTTCGGGCCCTTTGCAAGTTTGCGAGGCTGCAAGGGATATCCCCTGTTCTTATACACTTAAAACAATTGAAGGCCTAAAATGTAAGATAAAATCCGAGGAACAAGAGTGCAGACAGGGGCGTAGCCAAGCACTTTATGACGATGAAGCCTGCTAATAGAATCCCTGAAATTTCAGTCTAGGCACAGCATTTCCTACAAGATTGCATGTGCGGCCTGCGAAGACTCAGATCAACCTGAACATACACGCATTCTAAGCAGAAGCTGTGTCATTCGTCTAAAGACAGCTTGGATGTTTGGCTAATTAGCGCAAAGCAATGACTCTGATCAGCCTGCGCATTGGCTTAGCTTAGCAAACATGTGGTCTTGTAGGAAATACTGTGCCCCGGCATCATTTGATGTCATCTGAACAAAATTTAGTTGAAAATATATGTTGAAGCTACCGCCTGGCTACGAGCCTGGCAGATGTCACTCGTTATCGACATTTTTATTTGATATTGCACGCGTGCTCGGATGCCTGCGGATGTTACATGTACCGTTACCTGACGTTACTTCTGATGACGTGTCGCGCCAAACTCGTTCAGTCACTGAATTTTGAATAATAATAAAAAAAAACATGTTTATTTTGAGGCTACAAACAACTGAAATCAACACAAAATATTTAAAGCCATATTATAAAAAGAGTTTTTCTGCACTGATGCTGCCGGGTGAATATTGCCCCTCGTTGAGATCTCGTGGGGGTGGGGGGGGGGGGGGGTGGGGATAAGTAACTTCCTTTATATGGCATAGTATGGATGTGCGTGCCGAATGGCTCCCTTTTTCAGCGCTGCCAGGTATATGATTAACCCCCCTTTTTCCAACAAAATGTATATGACTGACCCCATTTTTTCTTGATTCGTATGTGAAAGGCCCCAGTTTTCTGACATCCCGGTTTATGCGTATATTTTTTCGCTCGTAGATTTTTGAGGCTGCTTGTTCTCTTGGTATTTAATGAATTGACTGCGATATCTGTCTACTACCAGCAATAAATGGGTATAGAAAATCAAATAGGTCAACTTTTTGGACGATCAAGTATATGAATGGGTCCATTTTTTCAAAGGCCAGGTATATGAATGGGGTAGGTTTCGAAATTCTGGCACGCACACCCGTACCACAATTACCCACAAGTTACCCCCCGAAGTTGAGATATGAAAGGCCGCTCGCAAGTTTGCGTCCTTTCCCAGTGGGCACACAACGTTAAAATGACGTCGTATCAACGTCGATGCGACGTGACCACGTCGCATCGACGTTGATACAACGTCATTTTGATGTTGTGTGCCTGCTGGGTTTGATACCCAAACGAAGGACAAAGTATGTACAGTTGTCCTATATAATGCTGAGGTGGAACATTAACCGTTGCCATTCAACAGACGACAAATTGGTGATATTTTTTTAGTATTCTTCCCGGGAAACAGGATTCGACACTGGAGACAATTTTTCATGAAATGTCAAAATATATGATTTCGGGGAAAAATAAGAAAAATATTTCAATATGTCGTCTGCAGAAAATTTTACCCAGAATGCTAAGCCTTAAAACACATACAGAGAATATTTAATGGTTGCCGTTTATCAACATTGGAGTAATAGCGCCCTTGAAATTCGGTCAGTGTTTACAAGTGCTAGTTTATTGTAGCGTAACATTTCGCGCCATCATCTCACAGGGAAAAAGTACTTTCAGAAACAATAATGACCCAGAAATTACTGCGCATGTGCAAAGTCCAAAATCTATATTTTTCAATCACTGAAGACAGAAATAAATTCAAAAATTAGTGTTACGACAGTATGCTGCATGTAACGCAGATTTTGTGCATTATTGAAAACATTTAAATTTCCGAAGCAGCGATCAGAGAAAACCCCTGCAAGTCTGTACAGTTGCATAATGAAGGACAACATTAGTCTAGGGGAGACAACTCAAGTTGAACTTGTATATTACTGGATACTGAGTGCTTTCAGCAGACGGCAAATCGATTTTTTTCCCTAGAAAACAGGCTTTGACATGTCATGCAAATTTGTAAATTTTCTCCTAAAGAGGTAATTTGTATGAAATGTAAAAGCCTATTTTCTGGGAAAAAGAAAAATATTTCAATATGTCGCGTGCTGAATTTCTTACCCTGCATGCTAAGTATTTACTTTAGCCTTTGCGACCGGGAAGTAGATAACATTTCTTTATATTCTCTGCGTTTAAGGTACAAAAAAAAATTGAAAAAAAAAAAAAAAATAAAAAAATAAATAATAAATAATAAAACTAAAAATATAAGGAAGCCAAAGCCCAGCAACACATACTGGAAGACAGATCAAGCGTATAACCCTGTTTACACTCTGCGCTAATGCATATTTTAATGCATGAACAATCGCAATCTGAAAAAAAAAAATGAAATAAATAAAATAAAATAAAATAGAAAAAATCACGCGTACAACTACACCACTTAATTTTGTCGGGTCCTTCCCAGTCAGCATTCTACGTAAATCTATATCGGGCCGTCATCGGCCCGTCAGGGTAGCTGACGGGCCGATGACGGCCCGATGTAGATTTACGTAGAATGCTAGCTGGGTTCACACGTTTAGGTATGGTGGTGGGTTGCGAGAAAATAGGGAGCGCTTACGGTTATTCTAGATCGGGCGTACTGACCTTTGTTTATTTGGATTGAAAACAAAATACTACAATTGACCATTTCCTAGTAAATTCGTAGAAAACGCGATCTTTTTAGCTTTCTTTTCCGAGAAATTAGTGCACATGATTCATTTCGACATAATCACCCAGGGAAACCCGATATCGGGATATCGGAGGTTGCGAAATTTCGGAGGTAAACAAATGATGTCATCCAGCGACAGTGTATGTACTTATCCTCTTTGAATGATAAAAAAGTGCTTCTGGAGGATAAGCAACGTAACCTATATTTTCTCAGTTGAATAGTTTAATATATGAAATTGGCATTTCAATATAAAGTATCCTCCTATTTATTGAAAATCACGTTTGAAAAGGAAATTTCATTGTTTTTCACCAAAATTCCATTTTCAATTGTTTATAGCTTATATCCTGTAAAGCTTTTTCATTTAGTATGTATGTCTGTATAATCTACAACTTTTCTATAAATTATACAAGAAATAGCAGATGTGAAAAAAATACTTAAGTGGCAGATTTTTAGATTTCTTTAGGGTTGTTGTCATATTTATTGGTAACAGGATGTCGGAGGTATGATGCAGGGATGTCGGAGGACAGATTTATATTGGTTAACAGGATATCGGAGGAAATGAAATTTTGTGTTCTTCTTAAAACGGCTACATCTTTTCTGAAACGTAATCTTGCCTGGTTTAATATGTTGAAGACGATTAACTGAATTGTCAGGAGTGGCATGTAGCAAGCGAACAAAGCGTTTATGCTGACTGGCAAAGAATAAATGAAATAATGTGCCATAGACTTAACAAGATAAAACATCAAGATAACCAGCATTCGTGATGAAAACATCGGTAACAAACACGACTTCGCATAGAAAAAGTGGAATTGCAGGGCAATAAATCTTTTTTTTTTTTTTTCTTTTTTCTTTTTTTTTTTTTTTTTTTTTTTTTTTTGTTTCTGCTCTAAAATAGGTATTGAGGTACTCTTAAGAACCACATCGTTTCTGCTCTAAATTATAGGTTCTGGGTTATCGTTAGAACCGCCTCAATGAAAAAAAAATAATAATAGAAAATTAACAGTTTTATTTCTGAAAAGTTTGTATTTTTTAAGACATGAAAATTTCATTCTGCGTGTTTTCATATTTGTTCATCACAACGTTTTGTGCCTTTGGTGAGTTTCCAGGCCTATACACAGAGTTTTAGTTGGAAGGGCCGGGTGTGTGAATTCTTGGCTATTCTTAAAGGGGACACAGATGCCAACAAAATGCCGATGGGGGATGCAAAATTAAGGAATGTAAAGTGATTTTATGGCCAAACCTGCATGATTTTTAAAATAATTGGCCCGAAAGGGGTACAGGTCTCATTGTTTGGTCGGTCAGACACTCCATGGATTTTTCACTTACATTTAATTTAGGCTTAAAACCCAGGCCCGTGGGTTTTGAAATGGGGATGGTGTGACCGTATGAAGGCGTGCAAATGCTCAGAAAATGTCGATTTAGAGGCGAAAATTAGGGATGTAACCTGTGTTTTCGATTAACATCTGCTTGATTTTTTAAATAAGTTGTCCACAATGGGTGCTACGTTCGCTAACTCCCCCCCCCCCCCCCCCCCGCACCGCCACCCCAATTCTGCTTGATTTTGAAATAATTTGTCCATCCCCAGCCACACACACACACACACACACACACACACACACACAGCGCATATGGAAGAACACGTTACAAAATCTGCAATGTTTTCTATTGATAGCAAATGAAAATGACAAAGCTCTCCTCAATACAACTCGATACAACTCATATAATTATCATATCACGCTAGCAAATTTATGCGGTGAAGACCCCTTGCAAATCTCACTTATATTAGGAAAATGGGATTACAGGGGAATGTGTAATTTTTCTGGCTGCTGCTTAAAAACCTAGATAAGCGGACTGTCCGTAAAGATTTGTAGACAACAATGTTAAGTAACACCACATGGGGAGTTCTTATAAGACAGTTTGCCGACAAGCATTTAAAATCAGGAGCGTTACATATATAAAAAAAAGATACAATGAAGATTCTCTGATATGGACTTTCAGTTATACGCGCAAGGAAAATACAAGCAAAGAACAGTATAGTTCTAAACTATACATTGTAACATTTGGATTTCGATGTACATTTGGTGAAATTCCGTTAAAATGATGGGAGTTAAGGGCATTATAGGATTTCAAGATGGCTGACATATGAGTGTTTTCTTTTTGTTTTGAATGTTTAACTGGATTCCACAGATTTTAAAGGAACTATTTACCGGGCTCATCGTGTGATTATTGTTATTATTATTATTATTATTATTATTATTATTATCATTATTATTATTATTATTGTTGTTGTTGTTGTTGTTGTTGCAAAATTCTAAATTAAGCGACCCTCCTAACACAGGTAATGGTCAAATATGAACCACCAAGTATAAGAAAATAGATAGATTCTTGTAATTAGATATACAAATGTCAGCCCAATGGAAGAATAAGCACCGGTTGTTAACTTTATTATAGAGTTTTTGTACTGATATTGGTGAATATTGTGCCGAGTTGGGATATTGCTATGAATAATTGATATATCATAGATTTACAGTGGTAACGTTACATTTATTATTTCTGATCTGATGGCACTCGTTGGCACCGCATCGGCGCTGCGGTTCTTACGAGTTTTCAAAATCAACATTTCAATCGAAACTTTGGTCAATTAAAAATTCTAATGGTGTTCTCAATAAATTTAAATCTAAAAACTTTCAGGCTTCTAAATTGTCTACATATGATTTTTCTACATTGTATACTACGTTACCTCATCATCTTATAAAAGATAAACTTATTGATTTAAATAACCGAACGTTTATTCGGGAGAATACCCAATATTTGGCTTGCAACGAGGAATGTGCTTTTTTCACTTCTGATGTATATAATAATCACAATTTATGGTCGTGTCAAAAAGTCTGTGATGCCCTTGTTTATCTTTTGGATAATATTTTTATTAGATTTGGAACTAAACTTTATAGACAAACTATTGGTATTCCGATGGGAACTAATTGTGCTCCTCTTGTTGCAGATTTGTTTCTTTTTTTGTTATGAGAGAGATTTCATAAAGTCTCTCTCATGTGAAAATCAGGCTGACATTATTGAGGCTTTCAATTCAACTTCAAGATACCTTGACGGTTTATTAAATATTGACAATATTTACTTTGACCAAATGGTGGACCGGATATACCCTACAGAACTCCAATTAAATAGAGCAAATTCTTCCGATACTGAGGCACCTTTTTTGGATTTGAATCTATGTATATCTAATGGTACAGTTTCCACCAAAATTTATGATAAACGGAACGATTTTGATTTTGATATAGTCAATTTCCCTTTTCTGGATGGCGATGTCCCCCGGCGTACCTCATATGGGGTATACATATCTCAGCTTATATGATTCGCCAGAGCTTCTTCAAATCTTAATGACTTTAACTACCGTAATAAAGCCCTTACTGCCAAACTTCTTAGGCAGGGCTATCGTTATTTTAAACTTCGTAAGGTGTTTTAGAAATTTTATCGCAGACACAGTGCCTTGTTAGAAAAATATAGCGTCAGTCTGAAAACACTTCTGCAACAAGGTATATCGGAACCCGAATTTTACGGTGACTTAGTGTACAGATTTAGAAAAATTGTAGGTAAATCTAACTTTTCGGAGCAATTCAGAAAACTTATTAACCGTTATAAAAGAATTGGCTATAGCCTGAATATTATGCGGCAGACTGCATGCCTAGTTGTCAACCCAATCATTGTTGGTGGCTATGTTTCACTCTTTAATTGCACGACGGCGGTTCGGGCCTCAGACTCAATGACGGCCTCTTCGTAAAACTTTAACCAGTGGGTTGGGGCTTGACGATATGTCTTTGGCTTGGCCCGCCGTGGTTCAACTATTGGTTTTCATTTACTCTGGCATACAGTAGAATTAGCCATGAGTACTCGTCTTTGTTTATTATAGTGATTAATTTGATTTTTGTGTTTTCGCTTTGATGCATTGACTGAGTTGGGAGCCTTTATGCGAACTGAAATTTTATGTATTTCTGTATTAAGAGTAGCATCGGGACCCAGAGTGAAGTTAGCTAGCTGTAAAAGTGCTTTAAACCCCCAGCCCCCCCCCCCCACCCCCACCCCCGGTGGTTTGCTCTACCGACCGTTCTAAGGCGGTGGTCCCGGTGTTAGTCTTACTCTTTGTTGCTTTGTGGTTTATTCTACGAGGCGATTTGTTGTATGTCTTTCCGTGTGTCATTTTGTTCTTGTGTTTTTCAGTCCTTTTAGTATTGCGATAACCTCGCTTGGGAAAGAGAGAGCTAATCTTAGTGCTTTTCGTACGTTTGTTCGGTTTGTGCTTGTTTAGATTTGTCGGTTTCCTCTTCCTCTTGGGGTCTGGGAAGGGCTGCGGTTTGTGACTGTGGCACTCCCTGGACTTTTCTCTTACCTTTTTTGGTAAAGAAAATATCACGTTTTACATACAGAACATCAATTTAGCAGCGAAAAGCTGTTTTATTGCATATAAGTTCTTAAACGTAAAGGCAATGGTTCTAGTAATATTATTACATTAAACTCTCCTTCAAACCAATCAAACCCTATTAAAATTGCTACAAAAAGAGAAACTTATATTTTCACACAGGCTTAGCACCATATTGTGCGAGCAGGTTTTAATTTATTTTGTTTATTTTAGACAGAACCCACTCCGTCAATTTTCGGTGCCTCCGAAATCCAGCAACAGTCCCTCCGAGATCCACAGCATCATGTGTCAATGTACCTCCGAATATTCCGTTACCCAAATTTTCGCTAGTACTTGCTTTAAATTTCATCCGGAGGCGTTATTTTTTGTTGATAAACTGAAACAACTATGAAGACAGTCGAAGAAAAGATAATTCCATCCTTGGGCAATAATAAACCAGCATGCCATTTACCATGATCGGACTGGTAGCCGTCGAAAAGGCAAAAAATGAGATGAAATATAGATTATCTTGGTTCAAATGCCGTTTTCACTTCCACAAAGTAGCTGAGAAAGGAAATATTTGCTTTAAAATATTCATTATTATGTCTCTAGAACGAGCAACTCAGCTTTTTTATCAAATGAATAAGATATAAGCTACCAAAAATGGATAAGTGCATACCCTGTCGCTGGATGACGTCATTTGTTTACCTCCGAAATCTCGCAACCTCCGATATCCCGATATCGGGTTTCCCTGGGTGATAATGCCACCAATGCATTCGTACTGCTTTTTTAAGACACTTTTACTGTCACGCGGATATTTACCGTAGGTCAACGTCGTTTTTCTTGTGACTGAAACAATCAGGCAAACACGGTAAGTTTGTTGATTATCATTTGGTTATAGCAGTCAGCATACTGTTTAACCTTTGTCACTCTCTGGGCTAATTGAGCAGACGACAAATCGATAAGTTTTTTTTTCTCAGAAAATAGGCTGTTGGACATTCCATGCACATTATCTCCACAGAAAACAATTTGCATGAAATGTTGAAATGTCAAAGTCTATTTTCTGGGAAAATAAGAAAAATAGTTCAAAGTCGTCTGGTGAAATTTTTACCAAGATAGCGTTAAGTACAAGTCCGGAATTCTCTCTCTCTCTCTCTCTCTCTCTCTCTCTCTCTCTCTCTCTCTCTCTCTCTCTCTCTCTCTCTCTCTCTCTCTCTCTCTCTCTCTCTCTCTCTCTCTCTCTCTCTCTCTCTCTCTCTCTCTCTCTCTCTCTGACGACCACAATGTTGAAGTTAGATTAAGTTTTCACCACACGTCATTTTGGAACCCAGAACATAGGCATGACATATCATTGCTTTTCTGTTGGAAAGCCCACCTTATCTGCAGCTATGTATTATACCAGTGAAAAATGCATCATGAAAGCATGCCTAAATAATTTTGACCCCCTTAAACCACACTTTTATATAGTAAAACTGGGGTTTACAAGGGTATACATTATTTTTCGTATTTCTGCTCAAAAACATAGATTGTGGGTACTCTTTAGAACCGCCTCGGTTGAGCAGAAATATAAAAAATATCCGAGTTTTTTTTTTGTGTGTGTTTTTTATCTGAAAATTTTTAGTTGTTTTGGAGGTGAATATTTCTATATATTTGAAAAGGCGTGTTTTCGTAATGGCACTTTCAGGTTAAGACTTTTTAATTTTTTTTTTTTAACTCAGTCAAGAATGAAATTTAAATTTTAAGTTAAATTCTGAGACCTAAATAAAGCCGGTCACAGTGTATGAGACATCAAATCTTATTTTCTGTGAATAAAAAAAAAAAAAAAAAAAGAAAAGAAAAAGAAAAAAAAAAAAAAAAAAGAAACATGTCTAATACTGTATGCTTTTGTTTTTATTTTATTTAGAACCTTTCTAATGCGCTTAATGAAATTAGGCTTCGCCCCTTTATAAAACTACTAAAAATAATTAGTTTATTTCTTGCTCAGCCAAACCCTTAACTGGTCAATTTATAGAGTAAAATGAGGAAATCAAGGGTGGGATGCGGGCAGGGGTGAGAAATTACGTTGATGTTCACGTGATGCTGGTCGGCTGCGCTGACTGCTCTGTTTTCGGGTCTGAGGTCAAAGGGGATTTGGGGGTGTTCAGCCGAATCCCTCTTTGACTCAGAATTTCATGTTCATAGGAAATTAGGGGTAAACTTGATAAAATGTGGACACGTTTTTACCCATAAATACTCATAACACTTACTCTTTTTTCTTATAGCTCTCTTTAACAAGTCCAGCTCCCTTTAACAAGTCCATTTTAAAACCTATGAATGTCTGTAAAACTGCTGGATAAACGGCAAAAGTGTAGACCTTGATCAGACGTCGCGATCTATGGCGTCTGATCTGGGTCTACACTGTTTGCTCAGGCCTGTCTGTCCTAATACGTAGAGCAAGTATGGTAATTTGATTGAATTGATCCCCTCAGAACTCCCCTTAGAACTCATCCTGACTCCACCCCTTCTGACTCATCTGGTGTGCATATTTTGCATATACAACGGGGTACCTGTTTAATATTCGTAGTTCAAATTCAGTCATAGCTGATTAGTACATCGGTCCTATTTGATTAGATCAGCGACAACTATTCCTGGAACAATGACATCAGTCATCTTGTCATAAGCACTAAAAAATAATTAGAAGTAAACTAGAATGAACATGAATCGTTTTAACGCTTAACACTCTGAGTAAAATTTTCAGCAGAAAATATATTCATATGTATTTTTTCTTATAATTTCCTAGAAAACAGGTTTTGACCTTTCATGCAAATTGTCTCCAGTGGAGACAATTTGCATGAAATGTCAAATTTTGTTTTCTGGAAAAGATAAGAAAACTATCATCAGTTTGTCATCTGCTATTTTAGCCCAGAGCATGGTAAAGGTTAATTTACTAGATATTCATTTTGTTTCCTTTTCATTGCCACAAAGATGTAAGTTGTAGTACTAATAAACCGTAAAAAGGTTCAACGCTCAGCAAAATTGTAGCAGAAGACATTCAATTTTTTTATTTTTACTTTTCAGCGAAAATTAAACTTTGCAATTCCTATATCGTCTGTGAACACACACACACACACACACACACACACACACACACACACACACACACACACACACACACACACACACACACACACACACACACACACACAAGAAAAAGAGGGCTAGTCGTGTGTATACCTGGCAGAGCTGAAAAAGGGGGCTTTTCGGCACGCACATCCGTACATTGCCATGTATAGGAAGTTACCCTCACCCACACCACCCCACCCCCGCCCCACCCCTCCGAGGTAAGAATCCTCTCAGAGACGATTCTCACTTGATATGTACCAAAAAACCCTTTACAATCACTGTCTTTGTGCAATATGAAACATGCAATTATTTCTTTATCCTATTCGTGCATTCATACTGACACGATTTCTCTCTCTCTCACTCTCTCTCTCTCTCTCTCTCTCTCTCTCTCACACACACACACACACACACACACACACACACACACACACACACACACACACACACACACACACATGCGCGCACGCACAACATTCTTGTCCCGTTTGTACTATGTGCAAAAATGGCCCTACTGTCATGTGTGTACAGCAAGTTCAGCCTGTACATCAGCGCAGTCTGATAAAGGCGTCCTTTTTCCGTCGTGCCATTCAATAGTACTGTGATCTCTGATTGCGGGCAGGGAAGACCCTGATCAGACTGCGCGAATGCGCAGTCTGATCTGGTCTTCGCTGCCTGCATACGGCATAAGGGCTTTTTTCGCGCGATTCACTGCAATTATGAGCCGGGCACGGGAAGATCGGCGTAGTCCATATGTGTTTAACAAAGGTCCATCCTGGCACTCTTGTCTTAGTATCTCGGGTCACAGGACGTTAAAAACTAACTAACAGCCACCGTAATAATTAAATGCGTCGTAAAATTTGGAAAAAAGAAATGCAGTGACAATTTCGCTAATTTGATTACCGGTAACTAGATCTACACGGATGTTATATATATCAGGTCGGAATCAGCTGTTTTATTGTAAAAGATCGATACAGCTTCACTGGTCACATGCTTCGACCGTCTAAAAATATCGAAAGGAAACTCAATTAGGTTTTCATGCGTCTTATTTTGGGTTCAGTTTGTGACATTGATAACAGACAGATATGTACAAAAATGTTATAAGTAAGCATTCGACTTATTTCAACCGCTGACCTACAATGGGCCAATTTTGTCAGCGATAACTTAGTCATAATCAACTGGATGAAACCGGATTTCACATACAATCCTTTCGAGAAAATCAATTTTCCTTACATCGCCTACAGTTTATCTATTTTTAGCGCGAACAGCTGATCGTGGGTTGCTTTAAGTAATGTTTCTTACTCAGAAAGACAAAGGGAAAACGGATTTAATCACGAATATAGAAGGCACTGGAGATTAAGGTCGATCAAGGTAAGATTTTTCATTTGGTAAGATGCACTTTCTTTCTCGAGAGACTTAACTGCTTTTCCCTATTTTTAGAATATGATTTTATCAGATTTTTTTCGCACTGAAAGGCCTGTTCAGAGGGTTAATCATTACTATGCGGAATTTAAATACATACGTTTGAAATATTTTCGTTTTTTTTTTTGTTTTGTTGCCCAGAAAGCGTACATTGTTCCCAGCGGGCATGACGTTGCATGGACGTTACTGTGCATCGACGTTATACTGCGACGTTGTATAAACGTCATGTGCCGGCTGGGATTTAGCTCTCTTGTTAATCCGCTGGGGCTAGTCTTAAAGAAAAGAATTTTTCCGAGAGAGAGCTTTTTTTGTAAGTTCTCCTTTAATGGTAGTCCCCACTTCGTATGAATAGTCCTCATTTCTGAATGCTACAGATACCGGGCTGCACCTGAACCGTGCGGCTGTTCCTTTATCCTTAGGATCCATTGCATCATCGGGACAATAGTGTTACTATGTTGCGTGCTTGCTAAAGGGTTATGTCTTTTTTTTTTTCTCAGTTTAACAGTTGCTCATTTTACCTGCTGTGTGTTAAAGTTTGTAAAAGGTATAAAACGACCTTAAACTTTTAACCCTTATTTTTCTTTATTGATTTAATACCCATTTACTTTGATTATATTGGTCCTGCTTTTTTTTTCAAAGCTTTCAATAGCTACTAGTTGTTGGCTTCCGTAATATACTGTCATACTGATCGACTATCAAAATTGTATGGATTAGTATTGATTCAAAACGACGGTGATTTTCTGTATAATTAGCGTTTTAGACGCAGCTACTGCACATACCGCTGAGCGCATTCTCAAGCAGTTTTTTTAGTCTTTCGATTACCGTCCCTGTACTTATGTCCAGTTCTCTATGAAAGCTTATGTTATGGATACTCATTTGAATCTCTTGGATTTGCCGACAAGTCGATGCGATTGAAATGAGTACGCATAACATATACTTTTACAAAGAAAAACAGAAGAAACGTATAAGCATCATTACATAAAACTCTCATGAGGCCTTCTGCTGATCATTCTTTATGTGTGCCCTTATAAGATGAATATTATACTACAAATTTGCCCAGTAATAATTAAAAAAAAAAAAAAAAAAAAAAAAAAAAAAAAAAAATAAAATAAAATAAGCGCACAGTGTGGTAATTAGGTTGTATACGGTATATTGGAAAACACGAAAACAAGCCTATTCAAATTTATTGAAAATTTCACCACCAAAAAAAAACTGAAAGTTTTCAGATAAAAATTCTTATATTTTTCATAATTCTGCTCAAAGCATAGATTGTGGGTACTCGTTAGAACCGCCTCGACGAGGCGGTTCTAACGAGTACACACAATCTATGTTTTGAGCAGAAATAAGAAAAGATAATGTATACCCCTGTAAACCCCAGTTTTACTGTATAAAATGGGGTTTAAGGGGGTCAAAATTATATAGGCATGTTTTCGTAATGATTTATGTATGCCCTTATAAGATGAATATTATACTACAAATTTGCCCAGTAATAATTAAAAAAAAAAAAATGTAAGCGCACAGTGTGGTAATTAGGTTGTATACGGTATATTGGAAAACACAAAAACACGCCTATTCAAATTTGTTGAAAATTACACCACCAAGAAACTGAAAGTTTTCAGATAAAAATTCTTATATTTTTCATAATTCTGCTCAAAACATAGATTGTGGGTACTCGTTAGAACTGCCTCGACGAGGCGGTTCTAACGAGTACACACAATCTATGTTTTTGAGCAGAAATAAGAAAAAATAATGTATACCCCTGTAAACCCCAGTTTTACTATATAAAAGTGGGGTTTAAGGGGGTCAAAATTATATAGGCATGTTTTCGGAATGCTTTATGTGTGCCCTTATAAGATGAATATTATACTACAAGTTTGTCCAGTAATAATTGAAAAAAAAAATGTCAGCGCACAGTGTGTTCATCACGAAAACATGCCTATATTATTTTGACCCCCTTAAACCCCACTTTTATATAGTAAAACTGGGGTTTACACGGGTATACATTATTTTTTCTTATTTCTGCTCAAAACATAGATTGTGGTTACTCGTTAGAACCGCCTCGACCATTTTGGTGATAAAATGTTCAGTATGTTTGAATAGGCATGTTTTCGTAATGAATTAGTTTGTATACGGTATATTGGAAACTTACACTATCTGGGAATTTGAGCACATGTCTCATTATCTGGTGCAAACCGGATTTTTAAAGCGAAATTCAGCAGAGTGCTTTCCTATGTCGGTCGGTGGGGCGAGGGTTGACTTCCTATAAATTATTACCTTTTCCAAGCTTGGAAGTATGCGTTTTGTAGTTAATGTAAACAAACCCCATCCCATGTTTTAAAGGCAAGAGCATATTGAATAAGAAATTTGTAGAAAACCTAAGGAGTTTGTAGAATAA
The DNA here is from genome assembly GCA_964016985.1 of Anodontia alba. Taxonomy (NCBI): domain Eukaryota; kingdom Metazoa; phylum Mollusca; class Bivalvia; order Lucinida; family Lucinidae; genus Anodontia; species Anodontia alba. The sequence continues at coordinate 41,313,980 of OZ024831.1, forward strand.
CATTTTTTCTTATTTCTCCATGAAAACATGTGTGGTACATGTACTCATTAGAAGCGCCTGGGCGGCGGGTGAGTGCGGTTGGGGGTGGCGGGGGGTATCCAGATAACATTTTATTTATTTCTCCATGAAAAAATTATGTTGTGGGTAATCATTAGAAGCGCCTCAGCGAGGCGCTTCTAATGAATACCCACAATATATGTTTGTTAGGAGAAAAAAAATGTTATTTTTTGGTTGAAAAGGTGCTTCTTGAGCTATGATATATCAGTTTTAATATTCGAACGCTTTGGTGAACTAGAGCTACCGAGTTTACACTAAATATATTTGGCATACCATAATTACCCTAGGTTTTCCGACGGATAGGCCTCAGCAGATAATGAAGATCCTGATCGGACGCCACAGAATGCGACATCTTATCAGAATCGGCATTGTTTGGCACTCATCCAGCACTTTTTAGACACCTCATTAGGTAGTCGGAGTGACTTGTCTGGACCTCAGGATTAGTTAGTAATTAGTTGTACCTGGTGTTCGAATATTTAGGGAAATACGACATGCAGGTTAAGTACCATGGTATGTTTTAGCGGCCAAGGTCAAGTGTCACCTCCAAGGTCGAAAATAAACCTTCCGACCCTACGGCCAGCCAAGACCCAGATCAGCCTGCGCATCCGCGCAGTCTGATCAGAGTCTTCGCTGTTGGCATGAAGGAAATGGGACCATGAATGGCTCCGTACAGAAAATGATCAGACTGCGCATGCGCATGGTGATCTGACCTCTGGAGGGATATCCCCGAAGGTACATTTTCGCACGTTATATGTCATATTTGTTTATGAGATCTATTTGTTTGTTTTGTAGCAGCTGTATGTTCTCTATACACATAGTGGGGCGGTCAGATGTTATGAATTCATAGCTTCAGTTAACAGAGAGTATAAAGTAAATAGTTTTCTTATTCTCCGATAAAACATATGTTGTGGGTACCCACAACGTAAGTTTTGTGGAGAAATAAGAAAAAAATGAATAATTGTTTGTTGCAAAAAAAAAAAATGCCTTATCTGGAGCTATGAATTAATGTATCGCTTCTCAGTAATATCGGTCAACCGTCATAACCTTAGAATTTATGACTATATTATTGTAGATAAAGAATTGCTTTCTCTATAAACTATTAAGTAATTCATTGTGGATTTATTTATTTTAGCTAAATTTACAGTCAGCAGTTTTATTGTACACACAGACAAAGTATTTAAATATTAGATTATTGTTTCTTTTTATTATTGGCCCTTTTGACAAACAAGGGTCATTCATTATGTCACAAAGTGAAAACGCATTAATGTGGTCACAAAACTGTAACCTAATCCTTTCAGCCCGGCAGACTTAAACAGATACCTGAGCAAACAATTAAGTCCAAATGACACGGCTCATATCCAGCTATCTCATCAGGATCTATACTGTTTGCAATAATGTTTTCGATTTTAGACTGAAACCCCTTTTTGCATCAGTAGGTATGTCCAAATTCAAGGATGGGAGAGTCCAATTCAGACACTAAGGGTTGAAAGAGTTAATTTCATTGTCTGACTGCGTCTCATTACGGAAACAAGCCTATTCAAATATGCTGAAAATTTTACCACTAAAAAATGAAAAATTTCATATAAAAATTCTGATATTTTTCATATTTCTGCTTAAAAACATAGATTGTGGGTACCCGTTAGAACCGCCTCGGTGAGGCGGTTCTAACGACTACCCACAATCTATGTTTTTGAGCAGAAATAAGAACAAAAATATATACATGTACCCCTTTAAATCCCAGTTTACTTTATAAAATTGGGGTTTAAGGCGGTTAACGTTGTAAAGGCATGTTTTCGTGATGTTATTTTGTGCATCGACAGTTCCTAGCTCTGGGTTCCTAGTTGTCAAGAGCGCAGGCTGATCTGAGTCGTACTTCGCGCTCCGTGAGTAGTCCAAACATCTAAGTCTTGTTTAGACGGACGGTTCCGTTTAGAATGCAGGAATGCGCAGGCTGATCTGAGTTCGTTGGGCGCACAAACAATCTTGTAAGAAATACTGTGTCCCGACTCAGCTAGATAGAATTGGCTGATTGAGCTATGCTCAAATAAATATGCGATGCGACCAGAATGCGCAGTATGTATGCGTTTGTGAAGGAATTTCTTGTTAGCCGACGATTTGTAATAGAAAATATCGTATTAACCCGAAGTATTGGGATTAACAGGTCCGAGCAATTAGTATTGACTCGGACCAGATGTCGCAGAACACGGCATCTGGTCAGGGTCTACAGTGTTTCTCGCTCAACCAGCAATTTGTAGATGCCTCAAGGTATTTTCAAATTTAAGAACAAGTTTGGGTCTGGTAAGGTGTTAGGTTGGCCCAATATTTAGGACAGAAACGGTAAGGCTTTCCAATTAGACACGAGTCATATGAAATCTAGCTTTATTGAAACACAATCTATTATTCAGATTGTCGTCTGCTGCTCTTATGACTCGTACTATATAAGGGTTATTTTTACTGAAATTTCAGTTATTTTCGTCCGATTTTCTGAAAAACTGGTTTAACCCACAAAGCGCTTAGACAGTTTTAGCAGACGACATTCTATTTTTTATTATGTATTATGATTGATTTTAGGAGAAAATAAGACTTGTCCTTTCATGAAAAGTCAGGTCTTATTTTCTCAAAAATATCAGCAATCACACACACGCACGCACAGACAAAATCAAAATGTCTGTTGATTAATACTTAATGCTTAGCAGACGGCACACTGAAATATGGTTTCTTATTTTTTTTTCTTAGAAAACAATTTGATATTTCGTGCAAATTGTTTCCAATACAGACAATTTGCAGTTAATGTCAAATCCTGTTTTCTGGGAAAAAGTATGAAAATATTCATCAGTTTGTCGTCTGCTGAATTAACCCACAGAGTTTTAAAGGTCAATGGTTAACTACAGCAAGAATTATTTAGTGATATTTAATGTTATTGGCAGTCAGTCTGTGAATTTGCACACAGACATAATATTGATTTATCGGGGGATGCATGGTGCGTTATTGATCGATGTCTGCGTAGTATTGAGCTGGTAAAATTCACCTCGGGTATGTTTCATTTATGAGACCATATGTTTGATTAGCATTCATGCAAAATAGGTTATATATCCCCGAGAAATTGGGACACCATCATCATCGCCATATCAGTTTCATCATCATCATCATCATCGTTTGCATCACATCAAGAACATCATCATCATCATAACTATCATCATCATCATCATCATCATCATCATCATCATCGTTTGCATCATCACCACCACATCAACATCATAATCATCATCATCATCATCATCATCATCATCATCATCATCATCGTTTGCATCATCACCACCACATCAACATCATCATCATCATCATAACAACTATCATCATCACCATCATCATCATCATCATCGTTTGCATCATCACCACCACATCAACACCATCATCATCATCATAACTATCATCATCATCATCGTCATCAACATCATCATCCTACCTTTAAGAGTTGGCCTTTTACAGGGAAGCATTTCTGCAAAAATGTTCCTTTTACCCTTCTGAAAAAGGATCTACCCGAAAAGTAAAGAAATCCCCCCTCCTCCACCCCACTCCCCATTTTCCATATTTCCCTACCCCTGTTCGTATATGATCGAAGGCATGTTTTCGCTAGGCGCATTCAAATTAATTCATGAATATTATTTATAGCAACAATAACAACAAAACATTACACTTCAGCGGTTCAACAATATATACTACGGTATGTACCTTAGTATTCTATAAATACCACACTTTTCCTAAAGTTTCAACAAGTCCGTCTTGATACACTTGTACCTGTTCATGTGTATAAAACTACTGAAGGAGTGGCAAACAGTGTAGACCCTGATGAGACGCCGCGCTCTGCGGCGTCTCATCTGGGTCTACACTGTTTGCTCAGGCCTGTCTGTCCGAATACATAGGGTAAGTGAAGTACGTTATGAAAACATGGCGAAATGGGTTATCTGCAAATCTGTATAGTGCGTTCTGTAAGTTGTCGTGGAAAGAAATGGATTTTCGGTCATACATTAAAGAAAAACAATACCAGATCAGTCGGCGCATCCGCATAGCGCAATTTTTGTTCGTATACATGCACACATTCTTCAGAAAGGTTGTTGTCCACGTGATTATCATTGACCAATGAAATGAAATCGCGCGTTAGACGACCAATCAAATTGTCCACGATATGAAACCCACAACCTGTTGTCTCCGAACTGAACTTTATTCCCAAAGTGAACGTTTCTTTTAACTTTTCTTTTTATCAGTCGACCGATAGCTACTAAAGAATCTGATTTATATTGCTGTTGTCCACGTGACTATCACTGATCAATAAGTTAACTCTGCAAATAGCGATTGTACGAAACCCAGGTAACGGTTATTTCTTATCGCAGTGACGTCAGTGCTGTGAAAAGTGGGTTATCAGTAAAATCCGGACTAGGTTTAGTGCTGGGACATTGGCAAACAGTGCAGACCCAGATCAGATGCCACAGAACGCGGCGCGTGCTCAGGATCTGCACTATTTGATCAAATTTTAGGAAGTTAAGGGTTAAATGAAACAATCTTAAGTCCCCATTCGGACCATTTTCCCAGCCCACACTCAGAGACAATCAACCCACTAGTTCTGTCAGTGCTTTGATTAGAACAGGTAGCCAGCAAAGTTTCTGAATCTCGTTAACGACCGTTTTGCATGAAAAGTTGCCAAAAGTACCTTTAGAACCATTCTGTGCAGAGGACAAACTGAGTGTCCTGATCTTGACCTTCGCTGTACTCAGTTGCCCTGAAAGCTTTTTTTCATCGGAGTTATTTTTACCACGACCTTATCGCCATCGCCCAATACCGGTTCAAAAATCCCTCAATCGGACAACCCGTTTCATATAAGCCCATTGTAAATAAGATATATCTTAGTAGTTGAAACAAAAACGTACGTGATTTTAGTCGTGGTCGTTAAAGTGAAATATTGACATCGTAATCTAGAGACAAAGTGGTAACTGAGGGCTAAGCAAGCCCAGCGACATTTTTTATTGCACTCATTTTATATATATATATATATATATATATATATATATATATATATATATATATATATATATATATATATATATATATATATATACATTGAGTACCCGTAAGATGTGTTTTGATACAATAATCATAAAATTCAGATTTCACATAGCATAATCAGTTGCTGAGATATTATATTCTCTGAAAAGATGGTTCTTTCATAATTGATGCGCAACTCACGAAAAAGGCCCGCAACGCAGGCCCTGATCAGCCTGCGCCAATGCGCAGGCTGATCTGGGCCTTCGTTGTCCGCTTACAGATTCTACCCGTACTGTAGGATATGTCGACGAACAGAGAATGTCCAGATCAGACTGCACGGATGCGCCGCTCATCTGGACCTTCGCTGTTCGCATGTGGCATACGGGCAGTTTTACCACGTTGCGCGTCATATGGAAAAATGAGCGGAACTGTTTAGAAGACGAGACCTGTACTTGTACTTGTACTGAGGAAAAACCATGTCTGGTGCAGACCTGCTTTATTGCATTGCTTAGCTTGACCAAATGTCTTGTATGGGTACATGTAGTGAAGCTGGTGTGTATTGTACAATAAATACATGTAGGTCACTGTAACCTATATTTTAATCTCTGATCTCCATTACAAAAATAATCCCTCCCCGGTAAAGAGCTGCTGCATTGTATATGAATGGGGCTTATGAAGCCAAGACTGTACTCAACTCGATGTAAGTCTACCGCCGCAAGGATTCAGCCAATCTTTTAATTAAATCTTAAAAGTGATCGGTTTTAACTTGTGAGGAAAGCGTTGCGATTTTGAAATGTGCGGAAAGTGTTGCGATTATCACCTGTGTGGAAAATATTGCGATTTAAACATAAACACTTTCCACACCGGTAAAACTTGATCAGTCATATTAAAAAATCTGAAGATTTTAATAGATTCAACAGCAAAGATCATTTTGTCGATTGACACAATATGCACAGTGACTCTCATACACGCTCGAACATCAGAAAGTGTATCTTCGGCCATCAGCGCCCAGCGAAGGTTGAGATCGTCCTGCGCATTCGCGACGTCTGATCAGAATCTTCACTGGGCATATTTTGGATAGGCAAGGATGCAAAGTTTCTCCATGCGGACAACGAAGACTCTAATCAGACTGCGCGTATGAGAAGGTTTGTTTACTGACGTCGCGACTCAAATGATTTTACCTCAGGATCGTAAACATGGTAAAATGAGTAATGAGTAATGACATCTTAAATTTCATTTAGGTTTGTGTCAAACAATAAAACAATTACTCATCATGCAGCTTGATGGATCATCTGGACCGTAACGTGAGAAGGCGTACCTTCTGACATGTGCGCCCGAGGACTCAAATCGACCTGCACATCCGCGCAGTCTGATTAGAGTCTTCGTTCTAATTAGTCCGTGCATCGGCTGAATTTAGCTTTTCTCGTCTCTCATTCTATGTGGTCATGTTTTACGCGACATGCACTGTTCATCTATCTTACCATTTACTTTACTTATTAAGTACTTTTAAAAGGGGTATAGATATACTTTCTGGGTAGACAACCATAACGAAAATAAGCCTATTCAAATGTACTGAAAATTTTAACCCCCAAAACATGAAAATTTTCTGATAAAAGTTCCGATATGTTTCATATTTCTGCTTAAAGCATAGATTGTGGGTACTCGTTAGAACCGCCTCGGCGAGGCGGTTCTAACTAGTATCCACAATTTATGTTTTTGAGCAGAAAGAAGAAATATAATGTATACCCCTATAAACCCCAGTGTTGCTATATAAAAGTGGGGTTAAAGGGGGTCAGCATTATATATGTATATTTTCGTGATGTCTGTTCAAATTGTTTTGCCCCTTTTTGAAAAGGGGTCTACTTTAAAAAGGGAAGAATTTGCTCCCATGGGAGCAAATTCTTCCCTTTTAAAGTAGACCCCTTTTCAGAAGGAAGAGAAGAGCAAATTCGTTCATCTCAGAGTAGACCCCTTTTCAGAAGGGATTCGGTGTGCAGGAAAGTAAACAGGAAGTCACAAAAGTTGTCTCCCTTGTTAAAATGGCAAAAAAAAAAAAATCTACCTTTTAAGCGTAAACACTTTGTAGGTTAAATCATCAGCTGAAAATTAATGCTAGTTTTCTTTACTTTTCCCTGACAATTGGATCTGGTAAAGTCAAATCTTATCTCCCTCCATTCGTTCGTGTACTTACGTCCCCCCTAGAGTCCACCCTAGCGTCCACCTGAGCGACCGCACAAAATGAACTCTACAAACTGTAAAACTTTACAGTTAATTTCTTTTCACTGACTCCGCTGATTCAAGAAGTTATGTAGACTGGCTCCAGTCTCTAGTGACAAATATTTTTTTTCTGATAATCTGTTTAATAATCCCTAAAATAAAACCAAATATCATGACTATAGAGGCTGGTCACTTATTGACCAGCCTTTATAGTCATGATATTTTTTTTGGTTTTATCTTAGTGGACTCAAACAGGATTATGAGAAATATATTTAGTCACTGGAGACTGGAGCCAGTCTAGAAGTTATGCACAATACTGGTTAACCGCTTATAGGTCTAAGCCTGCCCAGTAAACTTGTGTTAGGTAAACTGACCGCGCTCGTCATGACCCCAATTGGATTGACTGGGCCGCAAAACCTCAACACAAACCAATAAACAAGGGTGACAACTCTAAATTTTGTGATGGGTGCTCTTTTTCACGTTTTAGTGCGCAGGTAAGACATAAACTTAACGAAGATTTTTTTTCTACGGTTTATATTTTGTTTGAGGTTACGTGTAACGATTCTTCCAACAATATTTGGGTAAGGGAGAGTGAGAGGGAAAAGAAAGACAGGACGGTTAAAAGGATTTATTGGACTGGATAAATTTGGTAGAATTTTCGTCGTTTCTGCCAGGGGAAACCCTTTTTGTGACCTCCCCCTTTGTTTTACTGCACGACAAGCCCCTTCTGGAAAGATGTCTAATCTGTAAGACAAAATCTTGCTTCTTCTTGAATATAGCTATTTTCATAAGGAACAGCTCATTAAAGAAAAAGTGCATCAATAGCCCTTAAAATAGCCACGCTTCTGATCAGGGTCTGCACAGTTCGCTTAAAGAACGCGGCGTCGACTCTGGGTCTGCACTGTTTGCCAATGACCCGGTCAACGTTCTTTCTACGGCGCTCTGACGTCACAGCGACAAAGCGGCTATAAATAACCGTTACCTGAATTTCGTACAAAACGCTCGGTTTGATTTCATTGGTCAATGATAATTACATGGACTTTAAGGAAAATTTGTTGTATGTATTCTTTGGCTCTGTTGTAAACAATCCACCCCATCACGAAAACATACCTATATAATTTTGACCCCCTTAAACCCCACTTTTATATAGTAAAACTGGGGTTTGCAGGGGTGTACATTTTTTTGGTTATTTCTGCTAAAAACATAGATTGTGGGTACTCGTTAGAACCGCCTCGCCGAGGCGGTTCTAAAGAGTACCCACAATCTATGTTTAGAGCAGAAATATGAAAAATATCAGAGTTTTTGTATCTGAAAATTTTCAGTTTTTGGAGGTGAAATTTTCTATATATTGAATAGGCGTGTTTTCGTAATGCAAAAATTTGGTTGCTGGCAGTGACCGGACCATGTATCCACTTGATCTTGATCTATGCGCAGCTGTGTACTAATTGCTTTGGCAAACAATAAAAGCTGCAACTAAATGACTTGCTAAGGACGTCGACACTTGCTCCGAAGGTACTTAGTCACCATTTCCGAAGTCAAGCTTTGACTAGATTTCTTATTCAGAACATTTCTTTTTTAGTATACTATTTAAATTAAGTAGACTTGTTACCGTCTTGTAGATTGTCTGCCTTTTTTAAGGGAAACCTTTGTGACGCCCTGCTTGCATTCCTCCACTCCTGCCTCTTCTTGAAATGGAATCAACTCTGAAAGAAAAGAATTTGCTCCCGTACCGGGAGCAAGCTCTTTTCTTTTAGAGAAGACATCTTTTCAGGGGATTGACTTGAGTGGGGTAGGGTTTGGTGGGAGCACAAACAATTTTGACAATTGCCGCCCTGAGAGTGCATCAGTCCCCTTTAACTGGACTGGTACGGAAATGATATGTTGTTATGGTTTACTTATTACAATAGCCTTGAATCCTTGAACGATTTTTGTTTCTGAAAGTACTTCAATAATTTCCCGTTGATATTGTAGTTAATTTACTTAGAATCCTTTTTTTTTTTTTTTTTTTTTTCAACTAATATAAAGATTCATACATGCACATACCTACGCACGCACAAAAGCACGTACGCGCACGGTAAAAAAAAAAACAAAAACAAAAAAGCAACAACAAATCAGTCTGCATGGAATTGGTTGCATCCGGACGCACGCAGTACACGTATCTGCATCTTGGCCGGAGAGCTTCAGATGAATGCCAAACTACATATCACCAACTTTCTACATCCCTATAGTGAGAATTTCTCTCATTCAGTGCCAAACACAAATAACATGGTCCTGCTACCATGGGCAGCCATTACCACTTTTATCTACATATATATATATATTGGATTCTTAGCGCAGCTCCATCCTTGTCAGTATTTATCGATTTGTGACACTTAGATTCTGGAGTCTCAGTTTTTCAGTTAGGCTATATTTTTTTTTCAGCATTACTTCAACACTTGAAGTCAATGTACTGTGTACCTGGATATTCTCCCATAATATATAGTAAAAACAGGGATATGCAGAGATCAACATTATTAAGCCCAAATTTCAGATATTTGCAGTTTTTAAACTAGCCTTTCAGCGTGTTCGTATTCCTCCTTGCCCATGTATATGGTGAAACTTTCATAGCCTAACCCTTGTCCTGTTGAATAAATTAAGATGCTACACCCTTTTAAAATTTTCAGCCAATCAGATTACTTGATCCAGATTGTTGATATAAACTCACATACTGAATGGCAAACAGTGCAGATCAAGATCAGTTGGCTTCTTAGAAGCCAACTGATCTGGATCTACACTGTTTGCAAAGGTAGGGCATATCCGGGCTCAGCAGGACAAGGGTTAAATAGCTCTACATCAGAGAGGTATCACAACTTTGTAAAATGTGTTTAATTAAGCTCTAGGTAAGCCATTTTTTTTTTATTAAAAACAGAGGAATTGTTAAGGAGGAGTATTCAGTGATAATTCTGGGATAATTTTTCTCATTTCTCCATTAAACATATGTTGTGGGTACTCATTAGAAGCGCGCTTCTAATGTGAGGCGCTTCTAATGAGTACCCACAGCATATGTTTTTATGGAGAACTGGAGAAAATTATTCCATAATTATCACCAAATACTCCTCTTTAACAATTCCTCTGAAAATGTATAGATATTTTATTGATTTTTCCACAAAGACATGGCGTGGTGCTTCTCATGCTTACCCACGACATCTGTTTTTATGGAGAAAATAATAAAATATCTATTTTTGTGGTTAAAAAAAAGGCTTCTCTAGAGCTTAGCTAAGCACAAGCTACACAGGTGTGATGTCGTGATGCGCTTTTGTTCAAATAGTCGTTTTGCCATTCTCGACAGCAAATACCAGTACGTGAAACAATTATTTCCTGTCATCTTGCACGGCGTCGCCAATTTCTGGACATTGACTAGATAGAAACAAGTACTGGCCCCGAGATTATAAAACTTTTTTTCATGCTCAACTCAGCTGAGCATGAAATTGTCTCTGCTAATAAATATGAAAATGCCAACAATAGTTGGCATTTTCATATTTATCAGCAGAGAAATTTTCATGCTAAGCTATGTTTAGCAAGAAAAACAGTGCAATTGTTAGTAATTTGAGATTTAATAACAGGAACATTTTCATGCTCAGCTGAGTTGAGCATGAGAAATGTTTTATAACCTCCGGGCCTGGGCGAGTACCGTAGTTTACCCAAACCATTCAGATGGAGAAGTCTAAGCAAAGAGTGTATTTCCAGATCAAAAATCCGTCTGGCTAGAGTCTGCACTGTTTGACATTGCATCACAGCTTTTGGAAGCCACATCATGTACCCAGTTGATCTTGACAAAAATTAAGCACAAATATGATAAAGTGTTAAGAATCCGAATATTTAAGACAAATACGGTAAAATAAAATTAGCCAAATTGACCACTGCAGTCGTTGTATGGTTCCCCCAAATATTGCCTGCATTTGACCATAACGTCAGAAAATGTACTTTCGCCTATGCGCGCCCAGCGAAGATTCAGATCAGACTGCGCATTCGCGCAGTCTGATCTGAATTTTCACTGGGCGCATTTTGGATACCCAAGGATGAAAAGTTCCTTCATGCAGACAACGAAGATTCTAAACAGACTGCGCGGATGCGCAGACTGATTCTTGTTTGGGCGCATATGTCAGAAGGTTCATTTTCTCACACTGAGTTCATTTTGTGTGCAGCACCCCAGTAAGCATTCTTTATAAATCTATAGCGGGCCGTTATCGGCCCGTCAGGGTAGCTGACGGGCCGATAACGGCCCACTATAGATTTATAAAGAATGCTTAAGCTGGTATTGGTAAGTAAAATATTATTGATCACAAACACATCACTTGCAGAACAAGTGATGATATGCACTAATTAAAATCTATGCAGTGACGTCTGAGATTCAATTACTGCTTTTGGAACAAGAAAAAAGGTATCTTTCGGACACCTTCAAATCTTACCGTACTCGTCCTAAAATGATCACGTTCATGACGTGTCTGATATGCCGGATGACTGGCTAACACTCTAGGCACAGATCTGACGCCGTAGTCTGCGGCGTCTGATCTGGATCTGCATTGTTTGCGCAGGAGTGTCTATCTAAAATAATTATGGTAAGTATGGTGATCTTCACTGTAACATACACACACATATACTCGCCGCACACATACACACACACATATACACGCCGCACACACACACACACACACACACACACACACACACACACACACACACACACACACACACACACACACACACACACACACACACACACACACGCACACACACACATGCATTTAAGCACTCGCACGCACCATATCCTTTTGGGAATTAGATACGTTGCGCTTTTGAGAATTGAATAAACCTAACCTGGATCACCCAAGACATCTGCCCATCAGCACACTTAACACTTAGTATGTACGCACTGCACTACGAGACACATATCTGTTGTCAGAGTGGTACGCTGTTTGCATTTTTTGATTGAAGCGAGTTTATTTGCACCGACCGACACGCTTTCTGTATTCATAGGCACATATTCAACCGGGTTATTGCATTTCGGTGGAATAGCTACCGATAATAGATTTAAGGTGCAAGGATAGTCTTTGTAGAGTTAGCCCATTTTGACAAGGGAGATGACTTTTCGGACTTCCAGTTTGCTTTCCGGTACACAAGTCCGTTTCTGAAAAAGGGTGTAGTTTAACCCATTTATGCCGAGTGGACTCTTCTGTCCTAACTCTTTGGACAGGTCCATTTCCTATATAAGGGGTATCTGGTTAGCGTTTATTATAGTCATGTTTTATAGAAATGTCTGACTTTAATGCAAACAGTGTAGACCCTGATCAGACGCCGCGTTTTGCAGATCTACACTGTTTGCCAATGTCCCTTTTATGGGACGCGAGGCTTAAACTGGGTTAAAGGGGAAGAAGTTGCTCCCCTTCGGAGCAAATTCTTCCGCTTTAGAGTAGGGTCTTTTGCAGAAGGGAGGCAAGTACAATTTGGTAGAGTTGCCTCCCCCGAAAATTTATCAGTTCCGTTTTAAATGCGCCACATCCTGCAAAAATGTCTTGAAGGCATATGCGGTCAATGAAGGCCTAGTCAGCCTGCTCATTAGCGCAGTCTGATCAGGGTCTTCGCCGTCCGTTTACAGAATCAATCGGAAGATAGCAGATGCTCTGTTGTTTGCCATGCGCAGTATGATCTTCATCAATACATTTCAAGCACATGTGTTCAAATGAGCCACAGAATATACATGCAGGCATTGCGCATGCCCAGAGCATGATTTTAAGGAGAAATAGATACACTTTCAGAAGAGTCGTCGAATGGTTTCTGCTTCCTTCCGAAAGCCTAAAAGCAGAGAGTCCCCCATATCCAGTACACACCATCCCCACCCTCCTTAGGAGCAAATTCTTTCCCGTTAGAGCAGACCTATTTTCTTAAGTGGCTTGCTGTGTAGTAAAGAAAACAGGAAGTCACAAAAGTTGTTTACCTATGAAAATGGCGACAAATAAAATGTATCCAGTCCCCATAAAATTTCCAAATATTAACTTACCGTCGAACATATGAGACAACACATGCGCAGACAAGACTGAGACTGCACATGCGCAGTCGAATATTCCTGAAAACAAGTTTTATCATGACGTGACTCCTGTCTGAATACATTTAGGCCGCTTCAAGCGAAAAATGCCTTCGAGCAAGCGCAAAATGCGCAGATTCAGATCATCCCGCACATGCGCAAAGTATTATCCGGACCTTTGCTCTCCATTCATTCATTCTGTACCCAGCGGGCACATGACGTTGCATCGACGTTGTATAAACGTCATGTTACCGTTGAGGCGACGTTGTATAAACGTCATGTGCCACATGGCACATGACGTTCATACAACGTCGCCTCAACGTCGATGCATGGCACATGACATTTATACAACGTCGCCTCAACGTCGATGCAACGTCATGACATTGCATCTACGTTGAGGCGACGTTTTATAAACGTCATGTGCCCGTTGGGTAGTATCCAGTGATTCTGTTAGCTTACAGCAATAACCTGATTAGACTCCTCAGATGCGTCTTACTGTCAAATCACACAGATACATGTAAGTTTGTAGCTCTTTCAGCCCGACAGAAACAAATAACTGTGTAAACAGTGAATATCCAGATAACGAGTCGTCTAATCGGGATCTACGGTGTTTGCCGTTCTGTTTTCGATTTTAGACTGAAACCGCAACTTGCCTCAGTGGCCCCGACCATGGTCAAGGATGGAGGGCCCACTTAAAAAAAACTCGGAATAGAATGGGTTAGAAAACACATACACTGACTCAACATTTAATAATAAGCAGCTATATCTGTTGAGGGTAAATAAATCTAGTTCAAGGGGAATGGGTGTACTGTCAGGGAGGCAGCCCATGTAAAATGAACAATCGTTACAACGCAAACATTTTTTTCTAAAGATGTTCTTTTTAAAATGAATTTGCTGTTGTTAAGAATCCTCAATGAGAATAATGACATGTAAGAAAGGCCTTGTTATATTGTTTTTTACTCCAGGACATATATTTGGATATTTGTTAAAATCGCCTCAATGAGGCGATTCTAACAAATATCCAAAGATATGTTTCTTAGTAGTAAATGCAATGTTTTTGAATAATTTCTGATTTACTATCACCAAGTGGCTTCTTATATTCATTACGAAAATAAACCTATTCATAAATAATAGATAAAAATTCGGATATTGTTCATATTTCTGCTCAAAACATAGATTGTGGGTACTCGTTAGAACCGCCTCGGCGAAGCGGCTCTAACGAGTACCCACAATCTATGTTTTGAGCAGAAATAAAAACAGTAATGTATACCTCTGTCAACCCCAGTTTTAGTATACAAAAGTGGGGTTGAAAGGGGTAAACATTATATAGGCATGTTTTCTTGATGTTAACGGAAGCTTTCGTACCAGTCAAATTATCATTATGAATAATTTTGTCGTTGCATCGGTAGTCTGTATAAAGAAGCTGTACTAGTCAGGGATTGATATACACTTTATGATTAACTATATACTTATTCTTTAGTTTAATATTTAAATGTCAATAGTAAAATAATGAGTGTCTCTTGTATATGTTTCATACTTTGTACCCTTAACTTTGCTATTTGATACAAATTTGATACAATGGCTTGATGGCTACTTAGCTATACGATATGTTTAAGACTATTATATCGCTTACCATACTGGGGAAAAAACATTATTCCACAGACGACATTTTGAAATATTGTTTCTTATTTTACCTAGGAGATAAGGTTTGACATTTCTTGCAAATTGTCTCCTGAGGAGACAGTTTACATGAAATGTCAGTCTTATCTTCTGGAAAAAATTTGAAAATTATTACCTATTTCTCGTCTGCTGAAATTGTCCATAGAGTGGTATAGGTTTAAGTGGGACACAAATAACAGCTGTTATAACTGAGCATCATCATACGAAAATGTTTCCGGGCCGTATGCAGACAGGAAACTTAAGATACAGACCAGCCTGCGCACACACGCAGTCTGTTTTTCTTGTACACTAACAGTATCATTTGATATTTAAACCATTACAAAAACTTGCCTATTCAAATATACTGAACATTTTAACCACCAAAAACTGAAAATTTTCAGATGAAAATTCGGATATTTCTCATACTTCTGGTCAAAACATAGATTGTTGGTACTCGTTAGAACCGCCTCCGTGGGGCGGTTCTAACGAGTACCAACAATCTATGTTTCTGGGCAGAAATAAGAAAACTAATGTATACCCCTGTAAACCCCAGTTTTACTATATAAAAATGGGGTTTAAGGGGGTCAAAATTATAGAGGTATGTTTTCGTGATGGTTTATTGTAACGCACCAAAAGACTGTCCAGACAGGGCGGATGTGTAGTATGTCATGCGCTTATGTATATGTATCAAAGACCCCTTTTCCCACGGCGACCAATCCAACATATAATTGTATGCACTGGTGACACCTATGCATATATCGCTGCTGATCTGGGCCTTTTTGTTCATATATGCATTCATTGCAACAGATAAGGCGCTTTTTTCATCCGAAAAATGCTGATATCTTCCTTATTTCTCAACAAAAACATATGTTGTGGGTACTCATTAGAAGCGCCTCTGCGAGGCGCTTCTAATGAGTACCCACAACATATGTTTTCGTCGAGAAAAAAAGAAAAATAGTATGTGGATACCCCCTCTTATCTGTAGCTATGATATATGCATTTTAGACACTTGGTCTCTGATCTGGGCATTCGCTGTCCACATATGCCTTGAAGAAACTTTACTATTCTTCACATGGCACTGCTGGTTAGGGCGAATTAGAATCATAACTCGGGCGGCAGTTTTACAACTTAAAAATCTCTCCCCGAACTAACTGGCTGATATTGAATTTACCGTCGTTCTTTGTCAAATACAAACAAGCATGTATTCGTCGTACTCAGAAAGTTGTTTCCCCTTTTGAAAACAATGGAATTCTGTCTTGTGAATATGATTTGGGAGAAAAGCAAATAACAAGCAGTTGACCTCGGATTTGAGTTCATATACTCTTGGGCAAATCGCATTAACAATTTACTTAGTTATGGCCCTTTTTCGACTTCTGAATGTTTGTACGTTTGATCCTGCTGAGCCAGAAACAAGTTTCCTTTCAGTCATTCAGAATACATTTACAGGCTGGTGTTTTACAAACACATTTTCGTGTTTCATTTTGCTTAGTCTTTGTTTTGTGTGCTCCGTTGAACGTATTGCGGTTTGTTACCACCTTGAACTTTTTGTAGTTTAACGAGGCTTTATAATGAGCGGCATCAGTCAAAAAGTGTACTTTTCGTGTATATAAAGAGTAAAAGCAAACATCACCCTGCACGCGGCGTAGTCCAATCAGGACCTTCAACTTGGAGAAAGATTCGGTGCTAAAGAACCTAATGCCAGAAAACGAGGACGCTTATTAGATTGCGCCTGTGCACATGTACTTTATATGTACCAGGAAGCACCATTTTTGCAAGACGCGATTCAGCTGACGTTGTGTCACATTGAACTTTGTATTTATAGACCACAAGGGCCCCACTTATGCACTTAAACACGCAAGTGAGTGCATTCTTTGAAATAATGTTTGATAATGTACCGTGTTCAGCCAAAGTATTGGGACACCTTAACTCCGTACAATACAATACGCCTGCTAAAATTTGAATAAATGCATTCTACTACATGTTGATTTGTGAAGAGTAACAAGCAGTGTAGACCCTGATCAGACGCCGCGTTCTGCGGCGTCTGATCTGGGTGTACACTGCTTGCTTAGTCCTGTCAGTCCGAAATTTAAGGCAAATATGGTATTATTAGGGGTCGGGACGTAGGAAAATGTACCTTATTGTATCTTCGTAAAACGAGGATTCAGATCAGCCTGCATATCGTCGGTGTCTGATCAATCATCGCTTTCCGCTTTAAAAGGATAGGAACTTGGCTCGCGACAGAGTCCGCAGCAAACGCTTATCAGTGTGCGAATGCACAGGATAAGCTAGGTCTACGCTGGGTACACATGCCAAAAGGTATGCGTTCAAGTTGCGGCCCATATGTGGCCCTGACACGCTGTTCTAACACTCCAATGGGAAAAATGAGTCATATACGTCTGCAATTGTAGAGTGTAAAAACTGGATACACTTCGTCGATTTCATTACGAAAACATGCCTATTCAAATATACTGAAAAGTTAACCAGCAAAAAATGAAAATTTTCAGATAAAAAAAAATCCAGTATTTTTCAAATTTCTGCTCAAAACATAGATTGTGGGTACTCGTTAGAACTGCGAGGCGGTTCTAACAAGTACCCACACTATGTTTTTGAGCAGAAATAAGAAAAATAATGCATACCCCTGTAAACCCCAGTTTTACTATATAAAGGTCGGGTTTAAGGGGGTCAAAATTTTATAGACATGTTTTCGTGATGTTCAGCCAGAACAAGAAAGGCATTTTTTAGGACTTCCTGTTTGCTTTTCTGAACACTAACCCCTTCTGAAAAGGACAAAAATGCTAGACCTGGGGGAAAAATACCATTACGAAAACACGCCTATTCAAATATATTGAGAATTTTGCCACCAAAACATGAAAACTTTCAGATGAAAATTATGGTAGTTTCATATGTCTGCTCAAAACATAGATTATAGGTACTCGTTAGAACCGCCTTGGCGAGGCGGTTCTATCGAGTACCAACAATCTATGTTTTGAGCAGAAATAAGCAAATTATTGTATACCCCTGTAAACCCCAGGTTTACTGTATAAAAGTGGGGTTTAAGGGGGTCAAAACTACATAGGCATGTTTTCGTGATGTTCCTTTTAGAACAGATCCCGTTTCAGAAGGATAGCAATACAATTTGGACAGAGCTGTCTCCTTTTTAAATATTTTAATTTTTTTTTCGCTTGCAACTGCAGTCGCAGAAGGCGGATCACATGTACCGTAATAACCCAAACTTACAAACTTTATTGACAGTCAAACCAGCAAGATATGGCTGAAAGCGGGACAGCTTTCTGGTGCACTGGTCATAACCCCAGATAAGACGGGATATGCTATTTTTTTTCTTATTTCTCCAATAAACATGTTGTGGGTACTGATTGGAAGCGCCTCTGTGAGGCGCTTCTGATGAGTACAACAACATATCTTTTCGTGGAGAAATAAGAAAAATATCAGTACTTTTTGGTTGAAAATAAAGTTATCTTGAGCAATGCATTTGAGCGAGACCTAAACATAGACGAACAGTCAGTTTATCTAACTAATACTTACCAAACCTGCACGGACATATCATTCAAGTCTGCCTAAGTGTTTATCATATTTAGAGACCCTGACATTAATACAAGGCTAGCTAAGGTACAAAGAGATCCAAGTTGTTGATAGTTTAATCATATTTTTGTATATAAAAGATACAAAGGTGTCGGGCCACAAGTTCTCACGACCTTAGTTACGAGAACTTGTGGCCCGATCCCTTTGCTTCATTTATAGGCAACAAAATAGTTGTGATGATGTTTGCATTTCTGGTTTTATATCAGGCGTAATTTTAACACCGCAAAGTGTACATGAAGATACAGTCGACTCTCTTTATCTCGAATTCCAAGGGGACTCTATGAAATACTTCGAGATATCCGTACCTCGACATATCAGATTTGCAGAATTGAGGAAAAAATTATTTGAACAACCACATTTAACAAATTGATATGAAATTGGACTCTTGAAGTTAGAAATATAGTGAAATATTGTGGAAAAGAGGAGAAATTGCTCCTGCTCCTTAGGAGCAAATTCTCCTCTTTTCCACAATATTTTTCACCTGTTGGTAGATTTTCATGTTTAGGCAGGGACAAGATTTGTCACTTTGAGATAAGCGGTTATTCGAGATAAGCGAGGTCGAGATAACGAGAGTCAACTGTACCAAGGGAATGCCACAACATTCCCGAGGCATCGAAATGAGTAGGAATGAGGTTTAAATAATGCATCACGAAAACAGACCTATATAATTTTGACCCCCCTTAAACCCCACTTTTATATAGTAAAATAGGGGTTTACAGGGGTTTACATTATTAGCTCATCAGGAGCTTTGCTCCAGGTCAGCTTATGCAATGGCCTGTTGTCCGTTGAGCTGAAACTTAGAAGGAGGCATGGAGATTCAGAATTGCTAAAACCGTTCCGTTCCTATATCCAAGATGGCCGCCATGGCGGCCATTTGAAATTCTTCAAACGACATCTCCCAAACCCTAAGTCCGATTGAGCTGAAACTTAATGGGAGGCATCACAGTGACACTGAGATTCAGAATTGCTAAAATCGTTCCGTTTCGATATCCAAGATGGCCGCCACGACGGCCATCTTGAAATTATTCAAACGACATCTCCCAAACCGTGATTCAGCCAAAATTTGATGGGAGGCATCACAGTGACACAGAGATTCAGAATTGCTAAAACCGTCCCATTCCCCGATCCAAGATGGCCGCCTAGGCGGCTATCTTGAAATTCTTCAAACAACATCTCCTCCTAAACCTTAAGTCAGATTGAGCCGAAACTATGGGAGGCATCGGAGCGACATAGAGATTCAGAATTGCTAAAATTGTTCCGTTCTGATATCCAAGCTGGCCGCCACGGCGTTCATCTTGAAATTCTTCAAACGACATCTAATCCCAAACAATAAGTCAGATTTAGCTGAAACTTGATGGGAGGCTTTGGAGAGTTAAAGAGACTCAGAATTAATAAAATCGTTCTTTTGCGATATCCAAGATTGCCGCCATCTTGAAATTTTTCAAACGACATCTCCCAAACCGTAAGTTGGATTGAGCCAAAACTTGATGGGAAGCATCACAGTGACACAGAGATTCAGAATTGCTAAAATTGTTCCAAGATGGCCACCATGGCAGCCATCTTGAAAATCTTCAAATCACATCTGCTACCGAAGGGTAAGTCTGATTGAGCTTAAACATGATGGGAGGCATTGAGGTGTTATGGGTATTCAGAATTGCTAAAATACTTCTGTTCCAGTGTCCAAGATGGCTGCTATCTTGAAATTCTTCAAATCACATCTCCTCCCAAACAGAAGGTCAGGTTGAGCCGAAACTTGATGGGAGGCATCGGGATGAAATGGAGATCATTACGAAAACACGCCTATTAAAATACATTGAAATTTTCACCACCAAAAAACCTTAAAGTTTTCAGATAAAAATTCTGATAGTTTTCATATTTCTGCTCAAAACATAGATTGTGGGTATTCGTTAGAACCGCCTCGCCGAGGCGGTTCTAATGAGTACCAACAATCTAGAAATAAGAAAAATAATGTGTACCCCTGTAAACCCCAGTTTTACTATATAAAAGTGGGGTTTAAGGGGGTCAAAATTATATAGGCATGTTTTCGTGATGTTCAGAATTGCTGAATCATTCTGTTCCAATAGTAAATTGCATGCTTTGTTGATGTTCCTTAAAGATCCATATTCCTCAAAAATAGTCTTTTTTATTATCCAAGTAAGATTTAATAAATTGAAATATGGTATTAATATTGCCATAAAATGTGGCACCTGACAGCCTGTAAATTTCAGTGAATCTCTCGATTTTAGAACTGGAGCAAAATGAAATGATTTTTAGCGTATCTCTGAATCAATGTTGCCAACATTAATTCAGAGATACGATAAAAAGTCATTTTTTTTTGGTCCAGTTCAAGAACGAGAGAGTAACTGAAATTTTGCAGGTTGTCAGGTGCCACATTTTATGATAGTATTAATACCATATATCAATTTCTTAAATGTTTCTTGGCTAAAAAAGTGTCTATTTTTTTAGGAATATGGAGCCTTTAACTGTCCTCCTTCAGACATGTACTGTTTGTCATTCTGCTCCGATATTTTATGCCACATTACGAAAAAATGCCTATATAAAATTTGACCCCCTTAAACCCCACTTTTATATTGTAAAAATGGGGTTTACAGGGGTTTACATTATTTTTCGGCTTTCTGGTCTAAAACATAGATTGTGGGTACTCGTTAGAATCGCCCACCAAGGCGGTTCTAACGAGTACCCACAATCTATATTTTTTAGCAGAAATATGAAAAATATCAGATATTTTTATCTGAAAATGTTTATTTATTTATTTTTTTGGTGTTAAAATTTTCAGTATATTTGAATAGGCATGTTTTAGTAATGAACTCGTAGTTGCAACAAAGGACGTGTCCATAATCAAACAAAGACGTGTCCACTATAGAAAACTTCAGAGTGAAACAGTTAAATACGCTGTTATTATCAGTTTTGACATCTTTCCGTCCCTCTCTTAGATGAGATTCTTTTGTCACCAGCCTAGGCTGAATAACTTTATATATCCTCTAAATACATGTAGCCTAGACGAGGAAAAACCAGAAATTCTGTTTTCTTTTTTTCCGCGAAAACATATTTTGTAGGTACTCATTAGAATCGCCTCCAGGAGACGATTCTAATGAGTGCCGACACAAATTATTTTTCGTGGAAAAATAAGAAAACTACCAGCTTTTTTAAGTTGAAAGAAGTTTAAAATCAAGACCTATGGTTCTGTTTTTAGTATCGTGTCAAACTTAAGAGGTTATCTGATGTCAAACACTCTTGCGTCTGTTTGTATCAGAGCCGCTGGCTAACAAAGAGCCCTTAGGGCAAATACGAATGATGAATCCTCAGACCAGTTTCCGCAGCCACGCGGCCGGGTCAAGATCTTCGCTATTCGTCCGTTATCTCCTACAAGGTCCCTTATTTGTGTAGGCGAACAGCGAAGATCCAGGCCAGCCTGCGCATCAGCGCAGGCTGGTTTTGATCTTCCCTGTCCGCATATGTTTTACGGTCCCTTTTCTCAGCCACAAGCATCTATTGTGTCCCTATTTTGAGATAATAAGTAGGTCAATGCCTCTCTTAAAGTTTAAAGTTTTATCTCGAGTAAACGAAATTTGTTTGTCGTTATGTAAGTGACTGAAAACTGTTTTGAATTTATACATTTCTGCCTCTGAACTTATGTCATTATAGGACTAATATAAAAGAAGCATGGTAACGTTTTGGGCGTTTAAAGGAAAAGAATAAACACATTACTGTGTCGAAATTATGTTTTGCCTCCCTACTTTAAAACTTAAAAAAAGTCTCCTCAAAAGAGTAAAGATGTTGCTCTTTGTTGGAGCAAATCCTTCCTTTTTGAGTAAATCATTTACAGTAGATGCTTATTGTGCAAGAATGCAAACCAGATACTATAAACGTTGCATCCCTTGCACAAAATGGCAGAGAGTCTTCTAAATACATGTATTTCCAGTTGCCGTACGCATTCTTTACACAAAATTTCTTTCATTCTTGGACGGCGATGGCAATATACGAGTAAGTTTGGTATGAATATATGACAACAATATGTATACTTTGTGTAGGGGAAGGGGATGCGGGGTGCGGCAGACTTTAGTCACGTGCATAATCTCTCATCATTTGACCCCCTTAAACCCCAGTGCAGTAAAACTAGGATTTACAGGGGTATACATTATTTTTCATATTTCAGCCCAAAACATAGATTGTGGGTACTCGTTAGAACTGCCTCGTCGAGGCGGTTCTAACGAGTACCCACAATCTGTTTTGAGCAGAAATATAAAAAAAATATCAGATTTTTTTAGCTGAAAAGTTTCAGTTTTTTGTGGTAAAGTTTTCAGTGTATTTGAATAGGCATGTTTTCATAATGTCTAGGAAACAAAATCTGCAAAATAAGCCAAAACGACAATAGCCGCTCTTACAACAAGACATTTGAACCGCATGCTCAGAAAACGTACCTTCGGACATGTGCACCCAGCAAAGGTTCAGATCAGTCTGCACATTCGCGTACACTGATCACAAGCTTCACTGAGTGCATTTCGGATAGCCAAGAATGCAAAGTTACCTCATGTGAACAACACAACGAAGACTCTGATCAGAATGCGCCGATGCGCAGGCTGATATGAGGGTTCGTCACATGTCAGAAGGTACGTTTTCGCACGTCATTACGAAAACACGCCTACTCAAATACATTGAAAATTTCACCACAAAAAATGAAAGTTTTCCTATAAAAATTCTGATATTTTTTCACATTTCTGCTCAAAAAATAGATTGTAACGAGTACCCACAATCTATTTTTTGAGCAGAAATAAGAAAAATAATGTATACCCCTGTCAACCCCAGTTTTACTATATAAAATTGGGGTTTAAGGGTGTCAAAATTATATAGGTATGTTTTCGTGATGTGCAGCCCATTTTATTTTGTGATTTAAGCGCTGCTATGAAATCTTGTGATCTTGTAAAGACCCCCTTATCCAAGCGATTGGAGACCACAAAAAAGTACACTACAGTCACAGGGTGGAGAAACAACGTGACTTTTCCGACATCGTGCACTAACAACTATCCATGGGTTCGGATAACAGGGCAGATTGCTTTTAAATAAAGCTTAGATACATGTAGCCACAATAAAAGGGCCACTTGTTTAGAGTTAAGTCGCTAATACTTAAGGTTTATTGTTAGCATCGGCAAGCAAATACTTGACTGAAAATTTCAAAACGGCGCAGTGCATTCTCAGAGAGTGCATTAATCTAACCCTTTCCTCCTCGATTCAAACAGTTGACGAGAGTGTTTCTGAAAATTATAGTACATAGTACAATTGACTCTCGTTATATCGACCTCGCTTATCTCGAAGTGAAAATTTGGTCCCTGCCTACACATGAAAATCTAACAACAGGGTAAAAAATATTGTGGAAAAGAGGAGAAATTGCTGCTAAGGATCAATTTCTCCTCTTTTCCACAGTATTTTCAATATATCACTTATTTCAAGAGTCCAATTACATATATATTTGTTAATGTGGTTGTGTATTTTTTATTCAATTCTGCAAATCTGATATGTCGAGGTACGGATATCTCGAAGTATTTCAGAGAGTCCCTTGGAATTCGAGATAACGAGAGTCGACTGTATGTATGAGGATGAGGTTATAATCAACAAAAGGACTTTTTAGGAAGGGTACATTGTATATGTGTTTCATTTGAACAAAATTAGTCCATTATTATTCATCTTGCTTCCCAAAAAGGGACACCATATACAGGCAAATACCACTAAACCTTAACCCCGCTAAATACCACGAGCAGCAGGCGAGACTTTCTGAGAGGTGTTGAGAAGGCAGTAAGTACTGTGGTATGGTTGAATTGTTGATTTTCTAAATGCTGTTTCTGAATAGATTTATCAGATTCAGTTTTGCTATCGGCCACGTTGACCTTGCTGATTAATGGGCGATTAGACATAAACGATATATGTAGCGAGAAATAGGACTTAGCCATACTGGCTAGTTAGCATCCACTTTCCTCTACTATGAATACAACCTACCCTAACCATGCTGTGCGTACGCGGGTGCTGGCCTGGTCTTTGTTGTTCTCATTTACACTAAGGTTTTTTTTTTTTTTTTTTTTTTTTTTCCAGTGACGCGGCCTAGTTTATTATCATAAAGGGACGGACGTGCAAAACCTTCGCGTTTTATTATAGTTAGCAAAGAAGAAATAATTGTGGTTTTCTATGGGGAAAACACTTAGAATGTGCAGTCAGTGCACAACCAGTGCACAGTCTTGCAAAGCGGCCTCATGCGGGCAATATAAGCCCTAGGGTAAATATGTTATTCGCATTTACGCGTATCAGAGGCTTAACCCAGTGGGCACAAAACGTTAAAATGACGTCGTATCAAAGTCGATGCGACGTGATCACGTCGCATCGTCGTTGATACGACGTCATTTTGATGTTATGTGCCTGCTTTACAAGTAGTAGAATTAAAAGATTGCGCGTATATGTTGCTTTTTCTATGCTTGGAACATTTTTGGGTCCATGGAAAGTTGTTCATGTAGTTTCAGCCTCTGATGGTTAACCACACCGCATGGTCAGGAGGCAAATTTGGATAATTTAGGAATGCCTTAGATCTTGTATAAAATAATCACTTCGAGGCGATTCTAATGAGCACACACAACATACATTTTCGTGATAAAATAAGAAAACATCTCTACAATATCCCTAATTATTTGTTTTCTTGAAGGTTAGGATAAATTTCCTTGAAGTCAAAAACGCGATCCGAATCAGGCACGATAAACATGTCATCGGTGTTCGAGTTCAATATTGAAGTTTTACCGTGTATTGTTTCTTTGTTTCTCTGATTAACCCTTAAAACGCCAAGAAAACTGACATCTAAAAATGTCATCTGTTTATGTTTTCTGCTAAATATTCTTGCAAACTTTTCAAACCTATTTGCGCATACAGGCAAACAGTGTGGACCCTGATCAGACTGCTCCTAAGGAGCAGTCTGATCTGGGTCCACGCTGTTTGTAAAAAAATGACTTTTAAAATCACAAGCAGATGACAAAGCAGACGACAATGGTTGTGATTGGCGGTTTAAGGGTTAATGAAATGTTCCTTTATTTTAGGGTGGTAACAGTGTTGATGGGATTTTTGACTTGGACATGGTGGACTAAACTGCGGATTGCGTCTCTAAGGACGCTATTTTTGCACGTGCTTATAGACGGAGACGTCATCATTTCAGAACACCGCAAAGACTAGAACCTTATTCTTGAAACTTACAAATTACTTTACCAGTCATGAAGAAAGGTGATGCACGGAACGGGAAAGCAAACGGGGAGAAAGTAAGTGGAGAGAAACGAGTTTCTACGGTCTCCGCGGAATCTGATGGCAACGTCAGTAACCTGATACCCACCCCGCCGGACGGGGGATGGGGGTGGGTAATCGTTGCTTCTTCCATGGTGTGTAACATTATTGTGGACGGGATCGGATATTCTTTTGGGATCTTTCTCCCGGAGTTTGTAGAGTACTTCGACTCTCCAAGAAGTAAAGTGTCTCTGATTGGTTCCTTGTTGTGTGGAACGTACCTCTGTGCAGGTAGGTAGCCATTACCGTATTTCTTGTAATTGAACCGCAAGTGTACAAGCGGGAGCTTAATGAACTAACACAAGGGCCTTCGTAAACCATCATTTCCATACACATTGTTTTAATCTTTACCACTCTCTGGGCTAATTTAGCAGATGACAGATTGATGACAACCCTCCCACCCCACTGCCACACACACAAGAAAAAAAAATAAGAAAAAGATTTGACATTCTATGCGAATTGTCTGCAGAGACAATTTGCATGAAATGTCAAACTTGTTTGCTGGGCAAAATAAGAAATATTTCAATATGTCGTCTGCTGAATTTTTTACCCAAAGTGTTTAGCAGTAACAAGTCTGTTTAATCTAAACTCCCATATTCCTATATACAGTGTAAAATATATATAGCGAAATACGGATATTTCTGTTCTTAATGCTTGTTTCAATTTGTCATTTTTTTTCATTCATATGTACTGTATATTATCTATATTGGTGAACGCATTAAACTTTAACACAATCCGGGCGAATTCAGCAGAATACAAACTGGAGAATTTTTTTCATATTTTCTCCAGAAGTCAGGATTTGATATTGCTTGTAAATTGTCTCTACATTTCCGGGAAAAATAAGAAAAGTGTTTCAATATTCTGCTAAAAATTTTACCCAGCCTGCTAAGCGTTATCCAACTAGTCAGCAACTCCTCTATTTATATAGTTTAAATGCTATGCCATAGAAGAGCACATTTTCCATAGGCATGTTGACGTTATGAGTCATTCAGTGTCTTTGATTTTCGCGTATTGCGTAGAAGCAGCGAAGGTCGTGGTCGTAGTGCTCATTAAGTAGACACCACGAAAACATCTGTATAATTTCAAACCCAACTTTTATACAGTAAAACTGTGGTTTACAGAGGTGTACATTATTTTTTCTTATTTCTGCTCTAAAACATAGATTGTGGGTACTCGTTAGAACCGCCTCGCCTCGCCGAGGCGGTTCTAACAAGTACCTACAATCTATATTTTGAGCGGAAATATGAAAACTATCAGAATTTTTATCAGAAAACTTTCAGATTTTTTGGTGGTGAAATTTTCAATATATTTTATATAAGCGTGTTTTCGTAATGGCTGAGTTTGGGCGTAAGAATATGTTTCATTAAATGTAATTATGAAGGAAAGCGCTTAGCCTTTACTATTCTCTTGGCTAATATAGCAGACGACAATTTGATGATTTTTTCCTTTTTTTTTTTTTCCCAGACAGTAGGCATTTACACGTCATGTAAATTTTCTCGTTATGAGACAATTTGCATGAAATGTTAAAGCCTATTTATTGGGACAATAAGAAAAATATTTTCAAATCTCGTCTGCTGCTGTTTTCTTCCTAGCATGCTGAGCATTAGTAAATAATTATAAGTGGAATCTGAATCAGATATCTTAATTTGATTAACCCTGAAGGCACTGAGCAAAATTGTAGCAGACGGCATTCTTTTTATTATCATTATTTTATAGAATACAAGGCCTGATATTTCATGTGAATCGTCTGTAAGTCGATTCACACAAAATGTGAAGCCTGGTTCTCTCGAAACAAATGAAGCAAAATATTCCTAAATGTCGTCTGCTGCAGTTGTGATTGGCGCTTGAAGGGTTGATATGCTTAAATGTTCACAAGTTGTAGGGGGCCGCGACATGAGAAAAAGTACCTTCTGACACGGGCATCCAGTGAAAACTGATCAGTATCTTAGCAACAGATAAAGCGCTTTTTTCATCTGAAAAATGCTGATATCTTTCTTATTTCTCAACAGAAACATATGTTGTGGGTACTCATTAGAAGCGCCTCGGCGAGGCGAGGCGCTTCTAATGAGTACCCACAACATATGTTTTCGTCGAGAAATAAGAAAAATATTATGTCGATACCCCCTCTTATCTGTAGCTGTGCAGTATGCGGACTCGCGTAGTCTAATCAGAGTTTTCGGTTGGGGTACTGCTAAGTAGACTGCGAAGAATATGATCACAATGCGCGGTAACGCTGCTTGATCACTGCCTTCGATGGGCAAATTTGTGATAAAGTAATGGATTGAAAGTACGTTTGTTCATATTACGGTCCATATTGATACCGTAAATTAACTGATTAGGACGCCCTAAATAACGAAATTGAAAAAAATAACACCACCAACAAAAACACGTTTTTTTTTTTGTTTTTTTTTGTGGAATGATGCTGAGGCAATATACATGTATCTTGTCTGACTTGGATAACACCAAATAACACTGCACATAAACAAGCAAAGTGAACCACTGGTGTTACCTGTTGGGGACGTTATCTGCGATGATTTCATTAAGTATGTATTGCAGAATCCTAAGGGGTGCCCTAAAATCCCTTTTGTGTGTCCGTCCGTCCGTCCTTAGTAAACAGTTGAGAATACTTTGATAACTTTTGACATGCTGATCAACACTAAAAATATCTAGCCAATGGACTGTCTCACCACAAAATAAGTGTGTGTGTGTGTGTTTGTTTGTGTGTGTGTGTGTGTGTGTGTGTGTGTGTGTGTGTGTGTGTGTGTGTGTGTGTGTGTGTGTGTGTGTGTGTGTGTGTGTGTGTGATTTGCTTACAGCTACCATGAAATGCGGGTCATGCACTTTATTTGGTTGCCCATTGTCATTACGAAAACAATATATTGAAAATTTCACCACCAAAAACTGAAAGTTTTCAGATAAAAAATCTGATTTTTTTTTTCATATTTTTTGCTCAAGGCATAGATTATGATACTCATTAGAACCACCTCACCAAGGCGATTCTAACGAGTACACACATTTTATGTTTTTGGGAAAAATAAGGAAAATACTGTATACCCCTGTAAACCCCAGTTTTTCTATATAAAAGTAGGGCTTAAGGGGGTCAAAATTATCCTGGCATGTTTTCATGGTGGTTTCAGTTGCACCAACTCAGACAATGTCATCAGCTATAGTTACATGCACTATTAGTTTATAAAATTACTGTACTCATCATACATATTCGGACTGATAGGACTGAGCAAACAGTATAGACCAAGGTCAGACGCCGCAGAACGCGGCTTCTGACCAGGGTCTACATTATTTGCTACTTATCTAGCAATAGTTTAGACGCATCAAACGGTAACCAAATGGTCAAACTTTAGGACAAATGCGGTAAGGGGGTTAGGTGTATGATTATTTTAGGTTAATTAGGTAGCTGGTATTTATTACGATTCGTAACGGGTGACAATATTGGTTACATATTAGCTACGCCCATGGGCGTAGACAATCTAAGAGTTTGCCTTTGCTCCGGATGAACTTCCTGAAAAGGCATGGACTGGTCCAGTGCTACATGTATTTTCCATCGTCTGCTTAGCGCAGACCAAGCTTTTTGTGAAAGTTACTACTTGAACGATGATGACGTTCAATATTGGGGTAGCTTCTCGATTACAACTTTACGATAATAGTTTACTGGGCACCTGTGTGACTTAGATCAGAGCGTGTCCGCCTGTGAGACGTAAATGAAGAACATATTACACGAAATGTCCAACTTATGGTGGGTCTAACCATCCCAGTGCACCCAAAGACATCCCTTGACAACTTACAATACCACCGAATACATTCCGAAATTCACGTGAACCCATTTTAGTCTGGGAACCCCCAAAATAGTAACTGGCAAAAATTGCAGACCCAGATCAAACGCCGCGGCCTGCGGCGTCTGATCAGGGTCTACACTGTTTGAATTAAATATAGGAATTTTTGTAAACATACTAATAATAATAACTAACCAGACACCCTGCTGTTGGTAGAAGAATCCATTTAGCCTAAACTGGTATGGATAAGAGATATACTTCTTTTTAGACCTTGGAACCCTTATAACATGACTCAGCATTAATGACTGGCGCCAGAAGATGACTTTCTAAGTTTTTTTTTTAATAAAGCTAACCTTGTCGATGTTCCAATAAATGAGTATTACAATTTATATGTTTATGTAACAATTCTTAACGCAGACGGCCTTCTGAAATTGAAAAAACAAAAAACAAAAAAAAAAAAAAAAAAAAAATCCTACTACAGTAATGAAAAATGGGTAAGGGTTATTAAAAGTAATTTTAAACCTGTAAATAAACGAAATCAGATGACTTATTAAAAAGGAGTATTCGGTGATAATTCTGGGATAATTTTCTCCATATAAAACATATGTTGTGGTGACTCATTAGAAGCGCCTCGATGAGGCGCTTCTAATGAGTACCCACAGCATATGTGTATATGGAGAGATAAGAAAATTTATCCCAGAGTTATCACCAAATACTCCTCCTTAATAAGGCCTCTGGAAGTATATTTAGTTTCAAAGAAACAGATCATGTTTACCTAAACTATTCGGACATACATGTCTAAAGCCGATCAGAGTGCAGTTTGATCAGGGTCTACATTGTTTGCCATTTATTCACATATGAGCCACCTCATGACGCGGAACAGCCTGGGCGTTCGCCCGATCTGATCATAGTGGAAGAAAGCTTGGGTCCTTTTAGCTCCCACTGAGCGCACAGCGAGAACTCTGATCGGACTATTCCAGGTAAAGGATGGAACGGGTCAAGGAGGATTGATACACTTTTGTGGGAGACAACTATGTCAAAATTATCTTTGCTCCCTTCTGAAAGGGGTCTTCTCAAAAAGGACATATATGCTGTCTTTGGGGACCAATTCTTTCTTTATAGAGTTGACACCTCAGAAGGGCGTCGTTGTACACGAAAGCAAGCACGAAATTCACAAAAAAATGTCCCCCTTGTGAAAACAACAGGTAAATCTTACAAGTGTATCCGGCCCACTTAAACTATCTAAATACCTACTATAATAACCCTAAGTATTTAGAGACACAGACCTGAATAAACAGTGTAGACCCAGATCAGACGCCGCAGAACGCGGCGTCTGATCAGGGTCTACACTGTTTGCCGCTCAACTAGCAGTTTAGACACACCAACAGTTAGTAGAATAGACTTGTTCGATTTTTAGGACAAGTATGGTAAGAGATTCAGGTTACCTAATACTTAGTGTAAATAAAGTAACTCAAAGTACAGTCGACACTCGTTATCTCGAACTCGCTTATCTTGAATAACTGCATATCTCGAAGTAAAAATATGGTCCCTGTTTTCTATATGGAATTGTAACAACAGGTAACAAACTATTGTGGAAAAGAGGAGAATTTCTCCTCTTTTCCACAATATTTTCAATGTATCTCTAACTTCAGTAGTCAAATAACATATCCATTTGTGAAATTTGGTTGCTGGATGTATTTTGTTGCTCAATTCTGCAAATCTGATATGTCGAGGTACGGATATCTCGAAGTATTTTAGAGAGTCCCTTGGACTTCGAGATAACGAGAGTCGACTGTATTAGAATGTACATGTACATGCATGAGCAAACTGTAGCCTCAAATCAGACGCTGCATTCTGCATTCTGCACCGTTTGCCACTCATCCAGCAAGAATTAAAAAGTTATCAAAATAGATTGATTCATATTTTAGCAGAGGAACGGTAGGAGCGCCAAGCTGTCCCTTGAGAAGCAGATTCTTTTGGGAGGCAGATTTGTATCTTTGACTTACTTCTGTACCCTATTTAATTCTCTTTCGAATGTATCGATTGCGTTTATGGATATACTTCTTCTATAAGCAAAGTTTATTGAATAAAATACTGTTTACATTAAGATGTCCCATTATTTAGGGAAAATGCGGTATAATGTATTGAAAACATATGGTCAAGTCATAAAGGCCAAAAGATATCTAATCCTAAAATACACTCGAATGAAAACATAGAAAAATCGGTCGAAGGTATTCAATTTTAGTGCAAGATTATTGCAACGTCATGATAATAGATATACCATACTTACCTGTAATACTGGACTTCATATCATTACGAAAACATACCTATATAAAATTGACCCCCTTAAACCCCACTTTTATAAAGTAAAACTGGGGTTTACAGGGGTATACATTATTTTTCTTATTTCTGCTCAAAAACATAGATAGTGGGTACTCGTTAGAACCGCCTCGGCGAGGCGGTTCTAACGAGTACCCAAAATCTATGATTTGAGCAGAAATGTGAAAAATATCAGACATTTTTTATCTGAAAATTTTCAGTTTTTGGTGGCGAACTTTTTTATATATTTGAATAGGCGTGTTTTCGTAATGACTTTATTAACAGTAAATATTGTATTAATGCCTTAACTGTTCACCATACTTGTCCTAAAGTTTGAAGAAAAAAAGTATTTTTACTAACGTTAATGTGTCTAAAAACTGCTGGTTGAGCAGCAAGCAGTATAAACACAGATCAGATGCTGCGTCTGATTTGGGTCTATACTGTTTGCTCAGGCGTGTCTGCCTCAATTTTTAGTATAAAGGCGAAATAATTTTTTGCTAAAACACAACCTGTGACAC
Source organism: Anodontia alba (assembly GCA_964016985.1). Taxonomy (NCBI): domain Eukaryota; kingdom Metazoa; phylum Mollusca; class Bivalvia; order Lucinida; family Lucinidae; genus Anodontia; species Anodontia alba. The sequence continues at coordinate 41,346,568 of OZ024831.1, forward strand.
AGAGGGAGGATCCACAATTAAAGGGTAGGACCAGCCCAAAACAAATTATAAAATGTGTTTGATACTACATTCTAATCGTTTGTTTGAATGTGCGGAAAAAAATCACTTTTTACTGAAGAAAAAAAAAAAAAAAAAAAAAAAAAAAAAAGAGAAAGAGACTGGTTTTCTTATCGGTATCTGTACATTAGAAAGCTTTACCTAGCCCCATCCTCACTGTGGGCTAATTTTAAGGAAACGTATGTTCTCCCTAACCCAACATTTATGAAAGTTTTCAAATACTAGTTAGACAACTTCCGTATGCAGAAGTTATCACCCTTTGCAAAATGGTTACAAAACTTTCCGATGTAATCCATTCACCTTAAAAAAACGATGCGTCCATTGGACACACTTATCTTCATTGACGGAAACTACCGATAATTTCCTACGGATATACCCGAACAGTTACCCGAGAGACCAGTCTATTAGCCTTACTGTTCTTATTATTGCAGGCCCAATAGTCAGTGCACTGACGAACAAGTTTGGATGCCGACCAGTCGCCATCACTGGCAGTATCATAGCAACCATCGCTTTTATCCTTTCTGTGTTTGCTCCAAATGTCGATATCCTGATCCTTACCTACGGAGTAATAGGAGGTAGGTATTTCAAGAGTTAACCCTTAAAGCGCCAAGAAAATCTGCATCTGAAAATGTCGTCTGCTTATGTCGTCTGCTGCATCTTCTCGCAAACTCTTCAAACTTCCATTTTGCATATAGGCAAACAGTGTCGACCCAGATCAGACTGCTCCTAAAGGAGCAGTCTGATCTGGGTCCACACTGTTTGCAACAATGACTTTTAAAGTAACCGGCAGAAGACAAAGCAGACGACAATATTTGTGACTGGCGCTTTAAGGGTTAAAGGGAATTGATACACTTTTCTGGGGAGATAACTCTTTCAAAACTGTTTGGTGCCCATTCTGAAAAGGGGTCTACTTTAAAAGGAAAGAATTTGCTCCCCGTAGGAGCGAATTCTTTCCTTTTGGAGTAGACCCATTTTCAGAAGAGACTTGACATGCTGAAAAGCGAACTGAAAGTCATAAAAGTTATCTCCCATGTTAAACATGACTCAAAGCCTTCTAAGTGCATCGAGTCCCTTAAATCACATACAGGTAGTATGATCTGCTTTTTTTTTTTTTTTTTTTTTGTTTGTTTCTTTTTAACTGTTCCCTGTTTTATTAAAACTTGCCTAAGTTGCCTCAATTTTATACAGAAGCGCACTGAATGGCCCAACTAGACTGTGTAGATGTAAATGTCAATCTAGGTCGCACTGGTGGCATATGTCAGTGCTCGGACCTAATAATATAATGTATATTGGGTCCAAGGTCAGTGTTTTGTACTTTATTATTTAACCGCACAAATATATGTAGCAGCGGTAACGCCAGCTTGTGTATGATGGTCGTTCCACAATTTATCAATTAAGTAAAAATTCTTCTGAAACACTTTGCACATGCGCAGGCACGTACTCTCGTGCGGGCGGTGCACACTCAAGGAGAGAGTGAGAGTAGATATACAGTCGAACTTCAATGGTTCGAACATCTTTGGGACCATAGAAAATTATTCGAGACATGGGTAGTTCGAGCCACTGAGGGTTAATCATGGTGCCAGATCAGGAAGCAAATAGCGATAATTTAGGGAATTTTTTCTCGATTTTCTACACAATAATTGTATGTTGAGTGTATTCATTAGAATCGCCTCGATGAGGCGATTCTGATGAGTACACTCAATATACAATTGCATGATAAAATAAGGAAAAAATGTCCCTAAATATTTGTTTTCTTGAGCTATTGGAAGGATTTTGTAGGGACTGAAAAACGAGTTCGAATCATCTACGGTAAACGAGCCAACCGGTTTCGAGCCATTGAGGTTTGACTGTATATGATAAACCGACTGAGTGTGCAATGCCGATACTCAGTGAATTGCATTGCAGGAAACAACCCGGCGGGCACGCAATTTTAAGACAACATTGCATCAGTTTCATATATGACGATGCATCGACGTTAATGCGACGTTGTATAAACGTCGTGTGCCCGCTGGGAACAAAAACGACAACAAATCACAAGCTGTCTCTACCACAATGCATATAAACACAAAGCTGTTTAATTTTTTCACCTTCTGATAGTCATTCAAGCGCAGAATATGAATTATTTGTTTTGCGGAAATCTGTCTGTAAACAAATGAAGATAGTACAGGCCAAGATAAACGTGTCTTTTTATGCAGTTTGATCAAAGTCTGCGCTGTTCGCATAAAGAATCAATGGTTACCATAAGAAATAGCATCGCACAACAAACGTTATGACAAAAAAAAGTTTCTTCGTTCGCTTTTCCGTATCATTGCTTTTCGTACATGCTGTAGAGACATTTTTTTCACAGCGTGGCTCTTGGCATATTTACGCATCATTAAAGTCACAGGCAAACACATGTTCGGCAGATAGCCCTTACATACACTCTGTCTTCATTACGAAAACATATTGAAATATATTCAAATATATTGAAAATTTCACCACCAAAAACTGAAAGTTTTCAGATAAAAAAATCTGATATTTTTCATATTCTACTAAAAACATAGATTGTGGTTATTCGTTGGAACCGCCACGTCGAGGCGGTTCTAACGAGTACCTACAATCTATGTTTTTGAGCAGAAGTAAGAAAAATAATGTATACCCATGTAAACTCTTGATTTACTATATAAAAGCGGGTTTTAAGGGGGTCAAAATTATATAGGTATGTTAAAATGATGTTAACCCTTATCCTGCTTCACTTTCTTTTGATTTGGGTGCAGGGAAGGGGGCGCATGTACCCTTACATCAGCACCGTTATTTCGCTTGGTTTTTACGGATTTTATTCAGACTTGCACACATGGTCAACCAGTGGAAACGCTTACTATAAGCATATCAGTCGTGATCACGTGACAATCACATGATACGAAATGTCACGATTCATGTCACAACGATGTTTCTTTAACATACATGTACCATGCAAAACTTTGATAAAAACACCCCTCTACAAGGAATGTGACTAGCCTCTATCCTCTGTTATTTAGGCCTCATCAAACGAAAAGAAGCCCTCGAACATGCGCAAAATGTTCAGATTCAGATCATCCTGCGCATATTCAAAATATCATCCAGGCCTATGCTCTCCATTCATACATTCTGTAGTATCCATTGATTCCGTTAGCGCACAGTGAAGGCCCTGATCAGACTGCGTCGATGCATATAAATGTCAACAAAGGCACATTTTCGTTTGGTGGGCTCATATATTATAGACTTGAACTTTTTTGTCATTTTCCAGGCTTTGGATTTGGAATGATTTATCTTCCTTCCATTGTCTCTGTTGGATACTACTTTGAAAGGAAGAGGGCCGTTGCTACAGGAATAGCTGTGTGTGGATCTGGCATAGGAACGTTCATATTTGCTCCCTTATCCAAATATCTCCTCGATGAACTTGATTGGAAGAATGCGCTGTTCATTTTAGCTGGAATAGTTTTCAATGGATGCGTTTGTGGTATGTTAATGCGACCACTAGAACCAAAGCAAAAATCAAAGAAAGACCCTGCAAGGACAAAGACTGTGATAGATAGAATAAAAGAGCAAACAGTTGGACGTAGGAAGAAATTCACTTCGGAGTCATCTGGAATTGGGCCCACGGATACTACGGAGATTCTCGAGAAAGTGCGGCAAGCAAAATTATTACGTGAAAGGGGACTTCAAGAAACTGAATCCGAAATCTGTTCATTACCAAGTATTTACTTTGAGAAAGATAAGCATATTATGATGCGGCAAGACAGCAGTAGCAGTGCTACTAAACGAACTCCTAGAGTCGCTAAATTGTCATTCTCTGAACGAACGGACCGTAGCAGTGTAAACTCGACTACACCTGCCGCTACTACTCCAGTAACTACCCCAAAAATAACTGTTCAGGAATCTGATTTGGGTCAGGATGGTGTTCCGAAAACAACGGACTTCATTGATGCGACGTCGGACCTCGAATCTTCGATAACATCTTCCGTAAGTCGTCCGAAATCTCCCGAAGACGAACGAGCTGATTCTCCGACTAAAACCAGGTTTTCGACAAGTGGCTCATATCATGAGAAAGACAAAATAATTCTTCCAAATGGTGTTCATGCTTATGAAATTCAGCCCCTTATAAAAGTAGAAAACGGCGGCATCCACCCTAAGAGTAGGAGCGCCACAAAAGAATTAATAGCTCGTTCGGGTGCGGGTCACGGCGGGGGCCATCATTTAAGTGCATCGACTCGAAGTATTACTAGCAAGGATTATAGCAGACCAATGTATAAAAAGGATATCTTCTACAGTGGAAGCATCGTAAATATGCATGAATTTCGATCTCAGCCCAGTATGACTAGCTATATCGCTAGTATTACTACGATACCGGGGGAGATCCCTCTAGACGTGACGGATGGTAAATTACATAAGTGGTGCTCCTGCTTGCCAAAGCCAGTTGTTGATATTCTGTCAGAAATGCTGGACGTTTCTTTACTGACTAACTTCGGCTTTATGTGCATCTGTTTGGGGAATATTTTCGCCATGATTGGTTTCTATGTTCCTTTTGTCTACATTGTTGACAGAGCTGTGATGATAGGTATTGACAAAACAAAGGCTTCGTTTCTATTGTCTGTGATAGGTATGTATATTTGCAGCGTATTCCTTATGCTTCCAGTTGTCATTACGAAAACATGCCTATTCAAATATACTGAAAATTTTACCACCAAAAAATGAAAATTTTTAGATAAAAAAAATTCTGATATTTTTCATGTTTCTGCTCAAAACAGATTGTGGGTACTCGTTAGTACCGCCTCGACGAGGCGGTTCTAACGTAATCCCATAATCTATGTTTTAAGCAGAAATAAGAAAAAATAATGTATACCCCTGTAAACTCTAGTTTTACTAATAAACGTGGGGTTTAAGGGGTCAAACCTATATATGCGTGTTTTCGTGATGAATAGCATTATTATGTTGACACGTATGTGACCTATGTAAAATATATGAGCCTCATCACGAGAAAAAAGGCTTTTCCGATATCCCGTGTAATCAATGTTTCAGTGCGCATGCCCGGTCCCTTATCGAGGCCACATGTCTGGTTCTTTGGCTGAAGTTTCCCCTTGACCTACGACTTATGTGAGAAGACAGCATAGATTCTTGCGAGACTGCGCGGATGCGCAAAGAATGTTCTTGACAATCCTCTTATCTAGAGCTATGTATGTCATGAAGGTTTCACTATACAGTATGAGGAACGTGAACGTTGTTAGATATTAAAGGCTCCATATTCCTCAAAAATAGACATTTGTTATCCAAGAAAGGTTTAATAAATTGATATATGGTATTAATACGATCATAAAATGTGGCATCTGGCAGCCTGTAAAATTTCAGTTAGTCTCTCATTTTTGAACTGGATCAAAAATGAAATAATTTTTTTATCGTATCTCTGAATTAATGTTGCCAACATTGATTCAGAGATACTTATTATCATCATTTTATTTGCTGTACAGATAGTTCTCTACTTTAAAAGGAAAGCATTTGCTCCCATTTTCAGAAGGGCAGATTTGCCACCCCTAAAAGTGTAACATTTTCCCTTATTGTTTTTTCAGGTATTACCAATACTGTTGGGAGAATTATTTCCGGTGGATTAGCTGGCGTAGCCAGTGTTAATAGTTTGATGTTGAACAATGTATCTATGTTAATAGCAGGCGTAGCCATTCTTTTAACACCTTTCTGTAACGACTACATAACGCTAGTTATTGCTGCGAGTGTCTTCGGACTTTTTACAGGTATGCTATGCATGTATAATTACTTATTTTAATGAACATAATTGCGTAAACGTCAGGAAACGTACCTGTGGGCATGAGCGTCCAGCGAAGGTTCAGATCAGCCTGCGCATGCCTGGGGCATTTTGAACAGCCTAGGATGCAAAGTATCTTCCCAGCGGACATATGACGTGTAAACAACGTCGCATCAACGTCGATGCAACGTCATGACATTGCATCGACGTTGATTCGACGTTGTCTCGTTGCGTGCCCGCTGGGTTCATGCGGACTTGAGTTTTTATTTGGCGCACATTTCAGACAGTACCTATTTCTAACATTTTAGCACATGACATGTTGTCAAATAGTATAAATACGAAGATAGCAAGGAAAGGCCGCAGTCACGGCACACACCCCTCCCAGGGCACTGAAGAAGGTTTAAATGACACCAAACATCATCACAAAACAACACTAATGGAAACAGAACGTACAAACCGAAGAGAAACTGCAACAAAATAGCACTTGAAACGGTTATGGTGACTAGAAACTTTTTGTAAATTTTCTTCTATTTATGACAAGGGCGACAACTTTTGTGACTTTACAGTTTGCTTTCCTAACCTCCTGAACTGTCTGAAAAGGGGTCTACTCTAAACGGAAAGAATTTGCTCCCAATGGGGAGCTGGTTCTTTCCTTTTTAGAGTAGATCCCTTTTGAAAAGGGAACCAAATTAATTTTGAAAGAGTTACCTCCCTCTAAAGTACATCCGTTGCTTTTAAACCGCATTTTCTCTACAGTGAACCCTTGTTACAACGACAGCATTAGTTCCCAAAGACGTTGCCATTAAAATGAATTTGCTGTTGTACAGAATACTTAATGAGCAGATTGATATGAAAGAAATGTCTTGTTTTGTTCTTATGTTTCATAGAAGGTATGATTTGGATATTTGTTAGAATCGCCTCACTGAGGCGATTCTAACAAATATTCAAAACATATGTTTCTTTAAAGTATTAAATACAATATTCGTGCATAATTTGCGACTAGATGTTACTTCTTAAGCGAAGGTTTCGTCACAGTCAAATTGTCATTATAACGCATTTTATCGTTGTATCGAATGTTAGTATAAAAGAGAGTTGTCTGTACTAATAAGTTGGCCAGCTAATCTTACATCTCGTTAGTTTTTTAACATGCAACATTTACTACCTGGGCCCAGTTATTCAAAACTAACGACGTCTTTAGTTAACGATTCGTTAAAATTTACATTTAGTGATACGCAAATACGCTGAAATTTTTTGCTGAAAAAATGTGAGTAGCTTTTGCACTGCAAAAGCTACTCACATTTTTTCAGCAAAAAATATCAGAATATTGTAGATTGAATCCGCTAAAACAGTTAACGAAATGACCCTTAACGAGCTCGTTAAGCTAACGACGCTTTGAACAACTGGGCCCTGATGATGTGTCTTAACACTGATTGACGAGTGATCTGATTAGATGCCACTTTCTGCAGCTATTACTCTGGGTCTACATTGTTTGCTAATGTCGATTTGTCCATAATGTGAATAATTAGGCTAAATTGTGTACTAGCGCTTATCATGACAGAGAGACAAGCCTGGACCTTCTTTGCATATGGCTAATGCACTCGTTTGTATACACGCATAGCATAAACATGTTTCATTAGAAGATAAGTATAAGTGGAGTTACCCAGGAAATGCCACACCCACGAAATACAACATTCCCAAGGCACCAAAAGAAGGAGAAATGAGGAATACAGTCGACTCTCGTTATCTCGAATTTCAAGGGACACCCTGAAATACTTTGAGATATCCATACTTCGACATATCAGATTTGCAGAATTGAGGAAAAAAGAATTCGAACAACCACGTGTAACAAATATATGTGTAATTGGACTCTTGGCCCGGCCTCGGTGGCTCAGTTGGATGCTCCGTTCGACTGGAGACCAGGAGATCGCGAGTTCAACCCCCGCCGAGGTCGGCAACATTCTTTCGTGGAGATTGATCATGAAATATTTTCTACGGTCATTCTCTCCCTTCCGCTGATTCAAGAAGGGCAGTTGTCAGTTTCTGGCGAAAGAATGTGCACAATACTGGTTAATCGCTTAGAGGACTAAGCCTGCTTAGTAAACGTGTGGTTAGGTAAACTGACCGCACTCGACATGACCCCATAGGGTTGACTGGACCGTAAAACCTCAACACAAAAAATGGACTCTTGAAGTTAGAGATACATGTATATTGAAAATATTGTGGAAAAGAGGTTAAATTGCTCCTTAGGAGCAATTTCTGCTCTTTTCCACAATATTTTTTTACCTGTTGTTAGATTTTCATGTTTAAGTTTGGACCAGATATCCACTTCGAGATAAGCGGTTATTCGAGATAAGAGAGGTCGAGATAACGAGAGTGAACTGTATATAAGGACAGAACGAACACCACATATGAAATCACAGATATACAAACAAGAGGCTTTGCAACAGAAGAACCGGCTTTGAGCGGTCCGTAGGAAAACCACTGTTTATATACGTGGCTTAAACCAGTTCTACTCACACGAAACCTCACTTTCAATTCTGCTGCAGTTTCAAATTACAGTCGAACCTCGTTATCTCGAACTCGCTTATTTCCAATTACCGCTTATCTCGAAGTGAAAATCTGATCCCTGTTTTAACATGCAACTATGACAACAGGTAACAAAATAATGTGGAAAAGAGGAGAAATTACTCCTAAGGAGCAATTTCTCCTCTTTACCACATTATTATATATATATATTTCTAACTTCAGGAGTCAAATTACATATTCATTTGTTAAATGTGGTTGTTCAATTTATTATTTTCCTCACTCTCTCAACTCTGATATGTCGAGGTACGGATATCACGAAGTGTTTCAGTGAGTCCCTTGGAATCCGAGATAACGAGAGTTGACTGTACAAATATATGTTGGGTCCGCATAGGGGCCCCTTATCTCATCTGTGAAACATCACAGTTAAAAAACAAGCAACTCGAACTTCGATGATCATGATGCAAAAATTGAATTTGCAAACAAACGAAAAAAAAAAACAAACAAAAAAAAAAAAAAAAAAAAAACGCGCAAAAATACTTTATAGAGAGGAGACAGTAGTCAGTGGTGTTATTACATACCAATGAGTTTAACACCTTATCATTACCTCTTGACTGCTACTGCCTAAATGCAAAGGCTGCAGACTGCCTCCAGTCTCCAATGACTAAATATTTATTCTTATAATCCGGTTTGATAATCCGCTAAAATAAAAGCAATATTATACCGTGGCTGTAGACTGGTCATTAGACCTAGTGACCAGCCTTTATAGTCATGATATTATTTTGGTTTCATTTTAGTGGATTATCAAACATGGTTATAAGAATATATATTTAGTCACTGGAGACTGGAGCCAGTCTATAGATACTCCTTCAGAGGATTCAACTAGGTCAGATATTTACTTCCCTTTTGAAAAAAGGGTCTAATCTACCCCTTGGGAATAAATTCTTACCTTCCATTTAGGGTATTCAGAAGGATATTGGAAAGCAAACAGGAAGTCAAAAAAGTTGACTATTTTGTAGGAACAGTAGAAAGTCTACCAGACATACCAAGTCACGTTGAATGCAAATCTAATCGTTTATGTAATGGTCCGAATGGACTGTGTCTGGGCTGTGGAAAAGTCCGAATCGCGTAGCACTGAAAAACTTACAGGATGCTTTGTTCTTTGCAACATGAATTTTGCATTTAATTCAATTTTGTTTGTTTTGGCCATCATGTCAGCATCTAGAACACACATGCACGCACGCACAAAAGTTTGAGAAAGAGACAGAGAGAGAAAATGTGTATGTGAAAAATAGATAGATAGAGAGAGAGAGATTCGTCATCTTGATTCTAACAGTGCAGGTATTTACATTAAGTCACATATTTCATTTCCGTTATTTTCTAATCCATTTAACTTTACTTCTAATCATTTTCAAGTCTTTGCATTTTTAATTCTGCACTTTGGATTATGTCATATCCGGGATATGGAAAATATATAGACCATAAGTTGTTTACAAGCGTTTTCTTTTGTACTAGACATAGCTCCAGATGAGGTGCTTTTTCAAAAGAATAGTGTTGACATGCATTACGAAAACACGCCTATTCAAATATATTGAAACTTTTACTTCCAAAAAATGACTTTTTTCAGATAAAAAAATCCGAAAATTTTCAATATTTCTGCTCAATCATAGATTGTGGGTACTCGTTAGAACCGCCTCGGCGAGGCGGTTCTAACGAGTACCCACAATCTCTGTTTTTGAGCAGAAATAAGAAAAATAATGTATACCCCTGTAAACCCCAGGTTTACTATATAAAAGTGGGATTTCTTAATTGATTGTGTTGGGTTTAACGACACGTCAACCCTTGTGGGTCATTTTGTGTCGTCTCCCAGAGAAAGAGAGACGAGAGATAGAAGAGATAGTAGAAGAGATGAAAAAGAGGGACAGGGAAGAAAGAGGAACAGGAATGAAGGTGAAGAAACAAAAGAAATAAAAACATTCCCCCTGAACCCTTACCTGCTACAAGGATAGCAGGCCTTGCCCAACTGTAAGCCAATATCAGTTGGACGCCCCGGTGACGTAAGATACACGACACCTTCGCACCACCCGACCATCCCCCAAAAGTGGGGTTTAAGGGGATCAAGATTATATAGGCATATTCTCTCATTCTCTAGGTTTTCTAATTTCTCCACGAAAACATGTGTTGGAGGTACTCATTAGAAGAATGCGATTTGAAGCGCTTCTTTTGAGAACCCGAAGCGTATGTTTTCATGGAGAACTAAGAAACAATATATATTAGGATGCTTCTCTTATCTGGAACTGTGTCTTGAGGTTTCATTGAAAATCATTTATACGTGACTTGTTTTAAATAACATGTTTTGAAGTTTGTATTTTACAGGAAATGAAGAATAGGAAGGGACAATGAAACCGGCGACACAAACTGTAAACCAGCCAATGTGTACTAATCGTTTTGTTTTCAGACGGGAAGATTTATTTAAGCTCTATAGATATATGTAATTTAAATTTATATTGAATGCACTCTGCAAAGGTATAAGTACTCAAAGGGCGATGAATTTGTCTGGTGTTTTACGCATTAGAATTTAAAAAGAACAGACAGCAGTCTAGTTTCAGCGTCATAATTCAACACAAATATTCATCACGAAAACGTGCCTAAAATGCTAAAAACATAGATTATTGGTAGTCGTTAGAACCGCCTCGCCGAGGTGGCCTTAAAGAGTACCTACAATCTGTGTTTTGAACAAAAATATGAAGAATGTCAGAATTTTTTATCTGAAAATTTTCAATTCTTGGTTGTAAGAATTTCAATATATTTGAATAGGCATGTTTTCGTAACGTACTTATCTGAAGTCTTGTAAAGCGATTTTTTTTCTGTTTATATGTCGGTTATTGCAACTGTGTCATTGTGCCTTCTCTTTGTTCCTTATCTATGTCTTCATCCCATTCCGTGCGAAAATTGTGCCTCATGAAAGTTCCTTTCCTGGATAATTTCATGTATATTTTTGCTTGCATTTACTGTTGATATCGGAACAAAAGAAAACAACTGTATTAAATCGCAGAATCCAGTTTCAAATACCAAATGAATGTAATCTAGTAATTGTGCACCGTAATAAATATTAAGTGCGTCCAAATGGAACTGCCAAGCAGTTCCCCCGAACCGCTTCGCGGTTCGGCATGCAGACGCACTACTATAGACTAACTATGTGACCAGTGATGTGTGTGACCAAAAATGTCCAACAAACGCTTGGCCGGTTCGGTGCTTATCCTGAAAAACAGTAAGCGTTCCGTGAGTTGGCAGGTACTATTAATACGGCGGCCGTGCCGAAAATAGCAACAAAACAGCCAATAACGCCAAGTTTTCCAATTGCAAGGGGTTGAATCACAAGACTTATGACGTCAGCCTACAACATTTACCATCGCAGCCATTTTGAATTTTATTTCCGCTTCGAATTTTATTTCTGTCGATTCTCCGTCTATATACAAGCTAAGCATGATTCGTTTTGTGCATAAGGTACACTTTGGTGTAGATTTAAGATAACACATAGACTTTACGCTCTTTTCACGTGATAATCTTAAAAAAAAACTCGACACAGTAATGTGTTTGTTCGAACATTTTGTAAATTGTTGTTATTTTCATGTTTTTTTTCTGCTTTTCATAATCTGCAGACTCGCTTAAAAAAAACAAGACCAAAAAGAAACAAAGAAAAAAAAAAAAACACAAACGGCATAAATCTTTAGGAAAATCCAGAAGCAGTAAAATGGATTTCAGGTAAGCGAACGATAGTGTCGTTGTACCTGTCATCGGCATACACTAGTTTTCGGTATTCGGAAAACATGGCCCCGCCCATCGGGGCCCGCGAAATAGATGGGCTGCCTAAAGCCTCCATGGCAGAGCTGCTAGTAACTTAGCAGGACCCGAATTCATATGACCGGGTTGGGTAAAAGTCCCACAAATTTCATGGGCAATGTCTATGAACTACTGAAATATTGTTGTCTTGGACGTTATATCGCAACTCATGCAGTGGATTCAGAAGTCAAGCGTGGTCTGAAATCAAATTCAGTTAGATCTGGCCAACCCAACTATAAAGCATGTGATGACAATTTGGACGCACGGATATACTCGTAGCACCTATTAAATTCATATTATATTTACCAAATCGCACGATTCTGTCACTATAATGCCAAGTAACTGTGCACCGTAATGAATGAAATGTTTATCAAATCGCTGAATTCAGCTCCGAATGCCAAATAGTGCACCATTACAAATCCTAATGCCAAGATGAATGTAATCAAGTAATTGTCCTACGATGCTGAAAAATTAAAAACTACAATGTATTAGAATGTCGTCTGCTACAAATTTTGCTTGCTGCGTTAACCGTTAATACGACGTCACGCCTCTGGAGTACTTATTACCATTGCTAAGTGTATGTATGTGAATGAAAAAACAAATATGTTACGAAATTCTGTAACATTATATTTGCGATTCCTGGTACCTGATCTTACCTTCCTTTGTTGGAGGTTTGTGATTCCTATAATCCACCGTATTTACGCTAACTATTCGGTCAAAATAACTCTTTTCCAAACTTGTCCAAACATTTCACTGTTTATGTGTCGAAAATACTGGCTGAGTGGAAACATCACGAAAACAGACCTATATAATTTTGACCCCCTTAAACCCCACTTTTATATAGTAAAACTGGGGTTTACAGTGGTATACATTATTTTTCTTATTTCTGCTCAAAAACATAGATTGTTGTACTCGTTAGAACCGCCTTGGCGAGGCGGTTCTAACGAGTACCCACAATCTATGTTTTGAGCAGAAATATGAAAAATATCACAGTTTTTTATCTGAAAATTTTCAGTTTGTTGGAGGTGAAATTTTCTATATATTTGAATAGGCGTGTTTTCGTAATGAAGAGTGCCGACTATGATCAGATGCCACACTCTCACCCTTACAACCTACGTCATAACCACGATGAGAATAATTGTTTTCGCCTGTAACTAGTTTTTCGATATTGTATTAAAAGAGCTATGACTTTATACATTTAGGGCATCAAATGCTATATTAAATAGTCTGTCTGTTTTTCGAAAAATCGGACTTCTGAAAGCACTGGATATTCAGACATTTAGATAATGAATCGTTTTGTATTTAATAACGCATTTAGAGGATCGCCGGTTGAAATATCTACAGTAGGTAGAATATTAATATAGAGATCGCATTTTTTTTGTGGAAGATAGTACTAAAACAGGCACGTTGTGTGCACGAAGAGATGTTTCGGTCATTTCGCACTCTTCGCATCACGAAAACATACACATATAATTTTGACCCCATAAACCCCACTTTTATATAGTAAAACTGGGGTTTACAGAGGAATACATTATTTTTCTAATACATTATTTTTCTAATTTCTGCTCAAAAACATAGATTGTGGGTACTCAATAGAACCGCCTCGGCGAGGCGGTTCTAACGAGTACCCACAACCTATGTTTTGAGCAGAGATATGAAAAATATCAGAATTTTTTATCTGAAAATTTTCATTTTTTGGGGGTAATATTTTCAATATATTTGAATAGGCGTGTTTTCGTGATGGTAATTTTAGCATAAATTCAAACCAATGATACATTTTCAGCTGTGTACATATCACCATACTGATGACGTAGGCTGTTGTCCCTAGTTCTGAGGCGTCTGATCAGGGTTTACAGTGTTTGCTAAGACTTATCAATCCGAATACGTAGGGCAAATACGGTACCTTCTTGAGATTTTCGGACAAGCGACCAATGCGTTATTGTTACATGTAATGTGTCTCATCACGAAAACATACCTATATAATTCTGACCCCCTTAAACCCCACTCTTATATAGTAAAACTGGGGTTTACAGGGGTATACATTATTTTTCTTATTTCTGCTTAAAAACATAGATTGTGGGTACTCGTTAGAACCGCCTCGGCGAGGCGGTTCTAACGAGTACCCACAATCTATTTTTCGAGCAGAAATATGAAAAATATCAGAATTTTTTATCTGAAAATTTTCAGTTTTTGGTGGTAAAATTTTCAGTATATTTGAATAGGCGTGTTTTCGTAATGTTGTATTTTATAATAACAAATATATCTTGTAATATTTCAGCTGCATATATTTCACTTACTTCAATTATAATCTGTGATCTGCTTGGTCTTGAGAAATTAACAAATGCATTCGGGCTACTGACGTTAGCAAGAGGTGTTTCCACTGCTATAGGCCCGCCTATTGCAGGTAAGAAGTGCGGCCACAGCTAGGACGGGGAATAGCTTTCTCATAATGCTTTTTTACTTGCAACCTAAAATCCACAGAACAACTGCTTCACCTGGGTCGCGGCATACAAAAATTTAGCCATAATGTCGGAAAACGTTCTTTCGGACTTGACCGTCTTGGATAGCTGTGCAAAGTGTTTTCAAGTGAAGACTGATCAGACTGTGCGGATGCGCTGCCTGATATAAGGTCTCACTGGGAGCACATTTCAGAATTTATGGTTTATCTCGTTGCAGCGCAAGCGAAATGGTAGCGTTCAGAACATTTTCACAGTACCGTCATCGTTTTGTTTTTCAATACGGTTAAAAAAATTGCTATGTTCCTGCGTAATTAATAGGGGTAAATAAATTATTTTAGTAGAAAAACAATTCTAGAGCTTTTACTAAAAGAGTATACAATTACATAGGTGTGCTAGTTTAATGGGATACATTTTAATTCTGTAAGTGAACAGTGAACGTTCTTATCGCTGACCGTAAAAGTCTGGAATACAAACCTTTGCCTGGCGCGGCTTGCATACCCATACATTAGAACCAGTATTGTGAGGGGAATAAATACATTAAGTAAAATTCCGCCATTTTATAGCAAACACACGAAGTGTTTGCATTACTGTAGAGAGACTGACAAACATAGACACCCAAATCTCGTGTGGAATCTCGTAGCAAACTTCGTTTTATCTAGTTCGCCATCTTCAATGTAACATTACGGTAAGCAGACCAATAAATAATTAATGAGCCAAAATTGAGAAATAATTATAAACCTATTTAAAGTTGCGTTTGAATGAATAAGCTCTGCTGAATTTAAACAAAAACTACAAAAATGCAAATAAAAAATAATTACGGAACATGACCTCAGTTGACCTCGGCGCGTGAGGCGAACTTTGTTTTTAAAGAAATTGCTGTCAAATCTTATGCATATCAGAAAAGTAGTTGGCTGAGCGTGTTTCCATCAAATGCAGTGCCTTTATTTTATATTACAAGGATGATAGCTTCAGTGGCTTTCGTTCTACAGTATACCCCATTTTAGAAGGCAGCCAAACAATTCGGACAGTGTTGCCTCGGCTGAAAGCGAATCCATTCCCTATAATCAGTACCGTTGTTTTAATGATTATAGATTGCTTAGCACAGCTTACCTTGTGCACCGAAAACATACTTTAACTATCTCCCGAAAGCAGTTTTATAAAGTTTAATCCTTAAAGCGCCAAGAAAAACTGCATCTGAAAATGTCGTCTGTTTATGTCGTCTGCTGAATATTCTTGCAAACTTTTCAAACCATTTTTGCATACAGGCAAACAGTGTGGAAAGCAGTTTTATAAAGTTTAATCCTTAAAGCGCCAAGAAAAACTGCATCTGAAAATGTCGTCTGTTTATGTCGTCTGCTGAATATTCTTGCAAACTTTTCAAACCATTTTTGCATACAGGCAAACAGTGTGGACCCAGATCAGACTGCTCCTCTCTAGGAGCAGTCTGATCTGGGTCCACACTGTTTGCAAAAATGACTTTTAAAATCACAAGCAGATGACAAATCAGACGACAATTATCGTGATTGGCGCTTTAAGGGTTAATATGTGTCTTACTGGATTTTTGGTTGCAGACGCTATTGATATATGCCAGACAAAGCAAATATAGTCTCCTTTTAGTATAAAAAGCAGCTCAGAAAAAAGGCAAATACATATATATTGTCAATTCTTAGTAAAAAAAAAGTTAAGAAATTGCGAATCACTGGGTGTACATGCAGTCTTGTTGGAAATATTGTGTTCCGGCTGATTTTTAATAAATGCAAAGATGACAGGTATGGTATATATTCCCAACAATTACACTTGCGAATACTTTAGATGAAAAATCATCTGATCCTATACTAAAAGGAGTATGCTTGCTTTGTTTAACATGTAAATGAGCTGCAACGTTAGAAAATGAACCTTTGAACAAGTGCGCCCAGCGAAGATTCGGATCAGACTGCGCATTTGCGCAGTCTGATCAGAATCTTCACTGGGCGCATTTTTGATAGCCCAGGCTGCAACGTGTTTACATTAGGACAGTGAA
The DNA here is from genome assembly GCA_964016985.1 of Anodontia alba. NCBI lineage: Eukaryota > Metazoa > Mollusca > Bivalvia > Lucinida > Lucinidae > Anodontia > Anodontia alba. The sequence goes on from OZ024831.1 coordinate 41,363,243, forward strand.
GACTCTTGTCAGATTCACGTCTGATTTAAGTCTTCATTGCGAGCACATATCAAAAGGTACGTTTTAATGCGTTACGGCTCAGATATACTCTAGAACCGCTAATCACTGGTGATGTATTGTTATACAATAGCACTTTAATTTCCTTTTAACTCTAGGAGAGACTATGAAAACTCCATTTTTAGGAATTTTGAAATACTTGTATAAAATTATTATATTCTTTCCCAGCTAGCATTCTACGTAAATCTACATCGGGCCGTCATCGCCCCGTCAGCTACCCTGACGGGCCGATGACGGCCCGATATAGATTTACGTAGAATGCTGACTGGGTTAGTCCTAGTTTGAGGACAGAGGAGACCCTGGTCATAATGCATGGATACGCAAGCTGTTTTGGGTTTTCTCAAGGAGTATATGTAAAATTTACATTTTCTTGACTGCACTCCCGTATTAATTTTCACGGTTTAAGTGCTTTTTACCAGCAATGCGCCTAATATATGGTGACATTTTACTCCTTCGTTCATATTACTAATATACAAGTATCCAGATTTGTCACATTGTAACAGTTTGAACGAGAAGCTCAAATATAGTCTCTCCTTGGGTTAATATCCTGCAGCTTCTAGATGCTGGCCATAAGAATATATTTACCGAACTCCACTACACTCCTGTAACACCTGCTAGAGTAGCTGGAAGAGCAAAGAAATAAATAATCTCACACAATGATTAACATGGCTAATTCGTAAGGGACCATAATGCTTGTCCTAATATTATTCATTTTCAGCTGCTTTTATTTCGCTCACATCCATCTTACTTTGTGATCTTTTGGGTATCGGGAAGTTGACCAATGCTTTCGGTTTATTGTCAATGGGACGTGGCCTTGCTGGAATCATTGGTCCCCCTCTAGCAGGTAATTTTCGTCTTGATATCCATACACAGAAATGTGTGGTTTTAGATTTTGGGAAGGAGAACGATTTAGGATGAAGATCGTACAAATTTAAATAAATGTACGTGGAATTCTAAAGTTTCAAGGTTTCTATACACACCAAATTGAAATGTAGTATTTCAATTTATTGTTTTCCCTTTCAGTATTTAAGGGGACTGGGCACACCAAATACATTTGGCACTATTTTGTACACATGAGACAGCTTTTGTCACTTCCTGATAGTTTTTCTGTTCACCAATCCCTTCAAAAAAGGGTCTACGCTAAAAACAGATGGTAACTGTTCCCTAAGGGAGCAAAGTTCTTCCTTTAAGTGTATACCCATATATTATTAAATCGCAAATACAAGTTCTCTCACCCATATCTGTTCTTCGGTGTTACCTTCCCACATCATTTCAATAATGTTATAGCATAAAAAAAAATAAACGTCAAAATAATTGCCGTTTCAGTAGATATTTCTCAGACTTGGCATTTGTTTCTTTGCATGGTATTGTTTCTGACATCGTTCTTTCAATAGTTGTATAATGAAATGATTTTGACAAACACTTTTGAGCTTGTTGTCATGATAGGGTAGGAGCATCATACTTGTCAGAATTACGTATTGATTCTCTTTTGTGATTTTCTCTATTGTCGAATTGCAGTGTGCCTTTTGTCGGTCTCCTTCTCACTTTTCTGCCTTAATTTCTAGTTAAAGGTGTATTTACACATATTTCGACAAATACATAGTCGTAATAAAAAATTCACTCTTTGTTTGACATTCATGTCACATGCCTTTGGATGAAAACTGGCATTTGTGCTTAATTTGTGTTTATTTTCGTTCTTTACAACAACTGTCCATAATGATGTAAACCGACTCGTTCCTACAATGCATTACGAAAACACGCCTATTCAAATATATAGACCATTTCACCTCCAAAAACTGAAAACTTTCAGATAAAGAAACTCTGATATTTTTCATATTTCTGCTCAAAACATAGATTGTGGTTACTCGTTAGAACCGCCTCGGCGAGGCGGTTCTAACGAGTACCCTCAATCTATGTTTTTTAGTAGAAATAAGAAAAATACGGTATACCCCTGTAAACCCCAGTTTTGCTGTATTAAAGTGGGGTTTAAGGGGGTCAAAATTAAATAAGCATGTTTTAGTGATGGTACATGTATCACTAAAATACAGAATACCCAGGATCGTCATTTTGACTTGTGGTTTCTAAGTATTGAAAACGTTTTTCTCACTTTTTCTCACTTTTCTGCCTCCTCATTCTGCCATTTGTCATAAAGGCAGAAAGTATGTTAACACAAGGCAGCACTGCACATTTAGATACACTGCACATTTACATTACGAAAACATGCCTACAAATATACTGAAAATTTTATAACCAAAAAACTGAAAATTTTAGATAGAAAAATTGTAATATTTTTCATATTTCTTCTCAAAACATAGATTGTGGGTACTCGCTAGAACCGCCTCGATAAGGCGGTTCTAACAAGTACCCACAATCTATATTTTTGAGCAGGAACAAGAGAAATAATGTATACCCCTGTAAACCCCAGTTTTGCTGTATTAAAGTGGGGTTTAAGGGGGTCAAAATTAAATAAGCATGTTTTAGTGATGGTACATGTATCACTAAAATACAAAATACCCAGGATCGTCATTTTGACTTGTGGTTTCTAAGTATTGAAAACGTTTTTCTGACTTTTTCTCACTTTTCCGCCTCCTCATTCTGCCATTTGTCATAAAGGCAGAAAGTATGTTAACACTAGGCAGCACTGCACATTTAGATACACTGCATATTTACATTACGAAAACATGCCTACAAATATACTGAAAATTTTATAACCAAACAATTGAAAATTTTTAGATAGAAAAATTGTAATATTTTGCATATTTCTTCTCAAAACATAGATTGTGGGTACTCGCTAGAACCGCCTCGATGAGGCGGTTCTAACAAGTACCCACAATCTATATTTTTGAGCAGGAACAAGAGAAATAATGTATACCCCTGTAAACCCCAGTTTTGCTGTATTAAAGTGGGGTTTAAGGGGGTCAAAATTATATAGGCATGTTTTAGTGATGGTACATGTATCACTAAAATACAGAATACCCAGGATCGTCATTTTGACTTGTGGTTTCTAAGTATTGAAAACGTTTTTCTCACTTTTCCGCCTCCTCATTCTGCCATTTTTTCATAAAGGCAGAAAGTATGTTAACACTAGGCAGCACTGCACATTTGGATACACTGCACATTTACATTACGAAAACATGCCTATTCAAATATACTAAAAATTTTATAACCAAAAACTGAAAATTATTAGATAGAAGAATTGTAATATTTTGTATATTTCTTCTCAAAACATAGATTGTGGGTACTCGTTAGAACCACCTCGATGAGGCGGTTCTAACAAGTACCCACAATCTATATGTTTGAGCAGGAACAAGAGAAATAATGTATACATCTGTAAATCCCAGTTTTACTATATAAAAGTGGGGTTTAAGGGGGTCAAAACTATATAGGCGTGTTTTCGCGATGGATACACCAGAGAGAATACGTGGTCTTCAGCTGTGATTTTGGATATCTAATTCGTATCTTTGGTGTTTTGGGTTTGATGTGGATCTGATTGTATCAGTTCCTGAATTCACGTGTTTACTTTTCATGTCGAAATGGAACACTATTTCCCATTATTATGTTTGTGTTTAGTGAACTCTGTACAGTGTGAACTGAGACCTTAGTTCAATTATTTTCGTTTGAACGGATTTCATCTTAATTTTCTGTTGTTGTACATGAAAAAATGTGTAATTTCTGATTGTCCGTTTGTTTTGGCTCTTGCGTTTCACTTTCGTATCTCTGGATCTTTGGAGATTAAGTGAGTTTTTAATGTGGCGATTCCTTGGTGACTTGCTTGTATTTGTATTGTAGAATGTTCCAACTTGGTGCGAAGTTATAACTGTGTTCGTTCCATATCAGTCCAATAGCAGGTACGCAGGTTTTGCTTAAAATATTGCACAAACGGGAGATAAAGGGTCTCGGGAAGGCTGTGTGTCGTGATTATGTGGTATGTCCTGGGTATATGATTACTTTATTACTTTGATCGGATATCTAAGATTATCGAATGAATAAATTATAAATGAAAGGGAAGACAAGTTAGATTTATATATACACCAAATACTTTTATATCATATTAAACTTGCTTAAATGTAAAATCACACATCTCTGTTATAATATGTTTGTGTAGTGTTAATGAAGTGTGCGAACCTGTTTCACTGAACTCTTTACGATGTCATAGTTACGTAATAGAAAATAACATAATCCTCTGATTTGAGATCTTCAGACGGTCAAACATTGATTCTTATCCTTTAATCTCCGAATTTATCGCATTGATTTAACGTCAAGGATAGTAACTTTGTCAAAGCCAGTTGTTAAATGCGTCTTCAATTTAACATTAGCGTCTCCTCTTAGTCTAAACGGTAATATATAGAAACTAAAGCGTACATTGCTTGCATATGTACTGACAGCAAAAAAATAAAGGGAAAAATCTCACTGGATAGAATGTACTGACATAGTTATCGAAAACGTTACTTTTAAACGTTTGGACGTTATAAATTGTTTTTGAAATGTATGTGTTGTTTGTTTGTTGTAAAACTATTTTCAAAGATTCCGTTACATCCAAAATAACACTTTATATTGTTCATCTAAAATGTACGGCTTTGTATAAAAAGTGATTCCTTTTGTCGTTAAGTATATTTGTCAACAAGATTCTCAAGGGGAAATATGTTAGTGTAAATTTCACCTTACTTGAGACCGCTAGAACATCTGATATCAATTTTCGGTTGTGACATTCACTATTTGATATCCCAACTGGGGACAATGTTCATCAATATCCTTTTATGATGCAGCTAAATACTTAACATGATTTTCAATTGCTGTATTTACAAAATATACATTTTTTTCCAAAATGGAGTCTATAATTCAGAGTTTGCACAAATGCATGATAAGTGACGTCATTGCCCTAAGACGTCATCAAAGTACCGTCATGTAACTTATCATTCGAACGCATCTGAGTAAGCGTGCAAATATTAAGTAAGCGTCTCGATAGGAAGTGGAATCTGTACGCTTGCTCCCCACATTGTATCCATATTTATAATAAATCAATATTTATAGTTATATTATATAAAAAAAGTGATAGATCCGATATTTTGTTGTTGTGACCCAGTTTTATGCATGTACACCTTGGACATTAGGCATGCAGGACCATGACTATTCACTGTCCCTTCCTCCCAACATTTTGCACGATTTTAAAGAACTTTAATCTCTATACATTCTTATGTGATTGTGCAACAAAGTTACACTGTCTGAATGTAGAGTTTTTATATAATACATTTAGTTATGCAGTTTTGGATTACTGATACCTTTACTTATTTAAGATGTATCATAATTCGTTCGTTCTTAAGCGGAATGAAGACAATTTCAAGGGAAGTATCTTGATCAATAATATATTTACCTTTCCCCCCCCCCCCCCCCGCCCCCACCCCCACTCACTCCCCCTTCTTGCTGTGCAGGAAAACAAACTGGGAGTCAGAAAATTGTGTCCATTGTAAAACATGGCGGAAATCAACCCAGTATATTAATTCTCCTTAAAAGTAACACGATTACAAATTAAGAAGGGCTTTTATTCGATTCAAAAGCCTTTTATCTTTAATGACACAAAATTAAGTACGCAATTAGTTACTTCCGAGGGCAACATTAACCTAATATTGGTACGATAACATAACAAACATGAGATAAATAAGAGATTGTTCCCACCTTGTGTCTATGTAATATTTAAAACTCTACTTTTTAACTGGTTTTAACAGTCGTATATATATTGAGCTTTACTGCATCGATAATGCGTACCTTCGAATGTAGCTGCTGGGTTTGCTGTATTCGGAGGAAGCGTATGCCTACAGCTACTGGATAATTGTCCAGTAGCTGTATCCGTTAGCTGTCTGGTTCAAGTGTATTTATATTTGGCGCATGTCACGTTTCACCCGTGTAGAGTTACCATGGACTTGGTAATCTTATGTTACAGAGAGAATGATATCTCACTGTCACACTCGTGGCATGAGTAATGTTTTTATGTCCCCCACCATGTGGGGTGGGGGGACATATCATTTTTAGTGCGGATCCTGTCGGCGTCAGCGTAACCACTTTTCCGCACTCTATCTCCTTATTGAAGGACAGATTTTAGCCAAACTTACACAAATATATCATTGGGAGGGGAAAAATGCTAATTAGATTTTGGTGACCTTGACCCCGTTTTCAAGGTCACATGAGGGCTTAGATTGTTGGAAAATGGCTTGTCCGCATCCTATCTCTTGAAGAAATAAATAGATTTTAACCAAACTTGCACATCTATATTGCAATGCATGTCCCAAAAATATAGCTGTGCGAGTCTGGTCGAAATCTACTCATTCCTTCAGGAGACAAGGTGCAGACAAGCCATTTTCCACCAATCTAAGCCTTAGTGTGACCTTGAAAATGGGGTCAAGGTCGTCAAAATCTAATCAGTTCTTTTCCATGTCTCAACAATTAAGAAGTATAAATTTGGTCAAAATCCATTCGTTCACTTAGGAAATAGGGTGCAGACAAGCAATTTTCCAACAATTTAAGCCTTAATGTGACCTTGAAAATGGGGTCAAGGGACACCAAAATCTAATCAGTTCTTTTCCATGTCTCAACAGTAGTTGTACAAGTTTGGTCAAATCCATTTATTCATTCAGGAGATAGGATGCAATCAAACCATTTTCCAACAAATCTAAGCTCTCCCGTGACCTTGAAAATAGGGTCACGGTCACCAAAATCTAATCAGATAGGGTGCATACAAACCATTTCCCAACAAATCTAAGCCCTTCCGTGACCTTGACTATGGGGTCAAGGTAACCAAAATCTAATCAGTTCTTTTGCATGTCCGAGCATTGTAGATGTGCAAGTTTGGTCAAAATCTATTCTTTCCTACAAGAGATAGGGTGCGGACAAGCCATTTTCCAACAATCTAAGCCCTCCTGTGACCTTGAAAATGGGGTCAAGGTCACCAAAATCTAATCAGTTTTTTTACATGTCCCAGCAATATAGATGTGCAAGTTTGGTTAAAATCTATTCATTCCTTCAAGAGATAGGATGCGGACAAGCCATTTTCCAACAATCTAAGCCCTCCTGTGACCTCTAAAATGGGGTCAAGGTCACCAAAAATTATATGTAGTTTTCGTGATGTGTTGTACGAAAATAACTTAAACTCGGTCTTTAAGCAGCAACGGTATTGTGAATAATGAAATCATGTAGCAACATGTTGATGTTTACTTTTTGCCTGCTGAAGAAGATATATGACCGATGTTTTCTGAGCAAACTGGGTCTCGTCAAGCGAAAACGTGTAAAATAGTGCAAAATATGCCGATAAAGCTCAACCAGTGCATGCGCAAAGTATCGTCCGGGCCTTAGCTCTCCACTAATATCTTCTGTATTATTGCATAAAAAAGCAGTGTCGCACGTTATTAACAGCCGTGCATTAACCGGCGAAAAGCCGTGTATTAACAAGGCAATTCACGCGCTGTTAATGCACGGCTACGCAACTTTCAGTATGATCGTACCGGGGCCACAGATTTGCTGCCGTTACGAGATATGTACTATCCGGCCCTAGAACGAGCATAGTCCGTGGAAATTACGTTCGCGAGATAGCTGTGAAAAGGCGAGACAAAACAGTGCAAAAAATAAACGCGAAATGTAGCAAGTGTTTTAAGTTTTAAGGCAATAATAGCGATAGAACGTGGTTTTTGAATGCATTAACATTCGCCAAGTCCCTTGGGAGGTGTTGAAAACCGCGGCCTTCGGCCTCGGTTTTCAACACCTCACACGGGACCTGGCGAATGTTAATGCATGAAAAACTATGTTTGATCCCTATATTATTCAATGAATCCACTCATATGTTATATAGTATTCAATTATTGTATTAGCGGACAGTGAAGGCCCTGTTCAGTTTGCGCAGATGCGCAGACTGATAACGAGGAGTGATTAGACTCACGGATGCGCGGCTGATATGAGTCCCAGTTAGGCGCAAAGTAAGTTTTCTTGCGTAATTTTTAAGTCAAGCAGAGACCAGTGACCTTCACGTGATAGTGTAGAAACGTCACATTTCTAGGAAATAACTGTTTCTTAAAATAATATTTCTAAATAAGGTAATGCAATATGATCATTGTTGCTTTGTGCATTTTCAAAAAATACATGCATTGCAAGTTTTAATTTTTTTTATTTTGACATACTTTTGTCATGGTACAATAGATTACTGTGTTAAAGACGTTAAGTATAAGAGTTGTTCAGATCTCGTTGAAACGAAATATAACCCATTTATCTCTAGCGTCTTGAAAAGGAACATTGAAAGACAGTATATACCTAGATTAGACGCAAGAACGCGGCGTCTGATCGGGCTGTACACTGTTTGCATTTAACTACACTCAGGAAATTCTTTAAAACATGTTAATAATAATAAAAACTAGCCAGACGTCCCTTCGTTTAGAAATGAACCGGTCCAGAACGTGATGTAGAAGGGTCCACTCGGCATAAATGGGATTGTACCGGCGGTGGGTTATAGAGAACTTGATGCACTTGGTAGATGTTGCGTCCATTTTAAAAGGGAGACAACATTTGTTTTTACCTGATCACTTTCCTTCACACGGTTGCTCCCGTTGAGCGCAGACCACTTTTTTCGAAGATTTGGTTTCACTAAAGCCCTTCTGAAAAAGGGCCTGCTCTCCTTTTCAAAACGAGGTAAACAGAACAGTTTGACAGCATTTACAATTTATGTTTGTACAATGTATACCGAAAATACATGTGCTATAAGCCTGAAACATAAAAAAAACTAAGTAACTTACATGTAGAGAAACTCTTTTATAGCTGAAGGTCAAATAACAGAACATTTACAGATGTAATGAAAAAAAAACAACAAAAAAACAAAAAACAAAAAAAAAACAAAAAACAATTGATTAACTGTGATAGATTAAATATATCCTTCATACCTATTCCCTTTGTCTTAAAAATCTGTCGACTGCCTGAAAAAAATGGAGTCCGCGTGAATATTATTAGAGCAAGTTTTATTGTAGTAGTAGTAGTAGTAGTAGTAGTAGCATTTTTAAAGTTACGTGGCTGAGTATCTATTAAGTTATGGAGTTATTCCCCTTTGAATTTGGACAATCGTTATTTCGTGTCTGCTCTATAACTCCACAACCTATTAAGATATTTTCATGAAACTTCATACAAATATAAAAAATCATCAAATGACATGTAGAAAACAAGAACTTTATATATTATCAATACATTTTTGGGATCATTCCCCCTTGAAATTCGACAATGGTAATTTCGTGTCCGCTCTATAACTCAAAGACCGTTGAAAAAAATTTAATGAAACTTCATAGAAATATAAAGTATCATCAGACGACGTGCTAAGCACAAGAACCGCAATTCTTGTCAGTACATTTATGGAGTTATCCCTTTTGAAATCGACAATTGTAATTTTGTGTCTTCTCTATAACTTAAAAAAAATACGTTCAAGATACTTCCATGGAATTTCATAGACATATTAAGAATTATTAGATGACCTGCAGACAACAAGAACTGTTACTCTTGTTTTCACTTTTCTGGAGTTATTTCCCTTTGAAATTTGACAATGATATTTTTTCCGCTCTGTAATTTCAATACCGTTCAAGCTATTGTCATGAAACTTCGTAGAAATATAGAACATCATAAGACAAGGTGCAGAACACAAGAACCATATCTCTTGTCTATACCATTTGTGGAGTTATTACCCTTTGAAATTCGACAATGCTCTATAACTTGAAAACCGTTTTAAATATTTTCATAAAATTTTACAGAAATATAAAGCACAGTCAGACGACGTGCAGAACACAAAAACTGAAACTCTTGTTTATACATTTTTGGAGTTATTCTCCCTTTGAAATTCGACAATTGTAATTTTGTGTCTGTTCTGTTATTTGAAAACCGTTCAAGATATTTTCATGGGACATCATAGAAATATGAAGCATCGTCAGATGACGTGCAGTACACAAGAACCGTAACTCTTGTCTGTACATTTTAGGAGTTCCGCCACCCCCCCCCCCCCGACACACACACACACACACACACACACACACACACACAACCCTTTGAAATTCGACAATGGTAATTTCATATCCGCTCTATAGCTTAAAAACCATTCAAGATATTTTAATGACACTTTATAGAAATTTAAAGCAGTGATGATGAACACTTAGTATGGGTAAACTTTCAATGTTTGAGTGGCAGCTGGAGGGAGACGTATGTGTTCAAAACAGCTCTAGGTTTTAAATGTTTCTGATCACATCACTCCTTCATTTGGTGCATTAAGAAGGTTGTGCTTCGTGATTGTGGCACATCCGGAATATCTTCCCTTATTTTGGAATGTTCCTGGTCACTCCTTCGTTTGGTGCATTTAGAAGGTACCCAGCTAGCATTCTACGTAAATCTACATCGGGCCGATATAGATTTACGTAGAATGCAGACTGGGTAGTGCTTCGTGATTGTGGCACATTCTGAGTACCTTCCTTAGTTGGAATGTTCCTGGTCACTCCTTCGTTTGGTGCATTAAGAAGATTGTGCTTCGTGATTGTGGCACATCCTGAATATCTTCCCTTATTTTGGAATGTTCCTGCTCACTCCTTCGTTTGGTGCATTAAGAAGGTTGTGTTTCGTGATTGCGGCACATCCTGAATATCTTCCCTTATTTTTGAATGTTCCTGGTCACTCCTTCGTTTGGTGCATTAAGAAGGTTGTATTTCGTGATTATGGCACATCCTGAGTATCTTCCCTTATTTTGAAATGTCCCGGTCACTCCTTCGTTTGGTGCATTTAGAAGGTAGTGCTTCGTGATTATGGCACATCCTGAGTATCTTTCTCTATTTTGGAATGTTCCTGGTCACTCCTTCGTTTGGTGCATTAAGAAGGTTGTGCTTTGTGATTGCGGCACATCCTGAAAATCTTTCCTTATTTTGAATTGTTCCTGGTCACTCCTTCGTTTGGTGCATTTAGAAGGTAGTGCTTCGTGATTGTGGCACATCCTAAGTATCTGCCCTTATTTTTTAATGTACCTGGTCACTCCTTCGATTTGGTGCATTAAGAAGGTTGTGCTTCGTGATTGCGGCACATCCTGAATATCTTCCCTTATTTTGGAATGTTCCTGGTCACTCCTTCGTTTGGTGCATTAAGAAGGTAGTGCTTCGTGGTTGTGGTACATCCCGAATACCTTCCCTTATTTTGGAATGTTCCTGGTCACTCCTTCGTTTGGTGCATTAAGAAGGTTGTGTATCATGATTGCGGCACATCCTGAATATCTTCCCTTATTTTAGGAATGTTCCTGGTCACTCCTTCGTTTGGTGCATTTAGAAGGTAGTGCTTCGTGATTATGGCACACCCTGAGTATCTTTCCTTATTTTGGAATGTTCCTGGTCACTCCTTCGTTTGGTGCATTAAGAAGGTTGTGCTTCGTGATTGCGGCACATCCTGAATATCTTTCCTTATTTTGGAATGTTCCTGGTCACTCCTTCGTTTGGTGCATTTAGAAGGTAGTGCTTCGTGATTGTGGCACATCCTAAGTATCTGCCCTTATTTTTTAATGTACCTGGTCACTCCTTCGATTTGGTGCATTAAGAAGGTTGTGCTTCGTGATTGCGGCACATCCTGAATATTTTCCCATATTTTGGCATGTTCCTGGTCACTCCTTCGTTTGGTGCATTAAGAAGGTAGTGCTTCGTGATTGTGGTACATCCTGAATATCTTCCCTTATTTTGGAATGTTCCTGGTCACTCCTTCGTTTGGTGCATTAAGAAGGTTGTGTATCATGATTGCGGCACATCCTGAATATCTTCCCTTATTTTAGGAATGTTCCTGGTCACTCCTTCGTTTGGTGCATTTAGAAGGTAGTGCTTCGTGATTATGGCACATCCTGAGTATCTTTCCTTATTTTGGAATGTTCCTGGTCACTCCTTCGTTTGGTGCATTAAGAAGGTTGTGCTTCGTGATTGCGGCACATCCTGAATATCTTCCCTTATTTTGGAATGTTCCTGGTCACTCCTTCGTTTGGTGCATTTAGAAGGTAGTACTTCGTGATTGTGGCACATCCTGAATAGCTTCCCTTATTTGGAATGTTCCTGGTCACTCCTTCGTTTGGTGCATTAAGAAGGTTGTGCTTTCTGATTGCGGCACATCCTGAATATTTTCCCGTATTTTGGAATGTCCCTGGTCACTCCTTCGTTTGGTGTATTTAGAAGGTAGTGCTTCGTGATTGTGGCACATCCTGAATATCTTCCCTTATTTGGAATGTTCCTGGTCACTCCTTCGTTTGGTGCATTTAGAAGGTAGTGCTTCGTGATTATGGCACATCCTGAGTATCTTTCCTTATTTTGGAATGTTCCTGGTCACTCCTTCGTTTGGTGCATTAAGAAGGTTGTGCTTCGTGATTGCGGCACATCCTGAATATCTTTCCTTATTTTGAATTGTACCTGGTCACTCCTTCGTTTGGTGCATTTAGAAGGTAGTGCTTCGTGATTGTGGCACATCCTAAGTATCTGCCCTTATTTTTTAATGTACCTGGTCACTCCTTCGATTTGGTGCATTAAGAAGGTTGTGCTTCGTGATTGCGGCACATCCTGAATATCTTCCCTTATTTTGGCATGTTCCTGGTCACTCCTTCGTTTGGTGCATTAAGAAGGTAGTGCTTCGTGATTGTGGTACATCCTGAATATCTTCCCTTATTTTGGAATGTTCCTGGTCACTCCTTCGTTTGGTGCATTAAGAAGGTTGTGTATCATGATTGCGGCACATCCTGAATATCTTCCCTTATTTTAGGAATGTTCCTGGTCACTCCTTCGTTTGGTGCATTTAGAAGGTAGTGCTTCGTGATTATGGCACATCCTGAGTATCTTTCCTTATTTTGGAATGTTCCTGGTCACTCCTTCGTTTGGTGCATTAAGAAGGTTGTGCTTCGTGATTGCGGCACATCCTGAATATCTTCCCTTATTTTGGAATGTTCCTGGTCACTCCTTCGTTTGGTGCATTTAGAAGGTAGTACTTCGTGATTGTGGCACATCCTGTATAGCTTCCCTTATTTGGAATGTTCCTGGTCACTCCTTCGTTTGGTGCATTAAGAAGGTTGTGCTTTCTGATTGCGGCACATCCTGAATATTTTCCCATATTTTGGAATGTCCCTGGTCACTCCTTCGTTTGGTGTATTTAGAAGGTAGTGCTTCGTGATTGTGGCACATCCTGAATATCTTCCCTTATTTGGAATGTTCCTGGTCACTCCTTCGTTTGGTGCATTAAGAAGGTAGTGCTTCGTGATTGTGGCACAACCTGAATATCTTCCCTTATTTGGAATGTTCCTGGTCACTCCTTCGTTTGGTGCATTAAGAAGGTAGTGCTTCGTGATTGTGGCACATCCTGAATATCTTCCCTATTTTGGAATGTTCCTGGTCACTCCTCCGTTTGGTGCATTAAGGTAGGCTGTTCGTCGTGATTGTGGCACATCCCGAGAATTGTCCCTTAGTTTGGAATGGTCACCAAAAGTTTGCCAGCTGGCAGCGGCGCTTCTTTTTATGACCCTTTTTGCGCTTGTCGCATCCTTTGTGATTAGTAGAGGATTAAGATTATCTTCTGAGATGCCTGCGAACGTGTTTTTCGCCGTAATAAATGCATTTTGTGAAAACAAATGCCAAAGAAAAAACAATTGCAAACAAAGATTTCCATGTTGTTTGGTGACATGTCAGCGAGATGCAGTAATCTAAATTAAATTCCTATTAAGCTTTCCCGGACGACGAGTAGCTAAATCTGAAGTATCGAATGGGCAAAAAAAATGTACCGTACGCGCATTATTATTCTGCGTGTTACAGTAATAAAAATTATCGTAGTGTTACAGTAATAAAAATTATCGTAGGATAAAAGGAAATGTGATCAACTGGGTCTCACCATGCGTCAACGTGTCTTCGGTCATACGCAGACAGCGAAGAAACTAAAATCAGCCTGCGCGTTTGCATAGTGTGATCAGTGCCTTCACTGTCCGCTAACAAAATTGTTGGGTACTACAGAATGTATGAATGTAATGCACAGGCCCGGATAATACATTACCCATGAACAAGATGATCTTAGTCTGCGCAGTTTGCAGTTTATTCGAAAGCACTTTCTCGCATGACGCTATGGATATTTTACACTGGAAACGCACGTAAGCTTTAATAATTTGCAATGGTAATACTGCAAGTAATCGCACTTATAGTGTTGTTTAGAACTCCCTGTTCTTTTTATTTTCAATACTACATACAGTTGACTCTCGCTATCTCGACCTCGCTTATCTCGAATAACCGCTTATCTCGAAGTGAAATCTGGTCACTGCCTAAACATGAAAATCTAACAACATGTAAAAAATATTGCGAAAAAGAGGAGAAATTGCTCCTAAGGGAGCAATTTCTCCTCTTTTCCACAATATTTTCAATATATATCTCTTAACTTCAAGAGCCCAGTTACACATATATTTGTTAAATGGGATTAATCGAATTAGTTTTTCCTCAATTCTGCAAATCTGATATGTCGAAGTACGGATATCTCGAAGTATTTCATAGTCCCTTGGAATTCGAGATAACGAGAGTCGACTGTATTTTAGGGGTACTCACTGGAATTGTCGCCTCCTTAGGGCGATTTCAATGAGTCTCACTTCATACATTTTGGTGCAAGTTACAAGCTCATGAAAACCTATTTCAGGTGCGGTGTTTCAAAGTACTGGCGACTATGACGCCTCATTCTTCCTGGGTGGTGCCCTGTTCCTGTGTGGTTCCTTGTTGCATTTTGTCCTCTTCTTACCGTGTCTCAAGAAGCAGGAGGAGAATCTGGACGTAGCAGGGCCTAAAGAGACGGAGATGAATAACATTACGGCGTCTGGTACCGAAATCAAGGCGGATGTTCCAAAACCAACTCCAGTTTAATGTGTTAACCCTTTCACCCATGAATGTCTGAAATGGAACTCTTGAATCTTTGAATATGGACTCATCAGTTTTTAGAAACATGGGTTTTAGTCAAACATCACGAAAACATGCCTATATAATGTTGACCCCCTTAAACCCCACTTTTATATAGTAAAACTGGGGTTTACAAGGGTATACATTAATTTTCTTATTTCTGCTCAAAAACATAGATTGTGGGTACTCGTTAGAACCGCCTCGCCGAGGCGGTTCTAACGAGTACCCACAATCTATGTTGTGAGCAGAAATTTGGAAAATATCAGATTTTTTTATCTGAAATTTTTCATTTTTTTGGTGGTAAAATTTTCAGTATATTTGAATAGGCTTGTTTTCCTAATGACTCAATAACAGAGTGGGGAACAGCGTAGAGCCTGATGAGACGGCTCATCTGGATCTTCACTGTTTTTGTACTGTTCTGAAGGGACGAAAGGGTTAATATTATTGCCCGTGCGAGAAAAAAACTCATTTGTGAATAGTTCAGTCCCAAATCAGCCTGCGCATGTTCAAAGTCTTATCAGGGCCTTCTCTTCTGTCAATATATTCTACAAGACACCCAGTGATTCTGTTAGCGGGCGGTGTAATGCCTCAGCGCACGAACTGAGCCCGCATACGACACAAGACTTTTTTCTGGCTTTGTGCATTATGGTGGCTTGTAACCTTGTTCAGTGATATTCGTTTCCGTGTACGCTTGTTCGTTTTGGAAGTAGTTTTAAAACAATTTTCAAAGGATAAAGTACCGTTATGTTATTAAAAGTACAGCTGCTTTGACAGCTTTATATACAAAGACAATTTGCTAACATTTACCATGCTCTGACCAATTTCAGCGTCATACAGAGACATGTTCCAGGAAGATTTAGCAGGTTCTGGTCAATTTCAGTAGGCAATAATAAACTGATGATATTTTTTCTTATTTTTTTTCAGCTAACAGAATTTGACATTTCTTACAAACCATCTTCTTAAGAGGCAATTTGCATGAAATGTCAAATTCTGTTTTCTGAGAAAAATAAGAAAAATATATTTCAAAATCTATCTAATCTGCTGAATTTTTACCTAGCATGCAAAGTATTTGTTAACCTCTCTTTATAGGTTTCATAATATTTGATCGCATTTCATGACATCATGTCATTTCTCATAGTTTCTGGATAACTGACCAGTACATGTAGCTTGTAGGACTACATAATGATCTAATTGTTAGCAGATATCTCGATATTAGCAAAAAGAGAGGATGATCGATTTGTCTTGCAGATATTTGCCTGTCTGCAAAGAGAGAAATGTTGTTGTACAGCGTATGTGTGAAATATGCAATGAAGAATGGCGATAATCCCTGATTAAGGAATATATCACAAACAAGATACTTAACACTTAGCAAGCCGGGAAATAATTTCAGCAGGTGTAATTTTGAAATAATTTCTTTTTATTTTTATTTTTCCTAGAAAACAGGCTTTGGCATTTCATGCAAATTGTTCCCAGAAGAGCAAAAGCCTGTTTGCTGGAGAAAATAAGAAAAATATCGATACTCTGTTGTCTGCTGAAATTTGCCCAGAGTGTGGTAGGTAATGTCAATATAGTCTCGGTCGACATATAGCCATGTATGTTGATCGAGGTAAAGTGTATACATTACGAAAACACCTGCCTATTCAAATATATTGAGAATTTTTTCACCAAAAAATTGAAAATTTTCAGATGAAAAATTCTAATATTTTTCATATTTCTGTTCAAAACATAGATTGTGGGTACTCGTTAGAACCGCCTCAGCGAGGCGGTTCTAACGAGTACCCACAATCTATGTTTTGAGCAGAAATATGAAAAATAACTTATACCCCTGCAAATCCCAGTTTTACTGTATAAAAGTAGGGTTTAAGGGGGTCAAAATTATATAGGTATGTTTTCGTGATGATATGCATTCATGCTTATATATCTTGATTGACATACACGACTATATTTGGATTGAGTTTATTAATCAAATCTTCATATATAACTGACTCGGGATGATTCCTTATATATATTAACGAAAATATCCAGATATTTAATGCCAGTATAGTCTCGGTCGACTTATAGCTATGTATGTCAGTCGAGATAAAGTGTTTGTGCAGTCGACATATTTGGGCGCCTCAACTGACATATATGGCTATATGTAGATTGAGATTATTAATCACCTTTCAATATATAAATGAATCGGGATGTTTCCTAATATATCAATGAAAACATTCATATATTCAATGTCAGTATAGTCTCGGTCGACATATAACTATGTATGGTCGAGGTAAAATGTACTTGAAGTTGACACACTTATATATCTTAGTTGACATACACGACCATATTTGAATCGAGATTATTATACATCTCAAGATATCTAACTTAATCAGCGATGATTCCTTAGTCATGAATCAAATACATGTACAAACAGGATATTTTACCCTGCTCTTGGTTGGCTGTAAATGTTTATAATACTGTTTAATTGGGGCACTGCACATATCCCAGCAGGCACACAACGTTGAAACAATGTCGATCCAACGTTGATTCAACGTCAAGACGTTGAATCAACGTTGAATCGACATTGTTTCTACGTTATGTGCCCGCTGGATAGTCTTGAACGTTAACTAATAATAATCAAGATTGAAGTTCTCTGAATGCAGGCATATACCCTTTCTACCCCGCACCCCAACAGGAAGACGCCATTTCGCATGGTCATTAATGAATCGCCGTACCCCATGTATCTTACGTATTTGAAAACCTCAACTACTTACCATACTTGTTCTAAATTTTGAACTTGTTTATTTTACAACCTGTTGATGTATCTAAAAAGAGCTGCATAAATGGCAAACGGTGTAGACTCTGATCAGACACCGCGTTCTGCGGTGTCTGATCTGGGTCTACACTGTTTGCTCAGGTCAATTAGCCCAGATAGGGTAAATACGGTAAGAATTTATTCTCACTGTTAAGATTTGATGATGTGCTTGCTAGGTTTAGAATATATAGAATAATTTATGTGAAGATTATTGGTCCTTCCTTTTGTTATATTTGAAATGAATTAATAAATTTGAGATGTATATTATACCACTGATATATGGGCCGTGCTGTTAGAATAAAATAATAATAATAATAATAATAATAATCGACTTTATTTATAGAGGGTAACGCATTGAGTAATCTAGTACTAATCTTCCATGTGGCCCTCTTTTTTCCTGGGTAGAAACCAGTACTAAGCAATGTGGATAAAGTCCTTGCTCAAGGAAACAACACTTGCAGTTAGTGGGGATTGAACCCGGTACCTCTCGATCTCGAGTCCGATGCTTTACCACTGCACCACAGCGCTCCACCAATAGGGCTACCTGTGTAAGAGAGCCACCTTTGAGACTGACTTTAAATAGTGGTTGATGTGGAAAAAGTTGTCTGTCTTATAAAGGTACATGTCATGTAACTTTGCTAGCAAAATTACATGACATGTACCTATATTAGACAACCACCTTTCCACATCAACCACTAAGGTCAGTTTCAAAGGTGGCTCTCTTACGCAGGTTTTACTGTACTCTGCGTATTTAGACAGACAGACCTGAACAAAACGTGAACCCATATTAGACACCACAGAATGTGGCGTCTAATCAGAGTCCACAAACTGTCCCACTCATCCAGCTGTTTTTAGAGACATTTTAAAACAAGTGGTAAAATGAAATTGTTTGAAGTTTAGGTATGGTAAGAAGTTAGGTGTCCGAATACTAGGAGCAAATTCTGTAATTGTTTGTTTTACTTGAACACATTCCTTTCTAACTGTTCTTATTTCCTTACTCAGGATGCTATATTATTCTTGTCGGTACTGTTGTTCCACTTGCACAAGCTCATTACGAAAACATACCTATATAATTTTGACCCCCTTAAACCCCACTTTTATACAGTAAAACCGGGGTTTACAGGGGTATAAATTATTTTTCTTATTTCTGCTTAAAACGTAGATTGTGGGTACTCGTTAGAACCGCCTCGGCGAGGCGGTTCTAACGTGTACCCACAATCTATGTTTTGAGCAGAAATAAGAAAAATATTAGAAATTTTTATCTAAAAATTTACATTTTTGTTGGTAAAATTTCCAGTATATTTGAATAGGCGTGTTTTCGTAATGTTAATGAAAGGTATATACTGTTGGACCAGTATCTACCGAAATATTCGGACACCTTAACTCCTTACAGAACATCGGAAAAATTGAAGAAGCCCATTTAACTGACTCGTTGTATTTCTAAAATAAACCACCTCATGACAAAACCAGCAAATCGAATGTGCGACCAGCGAAGACTCAGATCAGCCTGGGCATCCGCCCAGTCTGATCAGAGTCTTCGCTGTGCGCCTATTGGGTAGTTAAGGACCAAAACGTTCTTCATACGGAGACTGGGCGGCTGCCCAGGCTGATCTGAGTCTTCGCTGGGCGCACATGCTATTTTGTTGGTTATATGAGGTAGCTCAAATGTTTCCATGGAATAGCACATAGTTCGGATCAAACTGCTCGAAAGGAGCAGTACACTCCAGATCTTGTCTGTCAAAACAATTAGGGCGAATGTGGTACACTAGAATATCTTATAGGGCACATACATATAATTTGCATACTGTCCCCTATAAAGGAGACAGAACAAATTGTGTGGGGTTCAGTAGATTTCAGGTCATAAAAATTGTTTTCAAAGATTCACATTACTGCAATATACGATTCTACAGCCAATGTCTGCTCCACATTTATGTGTAGAATTGATACGTTCAGAGAAATTGTAAAGGAGGTGTATTTGGAGGTAATTCTGGGGTAATAGGTTTGGTGATAATTCTTGGGTAATAGTATTTATCAATAAAACCTGTGTTATGGATGCTTATTAGAAGCGCCTCGCTGAGGCGTTTCTAATGCGTACCCACAATCAGTGGCGTAACCAGAACGGAATTATTTTTACGCAAATACAGGAAAACTCTTGGAAAAAAATATGCATAGAAACGTTTCTAAATAAGAGGTTACTCTTAAAGAAAAGAACTCGCTCCTACAGGGATTAAAGTCTTTCCTTTAAGAATAGTCTCTATGGTAAAGAAGCAAACTATTTTATGTAAACTCACTATTGTAATTGTTTTCCTTACGCATGTTACGAGCATGCGTAGTGCGTAATGAGCGCTTCGCTTATGACAATGTATGTTTTATAGAGAATATAAGAAAATTATCCCAATTATCATTCAATACTCCTTACAAATCCTCTGCTCAGTGATATATTTACTTTCAAGCAAATGGTTACCTATTCTGTGGAGGCAAGCGTCATAATTAAATTGTCTCCCTTTTGAAAAGGCTCTATTCTAATAGGAAAGACTTCGCCTCCAAAAGGAGCAAATTCTTTCCCTTTAGAGTAGACCCCTTTTCAGAAGGGGCTTAGTGCGCAAAAAAGCAAGCATGATATCTTGAAAGTTATCTCCCTTGTGAAGAGTGGTGGAAAAGAAAATCTAGTCCCCGAAGGGCAAGAATGTTCATTTTTCAAATATGTTTTTTTTTCGATGGTTATATATATAGAACGGATTGCGCTGTTTTCATGATATCTGCTCAGTTGGTGGAATTTTAATGTATTCGTTTTGAAGACTTGAACACTATGTAAATACTAGACTAACAAATGTTCATTTTAATAAGAAATATTTAGTTATATATCATGTTTGCCCAAAATATTGGGAGACCTTAAGTCCTTACCGTATCTCTCCTAGAACTGAACAATTCAATTTTACTACCTGTTGATGTGTTTAAAACGGCTGGATGAGTGGTAAACAGTGTTGACCCAGATCAGACGCCGCATGTTGCGGCGTCTGATATGGGTCTACACTGTTTACCACACATCCAGCAGTTTTATATTGCGACGTCTGATTCGGGTCTACACTTTTTCCCAAACCTGTCTGTCCCAGTACAAAAATTTACTTAGGGTTTCTGTGGTGAAAACATATTTCAAATGCAAAGCAATATGTTGTTGCTCTAGATATTTCAATATTAAGGCTGAGCCTTTTCTTAATTATATCTTTCTAATTCATTTTAGAATTCCAGTATTTAATAGTTTAATATTTTATATTGTTTGTATGATTTTTAACAGCTTTCAAGAATATTTTTCTGTTCTTCTTTTACACTTCACTGCTATCATTATTTTAATGCACCTTTCATTGTTTTTCTTTTAGCATTTACACACATTACAGCTTTTATACGTGTATTTCATTTGTTACATTGTAATCCTGAAGCAGCAAGTTCATCGAGCAGCAGACAATATTCTAAACTATCTATATGTTTCTGTATTATGTTGCGAAGCACAAAGGCCTGATATGTCATGCACATCGTCTGCTAGGCACAAGATTCCATTACGAAAACACGCCTATTCAAATATATTGAAAATGTTACAACCAAGAAAGCAAAAATTTCAAATAAAAAATTCTGATATTTTTCATATTTCTACTCAAAACATAGATTGTAGGTACTCGTTAGAACCGCCTCTGCGAGGCGGTTCTAACGAGTACCCACAATCTATGTTTTTTAGCAAAATAAGAAAAAATGTATACCACTGTAAACCCCAGTTTTACTATATAAAAGCGGGGTTTAAGGGGGTCAAAATTATATAGGCAAGTTTTCGTGATGACAAGAAATATCAAGCATTACTTGCTTTGAAAAATACAGTATTTTTACAATGTTGTCTACTGCAATTGTGAAAGGTGCTTCTAATGTTAAAACTACATCTACCAAACTATTTTAATCCCTTATAGACTGAATGAAGTCCTCCACACTATATACTGGAAGAGTTTAAATCGATTTTAGATATGATAAGCTGTGTGATTTAGCTATTCCTAAAGAAAAATGGTTGAATAATTTGCAAATAATGGAGATCCTGATCAGACGCTGCGTTATGCGGCGTTTGATCTGGATCTGCACTGTTTTCTAGTTATTGTTTTATGGGTCGGTCTCCAAAGTACAATGAGTTAAACAAAGTCATACAGAATGAATTATGAGCTGCAACTTAATTTGAGATACGTCAAATGGCTCACACGAACTAAACGTCTAAATGATCTTCTTCTTCCGTGCAATGTGACCATACTTTCTATATCTGTCTGCACGTACCATATTATAACCAACTGCGGAATGCATTGGCGACAAGCGATGACCTATGTCTGATTTGGACTTGGTTTTGCATTGACTCAGTAGGACAAATGTACTTTACGCAGCCATGTACGACGACGGGATTTTGTTGTGTAAAAATATGGTACCATATTCACCTGATTTTCTGATACCTAGACTCCTTGTCATTTTTGTTCTAAAACTGGACCAATAAATTCTAAAAGGAATGAGCACACTCAAAAATTTCACAACTGAAGTGTGAAGTTTCCTAGGTCAGATTGGTTAGTTTCATTTTGCCTTCTTCCCATGTGTTTTAAAGTGCTTGATGAGTGACAAACAGTGAAGACCCTGATCAGACGCCGCATTTTGCGGCGTCTGATCAGGGCCTTCATTGTTTGCTCAGGTGGATCTGTCCAATATGTAGGGCCTATATTGCACTGATGCCATGTGTTGGAAGATATGATGCAGATACAAAACGAAACCTGTTTCTGTTTGCTGTACCAGTTTTATTGTTTATATAATTAATTTGCAAAATAAACGGCTGAGAGACCATCTTGATTATTTTACTCAGTTTGTTAGGTTATGTTTATTTGGTCATTTTTGTATGCGTTCATGTCATACATGTTACGGATATATGTACATGTGTTTAGCATTGCTGTTATGCGAGTAAATTTTGAAATGAATGATGTTGTATATGTACCACACATGGAGTTTATATTTTCTGTTAAAAGCTAATTTTATACTTTGTGTAATTTTTCCTAGACTAAGTACTATTGATCTCAATATATGTTATACTTCTACCATGAATCATATTTGACAAATCATTATTATCACAAGAGTTGCATGTTATACAATGTAACATGCATTTTAGCAAATCAAACAATAAAAAATGAGTAATATCAAGCGAAAACGTATCTTCGCGTTATAAGCGAACAGCGACAGTCCACATTACGCGAAAAAGTCTATATGATGTGCGCACTGTGAAAACAGGGGTATTTAGGGGTCTGTATTATAAGACGGATTTTCATGATTTTTTTTCACTTTTTGACCATTTGTTTTCAGTTTTTTATTGTTATTGTTTTTGTTATAGCAATCTTTTTTACTGCATCAATCTGTCTTACATTACGAAAACATGCCTATATAATTTTGACCCCGTTAAACCCCACTTTTTTATAGTAAAACTGGGTTTTACAGGGGTATATATTATTTTTCTTAATTCTGCTTAAAACATATGTTGTGGGTACTCGTTAGAACCGCCTCATCGAGGCGGTTCTAACAAGTACTCACAATCTGTGTTTTGTGCAGAAATATGAAAAATATTAGAATTTTTATCGGAAAATTTTCATTTTTTGTTGGTAAAATTTTTCAGTATATTTGAATAGGCATGTTTTCGTAATGACAATAAAAATGTTTCTCCTATCCCATGCTATGGATGCTTCTAATGAGTACCGTTATTGTTTTCTTATGGACAAACTGGACGAAAATCAATATGTTGCTAAAATATGGCTTATATAGAGATATAACGTCTAAAAAATATACTTGCTGCATACATCTATTCACGTTATGATATCAGTCTGCACATCCGTTCAGGTAGATCAGGGATCTTCGTATCCATGTCACACATTCTGGTATGAGTAGATTAAATTTTGCAAGCTTAGTTCGACAGAAAGGATGCATTCTGCAGCTGAACAGTGAAAAGATAAGATAGACTGCGCAGTTTGGTTTAGGTTTTTGTTGTCCGTAGATCCCATACAGTTTGTTTTGTGTACTGTTGTTAATTGTATTGTTTTAGTATACACAATAACTTTCTGTTGATAATGTTGCAATCTAATACTAACGCCGGATTATATTCAATGAACTCTTCCATCATGAATATTAGAAGTGTCTATCATCCGTTTAAAGGGTGTTATATAGAAATTGCCTTATTGTTTCTGTAAATTGCAAGATACTAATATCTTGGCAAACAGTATAGACACATATCAGACGCCGCAGAACGCGGCGTCTGATCTGTGTCTACATTGTTTGCCAGAGTCAGTTTTGTAGGGAACTAGGTATTAATGATTAAGTATAATCATTTTGTGTATGTGTAGTGCAGCTTGTTATACATGTATGCAACAAAATACATTTTTTATTATTGTTCTTCCTCTCCCGGTAATTTCAGAATGCTTTCTCCCCACTCACCCCTACCCCTACCGCCCGCATTTTGGTCTATCACTAGACTTGCAACAGATTGTTGTATTAAACGATGACTGATTAAAACCGAATTATCTGCACCTATAGAATCATATCAAACTTAATTTTTCTCTTCTAATTTCTCCTCTGGCTGTTAAATGATTATAAGAATAAATATTTAAGATATGACGTTGCTATTATTTAGTGGATAACGTCATGTTTTTAATCACTGGAGACTGGAGCCAGTCTGGTCCAGTCTATCATCTGCATTTAATATAAGCTTTTAGACATATTCCTCTAGTCAAACTAGTCATTTACTTCATAACTTATGATACACGATTCTAATGCATACGCGAAGTACAAAACTTCGATTTTGTGAAATTGAGACCACGGATGGCCATGTCTGTAAGGAATATCTAAGGTTACTGATGTCTGTAAGGAATAGCTGTACAAGTGTTTTTTCTTACTTCTTAGTGAAAACGTGTGATATGCATACACCAGAGGAATTGTTAAGGAGGAGTATTTGGTGATAATTCTGGGATAATTTTTTTCAGTTCTCCATAAAAACATATGTTGTGGGTACTCATTAGAAGCGCCTCGCCAGTTCTCCATAAAAGCATATGTTGTGGGTACTCATTAGAAGCGCCTCGGCGAGGCGCTTCTAATGAGTACCCACAACATATGTTTTTATGGAGAAATAAGAAAAAGTATCCCAGAATTATCACCAAATACTCCTCCTGCCGAGGCGCTTCTAATGAGTACCCACAACATATGCTTTTATGGAGAACTGAAAAAAATTATCCCAGAATTATCACCAAATACTCCTCCTTAACAAGTTCTCTGCATACACCATAAGAACATTTTACTGTGCGTTTTTTTTTTTTTTATGTTAACAATAAATATGTAAACTTGGTTATTTGTGTGATGGTTTGGTGAAAGTTTCATTAATGTATGAAATACCTTGCATATAGCATGTCGATTATTTTCATCTAAATAAACTTTGCTTAGGTATCTTGGTCTTATTGTTGCTTTTCTTTACCCGCCAAGTAGACTGTATACACCCCTACAACCCACATCATAACGATGATGAATACATGTATGAAGACACATGCTTTTCGGAATCTTGCTGAATTACATCACGAAAACATACCTATATAATTTTGACCCCCTTAAACCCCACTTTTATATAGTAAAACTGGGGTTTACAGGGGTATACATTATTTTTCTTATTTCTGCTCAAAAACATAGATTGTGGGTACTCGTTAGAACCGCCTCGGCGAGGCGGTTCTAACGGGTACCCACAATCTATGTTTTGAGCAGAAATATAAAAAATATCAGAGTTTTTTATCAAAAATTTTTCAGTTTTTGGAGGTGAATTATTCTATATATTTGAATAGGCGTGTATTCGTAATGACTAGGGTTTTCAGAAATTCACGCTATTAACTTAGTGCACAAAATTCATTGACATGAAAACTGTCTCTATTTAGAAAAATTGGGCATCTAAAACGTAATGGATATTCAGACAATTCGACCATCCAGTTCGATATTCAATAAAGCTAATCTTTTAAGCGTAATTTGTCGAAGTATTACTATAACTAAGATGTGTTTGGAGTTTGCATTGTTTGGAGAAATATAAAACATGTTTTGTGCACTTAATGATTTTCACTGCATTATGCACTCCCCATGATGATGGTATTAATTCTAACAAATGATACAGTCACAGCTGTGTGCATGTCGCCACACTGATTACGTAGGTTGTTGCCCCTGGAATGTTCACTAATCATTACAACACATGAGATACTCAATTGTCAATATTAAACAGGGGAATCCCATGCTACGTCATTTACCCAAAGAGGCCCAGCACAGTGCCACTTTGCCATACGTTCCTTAACCCTTGTTCTGCTGGCCTGAATTTACCCTGCATTTGTAAACAATGTAGATCCAGATCAGTTGGCTTCTGAAGATGCCAACTGATCTGGATCTGCACTGTTTGTCATTGAGTATGCGAATTTGTATCAACAACTTAAATCAATTAATCTGATTGGCTGAAAATTAGAAGTAGGTGTGGCATCGTAATTTATTCAGCGTGACAAAGGTTAAAAGCTGAGCAAGTTCATTTTGCTACCTGTTGATCAGCAAAACCGCTGGATGAAAGGCAAATTGTGTAGACCCTGATCAGACGCTGAGTGATGTAGCGTATGATCCGGGTCTACACTGTCTGTTATGGCCTGCCTGAACCAATACTCAGGGTTTGTACAGTATCATAATCTATCTGAGGCGATTCTGATGAGTACCCAGCACACATGATTTCTTGGAGAAATGAGGAAAATATCAATACAGTATTGTTGAAAAAGCTAATGTAGAGCAATGGACTAGTAGTATATAATTCACATATGTATGCTAATGTACACACCATAACCAAACTTTATTATATGACGTCGATATTATTCAGTGGATAACGTCATGTAATAAAAATGGTATGACCACACGTTCCATAACACTTGGTTACTGGTGCGTAATGTCATCACGTCGTCCGTGACAACGTTATGTTTGGCCATAAAATGCAGTTTAAAAGTCACATGATAAACAGAATCATACATTTTTGGTCATTTCAGATGAAATTTATGAAACTGGCCGAAGGCCCGTTTCATAAATTTCATATGAAATGACCACGAATGTAAGATCCTCTATATGCACATGAGTGAGAGAATGAACGTTCGATGTTCACAAATGCCAAAAGACTATATTCGCCTTGAATCAGCTCAGGCTAAGTCTTCTCTACAGTACAAATCTGGAAAAAAAAAGCCTTAGAAAGATGGACTTGACGCATAGAATTCACATAGGTGTGTTAACTTGCGTTAACGTAATGTGTAAACGCCATAATCAGGCTACGCACATGAATTAGTGTGAATGGACGCGCGATGCGTCATGGATCAGCTCGGAAGTCTTATCTACAGTACAAGTCTGTAAAATGTGCCTAATTAGAGCGGTGAACTAGAAGCATAAAATTCACGTAGGTATGTTAATGTGATTTAACGTAATGTGTACAGCTATAACCAAACTACGCACATGAGTTAGTGTGATAGGACGTTCGATGTTTACAAATACCAGAAAGCGAGATTCGCCGTGAATCAGTTCAGAATAAGTCGTCATTACAGTGCAAATCTGTAACCACTTGTAATTAGGACAATATTCTATCTCACATTGACTCCTTCAACTTGACATCACCTTGACTGATATGTCTTATCTCAGCTTTAAGACCTTTTTTTCCACACATGACACTGTTTAGACGTTTGCCGAATTTCCCGTTGGTATTCGGACAGGTCCGTCTGTACTTACAGTAAAGACCCAGATCAGACTCCGCACAACGCGGCGTCTGATCTTGGTCTATATTTTTCCACTTAACCAGCAATTTTTAGACACGCAAATAGATAGTAGAATGGGCCTGTTTAAATGTAATGACCAGTATGATAAGCTCAGGGTACTCAGGGTACATTTTGTAAACAGATGTAAGGCATCCTCTACGTGTAACTTGTAAATGCACGTTTACCTGCCAAACGACCCAATTTCGTCCCCAAATCCTTGAACAGGCTAATTGTATATTACGCCAAACACATAGTAAGACACTATTGCTCGACGTATTGATGTTAATGAAAACAATATCTAGGTATCTGAAACTATTTCTCTATTCAATTTCGGTGCTCTACTAGGTACATGGGTCAAGATTGGTCTAAACTATGAAATGTATAAAACACAGTTGGAACTATTTTGTACAGAAAACAGTCTTTCCTTTACTAATTTGGGTTTTCCATTAGATTATGTTCCGCGTTAAGTTGTTGGTGGGGCGAGTGGGGCGGCTTAGAGCCCAGCTAGCATTCTACGTAAATCTACATCGGGCCGTCATCGGCCCGTCAGCTACCCTGACGGGCCGATGACGGCCCGATATAGATTTACATAGAATGCTGACTGGGAGGGGAGCATATGCAGCCCTGCAGCCTGTTATATGAAGAGTCTCAATATAACCAAAGTTAGATTTTGATTCCTCTATGTGTTCTTTATTTCCCATGGCAACCTTTATAGAGAGAATAATAAGAAAAAATATCAAAATATTTTTGCTGGAAATTCCCCTTATCTAGAGTTGTCCAAGAAGTACAGTCGAACCTCAATAACTCGAACACATTTGGGATCATGGAAATTTGTTCGTGATATGGGTAGTTCGAGCCACTGAGGGTTAATCATGACGCCAGGTCAGGAAGCAAATTTAGGGAATGGTTTTTCGATCTTTTAGACAATAATGGTATGTTGTGTGTACTCATTAGAATCTCTTCGATGGGGCGATTCTAATGAGTACATACAACATATATTCTAATGATAAAATAAGAAAATTTCTTTAAATGTTTGTTTTCTTGAGCTATCGCAAGAATTTCGTAGGGACTCAAAAACGAAGTCGAATTAGCCATGGTAAACGAGTCATCGATGATCGAGTTATTGAGGTTTGTCTGTATATAATTCAGATAGGCATGTTAATGTAATAATAACCTTGTTACACTAAAGTGCTATAAGGTAAGTAGCGAAGTGCGAAAAGGTATCTCTGAAGTAAGTGCAAACAGTAAAGATCCAGAGACGATTCTAATGAGTTCTCTCAACATGCCATTATTGTAGAGAAATCAAAAAGACTTTCCTTAATTACCCTGCATGTGAAATGCGCCTACCGAGGTGACGTCAGACAGTAATATTACTTGCGAGGATAATATTACAGGGTAACATGACAGAATATTACCCTGCAAGCGATATGGTCTCGACCAATAAGATTTCTAATATAGCTTAATTATGAATATTCACGAGGTATAATTAATGTAGATTTAGAACCTATGGCACTTATGAACACTGACTGTAAAGGACTTTTAATGTATGTAATTCTTTTAGCCGGGGCACAGCAGTTCCTACATGGCAGCATGCGTGAAGACTCCGATCATCGTCCGCACCAGCGCAGTCTGATCAGTCTTTGCAGGGTACTCTCTGGTTAACCAAGCAACCAAATCTTCTCCTGGCGCACATGCAGTCTGGTAGGAAATGCTCTGGCCCGGCTCATTTGCGTTTTGTGTGTAACAACGTAGCCTTAGTATATGTACTATTTTGTAACTTGCATATGTTGCAGAAAAATTCTATTTACACAACACAATCACGTGCAACCCCCTACTAGATGCACTGTTTCTCGTTATTTTGTTGTGTTCATTAAAACACTACGTATTCCGTTGGCAAAACAAGTATTCTAGTTTATACAAAAGAATCGTTGAGAATATTACTTCTGGAACAATTCTTACTGCCTCTAATCTGGTCTGTAAACAAGTCTCCATTTCTTTGTACCTCACCATTGAGAACTACCTTTTGATCTCTTAGTCGATTGTCTTTGCTGTATCTACCCACTATGTATCGGTTGAACTTGTCATTCATGTGGCGATAAGAATAGTATCGCAATATTGCAGCGTGCTGCTGTGAGTTTGGCGTTGCATTTTGTCTATTCACTGACGTAACGTCACTTGCAGCATTTGAACTCTCAATTTCAATGCTTGTTTGTGAAAATGTCTCCGATGAATTAATCGAAACAACAGAAGCACTTCTGCTTCTACTCCTTACTTGATAAACATTATTTTCTCTCGGAATATAAGAGTTAATATACAAGAGAGTTTCTTTGTTGTTGTCTAAATCATATGACTGCCGTATAGAAGTTGCAAGATCTTCAGCATGTGTTCTTTCATATAACCACTCAGTTTCACTGAAAGATCTTCTGAAATCTTTATCATAAGAGCCTTTGAGTTCATTATTAATTGCTTGCGCTGTACTAATCTCTGCTGCGAGTGAATTGCGTATATCAGTAAACTCTTCAACGAAACTTCTGCGACTGTTCCAGCTTCTAATGCTTGGACAATACTTAAGTTTTGTCTCATGCTTAGACTGATCTTCTGATTCGTCCACACTTTCAAAATCGGTATTTTCGCCAGTCGGTAGTCCGTCTACCCTATATAGTACACTTCTGTCAATATGTTCATTTCTCTCAGGTGATCTAAGTGTGTCATAAATACCGCTCTCATTCAGTATATCGTTGCCTACAGTTGTATCAAATTCCATACCACTTTCTTCTTTTAAATTAGGTTCCCCAGGGAAATGTGATATTTTCTCTTTCGCTATATCTAAGTGCTTCTGAAGTGTACCTATATATTCTTGTTTCTGAAAGTGAAAGAGAAAATACATAAACGGAATGTATGTATATGGGATGTTTCAAATAAGTGTAAACACTTTTACAGGCCCACCTACAGAAGCAACTAGCAACATTTGAGCCACAACGTCAGAAAACTTATATTCGGACATTCGCGACCTGTGAAGATTCAGATCAACCTGCGCATTCGCGCAGTCTGATAAGAATCTTTACTGGGTACATTCTGGACAGCTGAGAAGCAATGCTTTCACAAGCGGACAGTGAAGATTGCAGTACGTTTTCTCACGTTGCGACTCATTCCGTCCGAACACTTCCCACTACGAAAGCATGCCTATTCAAGTATACAGAAAATTTGTACCTCCAGAAACTGAAAATTTTCAGATAAAAGAAACCCTTATCTTTTTCATATTTCGGCGAGGCGGTTCTAACGAGTACCCACAATCTATGTTTTTGAGAAGAAATAAGAAAAATAATGTATACCCCTGTAAACCCCAGTTTTACTGTATAAAAGTGGGGTTTAAGAGGGTCAAAATTATATAAGCATGTTTTCGTGATGATTCTGTCGATGACATCGCCGTTCTTCTGCAACACAATATCTGCTTGTAGTGCTAACATAAGACATCACATGTATGTAGCACAGTCTGGTTCTAGTCTTGCTCAACTTCGTCGTTTTCAAATATGCGATGGAATTTATTTCTTTGAAAAGGAAATGTACTATATACAAAATGGCAGTATATAGGTACTGAAATATTGAAGTTTCAAAGTAGTGCATTAAACAATGTTGTACTGACAATCTGTAAAGCGGATCTGTGAGGAATTCGGTACAAAAAAAAACAAAACGAGTTTATGAGGGATAAATAAACAATGAATTTCTAAACGCTCCTTGCAAGATTTTATGCAGACCTCTATATCTAGTCAAGGACTATCACGTCTTTCATCGAACAAATGTTAAGTCGAATTTTCTGGTATATTATATAATCGAAGTGAAAAAAATTTAAGTTTAAAATCATATAGATTCCAAATGGAATAACTCTTGCGAAGACACGCAAACAAGCGTGCACGCATGCATATATTCTCGCACAGACGGGCATACACACACGAACATAGCGGAAGTGTGGAAGTTTTCAAGGTCAGGTTAGTTAGTTACTAGGGCTGTAACGATGCAGTCACCTCACTATACGATAGTATCGCGATACTTGCCTCACGATAAGATTCGTATTGCGATACTATTTTCATGCACAAGTCACAGCTTGAAAGTTTTAATACTCTTGGAAAACAGGTTCAAAGCATCTCAGAGGTTCATTCTTGTGTAACAATGCCTGTGTAAGATGCCCCTGTTTGTCGTATAAATGCTCAGTGTATTTCAGTAACATTTTAGTCTTGGTAATTTGTTATAAAAATGGTCCTGAAGTATGTTAAAGCTAACATTTTTTTTGGAAATAGTACTTTCGGGCGTATCATCGGGTATCGCGATACTAGCCCAACGATACGATACGCGTATCGTCAGCAAAAGTATCGTGATACGATACAGTTTCGGTAAATAGTCTCGCTCTACTACATACAGCACATTAGACCTCATCAGTGACCATCAGTTAACCTTTCAAAATCCGGGATAACAGAAAATATAAACTTAAGCCCTCTAAGAATGGAAATGTCTTATCTGCATAAGTAACGTATTATAATACGGATAGTTCATTGAATAACAGTTGGGCCGGCGGCTGAGAAAAGAGACCTTAGAATATTTGCGAACATCGAAGATCCAGACCGTCTTTCGCATTCGCGCAGTCTGGTAAGGACTTTCGCTGTTCGTCTGCACAATATAGGGACCTTGTTGAAGATAAAGGACTAATAGCAAATATCTTGATCTGACGTGTGGCTGCACAAACTCGTCTGGGGCTTCGCCATTCGATTTTGCCCTAAGGGCCTTTTTTTTCTGCCGGCGGCCTAATTTAGCCTACCTCTAGTAATGATTGTTTCAGTATTTTATTTTCTTCTACTAGTTCGACAATACCGTCGTCTTCAAGGGAATTACCATTGACATCAGATGCTAACTGGACATTATCTATCTCGCCTGTTCCATTTCCTTGTAATGATGCTGAAGAAATTCTTAGAGCGTATTCTTCCGAATTCTTCCACCAGTAATGGATCTAGCAGAAGTTTCGAAAGATAAAGTATTATAGATTAATTATTTAAAGAAATAATAATTCATGTCTTTCATTATGTTGTTGTATAAAATAGAAGAGTTTAGGTATAAAATTAATCATATCAATTAAAGTGTGCCAAATGTACATATTTCGGAATTGATCTGCCTAGGTGTTGTTTTACCCCAAACCTTAAAAGTAAATTATTGTATTGCAGATGTTGACAAGCACTGCACATCTTCCACCGAGCTCACACTAAATCCGCGGAATGTAACAACGCCGAACATCTGGCAAAATAATCCTAAAGAATTGCAGGAAAGAAGCAGATCCCTATCCCAAACAACTAAGCCACATCAGCTGCGTTGACCCGCGAAGTATAACAGATGTAGACATCAGAAAGAGACTTTTTGCCTTCACTTATATTTCAGCGCAGTAAACACTGGCATGTAAAGCCAAATACACATAACGAAGGCGGCAAAATCGTTAGAACTGACCTCTCAAGTGATACCTAGTAGACGTATCAACACAATTGTTGTACAATGAATGTAACCATACAAATGTAACCTACCTTTGGTATAAAAAGAATAAGTTGAACCCAAATTGAGCATCCTGCTATGAGTATAGTGGTCAAAACATAAACTGCATTAGGTTTGTTCTGGAACGATGATGTCGAGACCAACCCTACGAATGAAAGCAGAATTGTTCCACACACAGCTGCCATTATAGACAACGAATCATTTAGGGCTGGCACCGTAACATTCCGAATTTTCCAGGCTAGAACAAGCGCTTGGCTGATTATGACTATTTTCCATAATGCTAAAATGGATATCCAGAGTGGAAGTCTCTGACACGCACACTCTTGCAGTGTTATGGAAGTATTCCCTGGAACTGAAATATTAACTGGTCGCAATCTCTGAAATAAAGAAAAATGAGCCCTGTTATCATTATGTATCAGAGTAAGCATATCGCGGACGATGAACAATAGCAGTGATAAATTTCTCACAACAAAATGTTTAGTTTATAAATAGAGGATATTACATTAGTGGTCATTCTATACAAAATTTATTTAACGAGCCTTTGGCAAGTTTCATAAATTTCATATGAAATGACCACGAATTTAGGTCTGATAAAATCATACGTTTAAACTGTAGTTTATGACCGTAAAAGTTGAATCGTTTTTCAACAGAAAGCATAACACTGTCGCAAACGGTGTGAGAAAATGACAAGCCAGTAATCAAGTGTTATGTAACGTGTGGCCATATCATATCTATAACGTTACCCACTGAATAATAGGGAAGTCATATGACAAAATTTGTTTTACTTCTCTGTTATTTTCTGGAGGATACTGATTACACCGTATGTTAATCAAAGTGAGACGATATATCAGAGCCCCCCACCCGCCCCCCACCCGCCCCCCCCCCCCCCCCGCACCACCCCCTCCCCCCCCCCCCTCCCCACAAAAAAAAAAAAAAAAAAAAAAAAAAAAAAAACATACTAGACAATCACACGTTTACAAACGAAAAGTGATGCCTGAAATTTGTCGCAAAAACAGTTAAAGTATCGGTGTTTTTTTTTTTGTTTTTTTTTTTTGTTTGTTTGTTTGTTTTTTTATGTTTCTTCCACAGAGTTAATATTCGGATGGTAATAATATAATTGTTGATCTAGTTAGAAATCGCCTGTGATTGCACCTTACAGCAATCACCAGGGAAGGCAAAAAAGGCTTAGTCCCAACTATGTGTTCCAACGTCAGAATGGATCAGTGACAATCAGCGACCGGAACGTGTAGAGAGATGAAAAACCGTGCAATGGATAGACCTACCTCCATAAAATAGTGCGTATGTTGTACCAATAATGGGTCAATAATTTGCCACAGGCACATGATGATTATATCAATTATCAGGATACACGCTATGATTAGAAACAACCGGGTATCTTTAATAACCTGCAACAGAAAGTAAAGCCCGTACAATAATATTTCCTCTTTGTCATTTGCTTTCCTGTCAAACCGAACGTCGTTTAATTTATCAATGTTCGGAATGAGACGGCCTCATTGGATGCTTCCACTGCGCTAGTTGGAGGTCCATTATCTGTTAAAGGGGTATAAAGGGGTTTATAAGAAAATCCTTAAACACATAGCTAAACGTAGACAAGTATGGTATCACTAACTAGTGAGTTTATTGCCCCTACGTATGCGCTATGCAAGAGACATCAAAGGCGTGGCATAAAGAGGTAATTATGTCTCGGTCATTAGTCGTATCACTCCCGTCCCCAGGGGACAGGGAGTAATACGACTAATGACCGAGACACATATTATGTTTATGTCTTCAACTGCGTTTTGTATAATAATTGGCCAGTGCTATGGCAAACATTGCCACCCTGTTGGACCTTTGTGTTATATTCTGTAGCATCTGAATCTTCAGTATTTTGCATAGGTTGCTAAACTGGGACGCACAACAATAATGGTTTAAAGTAAACAATACGATCATCTGGAAAGCCACCTATTTATTAGTATAAGTGTTCTAAATACAACATTTAGCAAATACTGTAGACTCCGATTTTGAATTGCCTTCACTGAGCCATTTGCTTTGTTTCATCACATCGTTTGTTCATCACATCGTTTGTAATTATATGTGTTTCACTACGCTGACTGAACATATATTCGCAATTTGGAGCTGCACCAAACTTCAGGGTGAGGTTTCGCGCAAGTCAAACTGGTTTTCCTACTGACAGATCAAAGGCGATTCCAATGTTGTAGTTCTTCATTGTGCGTCAGTGGTTTCATGTGGGGTTTGTTACAGTTTATAAATTATTTCTCCTAATCTCTTCTTCTTTTGGTGCCTCGGGAAGGCTGTGCTATGTGATTGTGGTATTTTCCGGGTATCTTCACTTATATTTGTTCATTGCATCAGGAAAACATGCCTATATAAAGTTGACCCCCTTAAACCCCACTTTTATATAGTAAAACTGGGGTTTACCGGGGTATACATTATTGGTCTTATTTCTGCTCAAAAACATAGATTGTGGGTACTCGTTAGAACCGCCTCACCGAGGCGGATCTAACGAGTACCCACAATCTATGTTTCGAACAGAAATATGAAAATATCAGAATTTTTTTATCTGAAAATTTTCAGTTTTTGGAGGTGAAATTTTCTATATATTTGAATAGGCGTGTTTTTGTAATGGGCAGAATGGTGCCGGATATATTACATAGTGGAAGCATATCCATACTACGAGAGGTTGCCGATGTCAAGGAAAGGACCAGCTACACTGGGTAACTGTCCAATAGCTACTTTAGCGTAGTCGAGGTATATGTACAAATTTATATAGTTAATCATTAAAATTCTTGTCCTATTGCTTAAATTAATGGAGAAAGTAATCAATCCTAAATACAAAATCAAATTAAATAGATATACCATGATCATACTCAAAAATAATAAAGACACACATTAAAATCTAAGTTTAAGATTTCAGTTTACATGCATATATAGAGAATTATCTGACCTATAAGAACCAAGCAGTGAGAGGCTGATCGTGGCCTATGGCACCAGTTATATATAGGTTCCATCGAACTTCAATGGCTCGAACATATTTAGGACAATGCAGATTCGTTCTAGACAAGGGTAGTTCGAGTCACTGTCGATTAATCATAGCGCCAGGTCAAGGACATGCAAATGAAGATATTTTAGGGATGTCTTTTCAATCTTTTATAAAATACTGGTTTGCTCTATAAAATAATGTTATGTTGAGGGCACTCATTAGAATTGCCTCGATGGGAGATTCTAATGAGTACACAACATACATTTTCATGACAGAATAAATAAAATGTCATAAAACATCCCTAAATATTTGTTTCTCCATCAGTTATCGGAAAAATTTGCCAGGGACTCCAGCTCCGAAATCAAAACAGTCACGGTAAACGATCCATCGGTGTTCGAGTCAATGAACATAGCAACAGATAAGGCGCTTTTTTCATCTGAAAAATGCTGATATCTTTTTTATTTCTCAACAAAAATATATGTTGTGGGTACTCATTAGAAGCGCCTCGGTGAAACATATGTTGTGGTACTCATTAGAAGCGCCTTGGTGAGGCGCTTCTTATGAGTACCCACAACATATGTTTTCGTCGAGAAATAAGAAAAAATTATGTAGATACCCCTTCTTATATGTAGCTATGAATGAAGTTTTAGTAGATACAAACCACACGCTTTACTGCACCGTATTTGAAGATTTGATATACTCTCCAGCTTTTAACAACTACAGGGCCGAACAGCATGCTTACTGCACAAACAATCAACCAAACTCTGGTCTGAAAACACAAACGACCTTTATCAACATATAAGCCGCACCATATCTTCGTAAAACGTATCTTCTGACATGTGTGCCCCAAACGAAGACTCAGATCCGTCTGCTATTCTGCGCAGCAATCTGATCAGACCCTTCCTTGTCCGCATGAAGCAACTTTGAATCTTTGTCTATCCAAAATGTGCCCAGTGAGGATTTTGCGAATGCGCAGTCTGATCTCATTACGAAAACACGCCTATTCAAATATACTGATAATTTTACCACAAAAAACATGAAAATTTTCAGATAAAAAAATCTGATATTTTTCACATTTCTGCACAAAACATAGATTGTGGGTACTCGTTAGAACCGCATCGGCGAGGCGGTTCTAACAAGTACTCACAATTTATGTTTTAGAGCAGAAATAAGAAAAATAATGTCTACCCCTGTAAACCCCAGTTTTACTATATAAAAGTGGGGTTTAAGGGGGTCAAAACTATATAGGCATGTTTTCGTGATGTGAACCTTCGCTGCGTGCACATGGCCGACGATATGTTTCCCGACGTTGCTGCTCAAACTATTTTATGCAAAAGAATTTACAAGACATTACAGTTACTATGTTCACAGTTCATGCATTTTGTTCATAAAAATACGTCGACAACAATTCTAATT
Organism: Anodontia alba; assembly: GCA_964016985.1. Lineage (NCBI taxonomy): Eukaryota > Metazoa > Mollusca > Bivalvia > Lucinida > Lucinidae > Anodontia > Anodontia alba. Next base: position 41,400,806 of record OZ024831.1, read on the forward strand.
TAAATATCAGACCATTGATCAATCGCGACGGTCCAAAGTTTGCATTTCGTACTTTTTATCTGAAATGTGTTTACGTAGCTTACCAAATTGCAATATAGTACAACACCAACATATTTGTGTTAAACAGCTATAACCGTGCCAAAGCGGTCATCAGGTTACAAGTTATTTTCACTATAATTTTATGAACTCTCTTTTAGTAATTCTGACGTGTTTAAGCACCATAGCAGCATTTAAAGAAGTCACACAGGTTACGAGCGTCACTAACCTGACACAGAGAGGATAATCCGCTGAAGTTTTCTTCGAAGAGAAAATCAAGGCCAAACATGAAACAACTGACACTTAGGACCACTGCTCCTATACTAACCAATAGGTTCAGGTATGGACTTGTCATTTTCACAATTCTGAAATGTTCCGAGAATAAGCTACGTTAACCGGAGCCCAGTTGTTCAAAACATAACGAAGTTGTTAGCAAACGTGACGTTAACATTTCTATCATGAAATATGGCAAATACATTAATATTGTTTGCTGAAAAATTTGAGTAGCAAAAATATCAATGTGACTAAAAATACTTTAGCTATAACTGTTAACGAGTTTGTCATTCACGAGCTCGTTAAATTAGTGATGCTTTGAACAACTGTGCCCGGGACATCTGTTGATATTTGTTTTGTTAATTAATCTGGCAACCAAATAGGCCTGCTTTTAAAACAAAACATATTTTGTAGGTCCACACTAATATACTGTATATGGTAATTCTTGGCATCACAGCTGATTTCCGAGTCTAGAATCAGAACGAAATTCGTTTGAATTAATTAATTTATCTGAAATAAATTACACGGGAGCCTCATTTTAAATACCTTAGTGTTTCTTAAGACTAGCATATATGTATAGTAAAAATGTCATTTTCCTCGAACATTTTCAAGAAATCAATGTTTATACGCTTTGTACTTGCCTATTCAAACTGTTTTAATATTATTCCATTACAAATCTAGGATTTTACTGCATGACTGCATGGGAATTATGTGTTTCATCATTACAAATCAGATGTTCTTGCCTAATACTTTGCATAGTTTTATTACCATGTGTGCAAAACATTCACAAATATGCACATTGTTTCGGTGGGAATGCATTGAAAAATCAAAATGATACAATCGGGTCTTTAGATTATTTTTATATAGTATACAGTCGACTATCGTTATCTCGAACTCGCTTATTTCGAATTACCGCTTATCTCGAAGTGAAAATCTGGTCCCTGTTTTAACATGAAACTATGGCAACAGGTAACAAAATAATGTGGAAAAGAGGAGAAATTGCTCCTAAGGAGCAATTTTTCCTCTTTTCCACAATATTTTCTCTATTTTCAGGAGTCAAATTACATATTCATTTGTGAAATGTGGTTGTTTGATTTATCTTTTTTCCTCAAATCTGCAAATATGATATGTCGAGATACGGATATCTCGAAGTATTTCAGAGAATCCCTTGGACTTCGAGATAACGAGAGTCGACTGTATATGGCTTACATGTATAATGCCATTGTATAATGCTTTGTAGCTTTGGCCAAGAAGTAATGATTCAAGCATAATGATACATACCTGTTGTTTCTCTGATACATATGGAATATGATGAAACACAGTGAAACCATCATGCCAAGAGTTGCACATGCGCAAGACGCTATGAATGTTCCAAGATGAGGGACCTGGACATCTTCCATTATAATCCTACGAAAATGAAAGAAAATGCTCTATAGATGTGCTAGATCATTTCATACATGCCTTCTCGTGAAGCTGTTGCGACATATCATTATTGCAAAGCTCCATCGTGTCTTGCACCAAATCAAGGGGACTGGATAGGCTTGACAGATTTTATGCTGTTGTTTTGAAAGCAGACAACTTTTGTGACTTCCACTTTGTTATCCAGCACACTAAGTTCTTTTAAAACGGGGTCTTCTCTACAAGCAACAGATTTGCTCCCTTTGTTAAATTCCCCGTTTTCAGAAGGGAGGCGAAAAATGCTACGTTGCCTTCCTTGAAGATGTATTATTTCTTTTTAAAACTATCTATCTCTCTAACTTGACCACACGACTTTATTAAGAATAAATGCTCACTGTATTTTACGGCTACTAACACACAAGAACACATTTTCTAAATTTTGTTACTCTGGGTTGAATCAAATTCACTAGATCCACAAATGTCTTTTCGATTTCAATAGGTTTGGCCACTGTAGCACTGAAAACCGTTTCCTTACCATATCATTTGCATACATTTACCTTTGTTTCTTATATGTTAGATTTAGGCGGAAAACGAAGCATTTATAGATTAAATAAGGAGTAAAATTTTTGAAAATTCCATCACCTAAATTTAAACCGTTATAAACAACCAAATGCATTTCTTTGGGCTGAAATTATACAAGTTGTCAATCATTTAATACGTTTGAATAATTTTCAGAAAAGGGATCCTTCGAAAGCACATAACATATTAAAAACGTTAAACTGTCTGACCCGGCTTTACCTAGTCTATTCATGAACAGATGTAAATTGCAACACTGATCACGTCTACTAACACCAGTTGGGGCAAAAATCCACTTGCTAACTATTCCAAATGGGCTCACTGATCACAATTGACTAGGGCCCAGTTGTTCAAAGCATCGTTAGCTTAACGAGCTCGTCAGTGGTCAAAATTTTAGCTGTTCTAGTAAGCACAATATCTAATTCACAGGTATTTTTGCTGAAAAATGTGAAGACGGCACATTTTTTCAGCAAAAAATATTAGCGTATATTTCATTTGTAATTATCAAAGTTTTAACGACACGTTGACTAACTGGGTCCAGAAAGTATAAACTACACTTAGATGAAACCCACATTTGACCCGTCAGAATCCATATATCTATACGTAAGGTATTCCGCTCAATGGGCCATTGTCTCTGTTAAATTTGCTTTTTTGTCGAAAATAACTCCATTTACACATAAACTTGCTTAAAACGACGGCAACAGTTCGCTTTAACAAGCGAAACATTTTTTTACGTGTCTAAGATCTTAAGACTACTCCAACTCTTATTTGAGAAACTAAAAAATAGTTGCGCAGTTTTGTTCACGTTAGATCTAGTCTTCAGAAATGGCGTTACAAAAGATACAAACCAGTTAGTAATACATTATTATCCCTCAAGGTTTCCAATAATACGAGTATTTGGATTTAGAACATAAGTTGCTTTTGTACATCAAAATAATGTGTCCAATACTTTCTCCGAAATCTAATATGATTAAAACGAGTCCAGAATCATTACATTTCTTGCACATATGGTATTTTTATCAAATATATAACGAGTCAATGCAGATACCGTATTCGACCTAATTACCGCACTGTGCGCTTAGGTTTTTCCAAATTACTACGAAAACGTCTGGTAAAATACATTTGTATATATACCTACTGAAGGTACACTTTAAAAAAGATCAGCAAAGGACTTATTTGATGATGTTTATGCGATTTTCTCTGATATTTTTTCATAGAAACATATGTTATGGGTACTCATTTGAATTGCAACGATATGTCAATTCAAATGGGTACCCACAACATATGCTTTTATAAAGTGGACAAAAAGTACACTGGCTGTAATTTGAAGACTACGACTTTACTTGACTGTGCGCTTATAGGGGCATGTGCGTTAATTAGGTGAATACAATATGTTGAAGGATAAATTCAAGCCCTTTCACTGCTGACCGTTCCTAGGTATTTTTTTCCTGTTCCCTTCGTTCTATGTTCGATGAATCCCTGTTGTGTGCTGGTATTTCATGTAATTAAACTCTTATTCGGTGTCTTTTGTGGGATGTATTTTGCGATTGTGGCCTTTGCTGAATATCTGCACATTTTTTTCTGAAAAGATGAAATCCCAGCAAATAAATGCTACAAATATTTTGCTTTGCGATATGTTGCGGGTAAGAACATGTAGTGCGGGAAATAACTCGCTATATAAGCAAAGGGAAAAGTTTAATATATCATTTCATAAAGGTATATAACTCACATGTATATATCACCATTCTTTGTCAACACAGCTGAGTAACAGGTGTATGGGAGAAAACGGAAACGATAACTTAAAGGTTGCATGCCACATGTGTTCACATAGTATTTACAAAACCAAACAACATTTTGTTCCAGTATGGATCAGTATGAAACATGGTGTTTAGAGAACACTAGAGTAGGATACACTTCCAACAATACAAACGACTGAGTGTAATCACATAATCTAAAGTTAATTTGAGTTTGATAGTGTACAATCTGTGGGTTGTTTGCGTTTTATTCTTCTGTTAATCCCGAAATATTTTCATTTTCATTCGAATTTATCAGACCCGAATCTCTCTAGCGCAAGTTATATATCCTTTGCACATACCATACTTTGTCTTCCCGATACCCTTCTATTTGTGAATGACTGCTGATAAAACTGCAAAATAGGCTGATACATTATAATAACTCATACGTTTTAGCAGAAAAAATAAATATAAATCACACAAAATTCCTTACGACATTTGGCCTATAGTTTGAACGAAAACACAAAAAAAAAATAATATAAAATAAGAAAATAAGAGCAAAATAAATAAAAAAAATAATTGAAGCAACAAAACACAGAAAATATGTCAATGGTTTTGTGTTTTACGTCTTTTCAACAGTGTTTTGTGATAATGAAATAGTGTCCTTAAATGTAAATTCCACCTCCAGTGGTATTCTGTACATACAACGCAGAAGACAACCTTGAAAAAACAAAATAATGATAATAATAATGACGAATAATAAAAATAATTATTATCATTATTATTATCATTATTATTATTATTATTACTATTATTTTTATTATTATCATTAAGTCAAGCACAGGACCTCAAATTACACCGGGTAACATGGGGAGTAGCAGTAATTGGTCACTTGGCGCGGACGTCGATTCGATCCTGGATTAAATATTAATATTTCAATAGTACCCACTGGGTTAATTCAACTGAAGACAAATTACTGATAAATATTTCTTATTTTCTCCTCAAAATAGTACTTGACATTTCATGCAAATTCACTTGTAAGGAAAAATCTGGATGAAACGTCAAACCTTATTTTCAGGGGAACATAGGAAAATAATTTCAAGTTTTCAAAATGGTATCTACTGACTTTTTAATGCAGCATGCTAATTATTAAAGACTACACAAAACTACTAATATAATAGATTGAAAAATATACAGTCGAGTCTCGTTATCTCGACTTGGCTAATCTCGAATAATCTCGAAATGAAAATGTGGTCCCAGTTTAACCATGGAAAACTAACAACAGGTAACAAGGTTTTGTGGAAAGGAGGAGAAATTGCTCAAATTTCTCCTCTTTTCTACAATAATTTCAATATATCTAAAACTTCAGGAGTCACATTACATACTTATATGTGAATGTGATTGTTTGATTTATTTTTTCCTCAATTCTGCAAATCTGATAAGTCGATGTACGGATATCTTGAAGTATTTCAGAGAGTCCCTTGGACTTCAAGATAACGAGAGTCGACTGTATATACATAAAGTATAACTAAATAAGTATACTTACAGTTTTTATAAACGCTTAGTGTATACGACTTGAATACTGTAAAGGAAAGCTATTAATCTATTTCGAAAATGCACAACAGTCTCAAATTAAAATAAAAAAAAAATGTCTGGTATTGTTTTTTGAGAGAAACACTTTTACTGTAAACGGTATTCATTGACGTGAAAGTTCAAAGCCCTTATCTGACAGATATGAACCGTTGCATTCTAAACGAGCCCAAAAATGTGTCATTGTTTTCATTAATGGGACCATGATTTGAGCCGAACCTTTCCAAAAGGGTCTTCGAACATACACTAACAGCAAAGCCTCTTTCTGCATGTGCGTCCAAGCATTCTGATTCAGATATTTTCTCTTGACGTGTTTTGTCGTGAAAATTGCGTGAGCCACAACATGAAATTGTACATTGGAAAGCTGGACTATATTCACCTATCTGGACGACTACGGTCAGCCCGGGAATCCGCGAAATCTAATTAGAGTCTTTACTGTCTGACTAAATGGATCCTAAATTCTTGGCTATTCACAGCGAGCGAAGACTCTGATCAAAAGGTGTGATTATATTAGCTGTTTTAAGGCTTCGACGGGAACATTTACCAGGCAGTGCATGATGTGGCAAACTGACGCATCATTTGCATCACGAAGACATACCTATATAATTTTGACCCCCTTAAACCCCACTTTTATATAGTAAAACTGAGGTTTACAGGGGTATACATAATTTTTCTTATTTCTGCTCAAAACATAGATTGTGGGTACTCGTTAGAACCGCCTCGGCGAGGCGGTTCTAACGAGTACCCACAATCTATGTTTTGAGCAGAAATATGAAAAATATCAGAGTTTTTATCTGAAAATTTTCAGTTTTTTGGAGAAGAAATTTTCTATATATTTGAATAGGCGTGTTTTCGTAATGAAATTGGGGGATGAATGTCAATAGTATAATCCCTGACCAGAAACTGTGGTCTTTGCTCTGGCCTGCCTGTCCCAATACTTTGGACGGTTATAATATGAGATGCCTCATGACAAAACCAAGAAGGCATGTGCGCCTAACGAAGACATATCAGCCTGGGCATCCGCTTTCCACTCAGTGGGTAGCTAAGGACCCACGCTTTCTTCATGCGGATAGCAAAGACTGATCAGACTCGGCGGGTGCCCAGGCTGATCTGAGTCTTCGCTGGGGCACATGCCGGTTTGGTCATGAAATTGCTCAGTAATACCGTATTTAATATACCCTGAATATACAGACAAATGTACACCCTCACTAAACTGTACATGGACAAGCTATTTGATGAATGCACTGTCTGACGCTGTGTGAACTGACTGGGTATTTTGTAACCATTCTATATTTTCCCTTAGCATTCAAAAAGACAGCCGTGAATCAAACAGTGTACATGTACACCTAGATTAGACATCCATCTTTTCAAACATCAACAATCAGTAAAATGGGCAATTCAAATTTCAGGGCAAATAAATCAAGGGCTATGCTGAAGTAATATTTATGATTAATGCAGAATTCTCTGTATTGTTTTAGAATTCCATTACGAAAACATGCCTATTCAAATATACTGAAAAGTTTACCACCAAAAAGAAGAAAATTTACAGATAAAAAATTATGACAATTTTAATATTTCTGCTCAAAACATAGATTGTGGGTACTCGTTAGAACCGCCTCGACGAGGCGGTTCTAGCGAGTACCCACAATCTACGGTTTTGAGCACAAATAAGAAAAATAATGTGTACCCCTGTAAACCCCAGTTTTACCATATAAAAGTGGGGTTTAAGGGGGTCAAAATTATATAGGCATGTTTTCGTGATGACAAAGCATTATAGAACTTGATCGGGCTGTGCAGATGCATAAGCCATTTGGTGTTAACCAATACTTACATGTATAATGTCCTTTTTCCACATGACGCGGTTAAGGTATCGTTTAGATAGAGCATATTTGCTTTGTTGCGTAAAAGGGCACTTTTTATCATAGAAATCTGATTCTATGTATTTACATGGTTGATTGAATGTTTCTTTTGTTTCGAATACTTGTATGTCTGTCAATGATCGGAGACGAAGTGTGATCACTGGTGCAGAAACATGAGTCCAAACGTCAAAAAAACGTACCTTAGAGTCAACGTTTCTGAGTATTATTAAAATTAGCATGAGAATTCGTGCAGTCTGATCAGAATCTTCCCTGAACCCATCTTGGATAGCCAAGGATGCAACGTCTCTTCACGCGGACAAAGAAGACTCTGATCAGACCATTACGAAAACAAGCCTATTCAAATATACTGAAAATTTTACCACCAAACAAAATGAAACTTTTCAGATAAAAATTCTGATATTTTTCTTATATCTGCTCAAAACATAGCTTGTTGGTACTCGTTAGAACCGCCTCGGCGAGGCGGTTCTAACGAGTACCCACAAGCTATGTTTTTGAGCAGAAATAAAAAATAATGTATAGCCCTGTAAACCCAAGTTTTACTATATAAATTCAGATTTTTAACGTAGCCGGACAACAGTGTCACATAAGGACTACGCCAAACATTATATAGGCATGTTTTTTTGTGATGGCGCGCATATGCTGGCTGAGTTGAGTCTTAGGTGGGGCACATGTCAGAAGGTATGTTTTCTCCCGTTGTGGCGCATATATTGTCCTTTTTGAAAACAGTATTTGTTTTGTCAAATATCTTATCAGTTCCGGAATTTAAGATACGCGATAGAGAAAGGGTCGAATTCACATACATGACATTTTGAAAGTGAATATATAAGCACCTTAAGAAAACAAATCACTTTTAGTTGGATACCTATAATTTTTTATTTTATTTTATTTATTTATTTATTTTTTTGCGGGTGTGGTGGGGGGAGGGGTGAAGAGCCGATGTCGGTGTTACTTCTTCTAGGGTGCCTATCGAGACTTGAAATCTAATATCAATCTACTGTCTTTTCGACAAGTACAATTTAAATGATTTTTATTATAGAGCGGAATAATATATAAGAAAAAAAGTGTATTAGAAGAAATAACCGAAATCTCTCTCTCTCTCTCTCTCTCTCTCTCTCTCTCTCTCTCTCTCTCTCTCTCTCTCTCTGTTTACACTTTAAAAGTTATATGTATTCATGTTTGTTTTCATTCTATTAACCCCTTCTTTTTAATAGTGGAGATGACACACTCTTTTGTAACGTCAAATTCCTCTACGAAATCGTCAATCCTAAGACCACCCCACGTGACGACAACAATACCGGAACCAGCTTCTCCATAAGACGGGGTTCCAGCCTTTCCAACCTCAATATCAACAACTTCCCTCGGAGAAAGATTGAATGACAGTCTAGAATATCCTCCACCACCGCCGCTGCCACCGGTTCTGCTGCCTGCACCTCCGCCATACTGACCCGCTGGAACAGATGGTAAGCAACCGCAATGTGACAACATGATTCTTGCCGTGTCATAGCGAAAACATGCCTATATAATCTTGACCCCCTTAAACCCCACTTTTATATAGTAAAACGGGTTTACAGGGGTATACATTATTTCTGCTCCAAAACATAGATTATGGATACTCGTTAGAACCGCCTCCTCGGGGCGGTTCTAACGAGTACCCACAATCTATGTTTTGAGCAGAAATATGAGAAACATCAGAATTTTTATCTGAAAATTTTCATATTTTGGTGGTAAAATTTTCTGTATATTTGAATAGGCATGTTTTCGTAATGTGTAACCTACTCTGCTTTCGACGTCATTCAGAAAATCGTGCTTTGCTCTGTGCTTTACACAAAAGAACTAAATTAGCAAATTATTGTCATGATTTTAATGCAAGACCTTTTTATCGTACTTAACTATGCACAATTGTTTTATTCTATTCATCGGTTTCAACTCTTTCAATTAAAACCAACCACTTTACTATAGAAAACACATAGTTCAGACCAATGTTTTATCCTGAATTTAATTTTAGAGTAAATATTTGAGAATATAGCAAAAACCGAAAAGGCAAATGGTTTCTGAAAAGATAAAATTCAATCCGAAGAAAACATTTTCACTTAAAATAAAACGACACGCTAAAAAATTCCCTTCCAAGTGATGTTGAAAGGACAGTAAGTATTTGGACAGTCTGGCCACATCAGACGACACAGAACGTGGCGTCGGAACAGGATCTATAATGTTTGCCACTCATCCAACAGTTTTGCAGACACACTAAAAGATAGTGAAATTAACGTCCAAATTTTTGGCATCACGAAAACATGCCTATATAATTTTGACCCCCTGAAACCCCACTTTTATATAGTAAAACTGTGGTTTTAGAGGAGTTTACAATATTTTAATTATTTCTGCTCAAAAACATAGATTGTGGGCATTCGTTAGAACCGCCTCTGCGAGGCGGTTCTAACGAGTACCAACAATCTATGTTTTGAGCAGAAATATGAAAAATATTTGAATTTTTTGTCTGAAAATTTTCAATTTTTCGGTGATTAACTTTTCAGTATATTTGAATAGGCGTGTTTTCGTAATGCAAAGTATGATATGGCGGTAGCATTACGAAAACATGCCTATTCAAATATATAGAAAATTTCATTTCCAAAAACTGAAAATTTTCAGATAAAAACTCTGATAATTTTTCAAATTTTTGCTAAAAAACATAGATTGCGGGTACTCGTTAGAACCGCCACGCCGAGGCAGAAATAGGAAAAATAATGTAGACCCCTGTAAACCCCAGTTTTACTATATAAAAGTGGGGTTTAAGGGGGTCAAAATTATATAGGTATGTTTTCGTAATGGGGTGTCGGAATACTTTGGGTAAGTACATGTACGTATGATAATATATGACCAGCGACCACTCAGATCAGACTGCACATTCGCACAGTCCGATCCATTACGAAAACACGCTTATTCAAATATATTGAAAATTTTACCCCCAAAAACTGAAAGTTTTCAGATAAAAATTCTTATATTTTTCATATTTCTGCTCAAAACATAGGCGGTTCTAACGAGTACCCACAATCTATGCTTTTGAGCAGAAATAAGAAAAATAATGTGTACCCCTGTAAACCCCAGTTTTACTATATAAAAGTGGGGTTTAAGGGGGTCAAAATTATATAGGTATGTTTTCGTGATGCAAAGTTCGCTGCGCGTACTTTGAATAGTCATGGCTCCAAGTAGGACACCAAAGTCTTTGATTAGACGGTAGTAATACAAAGGCTGACGACTTCAGTGGCCATTGAAGAGTCTGATTGGGCCGCTACAATTAATGCGCTAATATGGATATTCGCTATTCGCATTTCTAACAAAAGGATTTTACTTGGGCGGCGGTCCAGTTTTCTTTAATATACATACACCCCTCCAGCGATTAACCAATTTCGGCCAGGAGACACCCAAAAGGGTGTCTTGCAAACAGTGCAGACCCAGATCAAACGCAGAATGTGGCGTCTGATCAGGGTCTCCACTGTTTTCAAATAGCTTAGCCATTTTTTTCAAGGAGTATCTAAATCACAAAGTTTGGCGAACCTAAAACTGAAACTCGACTCTTCCCATATATAGTTGGGGAAGATTTATTCAGTCTGAAATGGGCTAATACGAGTATATTTGCTGCATCACTTCGGCAAAGGACCGTGATTCTCTCACCTGTGTAAATAAGCCATCATGACAGAACTGTCGTGCAAACTTTGGAATATTGGTCGTATTATCACAATAACTAGAGTATGTTTAGAGTTAGACTTTTCGGTGATTTTTTGCTACTTATTGCACTCATCGTGAGTTTGTGAGTACATATTGCAATATTGATGACGTAGGTTGTTGACACTATAACGGATCCAATAACATTTTAAATAAAACAGAGAACCGATAGAAAAGTACCGCATTAAAGATACACACCGATCGAACCGTTTCCGTCTTTTCCACCCGGACCAGCAAATTGTCTTTTTAACGAAGTATTCAGGTTAAGTTCACAATCATCCGAATAACCCCCAGAACCACAGAAGAGATTGTAACTAATCCCTGGTGCTCCGAGGGACGTACTCTTGTCGTATTCCCCAGCAGTACCTCCGGTCGTGCAGTTAATACCCGTAGCGCCATCTCCTCCAGCATAATGACCACCACCCCCAGCTCCGCCTGAAATTAACCAATGTCATGCTGAAAAAAATACGAAGCCACATCCATTTCTAAGTTTCAGCCAATCAGATCGCTTGATCAAGGTTGCTGACTCCAACTCACATACTTGATGACAAACAGTGCAGATCCAGATCAGTTAGCTTCTTCAGAAGCCAACTGATCTGGATCTACACTATTTGTAAAAGTAGGGCATATCAAGGTCCTGCAGGACAAGGATTAAGGGAATTAATACACTTTCAAAGGAGGTCACTCTCAAAATTGTTTGCTTTCCTTCTGGGAGCAAATCATTGCGTTTAGAGTATATCCTTTTGCGCGTAAAAAAAAGAGTGAGCGAAGCGAATGAGAGTTTTACAAGCAAACCTTAGAACACGAGTGAATTATTTCTCCGTAATCGATCGAAACAACCAAATAAACTGTTTATTACATTTCCATTCATGTTTTATCATTATATTTTCACACTCAGCCGTTATGATTTCTTACCAAAATAGTTCCAGTCAGTGCATGAATTTTAGGAGGCGTGGTTTTGCTTGAAAATCAGTCGCAATTTATTTTCACTTTAATGCAAAAATCATCCTGTGCTTGAAATACAAACACAACAATGCCATGAAAGTAGAAAGGATTATCAAGAAAATCATACTTTATATTTGTGTTGCAGGTCTTTCCTCAAAATTGCCAAATGGACGTGAAAAATGCAGTCTGATTTCAATGGTTTAGTCAAATTTTCCGTTAAACGTCAACTACTGTTATTGTTACCAACAACGTAAGCAGATTATACATCACGAAAACATGCCTATATAATTTTGACCCCCACAAACCCCACTTTTATATAGTAAAACTAGAGTTTACGGGGGTATACATTATTTTCTTATTTCTGCTCAAAAACATAGATTGTGGGTACTCGTTAGAACCGCCTCGCCGAGGCGGTTCTAACGAGTACCCACAATCTATGTTTTGAGCAGAAGTATGAAAAATATCAGGATTTTTTATCTAAAAATTTTCATTTTTTGGTGGTAGAATTTTCAGTATATTTGAATAGGCATGTTTTCGTAATGTAATTCACTGACAAATCTCAGTAAATCACTGCTGAAAATGTAATAAAAGGGGATATTTTAGGGCTGTCCTCGATCTCCTATAAAATGATGATATATTAAGCATAATCATTAGAATCGCCTCAACGATGCGATTCTAATATGTACACACAACATACATGTTCATGATAAAATGAAGAAAATTTACTTAAAATAGCTCTAAACATTTGATATCTCGATCTATCGGAAGAATTTCCCAGCGACTCAAAACTGAGTTCGAATCAGCCACCGCAAACATGCCATCGGTATTCGAATCATTGAAGCTTGCTGTTTTTGCTAACACTGTGGGCTGAACTGGGTCGGCACTGGTCGCATATGGCAATTTAGACTAGTTCAGATTAAATTCAGAAAATACCCAGCTAGCATTCTTTATAAATCTATAGCGGGCCGTTATCGGCCCGTCAGGGTAGCTGACGGGCCGATAACGGCCCGCTATAGATTTATAAAGAATGCTGGCTGGGATGGCGCCAATTTGATAAATTAATTATAAATACCATGTCCAAAGGTGCCTCCTTTTCCTCCGTAAGCAGTGAGCTGCTTGGATCCCCCAGCGAGAAATTTCGAATCCCCTCCATCTCCGGCTTTTCCAGCTTCTACAATTACGTCATTTGTGACATCATATCCGCCACCGCCTCCTCCGACACAAATGATTTCGACTTTCGTAGCGCTGGGGTAAACAAAATATTGACCCGAAGTCGTGTAAACTTTATAGCCTCGAAATTCATTACCGCAAATATCATATTCTGTAAAGAAGAGAACAATCTTAATCTGACAGCCCTTTTATTCCCGGATACAATAGTTAACCTAATGTCCTTTTGACAGCACTCCGAAAGACGCCGGTTGCTTGGCGTTTAATTTTAAATGAGTATATTGTTTTCTGATTGACCTCATCTTATCAAAAAAAAAAAAAAAAAAATCTGTTTCTGATTTGTTATCAAACATTTATCCTAAAATAAGATTTACGGTCAAATGTTGGTCTGTCCTTTGCAGTTTTAATAGTAAAATGTTATTCTTTTTTTATCTAAGAAAATGATTTTACATTTCTTTATTGATTTTTAACTGTTGATGTTTCGTGGCATTAGTATGAAAATTTCAGAAATTTCTTAACATGTGGAAATCTACCTACTCTTCAGATTTATGCATAATTCGTATGAAAATCGACTTTGATTAAACCAAGGAATAGAATAAAACGTTTTCGTGCACAGGTTGTTACGACTAAACGTTTTGCATTAACTCATAACAAAAGTTTGCAAATTCACTTCTTCTGTGTATTTAGCGCCTTGCAAAACACACACACACACACACACACACACACACACACACACACACACACACACACACACACACACACACACACACACACACACACACACAAAAAAAAAAAAAAAACAAAAAAAACAAAAAAACAAAAACAAAAAAAAACAGAACGGTTTTCTGAAAAATGTCGAAGGAGATTAAGCATTTAGACAGACAGGCACGCGCATACACTATAGACACAGATCAGAAGATCAGAACCGCGTCTGATCAGCCACCGACACAGTCAATAAATGCTGATCAATGGAAGGTTTGTTCAAAGTTCAGGACATGTATAGTAAGGAGTTTAGGTTCAATTTTAGTCATTTACATGTATTTAATAGCCGTAGTCCTACATCAGTAGCTACATGTAATGCGTTTAATACTGTTGTACTTATCAGCAGCTGTCCTTTTTAAAGACACTTCTTGTTTATTCTGTTGCAACAATCTTATGTCCCAATATACAGCACGCCTATTCAAATATATAGAAAATTTGACCTTCAAAAATTAAAATTTTCAGATAAAAAAACTGATATTTTTCTTATTTCTGTTCAAAAACATAGATTGTGGGTGCTCGTTAGAACCGCCTCGGCAAGGCGGTTCTAACGAGTACCCACAATCTATGTTTTAAGCAGAAAAATAATGTGTACCCCTGTTAACCCTAGTTTTACCATATAAAAGTGGGGTTTAAGGGGGTTAAAAGTTCTAGGCGTATTTTCGTGATGGGTTAGGAGAGACCGGGAATGGTAAGTTAATCATTACGAAAACACGCCTATTCAAATATAATGAAACTTTTACAACCCAAAAAGGAAAATTTTCAGATAAAGAATTCTGATTTTTTTCATATTTCTGCTCAAAAACATAGATTGTGAGTACTCGTTCGAACCGCCTCGGAATTGTTATAATAACTTGCCTCGGTGCTTATATGTACCACAATCTATGTTTTTGAGCAGAAATAAGAAAAATAATGTATACCCCTGTAAACCCCAGTTTTACCACATAAAAGTGGGGTTTAAGGGGGTCAAAATTATATAGGCATGTTTTCGTGATGGCACCTCAAATAAAATGAAAACTATTCCGTATACAGCATCAAATGTAAGATTTACATGCTACGTCTCACCTTCCCCAACTTCCACGGAAGCTTAATGGATTCCTGACAATAGGTGTTGCTATGAATCAATGGGTTATTTCTTTAGCTCCATTAGAAAAGTTTCATAAATTTCATAGTATTCATTTTACCGACACAGTCGTCTGATATTTCATATTCATTAAATGCAAGATTACCAAGAAAAAGAGATTCGCCTTTAAATTCAGATGAACAGCACATTACGAAAACACGCCTATTTAAATATACAGAAAATTCAACCTCCAAAAACTGAAAATTTTCAGATAAAAAAACTCTGATATTTTTCATATTTCTGCTCAAAAACATAGATTGTGGGTACTCGTTAGAGCCGCCTTGCCGAGGCGGTTCTAACGAGTACCCACAATCTACTTGAGCAATTACTTGTATAAATCGTCTATATGAGTTTGTGTCACATGTGGCGTGGTGGGGGCAAACTGGAAAATTGATAGGGCAGGTTGATGCTGTGCTTCCGGCTTTAATTCTTGCCTATATTTAACAAGCGTCAAAGAATATAAGAATCTTCTGATGCACAGATCAGTTTATTTCACACTTTCAAATGTTTGCATTTCAATCATACTCCTGTGTCTATTTACTTAAGAAGTATTCTTGTATGTTTAATTAGTATTCGGCTCTGGAAAAAATACCTTAAAATGAGTAAAAGTCTGAACTTAATTATTTTATATCAAGGTTTTAGTATCTAGACAGTCTTAATGCACGTGAGAGTAATGCACATGCAACTTTTTTTTTTTTTTTTTTTTGGTTGACAATGGCGAACAAAAAGACAGTCTTATAACTGTCAAAAACACCACTGCGCTAAATAACCAAATTTTGCTTGTTTGCTTGAATAATGTGTGTTTATTGCTTAACATTGCCTGTTGAAAAGATTTTAGCGGATTCTGCGGATAAATTCACGATAAGGGTACTATTTTTACCCAAGCCAACAAGGAATGAATTGTTATATTAACTTGCCGCGGTGGTTATATGTACACCAACATGCCACGCTATCGGGGCAAGGGGGTGTACTGACCCTTACCTCAAAATCGGACTAGTTCGCAAAGAATATTTCATTACGAAAACACGCCTACTCAAATATACTGAAAATTTTATCACCAAAAAGTGAAATTTGTCAGATGAAAAATTCTGATATTTTTCATATTTCTGCTCAAAACATTGATTGTGGGTACTCGTTAGAACCGCCTCGATGAGGCGGTTCAAACGAGTACCCACAATCTATGTTTTAGAGCAGAAAAAAGAAAATAATGTATACCCCTGTAAACCCCAGTTTTACTATATAAAAGTGGGGTTTAAGGGGGTCAAAATTATATAGGCATGTTTTCGTGATGTTCTAAGTTTGTAAGGTAAAGGATAGTCAGATGGCCGAAAGTCGCAGGAAAATGACAGCGGGGAATAAATGTAGTATATACTTATATTGTATATAGGGGAGTCTCCCCTAGCGCAATAGGGGAGTCTCCCCTATCGCACATAATTTGTTTTTGATATGTTTAGGCTTCAACAGTTCTCCTTTCAGAGATATTTTTTTCTTGCAAGTCAAAGGCGTAACTTTATAAAATGAAAATGCGCCCCCATCCACCCACATCAAGCACCCTTACTCACGTACAAACGCCCCACACACTGTCACACATTCTTTAAGCATAACGACTCGTCTTTACTCAAGTTTGTTTTTTCATTCTTCATTTATCGTCTGGGCATGGTCTCCAGAAACAATTCTCACTGACTATTCCATGTTGAACTACCCTACTGATTACATTTTAAAATAAAAATACATTGTATACTACATTGGCCCTAAACGTACATGCATGTAGACAATGCATGCATTTCTATAATTACAACGAATTTTTAAAAGAAATCGACAGACGAAGGAAAAATGTAGACAATTAATGCATTTCTATAATACAATGAATTTTTAAAAGAAATCGACAGACAAAGGAAAAGAAATGACTTCTCAGAGTATGACTTATACCGCTTTGATAAGACAGCGCGAATTATTGTAGGATGCATATGTAATCTGGAATCAAAGACCACGGATAAACATGAGACTCGACCTATTACTGTGTGCATCAAAATAGATCTATTTCGGTCCAAGTTTTGCTTCTTGAAGGTAATCACTTATATTCGTGAGTTTATTCACTTTTAATAGTATAGTGAGACGCTATCAGCCGCTGTTAAATGGTTCTATTTTGCGTTCATAGTAATCAACAACACCCAGCACCAGTCCAGAAACCAGCCAATAGCTCAATACAATGTAAATTTTTATATACTGTAGTAAAGCTAGAATCGATCAGCTCAGCAGTGATAGCCGTGATCGTATAGTGGTTAGTACTTCGCGTTGTGGCCGCGACAACCCAGGTTCGAATCCTGGTCACGGCAGTAGTTGTGATCGTCGCTGTCATGGCACAGCTGAGCAATTTTTTTTTTTTCTTCCACCGTTCGTTTTGTAATATACTTTATTGAACTACCTTTCTTAATTTCTGCGGACTTGTTTTTCTTGTCATCTGTATCATACTTTTATTTCTGTGTAACAGCTTAGTAAACGCATTACATGTATCACGGAAACAAATTAGGTACGTCTCACAGTCTGATCAAAGATCACAACTAAACATGAAGTATCTCCAAAAATGACACTTATCAAACTGTGAGAATGTGCAGGTTCAACAAATCCTTCCGAGTTGTTGTTCGCGTATAATACCGAATAACCTACCGTATTTATCATATGTATTCGGACAGACAGGCCTGAGCAAACAGTTTAGACCCAGATGAGACGCCGCAGAATTCGGCGTCTCATCTGGGTCTACACTGTTTGCCACTCATCCAGCAATTTTTAGACACAACATTGTACTGGTTCAAATGTTAGAACATATATGGTATGGAGTTGAGGTGTCCGAATACTTAGGATAAATACGGTGTTTTCTAAATATTCGGCAACCTCACAGAGGCGGATCTAGGAGGATTATTTAATTATATTACCGTACTAATTGTAAGTATTCGGATGGACAGGCCTAAGCAAACAGTGTAGACCAAGATCAGATACAGAAGACCGCGGCGTCTGATCAGCGTCTACACTGTTTGCCACTCACTCGGCGAACAGGTCACATATGCATGCACAGATCGTAAACTGGATTAGTTGAAGAGAAGTATAAGAAAAAATGTTCCAAATTTATCCAAAATTTCCTATGAACATGAAATTTGGAGTCAAAGAGAGTTTCGACTGAGCACCCCGAACCTCCATCTGAATCCGCCACGCCTTGCCACCCTTCAATTCTTATTCTTAAAGGATTTGAACATTTTAACCCTTGTCATGCTGAACCTGGATATACCCTGTCTTTGCAAATAGTGAAGATCAAGATCAGTTGGCTTCTGAAGAAGCCAACTGATCTGGATATATACTGTTTGTCATTCAGTATCTGAATTTGCATCAATAATCTGGATCAAACAATTTGATTGCAGACAGTTAGAAGTGGGCGTGGCATTTTAATTTATTTTTATTCAGCATTCAAGGGTTAAAATCTGTCGATTTTGCTCAATTTTGCGGGTGAATGGCAAACTGTGCACCCTGATCAGACGCCTCGTCCTGTGATGTCTGATCTGGGTCAACACAGTTTGCTGAGGCCTATTTGTTATTTCCCTATCAGTATTATGTACTCGTATCGGTGTCGTTTTTACATTCATGAATACTAAACGCAATGATTGCTGTATTATCTACAGTTTACATTATTATTATTATTATTTTGTTGTTGTTATCTATGGGCCGCTCGGCTTATTTGCATATACAAAGTTAGAAATGATGTATGCGTTCATCTAAAAGGTTGCCTTTTTGGAAACAAAGAACACACAAAAGAATGAATATCGGAGACTCGGTCATTTAGTCTCTTCATACGCAGCAATGTAGTGTAGGAAGATGCATACGCCCCTTCCCCCTAGCAGCGGTTTAAGCGATTTTCAAAGTAACCAGATGGCTCAATGATCCAAGAGTGAAGATTCACATCAGACTGCGCATCCACGTATTACCAATATTGATGAAATAGAATGTTTAGGAACATTTCTGAATTATAACTGAGTAAAGCGTAAAACAGCAGAAACCGTAAAACATGCCTATATAATTTTGACCCCCTTAAACCCAACTTTTATATAGTAAAACTGGGGTTTACAGGGTATACATTATTGTTCTTATTTCCGCTTAAAAACACAGATTGAGGGTACCCGTTAGAACCGCCTCGACGAGGCTGTTCTAACAAGTACCCACAATCTGTGTTTTGAGCAGAAATATATGAAAAATATCCGATTTTTATCAGAAAATTTTCATTTTTTTTGGTGGTAAAATTTACAGTATATTTGAATAGGCTTATTTTCGTAATGGACTGTCAACTCACACTCGGACGGGAACACCTAAACTCAGTTTGGACGATTCGGAATGCGTATGAAGTGCCAAGAACGTGGCACTTAGTCAATACGGTCAATACGGCTGCACCTAGCTGGCATGTGAAGTCTATGAAAACATTTCAGACTGTTTTTATATGACGACCATTTACAGAAAATATCAAAGCTTACAGCTCTATATTCTTCAAAATAGGTATTCTTTTTTTATCCAAGAAAGGTTTAATAAATTGATATTTAGTATTAAAACGATCATACGATGTGGCACCTGACACCCTGTAAAATTTCAGATAGTCACTTGGTTTCAAACTTGATCAAAATGAAATGATTTTTCTATCGCATCTTTGAATTAAATTTGAGATACGATAAAAAATCGTTTCATTTCAAGAACGAGAGACTACCTGAAATTTTACAGGCTTCAGGTGGCACAGTTAATGATTGTATTAATATCATATATCAATTTATTACACCTGGTTGTGATAATAAAATGTCTATTTTGAGGAATATGGAGCCTTCAATTTCTGGGAAAAATAAGAAAAGAATCTCAAAATGTCAGCTGCAATAAATTCATATACAAACCTAATGTACATCTTGGGATTCTCTTCCATTTTCCTTTGTCGCATGTCATAGGATGCTTGCTGGAGATTTTATGCAGAGGAAAACATTTCACGTGCGCACGAAACCCATCCGGTACTACTAAATGTTCTTTCTGCCCGATCACCTCACCATTCGTAACAGACGGAATACGACAGAATTCTGAAAATAGAGTCATTACGAAAACATGCCTATTCAAATATACTGAAAGATTTACCACGAAAAAATGAAAATTTTCAGATAAAAAAAATCTAATATTTTTCATAGTTCTGTTCAAAACATAGATTGTGGATACTCGTCTCACGAGTACCCACAATTTATGTATTTGAGCAGAAATTAGCAAAATAATGTATACCCCTGTAAACCCCAGTTTTACTATATAAAAGTGGGGTTTAAGGGGGTCAGAATTATATAGGCATGTTTTCGTGATGAATAAAATCTTATCAGTAAGATTAATCAACATTTGGATAAAATGAACGACCTGGTCAGGGTGTACAGTGTCACTCATCCTGCAGTTTGTGGACTTAACAATGGAAGTTAGAATGGACTTGCTGGTAGTTTAAGGCTTGTGTGGTGAGAGGATAAGGTGTCCAAATAGTATTTGGGGTAAATATATGGTACTCCTTTAATGTTCTGCTCATATTTATCAGATGGCCTCATAGAAGATTTGTTTCGTAACTAAATGTGTCACTCTTTTAAAATAAAGTGGACTATTATTATATAATTTCGTTTAGAGATCGAAAGAAAAAGAAAGAAATGCAATGACATGCTCACCATTAGTAGCGTTGCTGTCTTCTATGTGGACACTAATTATACTGTCTTTTGTCACGCAGCTGGGTACAGATGAAGATGGTAAGCAAATACCATGACAGTCGTTCAGCATGTCACTGCAATCTGACTCTGAAAATACATTGCAATCTACAGTCGACTCTCGTTATTTCGAAGTCCAAGGGACTCTCTGAAACACTTCGAAATATCCGTACCTCGACATATCAGATTTGCTGAACTGAGGAAAGCATTAAATCGAACAACCACATTTAACAAAATGAATATGTAATTTAACTTCTGAAGTTAGAGATATATTGAAAATATTGTGGAAAAGAGAAGAAATTGCTCCTTATTTGATTCTATCAAATTCCTTTGGCCTTCTTTAACTCTAATTCCCCCCAAAACGGTATTCGTTTGGTCTGCATTGTTTACCAAGCTTGAGAATCTCCAATCTGCTTGGTTGTAGATTAACCTAAAGCATTTGCCTTTCTGAGGATTAGTTGATCCAATCTATTGCTGCAAACAGAGGAAGTAACAATCCACCTCTGGCAGATCAATTCCTCTATTTAGTCCAGTTCCAAAGCTGAGCTCATCGGGCTCAGTCTTCATTTCTGAAATGCAAGGGTAGAGTCAGACACCCTAGACTATAAGACCTCCAAAGGTCTGTATGTTTTGTTTTCGGGGGAAGTAAGAAGCTAAATCAGATAAACAGTTTAACATTCAGTGCTTACGATCATCGGGTGAGTAGTCCCTAAAGAAAGAGCCATATATATATTGTGTTTATGTTTGTTATGTATTTAATAAATGAAGTGAATAATACCTTCTTTTATTTTGTTGTGTATAAAATATGTCGATATGTCAATAAAAGTGTTGGTATACTGCACAGGTTAAAGTCTGCTGATGCATCGTTAGTTCAGACAAGATTACTAATCAAAGTCCTGAAGGGACTGCAGTTGTTCGGTACGACTGAAAATACTGGCATCATTAATCAAATTCGCGGAGAACAATAAGATGAAATGCGCTAGAGACGGCCATGTTTGTGACGTAGCATTTTTTCGGATATTGTACAAACTCTTTAGCTGAACAAAATCGTACGACAGTGTACGCTAAGATATAATAGCAAAGGATTACGTCTGTACATTGTTTCTGTTATTTCTTGCTTCATAGTATAGTAATGTAAATCTGAACATTTTACTTTCGACAATTAATTCATTAAAATTTAAATACAACAGAAACCATACTACCAACGGACCTTTAGGTCACCAGAGACCTCCATTCCTAGGCAGGGACAAACAATCTATGGGTGACAGAATTTTGAATCGACAGAAACGTTTTGCCACTGTGGCCAAGTGCTATAAGTTTAAAATAAATCCCTATAAATTGTGATTTTATACATTTTTTTCATGTTTTTATGCATGTATATAGCCCCAGGGCAGTGTCACATAACCCCTAGGGAGCGGAATTTTATGCCAAATAAAACCTTTTGTCATTAGGATCAACTGATGCAACTTTAAAATAAATCTCTTTGACTGTAATTTTATATGTATATAATTTTTTTTGTTCATGATGTCGTACATATAGATGGCTCTGGGGCAGGGGCAGATCACCACTAGGAGAGAGTTTTGATGTTAAATGAAACCTATTGTCACTATGGCCAACTGGTGCAAGTTTTAAAACACCTCTGAGAACTGTGATTTTATACGATTATTTTTTCATGATTTATTACATTTACATAACCCCGCGGCAGGGGCAGATAACCCCTGGGGATAGAGTTTTGATGTTAAATAAAACCTTTTGCCACCATGGCCAAGTGTGCAAGTTTAAAAATATCTCCTTGCTATAAAATAGGTCAAGTCAACCCAGGGTCGTGCCACCTTGGTTATGGGACCTAGATCCCGCGAACAAACTTTCGTTCCCGCGACCCACGGAGGCTCCATATGCAATGTGGCTTGAATTTGGCCCAGTGGCTTCGGAGAAGAAGGCGTTTGGAAATGTTGACAACAACCAGAGCGACGGCATCAGCCTGCATATTATATAAGCTCACCTATGAGCCTAAAGGCTCAGGTAAGCTGATAAAGCAAGCGTAATAAAATAAAAGTGTAAGGTTTGTAGTTAAAAGAGTGGACTACTTTTTTTACTGATCTCCAGAAAACGGTTGTACTGTTGTTCCGAACAACAAAATAAACAACATGTTAAGCGATGAAAGTTAATTCTGTAATAACTCATTGAAAGAAAGTCTGTTTGTATATTAACTGTATAGGCTGACTAAATTTACCTGTCGGGTTGACCTGTTGATTGCAATATTTATAAGTATACGTTTGCTGTGTGGACAGGTAGAACAAGCATTTCCTGTACAGGTGAGCGAACAGCTCTATCACATGAAACGCAGCATTTTCTGACCATCGTGCCTAAATTGTACAATGGACGTTTCCTTCTGAATATTGAATATAAAAGATCAAAGCGACAGGTCAGTTTGGTCGATATATAGTCTGGTCAACACTTGCACTGTTTGCAAAAGTCAACTGTTCGGAGTATGTTAAATGTCTAAAAGATAACGTCACACTGCAAACAGAGAGGACACTATCCCGACTACAGAAATAGATACAGCATGTCGCAGAAATAATAATAATAATAATAAAATAATACTTCCTCTCAAATGATCCAACCTAGCAGGCACATAACGTTGAAACAACATCGTTTCATCATTGATTAAACGACGTTGAGCCAATGTTGAAACGACTTTATTTCAACGTTGTACACAACGCTGAAACAAAGTCTTCCAACGTTAATTCAATGACGCTGAATCAATGTTGAAACGATGACTACAGTCTCACCTTCCACTACGCCAACAGGGTTAACAAAAATGTCTGTCGGTAATATCAGTTGCTCAGACGGACCAACGTTTTCTATTTCTCCATGGTTGTTGAAGACCGACATTCTGAAATTGACAATTTCACGACAAGTATTAGCTTTCACAAAAGAAAAAAAAAAAAAAAAAAAAAAAAGAAAGAAAAACATTGTGTTAAGCGTAGACCAAGTGTTTTTGAAAACTTATGTTTGATTATAGAACCAAGCTTTTTGTGAAAGCTAATGTTTGGTTATAAAACATTGAGCAGTCGATCGAAGATAGTATTAGACCAGTTCATGACCTTTCATAAGGAGAAGCAGGAATGGCAATATCTAAGATTGCCTACGCCCATAGGCTAGCATAATGTGAAATGCGTACATACGAGTACTTGTAGAGCGGATCTGCTTCAGAAATTAAGGAATACAGTTAAATTTCAATGACTCGAACACCGATTGGTCGTGTACCGTGGCTGATTCAAACTCGTTTTTTGACTGTAAAAGATTTTTTCGGATAGCTCAAGAAAACAAGTATTATTAGGCATACATGTATTTTATGTTTTTTTTTTTTTTTTTTTTTTTTTTTTTTTTTTTTTTTGTTACATTATCATGGAAATATATGTTGTGCGTACTCAATAGAATCGCGTGATCGAGTTCCGATAGCTCAAGAAAACAAATATTTAGGCATACATTGTATTCATGGATTTTTTTTAAATTTTATCATGGGAATGTATGTAAGGTGTATTCTTTAGAATCGCCTCGTCGTTTGCCTTCTGACCTAGCGCTGTGATTAACCCTCAGTGGCTTGAACTACGCATGTCTAGAACAAAATGATTTCCATGTCCTAAAGATGTTCGAGTGTTTGAAGCACGACTTTTTATTTACTACAGTCAAACCTCGTTATCTCGAACTCGCTTATTTCGAATTACCGCTGATCTCGAAATGAAAATCTGGTCCCTGTTTTAACATGAAACTATGAAAACAGGTAACAAAATAATGTGGAAAAGAGGAGAAACTGCTCCTAATTTCTCCTCTTTTCCACATTATTTTATATATATATTTCTGACTTCAGGAGTCAAATTACATATTCATTTGTTAAATGTGGTTGTTCAATTTATTGTTTTCCTAACTCTCTCAACTCTGATATGTCGAGGTACGGATATCTCGAAGTGTTTAAGTGAGTCCCTTGGAATTCAAGATAACGAGAGTCGACTGTATCTATCCGACATTAGACATAGACTTAGTCCTATTCCTAACATACGTTAACCCCAACCGTAACCTAACCTTAAATTTCACTAAAACCAATCGGACAGTGGCCGTCACTGAATGTGTATCCACTTCTCTCTACCCTTGTCATGCTGAACAAATTAAGATGCCACGCCTAATTCTAATTGTCAACCAATCAGTTTGCTTGATTCAGATTAAAACTTACTGATACAAATTCAAATATTAAACAACAAAGGATGCAGATCCAGATCAGTTGGCTTCTTCTGGATCTACACTGCTTGCGAAAGCAGGGATCAGCAGGACCTCGAACAGAATCATTGTATATTACAAAATGTATGTATAGAGAGCAAGATCCCGGGTAATACTTTGCTCATGCACGGGATGATCTGACTCGGCGCATGTTGTGCATGTTCGAAGACACTTTTCCGCTTGACGCGGCCCATCACGAGAACACGTCTATATAATTTTGCCCCCCTTACACCCCACTTTTATATAGTAAAACTGGGGTTTACAGGGGTATACGTTAATTTTCTTATTTCTGTTCAAAAAACATCGATTGTGGGTACTCGTTAGAACCGCCTCGCCGAGGCGGTTCTAACGAGTACCCATAATCTATGTTTTGATCAGAAATATGAAAAATATCTGAATTTTTTGTCTGAAAATTTTCATTTTTTGGTGGTATAATTTTCAGCATATTTGAATAGGCGTGTTTTCGTAATGCAAAATATTTTGCAAAAATACACGGGGGCTGACCGGGTTCTGTATTGTTTGCACTCAATGAGCGGTTTTTAGATGCATGCACAAACAGGGTGAACTGTATTGTTTATTGTTTTGTTGTTTTTTTTACATAAAGGTAGATGTATGTTACATGTACATGTCATCTAGGGTTAATACGGTATAGCTTACCAGGAGAGTTGTTAAGGAGGAATATTTGGTAATTATTCTGTATAATGTTTCTTATTTTCCCATAAAAAACGTATGCAGGCGCTTCGTATGAGTACCAACATATGAATGATATTTTATGGAGAACTAGGGAACATTATTAAAAAAATTACCAATAAATGCTCCTCCTTAAGAACACAGGGAACTAACTACAGTCGACCCTCGTTATCTCGAATTCCAAGGGACTCTATTAAATACTTCGAGATATCCGTACCTCGACATATAAGAGTTGCAGAATTGAGGAAAAAATTATTCGAACAACCACATTTAACAAACATATATTTAATTGGACTCATGAAGTTAGAGATATATTGAAAATATTGTAGAAAAGAGGAGAAATTGCTCCTTAGGAGCAATTTCTCCTCTTTTCCACAATATTTTTTTACCTGTTGTAAGATGTTCATGTTTAGGCAGGGACCAGATTTTCACTTCGAGATAAGCGGTTTTATTCGAGATAAGCGAGGTCGACTGTATGTCAGGACCCTTAATTGTACGAAAAAATGGCAGGGGTAGGTATCTTATATAAGGTGGCCTGTGACTGGTTAATAATAAAGATAAAGTGAATCTTACTATTCTAATTTGAAGATATATATGTATGTTATTTCATGATTGCTTCAAAGAAATAAACTTTTTTGTCTGTGTTTGCTGGAGCCAAAAGAAAACAAAAAGTGATGAAATTTCAAAACTTCAAATTTTGATATCTGCAAGTTGAAGGATTGCTACATTTAGCCCCACAAAAGTCTCAGAAATGGCAGGATTATGTGGTGGTTTTTATTACTTATTTTGCTGTGCTAAGCCTGGTCTTTAAATTAAATCAAAGTTTGGAAATCCAGCTATACCTTTCTTAACCACCAAAATGAACGGAATTAGTTTAGATCTCTATGGAAAATAATTAGTTCTCTATCCTCTAGCTTACCTTTGTATAGATCTGGAGGGGAATTCTATCCAATAGACATATTCCATATACACAGCCAAACTTATCACTTCAGTAAACTGGAATTCTACAAGAAGAGTAGCATTTTTGCCATCTAAGTTGCTGCGCATAATTGTAGTGTTGTAGAAGTTTTCAGACATACTCTTCTTTGTAAAACACAAAACTGAAAGTAAACCAATTACGTTGCATGTAATTGTAATCTGATTCAAAACCGCAATTAATTTACTCTTATTTTGTCTATAATTACGAAGAATGATGCTCTATATGTCCTTACTTACTTTTTAATTAAAAAACTATCAAAGAAATAGGACTCAGGGACGGATTCAAAGTGGTTCGTGGGGTTCAGTCGACATCTCCCACCCGTTTGACACAAAATTTTCATGAGAAATTTGGATAAATTTGATTAAATTTGCTATGTTATATTTACCCTTAGTATTCACAACCCTTACTCTTTACCTTATATTTCTCTTCAACAAGTCAATTTTACTACCTGTGAATGCGTGTAAAATTGCTTGGTGGGTGGCAAACAGTGTAGACCCTGATCAGATGCCACATTCTGTGGCGTCTGATCTAGGTGTGCACTGATTGCTCAGGTCTGTCTTTCCAAATACGTAGAGTACGGTAATTTGATCCAATCGAGCCCCTTCGGAAATCATCCTGGATCCCTCGTACTAAGGACTGGCATCTACCTTTTCCTTAAGTATCTAAATAATTTTGCATAGTGTAAGTATCTTAGATATTCTTATGACTAAATTCTTTACCGGACATCATAAATTTCGAAAATGACCATCTGATAGGCTGGATCCAGTCTCCAGTGACCAGTTATTCTTATAAACCTGTTTGATACATCCACCAAAATCATTACGAAAACACGCCTATTCAAATATATAGAAAATTTTATCTCCAAAACCTGAAAATTTTCAGATAAAAAAACTCAGATATCTTTCATATTTCTGCACAAAACATAGATTATGGGCACTCGTTAGAACCGCCTCGCCGAGGCGGTTCTAACGAGAACCCACAATCTATGTTTTGAGCAGAAATAAGAAAAATAATGTATACCCCTGTAAACCCCAGTTTTACTATATAAAAGTGGGGTTTAAGGGGGTCAAAATTATATAGGTGTGTTTTCGTGATGAAAACCATGATATAATATCATGATTACAGAGGTTTGTTACTAGATTTCACTACGGATTTCACTATTAGAACAGAAATTAGAAGAGTAAAGATTAGTTTTATTTGCTTAGCGGACGATTCGCATGAAATATCAAGATTTTTATTTTCTATGAAAAATAAAGAAAAAAAAAATGTCGTCTGCTGCAGTTGCGATTTGCGCTTTATTACGGGTGACCATGGATACTGCAAAAGGGAACTACTTTCCAATCTACTTACATTCTCCACTGGAGGCTACTAAGTTAGCTTGAATCTTGCCTGTGACTGATTGCATGTTCGATCCGTTCATGTCAATACGCCAGACAATTCCTTCATCAACAAAATATACATACCTAAAACAGAGCAGATATGCATATGTCGCAGTCCAAATAGGAATTTAGCCAGGTCTGTTATCTGGCTAGACCAAATAGGTATTCTTATTTGGACCATCATCTCATCTTCCAGGCGGTTGTTTGTCTCCCAAGTAATTTCACAACTGTACATTCTGTACATATCAATTAAAGATTGAGATTGAGATTCTCAAGTATATAAACGTTTCATTTTAATGAAATTACCACTTTAAATGTCTGTTTTACCCAGCTAGTTTTCTTTATAAATCCATAGCGGGTCATTATCGGCCTGTCAGCTATGCTGACGGGCCGATAACGGCCCGCTATAGATTTATAAAGAATGCTACATGTACTGGGGTACTTGCTTAGCTAATGATAGCAGATGACTTCTATTAGTTGAAATGTTCTTTTTTCAAGGTTATAAAAATGATAAAAGAAATGAATTCATTTAATTCATTGTCTTTGAAAACCCTGAAACTGATCCATAGCATAAAAGTATAATTATGGTGAAAGAGTACACAGTCAAATAGCTGATTTGGTCGTCAGTAGTAAGGAAATTATTTGAAGACAAATAGGAATTCCTATTTGTCTCAGCCAGATTCCGGATCTGGCTAAATTCCTATTTGAACTACGACAATACACATGAATATTGGTACGCAGACGCATTCCCCACAAACATAAGCAAATGACCAACGGAATAAATTGCTTGTACCTTGCCCGCGCATAGTCAAATGTATTAGGAGAAGAATTAAATAACCTGGCGTTCGTTTTGACCTTAATGTTAGTTTGCATGTCGTATTGTGCATGTTGTCACATATACAGGTATTTGATGATAACAAATATATTTTAACCAAATATGCGTTTAAAAAAGAATGACACAGTTTGTTAATTCGACATTCTTTCCAATCGATACGATACGATATATTTTATTAGAGTCTCACCTCACATTTATTTACACACAGATTTTGATATAATATAGAGCCTATATGAGCCGCCCATTATAGAACTACGAGAGACTATTACCGTATTTGATCTAATTACCGCACATACCCCTATAAGCGCACACTCATGAAATTCCGTAGTCTTCAGATTACAGCCAGTGTACATTTTATTTACTTTTTTATAAAGGCATATGTTGTGGGTTCTTATTTGAATTGCATCGACTTGACGATGCAATTCAAATGAGTACCCACAACATATACCTTTATAAAGAAAATCAGAAAAAAATCGCATAATCATAATCAAATAAGTCCTTTTCTAATCTTTCTATAGTGTATCCTTAACAGGTATAGGTACATATATATCATATCTGAGTGTTCCCAGTAATTTTGAAAAACCTAAGCGCACAGTGCGGTAATTAGGTCGAATACGGTATGTACAGAAAAAGGTAACAATTAAAACGTTTTTACACGACAATCAAGGTTTAGGACACATGCGGCGGACCAATGTCCAGACAGCATGTATCCCAATCTTAACCATCCATCACAGTATAAATGTTAACAGCTAAAAATCTACACATATTTAAAATTCAATAAATAGCAAATATTAAAACAAATTAAAGCTGTTGAAATATGTTAAATGCTATATATAATATGAGTAAATTAGAAGTTAGTACAAAAAGATACAGGCTGATCTGAGCCTTCGCGGTCCGCATATGACTAAAGACACGTTTTCGCATGGTGCGACCCCGGCGTCAGATAAAGTACCTTCTGACATGTATGCCCAACGAAGACTTAAATCAGCTTGTGCATCCGCGCAGTCTGACTAGAGTCTTCGTTGTCCGCACGAAGATAATTTGCATCATGTGCTATTCAGACTGCGCCTACTAAAGATTCTGATCTGACTTCACGAATGCACAATCTGGTCAGAATCTTCGCAGGGTGCACATTACGAAAACATGCCTATTCAAATATATAAAAGCTTTCATCTCCAAAAACTCAAATATTTTCAGATAAAATCCCCGATATTTTTTCATATTTCTGCTGAAAACAGATTGCGGGTACTCGTTAGAACCGCCTCGCCCAATCTATGTTTTTGAGCAGAAATAAGAAAACTAATGTATACCCCTGTAAACCCCAGTTTTACTATATAAAAGTGGGGTTTAAGGGGGTCAAAATTATATAGGCATGTTTTCGTGATGAGATACTCGAAGGCAGGTTATCTGTCATTGAGGCTCATACATCCTTAGTAAGGCTGGCACGATTAATCAGATAATCAATTAATTGATCGATAAATTCGACAAAAATGACTATCATTACAGATTTGCTAAGAATCGATCATTTAATTTTTGTTTGTTTCTTTACCGTATTTACCCTTAGTATTCAGACACCTCACCATACTTAATCTAAAATTTGAACAAGTCCATTTTACTACTCACTGTTGTGTCTAAAATAGCTGGGTGAGTGGCAAACAGTGTAGACCCTGATGAGACGCCCCATTTGCGGCGTCTCATCTGGGTCTACACTGTTTGCTCAGGCCTGTCTGACAAAATACATACAATAAAGTATAACATATGATAGGGTCATGCTCAAACAGGTAATATTATTATCAAATCTTCAGCGATTACTAATCGATTATCAATCGCAATGGCAGGACTGATAATCGATTATCTCTTCAGCTCTGATTAGCCAGTCTTAATCCTTAGTGTATTGTAGACCCGAACGTACCCGAATCTAGTGTTCAGAACAAGCGAGGTAGGATTAGTGAGCGCTCTGTCAATGAGTACCACCGATTTGGATTTGTCCAGCTGGTAAGCAACCAGACTGCCGAATAAACCTGGTCCGTAATTATTTTGCCCGCTGCTCAAAACTATGTAATACAGGAGACGTGACACTGGGTCTATGTCAAGGCTTATAAAGTCTGAAATAAATAAGTGAATGAATGTTTATATAATCAGCTCAGCCACCAACGAAAGAATGAATTGATTACTCGACCGTTGGTATACATGTAATCAACCAATAGTGAATCAAACAATCAATCGATCTATCAAACGATCAATAGGTCAATAAAGTATAAAAACAAAAAACAAAAAAAAAACAAAAAAAAAACAAAAAAAAAAAAAACAAAAAAAAAAAAACGAAAGAATGAACGAACGAACGAATGAATGAATTTTAATCAATGTACCTGTCAAAATTCAAATATTGAAGAGACCACTTCAGGAACTCTCAGGGGTGAAACTGATTAAACTGCTTCCCGATATCTGTTGTACTTTTCTGCTTTTGCCGTTATACTGCCCTAAAATTTGAGGATTATCCAGTGGATTTGATAATAATCACCAGTGGATTTAAGGATAATCACTAGTGGCTTTTTTCAAAAATACGTCATTCAACTTTTTGAATTGAGACAGAAAGATTCAGGAAATAACATGCAAGTAATGGCATCGAAGTTTGGGGCAAAGTATTTACTAAAATTACAAACCAGAAGTACGGGGGAATTCAAAGCGGGCACATGACGTTTATACAACGTCGCATTCACGTCGATGCATCGTCATGATGCGACATTTCATCACGAAAACATACCTATATAATTTTGACCCCCTTAAATCCCACTTTTATGCAGTAAAACTGGGGTTTGCAGGGGTATAAGTTATTTTTCTTATTTGTGCTCAAAACATGGATTGTGGGTACTCGTTAGAACCGCCTCGCCGAGGCGGTTCTAACGAGTACCCACAATCTATGTTTTGAGCACAAATATGAAAAATATCACAGTTTTTTATCTGAAAATTTTTAATTTTTTGGAGGAGAAATTTTCTATATATTGGAACAGGCGTGTTTTCGTAATGTGCAAAGCGTCTGTGGCTTCTGCTCTAGGTATATGCTGTATCCTCGTGCCTCACGGTTTGTCCCAATACAAAGCGTCATTATGGCAAGTTTAAGTGAGGTGAGAGGTCAGTGAGAAGAAGAAAGTTGGAAGTGGGAAAAGAGAACTGGACAGTTGAAAGTATCATGAGTGAAGTAGGAAGGTGAGAAGTAGAAAATGAGAAGTAGGAAGCACGATAACTCTTCCGGGATATAGTCTCTATATCATAACATATAAACTTCACATTACGAAAACACGCCTATTCAAATATACAGAAAATTTCACCTCCAGAAACTGAAAATTTTCACATTTTCGGCGAGGCGGTTCTAACGAGTACCCACAATCTATGTTTTTGAGCAAAAATAAGAAAACTAATATATACCCATATAAACCCCAGTTTTACTACATAAAAGGGGGTCAAAACTATATAGGCATGTTTTCGTGATGAATTAATAAAGACACTCTTAAATTTGAAGACCTTATCAGCTCTGATATTAGGATCCCTATCTGTAGTATGACCGGCAGCTCAGCAGTGATAGCCGTGATCGTATAGTGGTTAGTACTTCGCGTTGTGGCCGCGACAACCCAGGTTCGAATCCTGGTCACGGCAGTAGTTGTGATCGTCGCTGTCATGGCACCGCTGAGCAATTATTTTTATATGTATATATTTTGATCAGATCACACCGTATATCCATTTTTGTACTTATTTCTTATTTGTGATCTTTGTGATACTATTTGCTTTTTTTTTTTTTTTTTTTTTTTTTTCTTTCATTTTGTTAATGTTCAGCCGATCAGATTATTTGATTCAGGTTGATGCTAATTCACATACTTAATGATAAACAGTGCGGATCCAGATAAGTTGGCTTTTGAAGCCAAATGGCCTGCTTCTACACTGTTAGCAAAAGCAGTGCATATCCTGGTTCTGCAGGACCAGGGTTAAACCTTTTAACTAATACGGTCAGGATCAGAGAATAAACACTTTTTTTATTCAGTATTCATACAGCCAGTTAGTCAGTCATAACTAATCTTTCATAATGATATGATCAATAATGCCCTATCACATATATTATCGGCGACTTCAGATCACAAACTTGTCAAGGTAGTTTGAACATTGAAAGTTAAACCGGGATAACCCGTCTCTGTGGCGCAATCGGTTAGCGCGTTCGGCTGTTAACCGAAAGGTTGGTGGTTCGAGCCCACCCAGGGACGTAGAAACTTTTTGTTGATTCAGACTGGATATTGTTATATTACGTATTCCCCGTTGCATTTTTATTGTTTTTTGTTCTGCATAAAACATTGTTTTGTCTGAAAATAGGCAGTTTACAAATGCGCAAAAGAGGGCATATTTATAAAATACCACTGTATTGTTCATTGGCTTCTGACCATTCGTGGGGAAATTATTAAAAACAACACCGTAAGATTCTATGATAAATAAACCTTCCAGTGGGTAAATGGCGTTTATACAACGTAAGTAGAATAGGGCAGCACTATGGGTACACCATATCCCATAGTGCCACCCTATACTACTAACGTAGAATCAACGTCATGACGTTGCACTGACGTTAATGCGATGTGGTCAAAACGTTGCGTGAAATAAATAGAGATTATTATGTGGTAATTTTCATATCATACCCCATATCAACCCGAAACACCCATATCAGCCCGAGGGCCGAATTGCCGTATCATAATCTATTCATCATACATTTTTCTTTCTGACAAGTTTACCTATTTGATATTCTATGCGGAGTCAAAGGCAAGACCGCCGAGTGCTCCGAGTGTGGTGATATGGGTTTTGTTTTGCCCGAGCAAAAAGTCGTATCACCCACGTGACTTGGTGATATGTTTTTTTTTTGTTTTTTTTTTTTTTTGTTTTTTTTTTGCCCGGGCAAAAAAGGCGTATCGCCCACGTGGCCCATTATCACACCTTTTGCGCTGCTGACAAGGGTGATATGTGCTTGAAAGCCATGTTAGTATCACATATGCAAAATGAACATATTTCCTAGTAAATGAATGATAAGAATAGATACTTCCCAGCAACATGACGTTAATACAAGTCGAATGCAACGTCGTTGCATTGACGTTGAGGCGATGTTGTGTCTACGGTGCGTGCCTGCTGGGTGTTAAAGTCAGTAGTAAGAACCGAAAAGTATGAAGAAGTATAACATTACGAAAACATGCCTATTCAAATATATAAAAAAATACTGAATTTTTTCAGATAAAATAAACTCTGATATTTTTCATATTTCTGCTCAAAACTTAATTTGTGGCGAGGCGGTTCTAACGAGTACCCACAAAGAACCGCCTCGGCGAGGCGGTTCTAACGAGTACCCACAATCTATGTTTTTGAGCAGAAATAAGAAAAATAATATACCCCTGTAAACCCCAGTTTTACTATATAAAAGTGGAGTTTAAGGGGGTCAAAATTATATAGTGATGAGCTTGGAAATCTGAAGTGGGAAGTATAAGGTGTGAAGTGAGAAGTAAGGACAGGGATGCGAGAAATGAGGAACTAAACAGTTGAGTTTGAGAAGTAGGAGCTGGAAAGTTGAAAGCAACAAGCGTGAAGTTGGAAGTGAGAAGTTACCATAAATCCCTCGGAAAATAGTCACATCTTATTATATTTAAAATAAACTAAATCTTAATTAAATTTCAAAGAAGTTATCTGATGAAATATTTGAAAATTCATATCTTAAGCACAACTGGCCACTCAGTAGTGATAACTGTGATCGTATTGTAGTTAGTATTTCGCGTTGTGGCCGCGACAACCCAGGTTCGAATCCTGGTCACGGCAGATTGTCGTGATAGTCGCTGTTACGGCATAGCTGACTAATATATTTTATTTATCTTTTATTCGATCACTCGAACCATAAAATTATCTATTTTATTGATTATCTATTTATTTGCGTGACTTAAGAAGATTCGCGTTACTATCTTTAATATTACATTACGAAAACATGCCTATACAAATATATTGGAAATTTCACCACTAAAAAACTCAAGATTTTTCCGATAAAAATTCTGTTATTTTTGTTATTTCTGCTCAAAACATAGATTGTGGGTACTCGTTAGAACCGCTTCGCCGAGGCGGTTCTAACGAGTACCCACAATCTTTGTTTTGAGCAGAAATAACAAAAATAATGTATACCCCTGTAAACCCCAGTTTTACTATATAAAGGTGGGGTTTAAGGGGGTCAAAATTATATAGGCATGTTTTCGTGATGCAATGTAGTTCACATTCTGTTATGAGGTAGTGTAGGTCAACAACGCGCCCGTTTAGCAATATGAGGCATGTAAAACTTTTATTACTTTTTGTGGAGTGGGGCGAGGGGCAACGTCAAAGTTATTTTGCTTGAAGGTATACACATTTCCCTTAACCGTTTTACCTACCGTCCCATTAAAGGGAGAATGGCAAACAGGGTAGACCCAGACCAGACGCCGCGGCCTCTGATCTGGGCCTACATTGATTGCCAATACCCCTTTAATGGGACACTAGACATAGAGTGGTTAAGGGAGATTTTTGTCTTATTCACCAAGCCAGTCAATACTGAAAATAAATCATAATCAATCCAACTTTCATGATGATATCAACAATGCTCAATATTTTATGGGCAGCTACAGATGACACAAGATAGTTTGAAAGAGGAATTTATATCGGTGTCGATATCATGAACCCCGTATCGTGAATCCCTATAAGATACTGAAATATAATAAATACAAAAAAAAAAAAAAAAAAAAAAAAAAAAAATAGTAAACTGAAGACATGCGGTTTGATCCAGCTAAAATAAAATTACTCAGCGGTGCCATGACAGCGACGATCACAACAATCTGCCGTGACCAGGATTCGAACCTGGGTTGTCGCGGCCACAACGCGAAGTACTAACCACTATACGATCACGGCTATCACTGCTGAGATACAGAGTGTGCTTAAGAAATGAATTCTGATATGTAACATTACATCAAATAAGGTTTTAAAATTTAATGGTATATAAATTGTATTATTACCTAAAGACTATAAAAACTAAAACTACAATCTTGCCCGATGACCGAGCTTTCTATTTGACATAATACAGCTTGTAACCAGAAGTCTGATGTCACCGGACAAGGTTACATATTTTACGAAAGCTCTGAGGCGATTCCTACTTCTTATCTCCTACTTCCAACTTCCAGCTTTCTATAACTCACTTCCTACATAATACAACAAAACCATAATGTCAATAGGAAACTCAGAGTTCAATTATTTGCTCCGAATAAAGAAAAAAATACGTCCCTGGGTGGGCTCAATTATTTGCTCAGAATTAAGAAAAAAAAAACATACGTCCCTGGGTGGGCTCGAACCACCAACCTTTCGGTTAACAGCCGAACGCGCTAACCGATTGCGCCACAGAGACGAGTTACTTCCTTGATTCCTTAACTTCGACCACAACATACCTATTCAAATATACTGGAAATTTTACCACCAAAAAAGAAAATTTTCAGATAAAAACAATTCTGATATTTTACATAATTCTGCTCAAAACATAGATTGTGGGTACTCGTTAGAACCGCCTCATCGAGGCGGTTCTAACGAGTACCCACAATCTATGTTTTTGAGCAGAAATAAGAAAATTAATGTATACCCCTGTAAACCCCAGTTTTACTATATAAAATTGGGGTTTAAGGGGTCACAATTATATAGGCATGTTTTGGTGATGTACCCAATTATCTTGTGGGCGTCTATTTTTGTATAGACCGACTAAATTGACCTGTCGCTTTGACCTTTACGGTAAATGTCCTAAAATTTCGTACAGCAAAGTGGCTGACAAAACGGCATACCGTACTAACTCTAAGTATTGGGACAGACAGGCCTGAGCAAACATGGTAGACCCAGAGCAGAGCATACACTTTTTGCAACTCAGCCAGTAATCTTTTATACACATCAACATGTAGAAAAATGGATTTTCTTTTCAATTTTAAGATAGCTATGGTAAAGACTTGAGGTGTCTGAATACTTAGGATAAATACGTTAACCTTAAATAAATGAAAGAATTCGCTCCGCCTAGGAGCTAGGTCGCCGTCATTACGAAAACACGCCTATTCAAATATATTGAAAATTTCACCACCAAAAACTAAAAGTTTCAGATAAAAATTCTGATATTTTTTCATAGTTCTGCTCAAAACATAGATTTGGGGGTACTCGTTAGAACCGCCTCGCCTATGTTTTTGAGCAGAAATAAGAAAAATAATGTATACTTCTGTAAATCCCAGTTTTACTGTATAAAAGTTGGGTTAAGGGAGGTCAAAATTATAAAGGCATGTTTTCATGATGGTTTTCAAACGTTTCAAATACAAGGAGGCATTTACAGGGACGGATCCAGGATCATTTCGGATGTGGTGGGTGGGGGTCGGTTTGATCAAATTACCGCACTTACTCTACGCATTCGGACAAACAGGTCTGAGGAAACAATGTCGACCCAGATCAGACCCCGCATAGCGTAGCGTCTGATCAGTGTCTGCTCTTTTTTTTCACTCATCCAATAATTTTACATACATTCACAGGTAGTAAAATGGACTTGTTGAAGAGAAGTATAAAGAGTAAGGGGTGTGAATATTTAGCATTATTACAGTATGGGGCGTTCGACTAAATACCACCCCCACCCTCTCTTAATCCGCCCCTGCTTTGTGTTTCAAAGCGCATGCTTGTTCCCCTTAGCAAAATATCAGTAAACTCTGTCAGCTTATTCCATTCCATCTGAAAGAACTAAAAATGATAAGATGTATTTTATACGAAGGTCCTGCAAAAAGTCCTGTCACTAATAGGCCTCCTTGGTTTTATCCCAGGTATATTTTAAAATGCTTCACTGCACTTGAATGGTGTGTTGAATAGCTAACGATACCCGTTCATTTCGTACAAATTGCTTTCCAACTGACCGAGTTACTTCAAATTGAAATAGATGCAATCATATACACTGACCAATTTACTTGTTACAATAAGAAACGACCAAGCAAAGGATGGTCAGGAGTCCACCTTTTACATGACAAAGCCTCCTCTCATAAGTGTGAGGTTGTTAAGTCTTTTTTGGCTTCTGAAAAGGTGAAAGTTTTAAACCATCCGCCTTATTCACCTAACCGGAGTCCCTGTGACTTCTTTTTATTTCCAAGGCTTAATAAAATGCTTTCTGGAAATAAGTATACGTCTAGAAGTTCTCTTGGCAGCGCTATTTATCAGTGTCTCCAACAGATACCAAAAGAAGACTATTTATCTACTTTTTGCGACTGGGTAAAAAGGTTACAAAAATGTGTTTCAGTTAAGGGGGAATACTTTGAAGGTTTGTAATAAAAATATGTTTGATAAAGCGTAGCACTGAAGTAATCCGAACCCAGTGACAAAACTTTTTGCAGGACCCTCGTATACAAATATGAATGATAATGATTCCTTATGTCATATGCTAGGTGAATGCATACTCCTGAAAGTTTTTGCTGTCATTTTATGAAGCATTCT
Source organism: Anodontia alba (assembly GCA_964016985.1). Lineage (NCBI taxonomy): Eukaryota > Metazoa > Mollusca > Bivalvia > Lucinida > Lucinidae > Anodontia > Anodontia alba. The sequence goes on from OZ024831.1 coordinate 41,439,433, forward strand.
GTGGCGAGTGATCTGGGTCTATACTATATCCTCGTACCTCTTTGTCCTAATACTTTGCGTCATTAAAACTACTTTCAGTGAGAAGGGAGCTCAGTGAGAAGTAGAAAGTTGGAAGTAGGAACTGGAAAGTTGGAAGTGTCGTGTGAAGTAGGTACAATGTAGATGAGAAGTAGAACATGAGAAATAGGAAATGTGCAGTAGAAATCACGGTAGATTAGTCGGGAAATAGTCACCATGTCATCTTAACTGCATACACTCTTAAATTTTAAGACCTTTTCAGATATATTATTATGATCCAAACCTTAAACACCAACGGTAGCTCAGCAGTGATAGCCGTGATCGTATAGTGGTTAGTACTTCGCGTTGTGGCCGCGACAACCCAGGTTCGAATCCTGGTCACGGCAGAGAGTTGTGATCGTCGCTGTCATGGCACAGCTGAGGTAACAATTTTATTATTATTTTGATCAGGTCACATCGTATAATTATTTTGTACTTATTTCTTATTTGAGCAACTTAGTATTTTTTTTGCCATTTTATTAAAGCGGTATATTTTAACTACGCATCTATTATGCAATATGATTCTTTCAAAACTTTACTTAATATTTTTTTTTTTTTTGGAGTGGTAACGTTAAAGTTATTTCCCTTAACGATGTATCCATTCTCATTAAAATGAGTTTGAATATTGCCTATAAAACTGTAAAAGTGAAGTATTTTTCCCTGAGACAAATACAAACAAAATCCGTAAAATCTTGTCTCAGAGCCGCTGAATAAATTAAGATGCCACTCCCAGTTATAATTTTCAGCCAGCCAGATTACTTAATTCAGGTTTTTTTTTTTTTTTCCAAACAGTTTTATAGGCAATATTCAAAACAACTGAAGTAAAGTCAGGATCAGAGAATAACTACATTTTTATTCAATATTAGTACAAACTAATCAATCATTAACAATCTTTCATAGTAATATCTATGGTACCCTATCACACACACACACACACACACACACACACACACACACACACACACACACACATAAATATAGGCGACAAAAGATTACAAACATGTCAAGCTAGTTTGGTAGAGCAAACGTATACCGGCGCATAAGAAAAAATAACTCTTCTCTGTGGCGCAATCGGTTAGTGCTTTCGGCTGTTAATCGAAAGGTTGGTGGTTCGAGCCTACCCAGGGACGTACATTTAACATCTTCCAATTGATTCAGACGGACAATAATGATACATTTTGATTGTATTTGGTCTGTTTGATCATAAAACGTTGCTTTATTTCCCTGAAAATAAGGAGTTTACAAATGCGCAAAAGAGAGCATATTTATAGAATATCCCTGTAACGTTCATTGGCTTTTCCGACGAATCGGGGAAAAACGTACAAAATCATCATTAGATTCTAAGATAAATTAACTATAATGAAATTAGAACAGACACAGCCAGTGGGCACACAACGTTAATTCAACGTAGACTTAACGTCATGGCGTTGCACCGGCCTTGATACGAAGTTATCACAAGGTTGTGTGTCCGCGGGGTGTAAAAGTCAATATTGAGAACCGAAAAGTAAGAAGTAAGAAGTGGGAAGTAAAAAGTGTGAAGTCGCGGGTTAGAAGATGGATGTAGGTAAAGAGAAATTAAACAGTTGGGAGTTTGAAAGCTGACAGTCAAACAACCATAAATCCTTCGGAAAATAGTCATTTTTTGGACTTTTTTTTTTTTTTTTTTTTTTTAATCTTTTTGAATAACGCATCCATAATGCCGTTAGGCGTTTTTCTTGATATAGTATTTAAATTATACATAATCTTAATTTTTAAGACCTTGTCTGCTGTAATTTTAACACATCTTGTTTCGTGATCGTATTGTGGTCAGTACTTCGCGTTGTGGCAGCGGCAACCCAGGTACGATTCCTTGTCACGGCAGAGAGTTGTGATCGTCGCTGTCATGGCACAGTTAGGCAATTTATAATCGTTATTATTATTATTGTTATTATTATTACATGTATATCTATTTATCACTAGCTGAGTAAATGTGTAATCACTCACACCATCGTGGCTTAAGGAGATTCACGTTGTGATTTTGTTTATTATTACAATTTAGTTGTCGTTCTGTTTGGTGGGTATGGGGTAACCACGCTCCCGTTTAGCAATATGAGGTATACAAACTTTTATTATATTTTCTGAAGTATTTATGGTGATTTCTATTGCTCACATCACGAAAACATACCTATATAATTTTGACACCCTTAACCCCACTTTTATACAGTAAAACTGGGGTTTACAGAGGTATAAATTATTTTTCTTATTTCTGCTCAAAAACATTGATTGTGGGTACTCGTAAGAACCGCCTCAGCAAGGCGGTTCGAACGACTACCCACAATCTATGTTTTGAGTAGAAATATGAAAAATATCAGAATTTTTATCTGAAAACATTCAGTTTTTGGTGGTGAAATTTTTAATGTATTTGAATAGGCGTGTTTTCGTAATGCGCATCTTACTTCTCATTTTTCTACCGTTTACTTTCCTATTTCACACTTCTTAGTTTCATTTTTTACAGTTTCTGCTTTTCACTTCCAACTTTCTACTTCCTATATCCCTCTTCTTATTTCCAACTTCACATTTTCTACTTTCCACTTTCGATTCTCACTAATTACTTTTACATTTTAATGGATGATTTATCCTATAATCGGATAATGATGTTTTTTGGGTTTTTTTTTTTTGTTGTTTTTCGGATTGGTCAGAAAAGCTAATGGACAATAAAGGAGAATTCAATAAAGTTGGCATCTTTAGCGCGGTGACCATTTGTAAACTATCTATTTTCAGACCAAAAAAAAAAAAACAAAAAAAAAAAAAACAAAAAAAAAAACAAACAAAAAAAAAACAAAAACAACAAAACATCATGACAAGTACTATAAGAGTGTACCCCCACTAAATAACCTTACTCTCAATCAATCAATCTTTTCCGCTCCTAAATCAACAAAAAGACGTAACTTCCCTGTGTAGGCTCGAACCATCAAACTTTCGGTTAACAGCCGAACGCGTTAACCGATTGCGCCACAGACATCTTATTCTTTC